>OX940878.1:35958756-36580006 GCA_954870665.1 Stratiomys singularior
ACCTAACAAATACACAACAGAACCAGGAGTCCTCAACAAGTGTAGAAATAATACCTAATTTTGTTATCAATAAATCAAAAGAAATATTCACGGCAGAACAATTAAAACTTCTCAACATGGGGCTCAACTTTGCCACAACAAGCAACCTTGGAGCGGTGGAGGATGTCATCATAGACGTAGAAGCAGCAATAAAATTTGAGACAAATGAATCCAAGCAGAATATTAGACATCAACTTGGAAATATGATCCAGAGGATAATAAGCGTACCAAAATCAAGACATGATGTTTTGATCAAACAGCTAAACGAGAAACCTGTTGTCTATATAGAAGCAGACAAAGGCAATAATATAGTTATTTTGAATCAAGAATACTACGAGGCAGAAGTAAACAAAATTTTGAATAACGGCAAGTTCATGGAACTAAGGAAAGATCCTCTCCCTGGCTCAGTAAAAAGAATAAATGAAGCAATCAAGAAGTGTGAACAAATTATCGAGATCCCTCAATCGGCGAAGACATCAAACCCATGCCTTCCACGAATTAGGTGCATGCCGAAACTACATAAACCCGGAAACGAGATGAGGGAAATAATCGCAGCTGTAAATTCACCGACTCACAAACTAGCGAAATGGCTACTGAACCGCATCAACAGTATCATCGATAACAACATATGTCCAAGAACTGTCAAAAATAACAAAGAAGTTGTCGCTCGTCTGCAGGATAGCGGAGGGATTAAAAGCAATGAGATTCTGACATCTTTCGACGTGAAAGCACTATTTCCGAGCGTTCCGGTGAGGGAGGCACTAACAATACTAGAATTACGACTATTAAACGGCAAGCAACAAGATTGGACTTGGAGAAGAGAAGTGCGAGCGTTAATGAAATTGACGGAGTTATGCATGCAGGAAAATTATTTTACGTTTCGAGGAAGATATTTCAAAGGCACAGGTGGCGTCGCAATGGGGAATCCCCTCTCCCCACTTATCAGCGAGGTGTTTATGTGCAATTTGGAAATGACGCTGGAAGACTTAGGTATGTTACCTCGGTTTTGGATCCGTTACGTGGATGATGTGTTGGCAATAGTGGAAAAAGACAACCTCGGAGAAACGCTTCGGAATTTAAACTCTATACACAAAAACATAGTCTTTACGATGGAAACGGAGGAACGTAACCAATTAGCTTTCCTGGATTTATGTATTCAGACAAACAACGGGGTATTTAACTTTGGAATACACAGGAAAGCAACACAAACACAAAGGACGATTCCGGCCACGTCCTACCATTCATTTACTCAAAGAATGGCCCCATACCACGCTATGATCCATCGAATGCTCAGCATACCGCTTGCAACAAACGAGAAACAAAAAGAGGAAAAATATATTATGCAGACAGCAAAAATCAATGGCTACAATAGTAATACCATCAAAAGGATAATAAGGAAAAAGGAGAGACAGATGGAGCTCCACAGTTTGTCGACACTCTTCGGGAAAAATATACAAACCGAAAATACAAGAAGAGCTGCGATCAGACACACTCCAGCAACAGGAGCACTCAAAAAACTAATGAGTACAACAGGTATAGAGTTAATACCCACGAGTAGAAAACTCCAAATAAAAAGCAGAGTCAGGTCAGTCAAGGACCCACTTCGCCTAGAAGAACAAAGCGGGGTGTACAAAATCTCCTGCCCCGTTTGCAGTAAATGTTACGTAGGACAAACTAGACGTCTAGCCATCATACGCTGCAAGGAGCACCTTAGCGAAGCAGAGAACGGGTTGAAAAAGAAACGAAGCATACAAGAAATAAAATCAACGGTGGCAAAACATATTGTGGAAACGGGACACAAGATCAGGACGGAGGATCTAAAAGTGATCAAACAGGTAAGACAGTTCCAAAAATTAGACGTCATCGAAAGCCTGGAGATATTCAAAATACCGAAAACCAACAGGATGAATCAAGATCAAGGTAACGCCTATTCATCTCTTTTCAAATTCACCCAAAATAATAACCTTATGAGGGATTAAGCCTTACTGCTAAATAAGTTAGATAAAGGTATACTGCCAATTAAAATAATGTACAATGGTTCCTTTTGTTAATTAGGGCATAATTAAGTTTAATTAGGATAGGCATGTATATATAGGGTTGATTTTCCAAGTTAAGAATCAGTTAGCACTGAGGAAGGAAGCAACTGTCTTCCGAAATATCGGTATTTGTTTATAAAAAAACTTATTAAATAAATTCTATGGTTTAAAGGAGAATTGCATATTTTTCAATAACTATCTAAACCAACCATAGCAAAGCAGTCCAAACAACTTAATATTAGTCATGGCAACCAAGCTTCAATCGGACTATAATAGATTCTTAAAACTTAGACAACAACATGGAACAATCAGCGAGGACATAAGATTCCTGAAGTTATGCCTGAAATTTAAAGTCACTCCAAAAAGTCACAAGATTAAACTTAATAGCACCTTAATATCTTCAGAAAAACAAAAGTATAAATTAGAACGAGCTCTGATAAAAAGTAGCATAAAGTCCCTTTACATTAAACAAAATACCATTGTCTTGAAAACGTATGCGATGCACCTTAAAATAGCGAATGCAGACCACAAGAAGGGAGATATGTGTGAAATCTTGGAAAAAGTGGACAGATCCTGGGAAAGTGTGAAAAGACGAAAACGGAACATCCTTACACATAAATTAAATAACCTAACAAATACACAACAGAACCAGGAGTCCTCAACAAGTGTAGAAATAATACCTAATTTTGTTATCAATAAATCAAAAGAAATATTCACGGCAGAACAATTAAAACTTCTCAACATGGGGCTCAACTTTGCCACAACAAGCAACCTTGGAGCGGTGGAGGATGTCATCATAGACGTAGAAGCAGCAATAAAATTTGAGACAAATGAATCCAAGCAGAATATTAGACATCAACTTGGAAATATGATCCAGAGGATAATAAGCGTACCAAAATCAAGACATGATGTTTTGATCAAACAGCTAAACGAGAAACCTGTTGTCTATATAGAAGCAGACAAAGGCAATAATATAGTTATTTTGAATCAAGAATACTACGAGGCAGAAGTAAACAAAATTTTGAATAACGGCAAGTTCATGGAACTAAGGAAAGATCCTCTCCCTGGCTCAGTAAAAAGAATAAATGAAGCAATCAAGAAGTGTGAACAAATTATCGAGATCCCTCAATCGGCGAAGACATCAAACCCATGCCTTCCACGAATTAGGTGCATGCCGAAACTACATAAACCCGGAAACGAGATGAGGGAAATAATCGCAGCTGTAAATTCACCGACTCACAAACTAGCGAAATGGCTACTGAACCGCATCAACAGTATCATCGATAACAACATATGTCCAAGAACTGTCAAAAATAACAAAGAAGTTGTCGCTCGTCTGCAGGATAGCGGAGGGATTAAAAGCAATGAGATTCTGACATCTTTCGACGTGAAAGCACTATTTCCGAGCGTTCCGGTGAGGGAGGCACTAACAATACTAGAATTACGACTATTAAACGGCAAGCAACAAGATTGGACTTGGAGAAGAGAAGTGCGAGCGTTAATGAAATTGACGGAGTTATGCATGCAGGAAAATTATTTTACGTTTCGAGGAAGATATTTCAAAGGCACAGGTGGCGTCGCAATGGGGAATCCCCTCTCCCCACTTATCAGCGAGGTGTTTATGTGCAATTTGGAAATGACGCTGGAAGACTTAGGTATGTTACCTCGGTTTTGGATCCGTTACGTGGATGATGTGTTGGCAATAGTGGAAAAAGACAACCTCGGAGAAACGCTTCGGAATTTAAACTCTATACACAAAAACATAGTCTTTACGATGGAAACGGAGGAACGTAACCAATTAGCTTTCCTGGATTTATGTATTCAGACAAACAACGGGGTATTTAACTTTGGAATACACAGGAAAGCAACACAAACACAAAGGACGATTCCGGCCACGTCCTACCATTCATTTACTCAAAGAATGGCCCCATACCACGCTATGATCCATCGAATGCTCAGCATACCGCTTGCAACAAACGAGAAACAAAAAGAGGAAAAATATATTATGCAGACAGCAAAAATCAATGGCTACAATAGTAATACCATCAAAAGGATAATAAGGAAAAAGGAGAGACAGATGGAGCTCCACAGTTTGTCGACACTCTTCGGGAAAAATATACAAACCGAAAATACAAGAAGAGCTGCGATCAGACACACTCCAGCAACAGGAGCACTCAAAAAACTAATGAGTACAACAGGTATAGAGTTAATACCCACGAGTAGAAAACTCCAAATAAAAAGCAGAGTCAGGTCAGTCAAGGACCCACTTCGCCTAGAAGAACAAAGCGGGGTGTACAAAATCTCCTGCCCCGTTTGCAGTAAATGTTACGTAGGACAAACTAGACGTCTAGCCATCATACGCTGCAAGGAGCACCTTAGCGAAGCAGAGAACGGGTTGAAAAAGAAACGAAGCATACAAGAAATAAAATCAACGGTGGCAAAACATATTGTGGAAACGGGACACAAGATCAGGACGGAGGATCTAAAAGTGATCAAACAGGTAAGACAGTTCCAAAAATTAGACGTCATCGAAAGCCTGGAGATATTCAAAATACCGAAAACCAACAGGATGAATCAAGATCAAGGTAACGCCTATTCATCTCTTTTCAAATTCACCCAAAATAATAACCTTATGAGGGATTAAGCCTTACTGCTAAATAAGTTAGATAAAGGTATACTGCCAATTAAAATAATGTACAATGGTTCCTTTTGTTAATTAGGGCATAATTAAGTTTAATTAGGATAGGCATGTATATATAGGGTTGATTTTCCAAGTTAAGAATCAGTTAGCACTGAGGAAGGAAGCAACTGTCTTCCGAAATATCGGTATTTGTTTATAAAAAAACTTATTAAATAAATTCTATGGTTTAAAGGAGAATTGCATATTTTTCAATAACTATCTAAACCAACCATAGCAAAGCAGTCCAAACAACTTAATATTAACAATATCAAATTCGATTTAATTAAAATTATTTCTTATTTTAACATTCAATTGGAAAAAGGAGAAAAAACCAACCAACAATATTCAAAAAAATCAATTATGTTTACACAACATCATAGTGATCTCTTATCTTACGACTAATGTATTATACCCTAATTCTAATCAAAATAATTTATTTTATACTACAATACTCAATATTCTTAACCTAAATGTTAAACATAATTTCTTAAGCCTAATATTACACCATCAACATATACTGAATATTTAAACCTATGCCTAGTTTTTAACAAAACGTTTTTAACAAAAAAATGTAACAACCATGAGCTGAAACTCAAAAAAAAAACAAAAAACACAAACTAAAAAACACGAATAATTTAGTCTTTGTCATTCTGCCACCAATATCTAGCCTGCTCCATCTCAGTTCGACCAGACTCAACGAATTTAGCAAATGAGTATCTCCATTGGAATCGCTGGTCTCGTGTACTCAAGTTCGGAGGATATTTTATCTTTTTATCGGGGGCCCGTCTATATATATGATATATAATTGGGACGCCATTGGAATCAAAGATATACCTCTTCATATCTAAATACATGAATGCTTCCAGAGCAACAAAGCCAGTAGCGAGGCAACTCGCAATATACTCATCTGTAGGGTGGAATGGCTGTGAAATCCAGGGATTTTCACTCACAGTTACAGATCTAGCTATATGATCGCGAAGAAGTCTCAATATGAAGATATCGAGTCTTGTCACTTTAGCAGTTTGATAAATCTCCCTATTCGATATATAGTGTTTCCAATCCGTCTCAGGCTTCCTGTATAAACCAGTACATACACGAAGACACTTCCTTTCGAAAACTTTCAATTTTTCCATCGTACTAGCACTCTGGTTGAACCAGATCTGGCACCCATATGTCAAAATTGGTCTAACCAGAGTCTTGTAACAATTAACTTTGACCTTTTGGTGGATGTGTTTGGAATGAAAGAGTCGACGAAGGGCCATGACTACTTTTTTTGTATAGTACAGGTATTGATCGAGATGAACACCGGGGTATCGAACACAGGATTTATATGGAATCCTCTCTGAACTATCCTCGCCTGGCATAATATGGAAATTCTTCCAATTACGTTTTAAGTCCTGGCTGGCCCCTTGAAGCGTGGTCCGAAACAAAATTGTTTCGCACTTTTGCGCATTAATTTTCATTCGCCAACTATCGGTATGGAGCTGCACATCATTAAACATTCTTTGGAGGTTGCTCTGGACTATTGAAGCTTTTCGGTCTGCTGTATAGATGATCAAATCATCAGCAAACGCTACCAATGGTCACGTTGGTGTTGGTGAGACATTAAAATCAAAGCCATTCAGTAGTTCGCGAATGAATATTGAAAATAGTAAAGGCGCAGTAACTGTACCCTGTTGTAGACCATTCAAGACCTTGAAGCCGCGCATTGTCGTCAGATTTCCATCAATTACAACCAATGAGTTTCCGTATAACATACTGGAGATCATGGCAACAAGGTGTCTTGGGAACTTGTCCTGAAGGAGTGTAAAAATTAATCCATCTAACCACACGGTATCAAACGCTTTCTCCATGTCAATGAGACACGCTCCAACACATTCATTATGATTTAGCTTCCGACAGATGTCTGAGGTCACTTTCTCTATCGCATGTATGGTCGAATGCTTGGCACGGAAACCAAATTGGCAATTCGGCATCAACTTATACTTGTTAATGTGAGCGTTTAAAGCTTTATTTAGTAATACTTCGAAGACCTTGCTGATATTAGGCAGCAAGCTGATTGGGCGATAGCTTTTAGGGCACGAAGATTCTTTTCCTTTTTTTAAGATTGGAAAAACCTTAGCCTTTTTCCACCCATTTGGGAAATATAAATTGCTCAACATGTTGTTGAACAATATGCAATAATTTCTTATCGCAACATCAGGCAAATGCCGGAGAACTATATTCGGAATACCGTCAATACCACATGATTTTTTGTTGTTTATTCCGTCAAATATAAAGCGCAAGTCTTCATAACTGACAAAATAATCAACAAGATTTAAGCTAAGTATTAGGTCAGATGTTAATGTCTCATTGAATCGAAGAATTGGCTCACCATGTAACCTTGACTTGAAGTTGGAAACTTCTGCTTCGACAACATCAGAAAATATTTGATTTCCTCTCGCAGGAGTTGGTAGATGAACCAATTCGAAATGTGTTCCAATCAGGGCAAGTTTCTGTAATCCATCACATATAATCCTGTTTCCGTTTCTATCCGGAGTCGTACTATCAATTTCGATACCAGCCCTATCAAGCAGATTTAATTCATGATCCGATTTAATTCTCTGATCAATCAGAATGGACACTTTGCGACGAATTACTGAAAATATAATCCAGGATAAATTTCATTCCCGGCAAAAGATCTGCAGGACCACGGGTATACGCAAATTTCGTAGAGGCTCTGAATTTTTTGAAGTTATAGTAGAAAGAAAAGTGGGCAGAGCTCAAGCTGGTTACGAAAAGACATTCACGTTGGCCTAACTAACTGACATAATGGATAATGATGTACACCCTATTATCAACCACACTGCAGCTGTAATCATTGTTTAATGGCGAGGATAATGTCAAGAGGGAGGGAAATCTTAGAGCGGTAGTTAAGGGCTCTATGAGGAAATACTCGATCACATGTGGTTTTAACTCCGGTTATCAGGTGATCAACCGCGACGTCAAGATTCGAGGGGGAGAATGGGCAATTATGGAGCGGTGATAGAGAGTTGAACTGACATTTTAAGAAAGTATAAAGTGCTTTCTAGTTGGTTTTGGTGTACATCGTTATGGTTTTGGGTGTTAAGAAGGAAGGTCGTTAAGAAGGAAATTAATTAGAAGACCTTCATGGTCGCTAATGCCGGCGCTGATTTCTAGGAAGGGGATGATGGTTGAATTGTGTATGAATGATGCCAAAGCTATGAATAATAAGGTCAATGTATGAGTGGGAGTTGAGACGGTGATGGGTTGGAAGAATGGAGCTACTGAGCTTGAATGAATTCTTCAGCGGTGACCTTTAAAGCCAGTCCTGAAGATGATGACCATTGGGAGTGGACGTGTAATCCTGCCAGTAAGAATGTCTGGCATTGAAGTCTCCGCCGCAAATAACGTATACTTTTTTATGGGGGTTGGGTTATAAGTTTAGTCAAGTGTTGGTTGAGATGGAATTTGTGGAAACATGTGTTCAAGACGTATATGAAAGAAACATAAAGAATACAATTTGGACTCTTAGCCATTACATTTGTAGATTCAATGGAGCTACATCGGACATGTTTAAGAAGATGTGGGAGACTTGAATTATCTGCGATACGAGGATTGCAGCACCACCAGGTATTTGATTCGCGATCTGATCTATTTGAGGGTCGGGGTCTGAAAGGTACCTTGGTTTCGCAAAGAAGGACAACGTTGGGCTCAAGGTTGTTAAGCAAGATTAGGTTGAAGCAAGGAAAGAGAGCTTTCGAATTTGCTTTTCAATAATGTTGTTCGTGGCATTGTATTTGGGGTAAATTTGGATAGTTGGTTAGCCAGTGAGCCTATGCTAGTTTAGAACAGGAAATTAATTCCTTTTTCGAAGAATAAGGACTGCGATGAAGTAGCTGAGCGGGCTATAAATACAAAATAGCTCCCGGGGACAACTGGTGATGCGAGACTAGTGGTAATCGTTTTGGGTGGGATGGTGGGCTATTTTTTGGCGTTTCTTGGTGCGAAAATTATGAAATTTAACATAATTTCGGTAGTTGGCTGGGTGCTCGGAGGAATTGCAATTGTCACATTTCGGACTTTCCCCTTGGCTCTTACGACACATCCTGGTTTCCTGGAATAGGCTGCATTTAACGCAAAGAAAGGGGAGGTGGCAGTTGCTCTCAGGTCTCATCTCTGGCAGTACTTACACTGCAAAATTTGCCTATTTTTAATTGCCTCGAATCCATCAATGTGAATAGTATTGCGCAGTTTTTTAAGGGAGTTGCAGTCAAAGTCTGGTTCAAAGGTGATGAGCCATATGTTAAGACTGAGGTTGTTTTTGCTCAAGTGAGGCGTAACTAAAACCTTCACTGAAAGGACATTCTCATCAGTTTGACTTTCTTCTTCTTTCGTTGTTGCTTATCGTTGGATAAGTGTTGCTTCATATGTTTGTTGTACGCCGTAAAATCGCTTTTGATGCGCACGCTTGTCCCCATTTCGCTCTCATTCTTGCTCGCTGATTGAGATGTCGCTGCGATCCGTCCAAGGAGCTCGATGTTCAAAATGAACAAGAAAGCATTATACAGCAGAATTAAAAACGCTGGAGTATAATCAGCATGACATAATTAGCAGTTATCTAAAGTTTTCATCATGGGAACAGAACGGTCTTGATTTTTTTAATTTTCGAAATATTTTCTTTTTGGATAATTGGACTGAAACTTTTGTGGATCTTGATCGGAAATTTTCCCATTTTTCTACTTCTTCATTCGAGTTCAATCACCAACAACAATTAAAACGTGAAAAAACTCTAGGCTTTTGCATTTGCAACGAGACACACTATATAGAACTACCAATCTCGTGTCCAAATTATAGTACATTCTATTTCATTCAGACCAGCCATCACGCTCTCTCCACTAATCGAGGTTGCACAGTTTTTATGCTCTCACATAAGCGTTCGCTATATTTGCTCCGTGAGATATTCGTACCTTTTTCTTCGTGATTATTTCCAGAGTGTTAGTGCTATTTAATGATTTCTCTATGTTGCAAAGAAGGAGATAAACTTTGCCATAGGACGCAATTTTTGAATGAGGATTTCTATCACTAGACCTAAGCAAGACTCAGACAGGGAAAACTCTGCGCTCGCTGTGCTCCGTTGGTCTTATTTCTGTTTCTGATCTGTCCAAGCACAAGGTTTGATTGCTGGTTATCAAACCTTGTGCTTGGACAGATCCTAACTTATTTATCACTAAAGGTACACTGTTGAGCACGATGGCAAATTGAGCTATGTATTGAACCAATTTCAATACACTCTTTCACTGACATTGCATGTATCTCTTCAAATTTCGTATTGAGCCAACTGCTTGAAATTGTTGATGTATTACTATTAATTGTTTATATTTCTTGATTTTTTTTCCATTTTTTATTACATATTATACTAAAATATATTGCGCTTGTACAAATCAGAAGGTGGTCCTTATTTGATTTTTCGTTTGGAAATAAAAAAGATTTTGTTTTTCAAAAATGGTTTCTTCAATAAATTTGTGCTTTCTTTGCAGCCCCAATCCGTAAAGAACATATCTGATTGGAAGGATTAGAAAAGTATGAAAATTAGGCTACTTCAAGTCACTTGCAATAGACGATACATTAAAAGTAGTTGGGATAAGCCTGCATTCCCTTTGGAAAGAATTCAATCCCTAAAGTTTGAATTCTTTTGATTTGTTTGCCTTTTAAATTTATGGTCTTCAATGGAATTTTACAATGAATGCTGGCATCTACGTGCTTCATCCAGTTTATCTTCGAAGGAATATATTTCAGAATGAAGCGCTTTAATTGATGACTCCTTTAGCAGTCAGGTGTCCGTTTTGCGAGTATTGTAATTATTCGTTGTTGTACAGGGATTGTGACGGCTTATGCTAACAACAAGCACATTTTTCGGTAAAGCGAGATCTAAACAAGACTGAAAAGATGGAAGATTTAGTAGAAAATATCCTGTTTTGCCTCTAGTGGTACCGCTAGAATAAATACGATTTGTTGAAATAGTATTTTTTTCTGATTCCAATCGTATGTACAAGTTTTTCAATGTGTGACATAGACGTTCTAATTGTGAGACATGGCTTAGAAACTGAATTATTTCGAGGAATAAAAATAATTAAAAATCTATCCCGCATAGAAGGATATAAGAGCGGATCTGCACATCACTGATTGGCAAGAGTGGGTTGTAAAATGTCATTGCGTTGCACGAATTACAAACAGTTGCATGATTTATTTAACTTATCAACGCAACCCATTCAATTCAGGATGTGAAGTTCTTGGAACCAAATAATGTTATGTACGCCACCTTAAAATATTGAACCATAAAAATTGTAAATACCATAAAAACTTGCTTTTTTTATATCATGCAGTGGAAATTTTGTAAGCTTTTACAACGCATGTAAAATTGAGTTGTATGTTATGGCTTCATTCAAATAACGTACGTTATGAGTTGACATCCCGCGCTCAATATCCTCCTACCAAACTAACTATAGTAAAATGCTTCCACTTGATTAATCTTTTAGCTTAAGGGTAGCAAAAGTAGGGTTAAGACCAACAACGACTACCATACAAACGACACCGAAGTAAAGGAATTATTCTCAAGTACGAGGCCTAGACTAGGATGAATTTCATTTTCCAGATGATTGGGCCGATTTGTGTCGACAAGAGTAAAGCAATAACATGCACTCATACATATATGCATAGAAGCTTGCGATGTCGTTTGGCTTTGCCTGATCCTTAACACCAATTCGTTTTCGGGTGAGAGTGCAAAGAAAAAGGAATTTATCGGGCGTTAAGGCACGAAAACTCAATTTGACAAGTACGATGGTGTATTTGGAATACTAATGATGGGAATTTCGAGTCCAAAGAGGCACAAGTAAATGAAATTTTGTGCAGACTTTAAGACTTTAACGTTGCCGTAGTTCGGTTTTTGCGTAAGTTTATCATTTAATGTGAGATATATCGCCGTAATTTTAGATCGAATGCCATTTGAGTTAACATTATAGTAGATGGATTACCATTGGTTTTGTAACATTAAAATGATAATAATGCCTTTTGCACAAATACAAAGTCATAGTTATTCAGATACCATTTGATGAAATGGTCAAAAAGTCCCTGAATTGAAGAAGTGTTTAACTCAATTTAACTATCACAAAGTTATGTTGCTTTTTCCGGAAATTAAAATACGGCAGCAGTAAAAAATTCATGAAGACGTCAAAACCTGATCAAATTTCAAATTTTTAGATATTGATTTATTTTCAATGTATTTAGAGATAATGCAATGAAAATATAATTAGTTAATCTTCTGCTGTTGTGGCATGAAATACTAAATAGAGAACTGTTCAAACCCAGTTTAGGAAATTCGTTGGAATACTCGCATGCAATTTTTTACTATGAGTACTGACATATATCAAAATTGAAACAGGATTTGTGTTTTTTTATTAAAAATGACTTCATGTCCACAGATTCGTGCGCATAGTTAAGTAAGATAAGGTCCTGGTGATTTACCAGAACTTTCTTTGAGAAAACAATTCCCAAACTTACGAAGCGTGTCCTAACTATAACTGAATCTACAAAGTACAATATTTGTTTCCTTTTTACCATATATTTTGCCAGTGTCAATGAAAGGGGATGAAGTAAAGCTTCGAGCATTTCCAAAAAAATGCTCCTCTGTCAGAGTTTTTCAAGTTTTAACCAGGCAAATATCTACGGAAAAGATGTTTTCCTGCTGTTTTCTCAGGCTCCGGGATTCTTATGTTTTCTACCCTTATAGTGACTCCACGAATATTGTCATTGAATCATTTGCAAGAGCGGTCAACCAACGCCAAAAAATTTAGCGCACAAGAAGTGCCTTATTTGAATGAAAGGAACATTACCGATCACTCGATATTTTTGCTCATATGCTGAATCCTGCAGGAAACAAAGCCCTGAGATGGGCTGTAGTGCTAAGAAGAAGAAGATACTGAACCCTGATTGTGTATTTTCTGAAAATTCCTGAACATGCCGAAAAATTTTCCCCATTAAATTATATCGAATTCCATATACGAGGTGTGTCCAAGAAGTATAGCAAATTTTGAATTTTCGCTGGCTACGTATGTTCGATTTTAGATCTTTTGGTGGCATTATGTTGGCACTCATGACTCTCACTTATGTTGACAATTCCGGCCATTTTGAATGTCCAGTCAGTTTTCCCTTCATCGATGGTGTTGGAAGTGGTTTTTCAGGCCCGAATACTAAGTTGCTTTAACCTCCGCTAAACCATCTGGGCTCTCATCTGTAGCATAGTCTCAACCAGCACTAATTTTTGAAACAAACTATCGATGGAACGCCACTTGATTCAAATAAGTGGAACTTCATTAAAGTACAAATCAAGTAAAGAACATAATACCCCGCTCAAAGTCTGCGCGTAAAAACGCAATACAAACAAAAATCTACTTGTGTTTTTTTTCTATCTCTGTCTACGAGAAGCCGCACTAGAGTGCAAGCGCTGTATGCACATACGCTATGCACTCATCTTCCTTTCAACACCTTCTTGAACATCTTTGATCGTCAGTGCAGGTTCAAAGCGTTCGATTTACCACTTGTTACTTTACGCTTGCCACTTCCTTTTTCTGCGAAAGCGACCAGGTCATGCGCTACCTTTTTAAAACTTTGCTTCGATTTTCGCAATATTTTATGGTTTGGTTTCATTTAGAAAAAACTACCCTAATGCACTACTAATCCAATTCTTTCTGCATTGAATAAAAGTGGTATCTGAAACGTAAAATTCTTTTTTTTTTGGGCGATAGGGGCAGAGTATTTAAAGAAAATTGTTCGTTTTTTTTTGTAAATTTCTAAATAAATTCCCGACACATTCGTAAGAGAATTTAAAAAGAATCCAGGCAAAATCGACATCAGGGTAGAACTTTCACCACAAAGAAAAATCCCTCTTTAAATTCAGGGAACTCTATCTGGAATGAAATATTCCATTGTTTTACTTCGGGTGTTGGTAGTGAACCACCACCTATAAGAAGGTGAAATTTATTTCGTCAACGAATCAAGTTGTAGGAAGGAGTTTAGTGAATTTCAGTCGTTGACATTTATATATTTGATTATTAGATATTTGATTTATTTGAATTCCGATAAGCAAAACGTGATAATGGGAGAGTGCATCGTAGACAACCGAGTAGCGCGACGTGGATGTAATTTGTGGATTTTGGATTACTGGTGAATAATGTATGCACCGGGTGGAATGCAGACGTCTGTGGAAAAGTCATCATCAATCAAGTCGCAACACTAGAAGACGTTTGAATTGCAAAATTACAATTGCTTCACTTCTCTGGACGTGATCGACAAATGAGCCGTAGAAGTTGTCTCGTCTCAGTCGTTTTGTGTCTTGTAGTTAAAAAAGTTGGTCACATCCCTAAATTGCAATATATAACAATACAAAATTTAGAAAGTAGAAAAATCGAATGTTGGTTATATTCTTTATATGTGTCTATATGTATGTTATGTACTTTTTTTTATAAAAAAAATATGAAAGAATAAGTTTCTTTTATCTGTGTATGTGTGTACGTGTCCTGAAAGGGTCAGGGCGTTCAAAATGTCCCCCACGCCCACGCAATGAGCTAGCCGTAATTAACTTCCTTCGGCCGCCATTATGCGGACTTTGTGTTTTCAATAAAAAGCTTATCTCTTCTTGCTGCAGGTGCGAACTATAGGCCGCTACATTATTTATTTATTAATTTTTTAACTAAATTTTTTTGGTTTTATTTATTTTGAAAACACCAACAACCCATACTTGAAACTTGAAACACAGATCCAAAGCTGACTTTAACAACCGACTTTTGTTCTTTGATTATACTATCATTGTCGCAATGGAAAAGCCAAACCCTTCCTTGATTATGCGTGCGAACGATTAAAACCTCGACCCTATGGGTAGCAGCTCGAACATATTATGAGTTACATAAAGAAAAACCATGTTACAGAAGAACAACCACTGTTTATTATATGCGCCTTTAAACAAATTTTTTAAATTATTGTTCAACATTTTCTCGATCGAAATTGAAGAATTCATCATATCTTTGAGTTTCCTGAAAAATTCCATCGGCAAAAAAAACTCCTGCCAGTGCCTTGAGATAGCTTGCAGCTGAATATTTCAGCTCCCGGGCATTACCAAAGCGCTGAGGTCCAATCCACTTCTTTATATAAATCAAGAGATGATAATGGCTGGAAGCTGAGTCTCAGATGTAAGACATATACTCAAATACGGTCGAAGGGAAGTGGCCAAGAAGCTTCTTGATTACCTAAGCTGAGGGAGGTCAATCCTTGTTTTATATAAACATGAAACGTGAAGTCCGCGTACCACGAAGTTTGTTTTAATCGTTACACTATCAAAGCTTCTCTTGTTAGATGTTTCAAGGTTCACAGTAACCTACCTTGTTACCCCTACTCCATAAATTCCAGTTACCCCCCTAAGTATCCCTCAACATATTTGTCATGAATTTCCTGCTTAAAAATCTTGCCGGGCTTTTTGGTTGTAGCACTGATTATGCCTTCGTTTACCTTAAAGACGTAATTTTCCTTATAAATAATTTCTTTATAATACAATGAAGTTACCTGATCAATAACAATTAAGTTCAGCAACTGTTCTATGTCTTCATCAGAATGGATGATGATGCTAATTCGTGGATTTGTAAGGTCTTCAGAATTCACAGAGTCATTAACCGAGCATCCCCTGGGCTCGAAGCATGCCTTGTTGTTGGCAACCCACATAAAAAATTGGATAAAACTTGTGAAAATTCATCGGAATGCTCAAAGATTGTGAAACGTCAGTTTATACGAATTTATTCATCAATTTTGAGAACTAGTTTATTAGGACAATTTCCTTTTCGACATGGGTGGTTGCTATTTCACTTTTGAATTAAAGACCCCAAAAAAGATAACTCCTCCATTATTTGAGGTTTAAAGTTCCCGATATATAGTTGCTGCCGGAAAATCTTTTTAATAAGAAATTGACAAACTGTTCGGGCTTTTGGTGAGGTTTGCTAATGCAATACATATTTTGAGATCCTGTAAAAGCGAAACTAGGAATCGAATCATTTGCAATCGAATTATTTGCAATCTACCAGACCTGATCTACACGCCGAACAGACTTACATGATAGTTTGTTGAAACCACTGCATAGTCATAAAGCAAATACAACGAGCAAGGATACCCTAGAGAACTTCTCACTGAAAGAGATGGAAAGAAACGATAAACCATTCAGTAGGGATGTTCTTGTTTCACGTAAATATGAGGGAAAATTTATGAACCCAAATAAAATCTCACTTAATTTGATCCCGTCAGATCTGAATCTGAATTAAACCGCGTACAGTCCAGACGGGCATCACAAAGAAAGAGGTACGAAAAGCTGCAAGTAGAGAGAGAACTGGAAAATCAAACATATGTAAGTAGAGTGATCGCAATGGGTAGCTTTCTGATTGCAAATGTATTTGAGAATAATTTTTCGGTGTCCTAGTATATATGAGTCATAGTGTAGGAAAAATAAATTCAAGAGAATGTGAATGTCATCTCTGCGTCTTATTTTCAACAAGGTTTGCTTGAAAATGTCATTGCATGTTGAAAATTGGCCGCCAATACCGTTAAATTTTTCCAGGTTAAATCACTGGTTACCAGTTACGCTATGATTCCAACATACTCCAAATCTAGCGGTATTCAAACTAGAATGAGTGAAACTTTGTTTGTTTAGGTGAATTTTCTCTCGTTTCTGTGGAAAACAAGAATACCTTTTGCAAAGCTTTAAATAAGCAGATAAACCTGTGAGCTAATCTGTGTTTGCTCTTTCTTTCTTTTTCTCCCAGAAGCCGCCAGGGAGTATTCTTGCTACTTGTGCTTGCGCAATGCTAACATAATAAACTCAGAAAAGAGCACATGAGGGAGTTGAAATTGTCGTTAATAATCTGAGACCATAATCGACGCGAATGTGGGAGTCTAAGAAACAACAAGAGGGCGACAAAATTCGTAACATCTCAATTAAGGTCGAAAGCTTTAATGAACGTTGAATAGTTTGAAACATTTTACTGTTATTTCTGTAGCATGTTTGACATTCTCGAATTGGTGGTAAATTTTTGGTCTATGGCTTTTAGCATAATCCATTGGTTTTCTTTGTAGTTTCAAGTAGTTGATTCGGTTATAGATTTTGACGAGGTATCCAGTCACCGGTTGGCAACAGGATGGTATCCATTATGTACCGTCTTAATAAAGCAAAATGCTCTACAGGAAGTTGTCTTATTAAGGCGGTGCTAATGGTCTTGGTCTTTGTATGTTGTATCTGTTAAATGTCTAATATGCTGGAGTTTATGGTTACTAGTTGGCCTATGGCATGAAATTGCTCCAACTGCAGGTTCTCGTTCAAATCTTGAATTAAAAGATATCGCTATAGGCTTCAATGAAATGTCAAACCAGCGATGACTAACAGGATGACATCAATGATGTAACTTGTATAAAAAAATTATAATTATAAAAAAATTATAATTATAAAAAAATTATAATTATAAAAAAATTATAATTATAAAAATATATAATTTTAATTATAAAAAAATTATATTGCGTTAGTAGATTCAGTTAGTAGCAAATATATTGTGTAAGTAGAAGAGTGGGCTATTTACAGTGCTGACCAAATGAAATTTTTTGTGAACCTGATTTGCGATGTTTGGTCCAGTCGAAAGCATAACCTGCTTAGTTGACCCACAAAATTGGACCCTGGATCTGAGGAAATGTTGAATAACAAGGTAGATTCGTAGAAATAGGTAGGTAGATTTCAATGCTCACTGAATGTTAATGAAATAGGTGCGCATATGTCCTCGGACTTATAAACATATCTTCATCGCTTCTCGTCAGGTGAAGCGACGAGACGCGATCTGACGAGAAGCGGCAGGGACGCGTGTTCGAGAACAGCTTGAGCTTTTTCCCCCTTTCTTTGTAAATATTAAATTCACTTTCGAGGTATTCGACAAATTTGATCAGAACTTCCGCGTCCATGAATCTTCGCTGAGTTAGCTAGCAAGGGTATAAATCACTTATAAGTTCTAAGTGAAAATGGATAAATTGATCTACCAAAAACTTCTAGAATTATTCTGTAGGTTTAGAGCGCTGTAACGCAGAGGATTGACAATCGTTTGTGGTTCGCGAAATTTTTTATGCATGTATGTATGTACGTTACCGAATAACTTCCGTACGAATTATTACACAAACACGACTAAGCCAAGTGAAGTTCTGATAGAAGTGCGATAATTAAAATTAGAAGATAATGAAACCATTTCCCTGCCGTATATAAAAATAATTTTTTGATACTCCCTAAACCACTAAATGGTTTAGTTTATGTTCTCTCTTCTGATCGAAACAAATTTGCACATTGGGTAACCGGAGAGCTACATGCATTCGTTTCCCTTACTGTTCAAGCATATCAATCTTCAGTCGTAGGCTTCTGTGGTTCCAGAGTCTTTTGAAGGAAGTAGCTTTCCATGTTATCTTTCTTCCCAGGCTGTCTTTCAACTTTTGAAAGGGCGAAACCGGAATTTTTGACTCTAGATGTATATATGCATGTGTTATGCGGAATGTGCTGATGTTTTTCCGGGAAATTTCAGAGCTTCACTCACTCATCGTTCCTAATTCTACTTATATTCTGGAGACGTTTTGCGAGAGAATAACTTCACGTTAAGGTGCCTATTTGGTACCCTTACTTTCCAGGAAACAAGAGCCCATTTGAACACAAGCTTGAAATATTAATTTATAAAACACTGGAACTTTTCAGTAGTTCCTATTTATTCCTTTTTCCCCCAATTCCCAAGAAGCTCTCTGCCTGACCCTCATTTCAGTTTTGCTAAAATGTGAAAGCCCTCGAAAATTTCCACATTCCTTCAAATCCTCCATCCTCCAAATCATCGGGAATACTTTATGATATGACAGCCCTAATTTTGCCAAGTCTCATATGATGCCAGCTTTAATCCTGGTTTCACAGTTATTAAAATTAAATTCATAGAAAATGTATAAGAATCAAGTTCTCGGTTATAGAAGAACAATCCAAAGCCAACATACCATGCATTTATTTATGAAGATTTCGGTACAATGAAATTTTCGATTTTCGAAAGACTCCTTCCCTGTGAGCTACAATTTAAGCCACAAAGCTTTCATCCGTTGTCCCAATTCAGGAGTTATTTGAAATGAACACATAAAGAGTGTAATGAAAATGATATAACTTCAACACTAGAACCCTTAAGGGGGTCTTACTATATAATACCTCATTTCCGAGCGCTGTATTCATAAATTGATTGCTAGTAAACTACAAATGATTTCGGGAAGCAGTTTTTTGTAATGATATCATTCATTATTGAATTTTACATAATTTTTTTTGGTTTAACATAAAAATGACGTATGTGACCGCTACACGTCCTTCACTGTGTCCTCGTCAAAAGTGTCCAGGGCGCACGGGGTGAACGATTTTGACCGATCAGATGATCTGAAACCAAAAAACCTTTAAAATTTATTTTTCTCATCCCCTTGGCTATGGATAGACACGAGCTTTTTCAAAAATTTAAAAAATTCTTATAGTAATAGAATTTTGAAAAAAAAAATGTTCTGCTATTCAAGGCTGTTAAAAATTTTTGGACAAGAATTTCAAAAAAAGCTGGTGTCTATCTACTGCGACATGTTTTCTGATAATAAAAATGTTTAATATGACAAGATCGGTCAGATAGATTTTTCGAAAACGTTCACCCCACCTCAAAAAAGACAACTTTCGGAAAAACACATTTAAAGATTGACAACGTAATAAAATATTGTTAAAAATTCTTCTTCTCTGAAAAATGCTCTGTCACTGCCAAACGAGACCGTCCACAGTTAAATCCTTTTATCAGCGTATTTCTAACACTATTGAAATGAAAAAAATGTTTAAAAAAAATCGATTTTTTGAAACTGTTACATAGTAAGACCCCCTTAAAAACTTTTATTACTAGAGAACCTGGTAGTCTATAATGTGGACTCTAAAAATCATATTTTGATTCAATCCTTGATAAGTGAAATCGACAGAACTTTATATTGTTTACTGCATTATTTTGTTTCAACAATGACTTAACATTGAAAAATTTAAACTAATCAAATTCAATGCATAATCTAGGGTACCCCTACATAAAAGCAACAGACGATGAAGCCCTTACATTTGTAGTAAAGGAGACATGTGCATGGTATTTGTGAAGGTCCTTTAGGTTTGAGGACTTCCTTTAATAGTATAAACTACTTTTGCCGTCAAATTTCCATTGAACTACTAGAAACTTGTCCGACTTTGTTGAAGTCATGCGCATATACTGATTTCGCGCTTTCACATGGTTTGCAACAAATATGCCTATAAATGTTCAATCTCATTCAGATCTGATCTTTTTCAAGCTGCTCTAATTTGTCATGTCTTATGTGATATTCACGTAACTACATCTGCAGCCATGAGTTGAGGCTATAGGCGACTTCTTCCTCACTTGATTTTATTGTATTTTTATTATATTTAAATGTACGTTTTCGCTTATTCTTTCATCAATGATTATAAAATTTTTCACGATACGGACTGGTATACAATCGCTTATTACACCGCGCCCCCATCGTACTCTACTATCATTCCAATATTTTCCGCTTATAAGTCTTCTCATTTCTTTCTCCACCCTGCATCGCCTCGTTGGTCTGAGGGTAATTAGATTTTTACCTATCACCAAATCATTCGAATGGTATCGCTAATTACAGCTTATTTCCTGAAATATTTCAATTCAGCTGTTTGTCAGACATTTGCAAAAGGATTTTGCTTTACCATAAATAAAGTATAAAGCAAGTACACTCTCGGTCGGCATCTAATAGAAAGAGATAAATCAAGTTTTAGTACATTCATAATTATTTTACGTTTTCCCTTAAGCGTTTTGAGTTGGTTGTTCTTGTTTGACGAAATAATGAAAGGAAAATGAGATAAAATTTAACAACGCAAAAAAGGTCTTCTACTCTCCCTTTTCACTACTACTCCATCGTTTTGATCTGAAGTTTGTTCAGAGTGTTATCGCTGCATGGTGGTCACGGTATTACCATAGTTTTAATTTTCGTATCTCTTTTTCCAGGAAGTTCCAAGTACGTCAACTTCTAGGCATATTTCCTACATAATATTATTTTATTTGTCATTCTAACTTAACGTTCTGGAGGATCGACTTCTTGACTTTGCTTGACATATTTCCATAAAAGATTTGTCCATATTTTACAATTAGTAATTTTTTTATTTCCCTTAATAATAATATTTTGTTACTTTTGCAAAAATTAATTTTTAAAATTAAGATTGAAATTTTTAAAATTCATGACGCCGTTTTGTTATAAAAACTAAACTTACAGTGAATCCTGATCACTTTGCTAGTTGTTTCGACTTTTAAGGCAAGCATTTAGCTTACTTTTATTTTATCTTTACGTCACTCCAAGATTTCTATGAAAGTAATTTGGAAAGGCAGAATAATTTCATTATTATGAAATAGTTACTCACGAAATTGAATTCTAAAGAAGTATTGCGCCATTGAAACGCATACACAACGGGTACCTAGAATACTTTATTGTTGTTACATTAACGAGAGATTAAGTTGCCAATTTCTGTAGAAATATGTTTAATAGGTGTACAAGAGGACAAAGCTTGTCATAACGCATATGTTTACTTGTGCAGTCAGTATTAATTATTCCGGAAATAATTATCTTTTCAAAATACAACGCCAGAACATTTTCCTGAAGACCGAATACATTTCTTGGGTATCGTTTAAAATTAAATTCTAAGGAAAAGCATAGAAATAATTATTACACTGAGTTTTCTGTAAATATGACCCATGAATATTTCTGAAGCACATAAGTTCGGATTTTTCTTTTCTTGTAGTATGGCCATTAGCAACAAACAATCGTTTAATTTTCCACTGCTTTTTCCAACTTTTCCACTTTCTATTAAAATTTGATTATTTTCGTCTACAGTTCAAACTTCGTGTACAACGTACAGCGCAAATGTGGATTTTCATAGGAAAACCCCAAACACGAGTTGAGTCGTTTTCCCGCAAATTATTTTTTCTGCTTAAATATTTCCATGTATTGCTTGCCAAAAAGTATTTACGCCGAATTAGCCCGGCAAACTTTCTTCAAACATTTGCCTAATTTATCAGATGTGCACATTTGCTGACTAGCAACTAAAATTCTCGTTCTTTATTTAAGTTCTCCATCCATCCTTCTTTCCTGCATAGTTTATTATGTGCCTTTCTGGAAATGTGTCTTGCCTCTTCTTAAGTGAACTTGCCAATAAGTTCATGTCTTACCTTAATTTTATTTGAGTTTGTGTGTGTGTGTGTGTGTATACCTGTGTTACCGAAGAAGACGCCAAAATTCTTTTTGACCTTTCACCTAAATGATGATACTTGGGTATCTTCATTTATTTCATGCCAGGCTCCTTCTTTTTGGAAAATACACATATCTGTTACGAATTTCTTTCATCTTATCAATTTATCAATGCCAACATGTCGAGTTCCTGGAATCTTCGTCGTTTCGTAAGTTTGTATTGGTTAAAAGAAATTGGAATTGGTTTTATTCGATATCTGATCTGAGGTTGTAAAAAGTTGAAATCCATTTTATGGATTTTAGGAACGTAAAATATTCCATAAGTGGAAGTAAACATTTATTCAGTTGACGGAGTTTAATATTAACACTTTTCTTAAATATTTGACTTCTTAGATTTAGGACGAAGAGATTAAGTCAACGTGCGTCACGCAAATTTCTGAGAAACCGACTGAACTTAAAAAACCCCTATGCAATGCGTAAACACTTTAAAGAAGTCCTGTTTGGAATTACTTATTTGCTAATTACTAATAATTACTAATATTTTTCTGACTAAGTAAACACCCGCCATAATTTTATTATTTAATGAATTTTCCATTGAGATAGGATATATTTTGGGATAAAATAGCCTTTGTGTAGCCCATCGCTGACATTATGGGACTATTATTGCTCTGAAAATTTCTAGATTTTTAAGAATACCCACATATGTGAGCATGAGTGTTCTTTTTGAACTCATAGCGAATTCTATTGCGAATATGTCTATCGATTGTCTTATTCAGCCAAACACCAGCGTTAGATGTTCCAATTAATCCTTAATAAGGGCAATTGAAGTATATTGTTGGTCTCTAATCTTGTTGTACCCATGAAAACCACTAATGTCAACCAACTCTTTGCATCTTTTAAATTTCTACACGTTATGCACACATGGGTTGAACAAGGCTTAAATTCAAAAATAGCAAATGGATGATCTTCCCTTACCTTCCTCGGACTTTACTAATCACGTATTCGTAAAATGTTCTTGTACTTTACCAATCCGTCATTTGTAAAATGTCTTTGGACTATACCAATTTCTTATTTGTAATATGTGTTAGGTGTGTTAACATGCATGATTTGTTCTTGAGAATGAACATGTTTTTTTTCCATTAAAAAAGTCTTGCGAGGACCATAAAAGGTAGTAGCCTGTCGAATAAAGATTCGAGGAGTGGAGTTTATGTTGAAAAAGACAATCGAAGCGCTAGTTTTCCTACACTGAATTACTCTTGCTATAAGTGGCCGCGCATTGCCGTGTAAAAAAAAATGAAGTCTTTGTGGTTGACGAGTGTTTATCATAGAACTTCTCTTGCATGCTTTACAACAGCTGAGCATATTCATCCGCATTAATCCTTAAATTTGGCAACACGGCTAGCCATGACATATTCCTTGACAACCCCACCTTACAAACATTAAAATAATTTTTCAATGGATGTTTGCTTTCGAATCAAACAGGGGGTTATCACGCCCATTTTTTATCGCTCGTTACAATCCTGTTTCAAGAAGGCTCAATTTTTACCCGTGAGAGTAGGCTTGTGGCCATTGACATGCGATTTTCTTTTTGCCGTTGAGAAAGAATTAGTGCGCAATCTCTGAGATTGTGGGGTAGCGACACTCCTAACATGCGATCTTTCCTGAAGTTTTCAACATTCATTCTTACCATTTACAGGTTATCGCTAAAGTCGCAAGGACTTCCTGTCCTGGATTCGTCTTCTAAGGACATAAGTCATGAATGGAAACTGGTTCGCGTAGCATAAAAGCTGATCGCAATGAGTCTTTTATTTCAATCTCCAGGAGAGGTCTAAGACTCAACCATTCCTAGAAGAGAGATTCTTATGTCATAGCGTGATCAGCATACACCAATATCACTCTCCGGTAACTTCTGCTATAAAGCGATAAAGTTAACTAGCATTGGCAGTTTGATAAAAACATTTCTACATTTTTTCGACCTCAAAAAAATGTAAAAACCTCCACATTATTTGATGGAGAGCGAATAGACAACCAATTAAAGTAGAATAATATCAGCTGCTTTTGGTTATGCCATTTATCTCTGCATAAGATAATTAAAGAAAAGAATCGAAGAATGTCCTGAATTTGCAGATTGAGATTCAATACCATCACTGACTGTCAAAACAACGAAACTTAATCAATTGGTAACTAATCATAAAGTTTCTAATCATGAAGTTTTCTGGAAAAGTTATGCGGCAAAAAGTCAAAAAATCAAAAATTATCAAAGAAATATAGTTTGGTTTCCTAATATGACTAGTATGACTCTCGGTCCCATTGCTTAATAAGAAATAATAAAACATCCCAAATTTCTTGATGTTCGTAAATGTTTACATTTTGAAAAATTCTCCGAAATGTAGGCAGCAATACGATGAGACAAGTGATTTCAGCAAAATCGTCAACATCAATCAATCTCCATTCGAATTTTTTTAATAATTAGTGAAGAAACCCAAATGATTTGCTTACGAACTTAATTTTGCTTAAAGTAAAACAAAAAATTTAAAACGTGTATCTTTGTGTAGACTACTTTGGCTATCTGTGAGTTTAGTCCAAAAATTGGAAATCACAGACTCCATACAAACCGAACAGAAATCTATTGTTAAAACATAATAGTATTAAAAAAGAATGTTAATAAAGGAGCTTTCCACCGATCATTTTCTGCACCTTTAATACACTCATATAACAGAGAACACAAATACTCATCTCTCTAAAGTAACATGATACTCGTAACGAGAGATACGAAAATATGCTATAAACCATTACTGATTCACCCACACACGTACAGACTTCACACGCCTCCTTACACTTTTCATCACACCTTATTGTTGCCTATGCCAGCTTTTTATATTGATTGGTACGTTAGCCAAAGCATAAACGTTTGGACCATAGTGTAAGTTTATACAGCAACAAGGATATCAAACAACTTATCTAAGCCAAAGATAGAAAAGACGTGAATCAATATATGTTTGTGTTGAGCTTTAAGGTAAAACATTTGGAAAGTTTGTTCTTATATATCACAAAAATGGGAGAAAATCACGTTATATCAGGTGATTGTTCCTTGTAATTTCCAAAAAGTGCTCACACTTCAAACAGGCATCACCAACAAAATTATGCAAATGCGTAATATCATAAAAATAAAACGAGCTTTGCAAGACAGAGAGCTTGCAAAGTAAACAATATACAATGGCTATATTTCTGGGTGTGGTTTTAAGCTTTCGACTTTCGAGTTAGTTCTCAAATGTGTGTGGGAGTAGCTTTTGTGAAAGTCAATTGTCTTTTAACTATCTTGTCATAACGTCAGTAGATTAGACTTTTTGTCCTATTTTGATTTCGTGTTTAAAAGTTGCTCAATAAATGTTTTAAGAATTCCCTTTAATGTTAGTGAAACCATAAAAATGACGCTTTATGCGAGTGATGCAGCTAGGATTGTCACTTTAGGTGATGCTGGGTGATGCTACATTCAACGTCATATTTCTTAATCGCTCGATAAATGTTGAACCACGACACAAAGATTATTTAATTATGTCAAAGGACTGGCTTAGCCACCATAAATCCAGGTCAAGGTGCATATTGTAGCTTTTTCAGTCGAAACAATCGGCTTATGGTCAGTAACTTGTATAGAAACTCTTTTGTAGTGCTACTGAAGGCCGTTGGCACCATTTCAATGTCAGAAATGCTAGGGCAAGTGAACTTATAATTGAAAGATATTGAAAATTGATGAAAGGACTTTTTCAGCTAGCTTCTCAATGTTTCTGTTAATACCGGCGTTTAACAGTTTTTGGCTCGGTTAAAGACTGTTTACCCCCTAAGTGAGGGAGGATTCCTCTCATTATCTAGGGCGTCTTCAGTTCAAGAAGTCTATATTTTAAGAAATGGGATATAAAATAGGGAAATAAAATGATAAAATGATACCCGTGTTCTGCTTGCAACAACCGGCGGTATGTGGGCCCTCTCTTTTCAAAAGAAGTACATGATCCTAATATGCCATTCAATTTCACTTGTCAACTGAATTTATCATTACATCCACCAGACATTGCAGAGAAAGTTCGCCAGTTCTCTTTTAACGGGAAAATTGCTCATTTGTTTACCATATGGACTTGCAAATGGTGTTTAAGGAATCATCCACGCTCCTCGGGAAGATGAAGCAGTCCTAGGACCACGTATTTGCCACATTGTGCAGGTAAAACAAGAAAATCCATGCCCACTGAAAAACTGAGTTAGATAGTAATCGGTCCCGCTCCGACTTCTCGACTATGCTATGTCCTTAAGTTGCTAAAGAATCGCGACGTTCACTTCTTCCGCGTCACATGTTCCCAGTTCACGGAATGAGAGTCGACACACGTTGTCATAGCCTCCCTCTCTGTTGACAGACGTTAATGATGATCCTGATTTGCTCAAAAGAGTCATAACTGGCAACAAATCTTGGGCATATGGTTATGATATCGAAACGAAAGCTCAATCGTCCTAATGGAAGAGCCCAGGTGGAGCAAGACCAAATAAAGCACGCCAAATTTGATCAAATTTGGCGTGGTCAATAAAGAGTATTTTCTTGAAATTATTCTCCTTTTGCAAGAATCCATACGAAGAAACGTCTGGAATCGCCGAAAAAAATTCATGGCTTTCGCATAAGGATAAGGCCCCTGCTCACTCATCTTTGTTTATGAGAGATTTTTTTGGCCGAAAATAACAACACAATCATATCTCAGCCACCATGTTCACCAGATTTAGCACAATGTGACTTTAAAATAAAAATAAGAACAAAAAATAAAGGGAAGTTTTATCTTACACAATAATAATTTCGGGGCTGTTTTCGAAATTATTAGTACTTAGACTCTTTAGGCTATTTAGGTCAAATTTAGAAATATTTAAGTGTTGATATTTAAGCCCACTGCACTCTGCCGCCATTTGTTCATTTGATAGTAACGAGTGTGTCCAATTTTTTTTAAATTATCTCAATATAGATTTCTGTTTGACCGTAATTAAAAAAATTCTTGATCCCATTTCGGGAGGTAGCTCGTTGGAAATCTGAATATCGCGGCCACGAAAAGAAATCATGACTAATAAAAGATATCACGGTTACATTCGCATATAAGTTTTGATAACTGATAAGATAAACGTGGAAGCTGGTAAGATACATATTAGACATTGTTTTCTATACAAGTTTGATCTTGGACTCCGTGCAGTTGAGGCTCATCGGACCATAACCAGAATTTATGGTGAAAACTTGCTAACAAAACAAATATGTCAATATTAGTTTCATGCTTTTTCAATGAAGGACGTCAGTTTGAAGTCACGATCACTAGTAACAATCAAGACGAAGTCACACATGATAATCTATTATAAGTCATTCAAGTAGTTGATAAGACCTCAATCGCAGAATTATCGGATATAATTATCAATTATAGTTCTAGGTCCTCAATAAATATTCTGGAGAAAATTATATGATGCTGGGGTACCCCACCAACATTCGTAGCAAGGAGATGCATAATCTCATGTGGTTGCCGTCTTGCTTGTCAAACTTATAAAGCATTTCTGCAACGAATGTAGACTGATGATGAAAAGAGGGTACTCCGTGGGTATGTGGGTACTAAAACCGTTTGTATATGCAGACGGTTTTATTGTCTGTTTGGTTTGATTATTTATTAGAGGCCTTCTCGTATGAAATCAAATGTTTATTGTGGACTAGTACCGTCAGTAATTGGAGCGGCTTCAAAAGTTTTGCATTTGTCAATCCTCGCAGTGTCAACTCTCACCTGGATAGTGCGAGCCGGCTCACAGTTGTAGTTACCCAGCGCAAATAATGAAAGATTTGCTGAGAACTTTTACGCAATCCACCATATTTTCTCGATCTTGCTCCAACGGATTATCACTTGTTTTGGTTCTTGGAAAACTACCGTCAATGAAAGCAGTACCAAACTGAAGAGGACCTTCGCCGTTTTCTACTGTACGTTAACTTTTGCGAAGATAAAAGGGAAGATTGTTGAGAGATAGCATTGAAGACAAAACATTGATAATACTGATGATTATATTTTAGATTTAGTTCAAATAAATCAGTGACAAAAACAAAAGACATTGGTACACACCCAATATATTTAATATTTCACCCTTCTGGTAATGTTTTTTTCGTCATAGACATTATGCATGATGCAGATGATTCTATTCTGCAACACGTAAATATTGATTTAAGCTGTGGAAACGTGTGCGGAATGCAAAATCGGTAAAAAAAAATGCTTTTCTGAACGAAAATTCCACACTTCATGTGGATGGCAACATATTTTCACTCACTCGCTGTTGATTACATAACATAACATAGACTAAGCACGTCAGATTCTAGACATCAGACGCTATGTTGAAAATGTACTCCTTAAGAATTCTTAAGTGGTGTTACCCTAACACATTCTTTAACAGCCGTGCAAGGAGTCATGCTTGCAAAAGATACCCTGGCTTAAGTCGGTCTTATGTTTGAAAATATGTATGCGAAACGAACATTTTGCTGAAGCATTAAATTTTGTAGTTTTATATTCAAAAGTGCAAGTATGAATGGAAGCGAAGCTGTTGAATTTCTCAAACAGAAATTACATACACGCATGTAAAAATAAAAATTTAATGTCATCCCTTAGAGTTTTTATTGGTTGTAACGCGGAGGCTGGTATAACTTACTTTTATAGCTGAGAATATTTTGTAATATCCTCCAATGGGAATAAATTTAAATGGAATTTTTTTGTGATTCACGCTCAGAAAATTTGCAAATTGATAAAGATTTCTAGGGCAAGCAACGTGAATTGGCGGGGTCTCTTTTCCGTATATTTTATTGATTCTTTTGTCGGAAAACATTTGAAATCAAACACATCCTGAAAAGTATAATAAATAACTTATTCAAAAAACATGTCAATCTCTTCCGATTTGTTGTCTGCAAAAAATATTCGGAACGTTTATTCATGTAAAAGATTTTCTCACCGCCACATTGTTCAATCATCATTATTCTGTAGAATAGTAAACAAGATGTAACAAGCGAAACTAAATCAGTATCCGCAACTTTATCCGTATGATAAAACGAATTCACTTATTTCTCCTATTCATCCAAGGAAATGCCTTTTCGACAATTTGGTGTCATTAATCTTATTCGCTTAGTTTTCCATGCTTTCCGAATGAGGCCACAAACACTCAATCGATATTTTATTCCTCTCATTCTTCTTCTTTTATTGATGTGTTTGTATTTGAGCGTGTATTTGAGATGATCCGAAAGAATGGTGCTTCGATAAAAATACAGCTTACGGGTAATTAACCTACAAACAAATGTTACACAATCCTTGTGTAAGTTGCCTGGAAAATTTCTAGGAGTTTGCTCAAGTTAACTACTTGATATACTAAAGGGGTTGATATTTTAGTTGAAAGTACTTGCAGCTACAATTAAAAGGGTTTCACGTTTACAGTACTATTTTTTTTTATTTTAATGGGGTTTCGTGAAATAAGCTCTAAGCATCAAGAAAATAGCAATTAAAGAATATTAGTCATATCCTTAAAACCGAATTACATTTAATTTGCGTATTAAAATGTGATTGAATGAAGCAGTTATATCGCATGAGCCAGCGTTTCAAATTTTTCAAAAACATAAAAATTAAGTTTTTTACATCCTGGCCCACTGAAAACGTCTACAGAAGTCATGAAGGGGTGAAGAGCTGAAATGATGAAGAGCTCATTTGAAATATTCCCTTAAAACTACATAGATAAATAAAATGTTTTGAATGCGACAATTCGAGGAGTATGCACTGAGAGCATCCAGAGAACTCAGTTTCGTGCAAGATTGTGATTGTGATCGTGAAAGATTCGTTGATTGACTATCTTAGAAGTAGAACCTGGAGTGACACTACCCCAATCTCGACTTCAATATACTCACAAGACAACTTAGATATCCGAATAGGATCTACTTTTAGTCAAATAGACCATTTCGATCCAAACGAAAATGAATTACTGCGCGTATTCTCGATATTTACCAAATGTTCGGAAAATTGCATAGTTTATTTTTGTGAGTTTCAATGTTGCATCTCTAGTGAGGAACACAATACAAGCCACATACACCTAAGTACTAAAAGTTACCTTGATGGAAAGCCATGTGTAAGGCTCTTAAGCCTAGGTACGACTCTCCTAGGTGTAAGTGTACTATAGCGTACCTACACAATAGTCACTCGGTATTCCTAGGAAAGACAGTGAAAGTGGTTAGTGATGTGTGACTTTTGAAAATGTCCTGGGACGTAAGCCAAAAAAACGGAACGAAAATAAAGTTTCGATGAAAACCGCACGAATACTGTCAATGAATCAAAAATTGAGCTGTGCAATAGCATCCTGGATAAGTTAGGAACATATGAACAATGAACCTTGATATCAGCTTAAACATCACAACAAACGAAGATAAATCAGGATATGCTTCAACCCAAAACTAAAACACTACTACAAAGCAACCTCTGTGAAAATTTCCACGATATTAAAAACTGAAAACGAAATAATAAATGCATTCAAACTAATTCTCCTGGTATGCTATTTATTATATATTGGGTTGGAGAGAAAATAATTTCGTTTTTTGTATGTTTTTAAAGGTGATTTAATAATATAAATTTTAAACACTAATCATCACTTTGATCGATGACTTTTTGCCACTGCTCCGGTAAAACCATAATTCCGTCACTGTAGAATTTCTGAGATTTTTGGGCGAGAAACTGAACTAAGTGATTTTCACAAGCCTCTTTTGAAACCAGCTTTACACCATTAGGAGAGTTTTGCAGAGACCGGAACAGATGATAGCCCAACGGCGCAAGGTCCGGACTATATGGTGGATGCATCAAAACTTCTGAGCCAAACTCGCTCAGCTTTTGACGAGTCACTAAAGGTATGTGCGGTCTAGCATTGTCGTGATGGAAGATAACGCCTTTCCTATTGATCAATTCTTGCCGATTTTTTTCAATTGCCTGCTTCAATCGCATTGATTGTTGACAGTAAACATGAAGTCGAAGTGTTTAACGTGGTCACCTGCCTTGTACGGCTTAATTCCACGGTCTCCACAGACGGGGTTGAAACAATGTCTCAACCACCACCCGTAGAATCTGAGACAAGTCCCAGTCCTAGGTCCCAATTTATTTAAGCTTCCTGGATTCTCGAACACAACTGGTGTGTGTTCATCGCCACACTCTAGCCTTCGAAACCACAACCACCACGTTTCAGCCAAGGATAGGCTCCTCACCGTGTAGGGAGCTGAAAGTAACCTGTCATGGGCGCCCCCCTAACCCGTGGTTCAGATAACCTCTGATCAGGTTGCGCTTCTCTACTGTCCGAGAAAAAACTCTCAGTTTTTGTTCCAGGCATAAGGGACTGATTGCCCTTTCTGACACCTCGGTTACGTGGGGACGGCACTCCCCAAAGACTGAATGGAACAGGCCGAAACCCAAACTATGAGTCCCCCTGCGTTCACCCGGATTCCTATATGCACTAGTCTATAGGGTCTGGGTTAACACAGTCGCAACATATGTACAACGTTTACATCAACAATACTCACATTATCAATTTCACATCTTTAGCAGGTGTACTAGTCTCGCATAGACATCATCAACATAGTTGATGTTGCAATGCGAGCTTTTCGACCTGCTAACAACATTTTACAAACTTTGTCTACACGACACTCATTCAGTTACATTCAGTTATCAAGGTCGTCATTTAGTCAGGCAACATATTTCACTAGCACCAATAACATCTTTACCAACAACATTTATCAACTTAATCCTTCCGCCAGTTCCCTTCAATTCTTCACTAATCCATTCAACTCCTTAAGATTTTTCTTTATCTGAATCGTCTTCCACTTACTTCTCCTGCAACTACGTTCCAACTCTACTTCTTTTTCTTCTTCTACTACTATTTATTCAATTTCTTACACCTTAAGATTCTTTCTTTAAATCTTCTTCTTCAACTACACTCCTACTTCTACTTCTTCTTTCTCAACTTCTTTGTCTTCTTCTACTTCTAATTCTTCATCTTCAACATCCACCAGCATTCCTTCCACCATCCACCTCTACTGCACTTCCAGCAAAGCTATACCTTCTTCCACTTCATCATTTCCTCAATCTTTACATCTTCCTTAGGCAAATCAAAGATTTGCTTCAGACAGACAAACATTTGCACAACAGTCAACATACAGGTCGTCAATTTCGGTCACATCTACCTTCATCCCAGTCAGGAGTCAATTCGTATATCTGCAGAGTCAATATCGTTAGTTACATCATTCGATCAGTTCTAACAGTTCTAAATCAGTTCTAACTACCATCTTCCCTCCCCATTTACACGGGCTTGGGACCGTCATGTGGTAGAACCTAAGTTCGACCACAAGGCTGGGTTGTTGTTGTTGTTGTTGACAGTAGACAGTTGAATTAATAGTTTGGCCAGATTTGAGCAGCTCGTGATGCACAATACCCTTCCAATCCCACCAAACACTCAGCATCACCTTCCGCAGCGTCAATACGGGCTTCGCTACTGTTTGGGAAGCTTCTCCAGGCTTCAACCACGATCTCTTTCACACATTATTGTCGTACGTGATCAATTTTTCACCACCCGTATTCATTTGTTTCAAAAATGGCTTAATTTCGTTTTGTTTCAGCAGGGATTCACAAATGGAAACTCGGACCATCAAATTTTTCAATGTTAATTCATGTGGAACCCAAGTATTGAGCTTCTTTTGGTATCCAAGCTTATGTAAATGGTTCAAAACTGTTTTATGATTGATTTTTAGTTTGATAGCAATGTCACAAGATGAAATATGTCGTTCTACCTCGATTTCATTAAGAAAATGATCGACTTTTTCAACGGTTGGCTGACCAGAGCGAGCTTCATCTTTAAGATCGAAGTTTCCGGAACGAAATCGAGCAAACCAATTCTGACACTGGCGTTTACTTAAGGAGTCATCACCATTTTTTTTTTTGGTAGAAAATTGAAGGCTTTTTACGCCCTGAGTGTCAGACTCCCAGTGGACCTACTGGACTACCGACTAATACTAAGATTATCCGAACGTAATGTACCACTTGATTCCATTTGTCAAATGATTTCAGCATCTCTTCGATAAGGCTATCTGGATGGAGCTCTCCCACTTTTTCGGCAAGATCACCGCGCTCTTTGTCCCATCTTCTGCATGAAAAGAAAGTATGACAGGCGTCATCCTTCACACCAATGCAGAATATGCAATCTGGAAACTGTGACTTACCTAGCTTGTGCAGGTAAGACTGAAAACAACCGTGTCCGCTCAGTAGCTGGATCAGGTAGAAGTCAGTCTCACCATGCGAGTCAGTCTTACCATGCGAGTGAGTCTCACCATGAAAGCAGTCATCACCATAAACATAACACAATTTTCGATAAGACTGGGCTTCAGTTATTCCTTTCCGGAAGCAAAACAGCAAAACAGCAAAATTAGACGAAAGTGGCCTTCTAGAATCTTCTTATCAATAAGCATTAATTTTATAATGAGTAAACAAATGACGGTAATACGCATTTTCTATGTGTCCATAGTCCATTTTCGGTCGTTGGTTTCCTTCAGAATTTACTTTAATTAGTCTCGCTTTCTCGACCATGTCCTCCAATTTGTAACCCAGAACTGCTTGGTCCACATAACCTGCTCATCGGTTCCTTGGTTTGTCTGGAAAGTTATGTATTCTTATCTTTATAGTACGTCGTTAGATCTTTAAATCCTCAATACAGCTAATATGACCTACTCTTCGCAGTTGGCGAGCTTCGCTGAAATCGAGGCTTGTGGCTCATGATATAATGTATAGAAATCATATTTGTATTCTATTCACCTATATAATTTTCTGTTATCGAACCAAGGATTTGTCTTAAGGCTTTTCATGTTTTTCAAGACTTCAGTTTATTTATCGAACCGCAGTTAATGTCATATACCATAAATCCAATAAAAAATACCATTAATTCAGTCCGATTATTATTTTGTGAGCCATAATTTGGGGCCTGTGCAGACGTCTTTCTTTGATATTAATGATTGACCAGAAAATAAAGTCCATTTGAGGGAACTTTCAAGACTGGTGACAAAATCTTTTGAAAATGTTTTCCCCGTGCGTTGAACTGAAATTATTTAAAAATATTTAAATATAGGTTTCCACACTGGTAAACTTTGCAGAATTCTATAACCGAAATGGCGTTCGAGACCTTTGTTGAATGGTCGCTGTCGCTGTCGAACTATTTACACAACCATACAGAAATTTCCACCACTGGTAAACAGACTAGAACCCTCCAACCGAAAAGCTCCCCATGACTCTCATCAAAGTCTAACGAACCGCTGCGACGCTTTCAAACCAAATTTCTTCCAGGTATTACTTCATCCAGGGGAACAAAAAAGAGTTACAATATTATTGCAATATTGCAGCTCGATTTAAATCATGTTAACATTCCAGTAACAGCGAAACAGGCGTCTACGATCGCGTTCCCATGAATTCTAGTTGTTTAACGCGAACACCTGCCTTGCTGGCTTAATTCCATGGTCTTTATAGACGGGGTTGAAGAAACTTGTCAACCACCACCCCATAAAATCTAATAAAATTCCGTCCCAGGTCCCTATTTATTTAAAGCTTTCTGGGTTCCCGAACACAACTGGTGAATGCTCACCCTACTCTGCAGTCTTCGAAACTAAAACCATCACATTCCAGCCAAGAATAGGCTCCTTACCGTGTGGGGGGGGGGGGGCAACCCGTGGTTCCGATAAACTACTGATCAGATTGCGCTTCTCTACAGTCCGAGAAAAACTCTCCGTTTTTGCTCCAGACGCACGGGACTGATAGCCCTTCCTCACTACTTCGAGTACGTGTGGACGGTACTCCTCAAAGATTGAATGGAACAAGCCAAAGCCAGGATCATCAGCCTCACTACGTGTCCTATAGCAACAAGTCTATAGGGTCCGGATCAATGACTGTCACAACATGTACTTTCACAAATTCTACTACATTTGTGCTTCCACGCTGAGCAAGTGTACTAATCTCACATCAACACCATCAACAAATAGATGTGACAATGCAAGCTTTTCCAACTGCTAAATACATTTAACTCCGCTTTGTCTACATGTAACACGACATTCAGTTCGTCACATTCAGTAATCTTAGTCGTCTACCAGTCTGTCTGACATAGATCGACTCACTTTACAACACTTTCACTTCACTTTGAAACAAATTCTTCATCCTTATTTTTATAATCTTTAGAATCATCACCTAGATCTCTATCTTCTTAATTATCTTCTTTATCATCTTTTTAATCACCATTTTCATGATATTCTTGATCATTTTCTACACCAAGATCATCTTAATCAGCTTTTAACCGACCCCTAAACGTTTTCAATTACCACTGGAGTACCCGCTGAATACCCCTTCTTAGCCTGAGAGCATAGCCTGGAACGATTTGACACGTTACATTTAAATGAGCTGCATTTTCTCAGGAATTATATGCTTTTGGTTATTGGAAAATATCTCTAATGTGGAAGAAAATAGGTTCAAAAAGTGTTATAAAACATTTTCCTTGATTCCAGGCGTCCGCTGACGCCACAGATTGCATTTTTAAACAGTCAAGGCTGTCACCCGACTAAGGTTTTCGAGAAGAAATCTTCAATTTCGTTCAATAGGTCTCAGGCTGCTGACTCTTTCAGTACTACCGTCGTCTGCCTCTGCTGTGCAAAAAATGCAGTTGGTGGATCGTGACCTGCCAATTTTTCGTTATACGGCCGAAAACAGCCTTGCTCATATAAGAGCTGGATCAACTACAAACCAGGTTTGCTATTCACTAGATTAAGCCACACACTCTGGTTAAGGATCAAACATGCAGTTCACATTTCCTGTGTTTTAGACTGCCAGGATTACTTCATATCGCTGTCAGAGCATTATTTCTCTTTTCTGGTGGTGTCTAGTATAGTGGGCGATCAACATCGCTGTCCCAGAGACCGTTAAATAATTTATGTGCATTTAATCAATTAAAAGGATTAAAAAGCGATCAGAGTGTCAAATTATGCCAGCTTTCTGGAATATTTTGTTCTAGCCAGGTCTTTCCCCTCTTATGTAGTAACTGGAATTAGATAACCTCCAATTTCTTGGTGGCAATTTCGAAGACGTCTGCCGAAGTGCCAAAAGACTTTGCTACAAGAGTGAATAATCCTTTAAGAATCCTTAACGGTTTAACATTTGTATGTCTGTCGTCTTATTCCTTCAGAGTCACTTTAACTTCATGTATTGTGCAGCATGCAGTACTAGCTCGTAGTTTGATGCCAGTATTGGTTTATCTTACGTTTTGGAAACAGGATTTAATAACATTTATAAGTATACGCCTACTTTGGCTATAACCTCACATAGCACCCGTCACGCCCATGCACGGCTGCGTTTCCTAGTTCAAGCATTTTGAGTGTTCTTTATGCAGATCTTAAGAGCTCATCTCCAAAGCATATAATGGAAACGACTGTTCGTGCAATTTTTGAAGGATAGTACAGAAACAGACGTCCAGAAACCGAAAAAACAATTCGAGAGCATAGCGCAACCTTCTAGAGACTCCTTGACTACTTTGTCGACTATTTGTCTCAGAAAATCGAACAAACATCGCCATTTGTGAGTCACATAAGATAAATCATGTTTGGAACATTTTTGTTGATTTGCTTATAGTATCGGAAAAAATTAAAAGAGCTACTCACGTTTTTATTGATTCTACAACTTATTTCTGACTTTTTAAGTTATTATATCCAGTCCAGTAAGTTATTATGTCCCATCAGAATGTCATTTCCCAGCAGGATGTGATTGTTGTTATACAATCATTTAGAGAATGGGAACTTATAGGTGGCTGCTTTATTTTTCATGAATATAATGAATTAATATATAATAGAACGTTATCTTCCATAGAATACTCTCACCCTGTTGTGGAATTAACTCTCTCTACACGCTGGTGGACTTATACAAAAACCTGGAACTAAAAACATCGATTTTCCATTTTCAGGCGTCTTCCTTAAATTCATATCTATACAAAAACCCAACTCAACTTAAACTTTCATTGGGGATATCGCGATTCTCCCGAACGGATCTCTTTTATTTCTCCGTGCCGGAGTGTATGCTGAAACTTTTTTTTATCAACTTTTTATTCGAAGAACATTTTATAAAGCTCAAAATATGGGCGAAAGATATAAAGAAGTATCAAGATAAAACTCACCAGCCTATCTGTATGTATCTAGATCAAGCTGTCTTTCTTGTAGCAAACAAGAGAAATATTCTTGAAATAAAATACAATCAAATTTTTATCGATTTAGCCGCATCCTATGGCTAAACTTGGAAATTTAGGACATGATATCGAACGGTTGGGATAAAAAGCCATTGGAATCTGTTTAGAATAATCTCTGAATGTCAATGAAATGATAATGATATGTACAACTATCTTGAAAGACAGGAAAGTTCCGTCACTTTCATTCGAAATTGAATTGGAATCCATAAACATGTGTAGAATTTGGTAGAAAGGATACAATTTGATAGTCAGAAACAAATATGGATGCAAACGATGAGTGGATGGGAAATAGAATCAATCGTTTTGCACTGATATAATTTTCCTGAAGGCGACAGGAGAAATCATTTTTTTTATAAATCAGACACTGCAATGAAGCGGAAGACCATGTGCACTATAATTGCAAAAAATACGACATAAGACTCGATATAAGGAAAATGCTGATATTCTATCCGCATATGCTTCGAACATCGATGGAAGTCGTTTGAATATTGAAAAGGACTTTGAATCAGTTTTCTGATAACTCACTTTTAAGTGCTTTAAGTATTTTATAGTGGAACATTGAAACAATCAAGTGCTCCTGGAACCGATTCCGAAACCGGATACATGGAGGATCGGCGATTTCTAAGGCATACAGGGTCGCTAGTTGCTAGACTAAACAAACAAAATGTGTAGTTATAACTCTAGACAATCTAGTCGTGTTCTCAGCTTTCTGTTAAATTTGTCTTTATAAAAAGTTATAATAAAGCGAACAATGCAATATTTCTCATTAAATTTAAAATATATACAAAAAAGGATGTTATTTTTAAGGGTAGAAAACTTGAAAAATGAAATAAAATACCTACGAATTGTTTTAATTGCTCTGAAATTGGTTATGTTGGAAAGATAATTTTCTGCCATTTTATTTAAATTTCAATTCGGGCACCTTGGCGTTAGGTCTGACGTAGAGGAAGTCCAAATGACAGGTCCAATTTTCGACTACTCTATTCAATGTATGTAATATTTGGTTAAAAGCAAATCAAGAGATCAAAGAAGGCAATCTATGATCCAATGTTCAACATGGATGTACGGTTCGATATTTGTTTTGAGCTTCGTTTCTGCTGATGACAGTATACTTTCTGTAATCTGTGGAATTACGGACCAATGTACGTACGGATGGTCATATACGATCCTAAGCATATCTTAGAAAACGCCCTAAAATTCGGAATTAAAGATAACTTTCAGTATTATCAATATAATGATCAAAAGCATAAAGTATTCAACACGCGTATGCTTTATAATTTTCCTCATGTACTGGAAACTGCTTCACATTTTCTTGTCATTAGTTTCTTGATCACTTACATGCTTACTTAAGAGCCAACCAAGCATCAATCCAATCGAAAATGAAGAGTACTTGAATGTAACACATCAGACTTATAAGATATTGTCCAAAATCGACCTAACCTTTGGAGAAAACTTGTCGAACCCGTTCCTTTAAGTTAAATACTGCACTAATTGGAGCCCTCAAGGTGTCTGTCTGACCACACGCTGGCAAGGCTAAAGGTCGACATAAAAGGTACCGAATAGACCAGTATTAATTTCAAACTTTAGAGATAGCCTTGTTTTACACTGAAAAAGATTATAAAGATTATATTTTAAATAACTGTCGAATTTCCCATTTGTGATTTTCTTAATTTCATTTTATACTTTCATTAATTGCAACGGCAGTCCCAAAAAAGTTTACCTAATTTCCATAGGGATCACGCCATTCCTGCAAAATTCCTGCCAGTGTTGCTATTTGTTTGGCTGGTACCATTTCTTGAATTGCCACAGAACAAATCTTCGTATGCTTACCCCCTTTGCTAAATTCGGTTTCATGCTGATTTGCGAAATTCCTACTTCTAACTCAGTTTCCTCAATTTCGGGTCTCTGGCTTTGACAAAAATTATTACTATGAAAATTATTACTAATTGGAAACTATAGTTACAAAAAAAGAATTGCTAACTTAGCATCAAAAAAGGTAAAAAACATTAAATGTCCGTCATAAAATGTTCTCATAAAACATTAAATGTCCGAGTCTTTTTTGGCATGAAATTAGGCTGCATTTTAACTATTTATTAATATTTTTTTTATAACAAGATCAAGATATGTGGTCAATGTTCTTATTTTTCCGTAATTGTTAATAAACAGTCAATACATTTAATTTTACTTTTTCGAAAATACATCCTTCTACCGTTTATTCCCGTTTTAGGTGTAAATGGGCATGTGTCCAACTTCTTTATTGAGCCACTGTATATTTAGCGTTCATACATCTAATAGAAGTCCCAGATATTTAGCTGTTGGTTCCCATGGTAGGTCCTTATTTTTTATGTGTCAGCTAAAGTGAGGTCAATCGTGAGTTTATTTTCCTTGTTATGAAGATAGTTTGCGTTTTGTCAGTGTTAATATCTACATTCCGTTTATTGAAATATCGCAGGAATAATCCCAGTTGTCTGCAGTGCTGTTGCTGCTATTGATATACTGTCAGTCTTGAGTTAATCTCAATGGAGACTGTGGGTGTGCTTGAAGTATACGTTCATTGTCAGTTAAATTTTAATGATATTTCGTCCTTTCCAGGATAAACATAAGAAAAATACATTGAAATGATTTCACTTTTAATTTCTAATTTTCTGACTTTTTATTTGTTTTACTTCGTGTTGTTATAGTATGTCTCTGAGCTCAGTTTGCCTCATGGCTCCACTGGTGTCTATCCCTTGCTGCTCTTCTCCAGTATGGCCCCGCTGTTAATTTTATGTCGTCTTCCCATTTTGTATTTTGTATGCCTCTACTTCTTTTGCCGTCTCTAGGGTACCAGTTGCTGACGTCTTTGCTTTATTTTTCGTGTCTGCTCCGCATCATATGACCGGTCCACCTCCATTTTAGTTGGCCTGTTGTTTCAAGAACATCAACAACTTTAGTTTTGGATCTTATTAACGTATTTCTGAACCTGTCTTGACGTTTTATTCCCAGCATACTTCGTTCCATTGCTCTTTGACAGTATTTTAGCATGCCTCTATGGTGTTTTGTAAGTGCCCAGGTTTCACAGCCATATTTCATGCAAGGTAGTATGCAGGTGTTGAAGACTCTTCGTTTTATTGTATTGCTAATCTCAGTGGATTTCATTATTTCTTTTAACGACCAATATTTTTTCCAGCTGTTGGCTATTCTTCTGGTTATTTCTTTGCTTGTCATATCTTCGTGTGAAATAATTTGTCCCAAATATATATATTCGTACATAATTTTCAGAGGTTGTGCCTTTAATTGAATCTCGTGTGTTTCAGAGTTAGTTAGTAACTTAGTTTTTTCCACATTCATGGAAAGCTCAACTTTTTCGCTTTCTTTATTTAAGTTATTTATCATTTTCGCCAAATTATGTTGGTTTACTTCCACTAGGATGATGTCGTCGGCAAATCTTAGATGGCTTAGTCTTTTTCCATTTATGCTTAGACCTAACTCTTCCCAATCGAATTTTTGGAATATGTTTTCCAATACTGCGGAGAAAAGCTTAGAAGATAGTGGGTCTCCCTGTCAGAGTCCTCGTTCGATCATGAAGGGTGTGCCAAGAGATTCAACTTGAATTTTTGCTTTACTTTTGCTGTATATGTTTTTAATAATATTTATGTATACTTTAGGGGTGCCTTGGTTCTCTAAGCTTTCCCAAATTGTTACGTGACTAATACTGTCAAAAGCCTTCGTGTAATCTATAAAGGCCACATGTAGGGGCTCATTGTACTCATTGTATTTTTCTAGAACATGTTTGACTGTGTGTATGTGATCTATAGAAGCAAAATGTCTTCTAAAACCAACTTGTTCCCTTGGTTGGCTTACGTTCAGTTTGTTTGTTATCCGGTCCAATACAATCTTCGAAAAAACTTTATAAAGAAAACTAAGGCTTATTGGTCTATAGTTTTCAATTTTCGGACCTTTTTTTATGAATAAGGGTTATATGTGACGTTTGCCATTGCTCTGGAATTATGCCTGATGTTATGTTCAGGATGGGAACAAGTTCTTCTAGAGTGCCTTTCAATATCTCATAAGTGATCCTATCTGGCCCTGGGGCTTTATCCATCTTTTGACTCAGTATAGCTTTCCTAACTTTCGCTGCTAAAATTTCAGGTTCAGGTACAGGAATTGGTTTCAGTTCTAATTTAGAAGATTATCACTTATTTTGTTCCACCTTTTTGTGCTTTCTAGAGTAGAGATTTTTATAGTCATATTTTTTATTTTAGTTTGATTCTTTTTCAGGTTAAGTATCCACAGGTTTTTTTTCATGTAGCTCTTTTAGGGCTTTCTTCGTTCCTCCTGTTGCAATAATATGATTTTCTAGGACTTTAAGCCGCTTCATTTTCCTTCCTTTTCTAATATTTTCTAATATTTAAGTATGTTATTCTTTTGATATTTTGTGTCTTCTTTTCACCAGAGAAAATACTTTTCCTCTCCTTTATAAGCTGTACTGTTGAATCACTTAAAATGTCTTTCTGTTTGATTATTTTCTCATTTCTGATACCAGCGAGCTGGTTCTGAAGTTTGGCATAACTGACTTTGACACCCGATACATTTAGCATATCTTCGTCCAATTTAGAAAGTGAGTCTTTTAATGATGTATCTATGGTTTCTTTTCTGAAGTTTTATTGTGATGGACATCTAATGGACTTAATCTGAACAACCGCGAAATGCAATAATGTTTTTTTGATAAGTTACATTTATGTCCATACTGTAATTGATTCTGCAATTATTTATTAAAATTAAAATAAAATAATGTCAGTGCAAGCTATCATATTAATTTTGTTAGTGTCTATTATCTGCGATCGTCGAAACTTAGACAGTTCAAAGGCTGCAAATACTCTTTTTTTTTAAAGAACCCACCTAAATATTTCACGACCATTACCATCAGTCGTAAATAAGAGGTTAGAATCCTGAAGATAAGCCTAGATCACCGAATCGGGCAGGCTGTAAAACCAGTAGAATAACGAAGATGCTTGAAATTTCCTTTTATACATATTTCAACTATATTATGAAGTTCTACCGTATTTTCGCAGCATTGTCTTACGTTTTCCACCTTCCCAAGTAATTATTTCTTGAAAAATATTGCTATTGAAACATTTGCTCCATACGCCAAAGTATCCTTGGAGTCAGCATGCAGAAATCTTGAAAATGACGCAAATGTTGTATCGATATTATGTGAAGATCTTTTCTAGGTGCTAGCTTTGGAAGGGCATTCACTCCATTTAAATCTACTTATTCAATAGATCTATGGGTCTCAATATGCTAACTTTGTGGTTCAGATGTAATTTCGTTGGTTTCAGATATTGGCTCTTAAAAGTTCTTGTTATTATCAATATCAAGTATCCCGGATTACGTGTAACAGTTCGAGTCAACGCCTTCTTTCAACCACAGCGGAAAAATTCAGTAAAAGCAGTAAAAGCACGATGGGACTATCTCCAGATTCGCTTCGTTTTATATCTCAAAGCTAATTAGATAAATTGGTTAATAAATATTTAATAAAATCAATTGAAATAACTGATAAATTGTGTTATTGTTCGGAAAAGTTTCAAAACTATAACGCAAGTAATAAGTAGTGGTCCGGGCGACTACTCAAAAAGTTTCAACACATATAACCCATCAATTAAGCACACAACGATAATCACACGCTACAAAGGATCTGAGCGACTGCTTTAGAGCTATGCAGACATAAAGACCGCAGTGTTACCACTAACAAACGCTGTAATTTCGAACAAACCTCCATTTCCAACCGTATTCAACATCAGTTTTTCAGATGTATTGTTATTTCTTAGGAAATTTGTTAGAGATAGGATGGAGAGACTAAGGTGCGAAGTAATGCGCATTAAAATTCTCATAACTCGCATATTATATTACACTCACAGATTATATTATTTACTCATATATTATTAAACACGGATGTATCTTTTTCACGTGTGTTTTTGTCCAGAAAGCTCTCTATCTTGCGAAGCTCTCTATCTTGCGAAGCTCACTTCATTTGCTACATTGGGTATTCGTATACCTATCTTAGTGTTGCCTCTCCTGGCTGACAGCATTTTTAATATTAAAAGTTCGTACTAACATGAACAACGTTCAAACAAGAGCCGTCAAAGCATCTGCTTGATCACAAGTCGGTACTTGAAAGTTAAATGTTTTGGTTAGACAGTATTCATTCAATGCTATCAAAGCTATTTTTTGACTGCTGATTTTTCCATTCCATCCTTTGATATTTCACTTTGGTTTTTCATTAATTGTGTTGACAGGCTCGAAAAGCTTAATCTCTGTTCCGTAGGGATCAAGCTATTTCTGCGGAATCCCATTTGCGAATTTCTTGCCCCCAAGTCAATTTCTTCAATCCTCCGGTTTTTGTCGACTAATCTTGCAATGATCGAAGCTGTATTGTCAGCTGTTGCAATTAATGTTCTCGAATCTTTTTAAAGTCTTTGCCAAAATCTAATTCCACTCAATGTTCCCATTGCCTTTCTGAATTTTGACACTTTCTCCTAGAACCATTCCTAATACCAGATAAAACAGCCACGTTTTTAAGGCGTTGATTATAAACATTGATATTTCACTAATTTGTAGAATAGATAGGAATCTCAAACTTTCAAAAGTCAAAACAAAAAGCTCAAATTACCTCCAATTTTTTCCATTTCGCTGCTTGTACACTATCTCCCATTACTCATCGTCTTTAAAAAATTTCACTGCTAAAGAGCTGTTTCATCAATCAACATTTTCGCAAGCACTTACTCCCAAAGCAATCCTTAATGTAAACACCCTGGGTGGACGTTCACTTTTTTCTTTTCGACTTTATCATCAGTCTACGTATCTAAGATGGAATCTTCTTGTAAAAGTATCTGCGGTGTCAGTCTTCGTTTAAAGACATAAAGTATGATAGTGTTTACACCGTTGGCTAGTAACTATGCCCTTAATATAATTATTGTGGTAGAGTTTTTGCAAGCGGTGGTCATAGATATATTTCATTTAATACAATATCTTAATCTATGAATAAAAGAAATTCGACTCAGCACTTTGCAGTATAAATTCGGTTGAAATAAAAAGGATAAGTTGCAAGTTGATTTCATTTGAAATAATTTTGTAAACTCGACAAGGAAGAAAGGGTTCCTATTGAATAAAGCTAGTTTAACATAAGAATTATGCTAAATAAAAACAAGAAGTTTATTGCTCCTTTTTCCACATTGCCTTAAAACAGGCAAAGACGTGTTTCCTTATTCTCTGCACATTGAAATTTCGAAGAATGTTGCTTTAGACACTGGAGACATTATTTACGCATGCATGCATGAAAGGCCAGGGATATAGCGTAAGCAACAACACTCCCGTGTGGCCAGCAGCAGAGAGAGATAGAAAGGCAATGGTAGATTTAAATTTGTACTGCGTTGTTCTCAAAAGCGTTGGAAGAGAGAATTGTTCTGCTGAAATGAAATATTGTGAAAAAAATACCAATAAGATACTTAATGAATGTATCAAATGTATGCATGCAAGGGCAAATACATACAAAACGAGAGTATTGCAAGATAGAGACAGTGCAAATTAAACGATAAAAGTTAGTGGTGAGATCACGATAGACAGTTTTCCGAGCTTAAGTGTATCCGTATATAAAAGCAGTATATTTGAGACATCATAAATACATTGTGAGCAAATCTTAATGCGCATCGGAAGGAACCCTTGCTTTTATGTCTTATCTCTAACTTCAAATTGTCGGTGGTATTAGTGCGTGTTGGCACTTACTTATAGAAATGAAAATCACTTTCATTGCAATTAGTTGTAAGCTGGATTGTAAAGGCAGATTTAGTAATGGCATACTCAATCAACTCTTCTTGTTTTATCGAGTTCTACAAAGTAGGCCTCCGTGGTGACGATTACTTCCTTATTCGAGTGGAATTTCTGCAATGCGAGTGACTTTTTCAAGTTGGGAAACTAAAAGAAGTCGCACGGAGAAGAATACGGTGGATGAAGCAGCAAGTGCGGAGGTTTAAGCCGTGAGCATTGTCGCGGTGGAAGATCACTTTTTTCTTCGCCACATGGGGCCGTTTTTTTCAACGTCGAATCAACCCAATAATTCTACACAGTACCGTCCTGTTACTGTTTTGTCCTTCTCCAGTTAGTCAATGTCTATCACACCTTACGAATCCTAGAAAACGGTAGCCATCACCTTTCCAGCCGATGGGGCATTCTTCCCCTTCTTCGGAGCAGGCGCACCGTGTAAAGTCCACTGTTTTGACTGTTCCTTGGTCTCTGGTGTATATCAGAGGATCCATTTTTTGACGATGGTTGCAAAAAATGCTTCGGATTGCGCTTGAATAGCGCCAAACATTGCGTTGAAGTGGTCACACGGATGCGTTTGTTATTTGGTGTGACAAAAGGCGGCCGTCTTGCCGACAGCTTTCTCATACCCAAATTTTCATGTGGGATATGCACCACGCGGTCTTTTGAGATGCCTACAATTTCAGCTATCTCGCGCACATTCATTTAGCGGTCTGCCGAAACGAAATTGGGATTTTCTTCACGTTATGCTCCGTGGTTGCTTTGTTCAGGGCATTTAGGCGTGGCTCATCAAAAGTCGACGTGCCACCGCGGTGAAATACGTCAAACCAATTTTTAACGGTCGCCATCAAAGGAAAAGTGTGTCCGTACGCTGTATCCATGTGCTCTCTGATTTCACCGCACGATTTCCCTTCCACAAACAAGAATCGAATCACTGATCGATATTGCTTCATTTCCATTTTTTCAAAATCAACCGTTTCGCTTGCTCTCACATGCGCTAAAAAACAGCAAGTCCAGTTCGACTGAAATTTCGTCAGCAGCCGTCTACACTGAAGCAAGCACTACACTAGAGTGTATTTCCCTTGCGATAGGGCACTATCGGGCAGTAATACTAAGTACTTATCGGACCGTCCCCGTATAATAAAGATATTGACTTTCATTCCTCGAAACACGGCAATGTTTTAACAAACAACTTATTTTGTGTTTGTTAATACATTGCTGCATACAATATCGCAGCAAATCTGACGAGGTTACCGACAATGTTCACTTGAAAATGAAGGTCGCAAATCCTGTACGCACATGGAATGAAATCTGAAGGAAGACAAGCCACTGTATTGTTTGACTCAGCTTTGACCGAGGGATTAGGAAAATTTCCATTGACATTAGGCAAACGCTACTCTGCTACAAACTCTACAAGTTTACTTACCTTACAAGTAGGACACTGTGTAGATTATTTGACAAAACTCGTAACGAAGGTAGATAGCAAACTGTGTGCAACAACGAATTATATCACTGTTAAACGAGTTGAATGTCACAGAGATATTTAAAACACAAAAATTGCAAATGGCAGACCTCCAAAACTGTGAAAGAGAATCGTATTCCCAAATAGGCTCTCAACGAATAAATGAGTGGAGCCAGGCCATCTAGTAGTCCACTCTGACGTTTGTTTACCAGTAAGTATCTGCCGCAAAGTAGCGTAAACTCACAGTCTCTTTTGACAACGGTAGTCCACCCTTAAATCTTAATGAGTTACCAGTTTGATTGAGAATATCCATCTTTAAGACTGGCATAAACGGACCTCATATTTACCTGATGCAGTTAACGGACAATGCCACCCTTTTGCACAACTAGCCTTCTAGATACCTAACAAAGAACGTGATCCAATAAACTAGTCAATCCAAGCACCTGGGACGGAAGGCTTATAAGCTTCCCGTGGTACCTGATTTTATCTCTAGATGTGGAACGAGTTACATAGGTACTTCTCACGTTATTATCCAGCAAGCTCCACCGCTACGTTTCGAATTAAGATCCTAGTTCTAGCTTTATTATTAAGGCCTCAGAATTTCGAGGTCATAGACGCTTGTCAGGTTTACTGAATTAGAAACATAAATTCAGCGACCGGATGACAGTTCCTGTGCCCGTCCTGCTGGATTCGGAGAATACAACTGATACTGAAAGTTGATCTGTTGTAAGGGAACCAAACTGAAGGACGCAGGCATTGAAGCAAATTGATTGGGGAAATGGGTTAAGCCACAATAATGTTGATCATGATTCGGTATCGGTCGAAATTTCTAATTATTGAGAGAAAGGTACTTAGCTATACGTTACCTATATCCCCTTGGATATAGGTAAGTTCTGCCTTCTTGCCCATTTAAACCACTCAAAAACTGCTGTGTCTACAGTTTCAACCAGAAACTTTTTTAAGCTTCTTGACACTTTCACGTCCACTTTTTTCTATTGCGTTCATAATTGAGTGCTGATTTTTGAAAATAAGCTCCCATCCGCTCCCATCCATCCCTTCCTAGCAAAATCTTTATTTCTTGAGCCACTTTCCCTTATCCTTTATAAGCTTTGTATTTGATCAACAGACAAGGTTTTGAAAAAACGTTTTGAAGACATATTAACATAAGTAAAATTTTGTCAAAGTAATAGGCAGAGTATTTTTTACTTAGTAGTACTCCACTGATATATCAAGCAAGTGAACTTCCGTGACGTCAAAAATAAAAGTTAAAATCATATATTGTCGTATTAAATAATCGTATTAAAAAGACAGGTTAATAAGAGGACTCCCCTAGAAAATTCAACTTATCGAAGTTGGCGTCAAATATTTCGTTCGAGGTATCAAGATATTCGAGCAATCGAAGTTCAAGTAATCAAGACAAAGTAACACACATTCCCTACCTTTGACACCATTTTCAACCGATTTGGTTCGACCTATCAAAAATTCGAGTTGTCGAGTTCGACATATCGAAGTTTGTAGAAGACAACATTTTAAGTATAATATTAAACTTAAAAAACAAAATTTTATTTATTTAAAAATACAACCAATCAACCAATAAAAATCAATCAGTTATAAGTCTAATTACGTTAAATATAGGTTCGAAATTGCGTAGGGAGCTACGCATATAAACCCTAAAATTATCTAAACTAATTCTTCATATACAATTTTCTTGATGCAGATTTTGATGATCATGAAACAAAAACACTTCAAACCTCAATTTTATACTTTCAGAGGACCTCAAAACTTATTTTTCAAAATTTGACAATCAAACATTTTTTCAATGAACTTAACTTCAGAAAACTTATATTTAACGCAACATATAAGCAAGATAAATACAATAAAGCACGTTAGCCAGGGATAAACTGCAACAATCACGAAGCAGCCTATGTTGGGCAAGCTGGACATAGATTTAGTGCGCACTTCTAAGAACGTGCACCCCTGAAATCATACAACATCGATTGAAACTCTGAAAATTTTACATATATATAACAAAAGGGGGAAAAATAAACCGCTTAGAAACGTTAGAAATTAAGAAATTATGTGAAAATCTAAATTTTCAAATACTGGATAATCCAGAAAACCCTGATACCTACCCTTTGCTTACCATGAGAACCCATGTTAAACTGACAACTAACGTTGTGGAAATGGTCTTTTGTTTTAAAAAATAAAATTGCAGAAACCAGACAACATTTTTTTTTTCATTTATAATAGTAATACGAATGTCCAGGAACGGATTTGGAGCAACGGGTCTTGAGGCGGATAATTGGGGTGAAACTAGACAGGGAACAATGACGAATTCCATTCAAACGTGAGCTGTTTGAGGTTTTTGACGCATTGGAGGTCTCAACGATTGTAAGACAACGGAAGCTGCAATGGTTTGGCAATATGAATAGTATGAACGACCATAAATACCCGAAATGTTTGTTGTTGGGAGACCTGACGGGTGAAGACCAGTTGGAAAACCGAGGAAACGTTGGTCTCTGTCGCTGCTGGGCTTTCTAAATAGGACACGGTCGAAGCGCTTGCTGCAGGAAGCAAAGACCCTAGTAGAGCTGTAGTGCTACAAAGAAGGACAAGACTTTAAGTATGCGTAGTAAATGTGAAAATCACTTAACGACTTACTGGCGTCTCGAAGCATGTAAAAAATGTTTTAACCTACTGAACTCTGAATACATTAGATGTTGCTTACAAAAATAACTGGATTCTTCAATCCATACAAATCAATGACGATTGATTGAAACTTTTCTTCTCTCTTTTTATTTAGACTATTTTGAAAGTTTGAATTAAGCTAGCCCAAAAACCTTCTAAGCACCTTATTAAATCACAATTTCTCGGTTTCGACGTCTTAGTCCCATACACCAAATAAAAGATACATGGTCTCTAGAGAACTATAGTGCAAGCACCAACAGCATGAGTACCCCCAAGTTGCGGTCGCCAGAAAGAGATAGAAAAAGCAAAAATTTAGTATTTTTAGTGGAAAGATATAGATAAAAGAAAATCAAGTTTGTATTTGTATTGCGTTTTCATTCTAAAGTTTATTGTGCTTAACCTAATTATTGAGAGAAAATTTACCAATAAAAATGGAACTATATTTATTTGGTTGAAAATCTCTCGAAGGCTCTCGCTGCTTTGTGCTACCTTCATGAGAAACCTGGTGTCAGGATTAGAGAAATTGTCTTTACAAGAAAAAAAATTCTCGTATTCATTAAATTGCATGGACAAAGCATGAGCACATTGATGCTACCATTAGCTTTGACACCCTCGGGTGACTTTTCTCAGACAGAGATGAAAAAGCGCAAGCAGATTTATATTTGTATTGTGATGCTATGCAGAAACTTTCAGAAGGATATTATTGATTGAAAACCACCAGTCCAGATAAAGTTCCACTTATTTTGGTTGAGCACGGCTAGATGGAGCATGGCTTTTTATTTACCCATAGTCTGACTCAGTTTAGGAGCTTGATCTACATCTATAGCTATCTAGGACTTGCTTCAGCGGTATTACGTTTTGCAAATTCAAATTAAATCGAAAGTTTAGTCTAAGAATTAAACAAATAGTTGTAGTTGTAAAACGATTTTCATGTTTATTGAAAAGTTTCAAATGTTGCTGGGAAAACTATCATGAGTCCTCTTTTGTTCAAGTTCAGACTATTGTGGTTTTACAAAGTCACCCACAAATTTCGCCTATTACCAGAAAGAAACACAATTTGGTAGCCATAGGTGGAGTCATCCCCAGTAGAACTTCTTCAATTACTTCATTTCTCTTGTAACATTATAAAGCTCAAGTCCTGCGTAAATATTCAGTTAGCAGTGAAATATAGCAAAGGTGTTCTTTCAGTCTTTTGTCACGCTAGAATTGTGTTAAACAAGTGAACAAACGTCATTGTTCGTTCTTTTTTTTTTTCATAATTGACAGCTACCATGTTTGACCTGTCATAAAAACTTTGAACATGAACTCCTAACAAAATGCCGCGCAAAGAATCGACTTCAATTAAAAAGAACTGGTGGAAATAAAATGGAACAACGTGATGTAATGAAAAATGTGCGCAAAACTTTGACTGAAAAAAAACAAAGATACATAGCTATGTAGATTAGAATTCATGCGAAAGTTAAATAGCGGCTATACTAGGAAAATATTATCCTGATGGCAAACTCGAATAAATGCTGTCTGTGCTTAGTAAAGTAATTCGTCTGTAACATTTTTTTTAAACAGTGTTTTGTGTTTTATCCTGCTGACAATATTTTTTAACGAGTCAATGAAAACGTTTGAACTGGAAAAAAGTTTATATTGACGCTACAGAAAGTTTTCAAATGAATTCCTACCGCATTTTTAACAGGCATAAATTCTGTAGAAAGGATTAATGGATAAAGTTGGAAAAAAGCAAGATCGTCAAACCCTTTGGAAGTTAATGGATTTAATATGGTCATTGTTATAATTAATTGTTACATTTAACTAGATGTTGTTTGTAAGGGGACTCAACATAAGCCGATTGGGAAGGTTTTATCGTGCTCACTGTAGAAGGTTAAGCCTTCAAATAGTATTACTGAAACAAACACAAGCCAGCTCTTCCAATTGAAATACTTGAAGCTATGAAGCCAGTCTAAAAAAAAAAATTGGTCAGAGCCAATATTAATGTTCGATTTCTTGATGGTTATAGTCAAAACTGCGCTGAAAATTTTTATCGAACTGTGTTAAAATTGACTTCAAACGCAATTTGTGTTTTTTTTTTCAGTTTCAATAACTAGCAACAAACTCCTGACATTTTTGAGATGCGTTGGTAGTTGTAAACAAAACTTGTGGGAAATAGGTCACGAGGGCGAAGATGTGGAGATATGTGCATCGACAATCTCTTAAATTTTGTATTAATACGCAATAAATTACATAAACCCTTGCATAATACAAAATTATTAACCTATATATTTAAGTTCAGAAGACTTAAAGCTGTCTTGCTTATGCTGTCTAAATGCCAAGCTCTCTATCTTCCAAAGCTCTCCTCTATGGGAAATAGACCGGTTGGCAATAAACAACATTATTTCAAAAGCTCGCTTTATCCACACGGTATTTGTATCTCACTCTTTTTGTTAACCCTCTCAAGTATGAGCGCGTTATCATAGTTAAGCAATGCTATGCAGATAGCATGTATACTGACACATTTGCTTCAATTTTGCATGTCACAAAAGCAATATATTAAGGAAACGTCTCAAACATTTACGAAATGTGCTTGGAGGTTGACAAAGAATGCATAAAGCGTCGAGAGAAATCGATGTTGGAAATTAAAAAAGTGTCGAAGATCGCTTTAAAATTAAGGAAAAGTAATAAAATAATGCTAATCTAAAAAGGCAAACATACAACGCAGCCACTACGGGTTAAAGGTATTCAAATTCAAATTTTTAACACGTTTAGTTCAATACTGCATTTTCCATTTTCCACGTTTCCAATCTATTGCCTTTAAATATCAAGTAAATCATTAAAAAAATCTTTGAATGTTAAAAACTAGTTTTTAGTTATATGGCAGCGTTGATTGGTTGTTAACAATATCCTGGCGATTTTTTTTGGAATGCATTTTTGACTACAAAAGCTCTCCGCTCCGCCAAAAATTTTATGTTTTTCTTGAACTATTACTCTGCAGAAAAATTGATGATTGGTCAAGATTCAAAATTTATTAAAGCTGTTGGATATGACTGTGAGTCCTTCCAAAGTAACAGAGAGAAGCGCTGCACATTTGTCATTCGTAAACAAATTATTCTACGAATATATTATGTTTTACAGGCTATCATGTGTAAAACAAAGTATTTTTTTGCGCTCTGAACGAAATTCCGTCGTTCCTCGTATGTATCCTTCCATTGGATTAATCTTATTTAATCGAATGTTGAAGAAATAAATAAAAATTCTGTAGTTGAATTTTCTGGGAAATATTCATCGGCGAATGTATGCTTAGCGAAAAGGATACGAGGAAATGGGTTGAGGGGTAACGATGACTTACATATAAACTTCAGTGACAACGCTCAGTTTTAAATAGATGGAAATCATCCTTTTTCATTCATGTAACTGCAAAAATTTGAACTCAACTGGTTGTAAGAAGAAAAGATTTGGTAACATTGAAAAATATAAATGAAAAAATCAGGCGCTTGTGTCAAAATTGCATGAAATACTCACTAAGCTAAGTTATCAAATAACTTTAGCCCCTTGCCTTACGATTTAATTTCAAAAAAACATGCTTGTCTAGACTTTTTAATCTTAATGCAACTCTGTGCTGGTTTTATCAGAACAAAAAATAAAAATATTTTGAACTTAATAAATAGATTTTGAAAAATATGGATTTTGTTTTATTTGTAGTAAAATGTATTTTGATAAAATACTATTTTGACAAAATAATGGCAAAAAGATATCCCCTTAAAGCCAAAATGAAACTAAAAAAAAAACATTCCTGGACAAAATAGAAAATGATTCATTTTATTTATAATAATTGTCCGTAGTTAATATTCCTGATTTTTTTGATACTGTTCAAAGCATTTTAGTAAATGCGAGGACACTTTACATAATTTACATTGCCAAGTACTCTCACGACGTATATTGTGTCTGGCACATACATGGCACCTTTATACTCGAATGTTGATCGTGCTCCTGAAAATAACTCCAATTCTGACCCTGTAACCGTAGCGGTATATCGCCTAGTGAACTGTGTCCTTTAGCATTATATTCGGGTAAGATTAATTTCGTCAATAATTGTTCTGCAATATCAAGGGGAAATTCATAAACTTCTGCTTTATGCCATGGATTTAGCAAAACATGAGCATTATAAAGCGCGACACCCATCATTTCGAAATCTTTCTTTTTATATCCTTTCATTAACTTTCGCATGATGGGAAAAGATGTTAACACATCGTCTTGTTTATCCATGTCTCCCATTTTTTATTGTATTCAGTAACACATTCAGGCTTAAGAATATTTCCCACACCACGATCCTTTTTATATTTTTCTCCCGTGTTTATTATATTGAGAATGTTTCATACTCAGGATATAGACATCTTTTTTCTCGCGCCATTTCAAACACAGTAAACCACAAGATGAGCGAATTTGGAAGTGTCCTTTTGAAAGCTTTAGTGCAAGTAGTTCCTAACAGTCCCCACAATGTTTGTTTTCTTTACATGTAAATATAAACTTAACAGAAACGTCGTCAATAACAACATCCTACACAGACATTTCTACGACTCCATAGATTCGATTGAGAAAGTTGGAAAACCTATTAGAGGGAATATTTTGGAATGCTATCGATTGTTGTGTCCCGAAGAATCCTAAACCTTTTAAAAGTATTCAACTGGACGATGAGACGTTTAAACCAATCCAAAAAGAAATACTTTGAGATGAAAATGGCAAATATCGGACAGGTTTACAAAAGCTAGAGTAAGCTGCCTTACGTCTGCTATTCGATCAAAAGTTCGGTCTTTTCGGAATAGCCAATGGAACTTTATGCTTAACACCTTCGAATATGGCTCTCAAAAATTTTGGAAACTGAACCGAAGATCGAAAAGGAACTCAACGAGTATACCGTACCCTTTAGAAGACACGCAAGGTAGAAAAATTCACTCCAGCGAAGGCAAAGCAGAACTACTGGGGAATACCTTCACGTAACACCATTGTATAACATCTGGCCAACGTAATCATTGACTCAATGATGAATAATTCTATAAATTGCCTCCCCGTGCCAACAACCATACCTTTTTCTGAGAGAGTTAAGCACAGAGAAATAGCAAAGTTGCTTCGAAAACTAAAACCTGGTAGCGCTTCATGTTTCGCTCGAATTCCCAACAAAGTGTTGAAAATTTTACCAATAAAAGCAATACGATATATTACTCAATTATTCAATGCTTGCTTCAATCTGTATCATTTTCGAGCAGGATGGAAGTATGCAGTAGAAATTCTTCTTTGCAAGTCAGGCAGAGGCCCTTACTTGTGTACTAATAACAGGCCTATAAGCTTGTTACGGGCTCTGAAAATTTTTTTGAAAAGCTGATCCTGATACGATTAGTGGACTTTGTAGAAATTCACAATATCTTCCTGAATTTTCAAACTTTGTCGTCTATCGAGTGAAATGAAATCAGCACTTAGACACAAACTCTCTGTTGGTATGATTATGTTAGATATTGAAAAAGCCTTCGATACTTTTTGGCACCAAGTTCTTCTACACAAACTTCCTACTCTTAAGTTTCCACCTTATTTGATCAATCTGATTGATTCCTTTCTTAGCGACAGAGCTTTCCACGTAAAAATACGAGAGTCCGAATCCGAGAGTCCGTTGGAGTTCTTCAAGGTTCGTGTCTCAGACCAAATTTGTTCAATATTTTCACAGCAGACATGCCATTGCTAACCAGCTGCTCAATATTCACTTTTGCTGACGTTACCTGCCTATATGCAGCAGCATCGGATCCGGGTGAGATCATTGGAATCTCGAAAGAATGCTCGAGAAAGTCTTTGAATATTTTCATCGATGGAAAATCAAAATAAATATTGATAAAACCAAAGCGATGTATTTCACTAAGAAAAGAAGCGCCAACAAACTACCTGACCGATGCGTTAACTTTTTAAGGCAAGGGAATTCCGTGGTGCCATAATATAACACAGTTAAGCTTTGTCCTAGATAAAAATTTAACATTCAGCGACTATATCGATTCCATCGGTGTGAATATTTCAAACCTGATTCAAGGATTATACCCTCTGTCGAACCGGAAATCCGTATTGAGTCATAAAGCATAATTCTATTAATCAAAGCGGTCATACAGTTTATAATGTTAAACGGAGCTTCAGCATGGGGGTCATGTGCAACTTATTTGATAAGCAGGCTACAGATATTGCAAAACAGATGTCTCAAAATGGCTCTAAATATACCGTTTTTTTTTTTTCAAAAATTTCTCATTTTCTCATGACTTTCCTCTTATATATCTTTTAGTTCCCGAAAATCGCAGCCATCGTCACTTTTGTATAATAAGTTTTCAAATTTCGGGGCATTTTTAAGGGACTATTACCGGTAACAAAGGGAATGAATTCCCTATAATTAATTTTTTTTCTCGATCCCTTTATTATAGAACCTTATATAACTTTTTATATTTTACTAGTTTAATATTCTATATTCTATACTTTTAATATTCTTCTTTTTTTAATTTTAATCTGTACATAATTATATAGAGGGCGCCAAAATTGAGTGCTGAAAAATGATTATGCTCCATGGCCCGGGGTTAATCTCGAAATTTACAAGTCTGAAACAAAAACTTCAAAAACATTTTTACATATGAAGGTGTCTTACGTCGTAATTGACTGCCTTTTATAAAAAGATTGTTTTCAAAACAAAATGGCGGATAAGTGGAAAACCTTTTGTAAAAATCAAGTTTTCTCCCCTTTCTTCCCTTGTCAATTTTTTGCAAAATTTTTCTGCAATTTTCTGGTAAATTACGATAGAGGATATCAAGCCAAACAAAACTCACTTAAAATTAAAAAGATCCGTTTAGTGGTTGCGGAGAATAAGTCTGGGCCTTTTGAAAAAATCGCTTTTTTACTGTTTTATTGAAATATTTTCAAAAAATCAAGTTTCAACACTTACGATTGGTTAATCAACAATCGCTGGTTCATACAAAAAGAGTCCCGAATCAATAAATTCGTGCTGTTCCTCTTCCTGAGCTGGTTGCTTTCCCTTTGGTTAAAGCGAGCTTCCTTCGACGCCACTGCACTCGCTTCGTTAGCCATCTCGAATCGCTCTTCCTTTTTTTACGTAATCGTAGGGATCGCCTCTAATATCTTCAAGAGAGACGTTCTTCCTTTCTTGAACATGGCTAATGAAATATTAGTAGCCAATTTCATAACTTCCCATACCATGAACGTATGTTTGGGAACCATAGCCCAAAGTATTTTGTTGTAAGACTCATTATTGTTTTGCGTATTCTTTCCCACACATCATTTCAATAATTTTCATCGGTTAGTTTTTCAAAAACCAGTTTAACATATTCTTGGAACTCCGCATTCAAGGCTGATTTATGTGTGGTGGATGCATTCTTTTTGCGTTTTCAAAAACTTGCACCAGATTGCAATAATCGTGTTGCGGATTTTCATCTGTGGAGATTATTTGGTAATATGCAGCCCATATTTCCTCCTTCATATTGGTTACAGAATCTGGATTTCTTTGATTAGCTAATCCGTAATATGTTGACAAATCATTTAGAATTTTGCCAGTCAAGTCTTGGGTTTTCACAGGTTTTTACAGTAGGTGATGATGGACCCCATCCAGTTTTTCTTCCTTTGCGTGTTGTTTCTTCCTTTTGCTGCTTTTTATCTTTTTTCGACAGCTCTTCCTATTTTTTTTCTTTTTCGTAGTTGGGTCATCGGTTATACAAAGAAATCTAAAACTTTACCAGAATGTTTTCCAATCACAGTTGAAACGCCGAGTAGAGAATTAAAACTACACTTTGACCAGGTTCCGTCACCCGAAATCACCAATTCGTCTTCGAATTGTTGGTTTCGCATTCCATTTTCTTTATGTTTTGCATTTCTTCCCCGCCAGTTTTTTTAAACAAACTCTATCGACAGAACTTGCCGCTATTTTAACATTTTCTAATATTTTGTAATAGGTTGTTGTACTAAAAAAGAGGATGTCATATCCATGAGTGAGCATAGAAGATTCAAACCATTGATACCGACTCTAATCAATCGCATAACACATATAATGCGCCTGTTAACGTCATATAATGTATTTATCAAAGCAGTAGAATTTATCTGTGGATCCCTCACACTCACATTCAATATTTATTTTGTATCCAAGTCCACGAACTGCAGTTTTGGTAAATTTCACATTTTTACCGCACGTTTTACACTGCAATATACTTGCGAACGCCGAGAAAACGGGGGAAAACGACAAAACACAATAAGAACGGCTATCGTAGAGCTGCTTTTAATGTTTAAGTTCCTTTTTTCCTTTTCCATACGGATTTTTGCCCATTTTGAATGTATCGAAAGGTTGTGTACACTTCCAAATATAAACTAAATACGTTTGGGAAAGCCGATTTTTTTAGTGCCCTCTATTCCTCGATATATTTCTTCTGTTGGATTTAAGGAATTCAGACCGTGTTGAGCTCAATATTGTTTTCGTTAATATTTTAAAGGAATTCGTATCAATTAGCTTTTTTGAAGCAGTAAAATCAGTTCTTCGCCTATTTTTTTGTAGTGTCTCTTAAGAAAATAGTGCTGGTAAATGTGAGGAGGACAGCTTTTGCATTACAGTGAGTCCCGTGGAGTTGATATTTTCATCACATAAAGTTAAGGGTAGATCCAATATCTTGAGGAGAGTAAAAGGTCACTTCGTGGGAGTGGTGTATGACCAAGTTGTTGTCTTTAATGAGATTGAAAACTATTTTGCCCGCTTGTCTACGGCGTATGCGATTCCAAAGCGTATGTCAAACGTTCAACTCGCCAAACAGCAGGATTTTTATCCGTCGTTGCTGGAACCATGAAAGTTTCTTCTCAGATTTTTCTCAGTTTTTTTGTTTCCAAGATTTCGGTCCAGGGAAAATTCACGGCGTATAGTACTATGGTGGTCTCAATTAAAAATTCAGGAATTACCATTGACACTTTCCTGACCGTATATTATACAATAATCCTTTTAAGATTAATTCCTGTCTCGTTGACCCTCAATCTTGTAACTGTACCTTGCATATTGCTAATTAGATTGTGAAAATATAAATTGTGAAGACAGAAATTTTCACAATCGAATTTGTCATCTCATTCGTGTAAACTAAGTAGTTCAGCAGGTTCTGCTGATTACGATTTAGCAGCAGCACATTTGCTTTGCGGGCATCCTAGCACCAATGAAAAGGCCCATCTATCCATAAGCTTAATTACGAAATGAACTGAACCATTCGCGATTAACGTAGAAAAAAAAGGACCAACTTTTTGCTGAAAATCTGAACTTCTTTTGAATAAGTCAACAAAGCTGCTCAGCGTTTTGGTTTTTTCGTCTTCGGATTCAAACTCTAAAGTGCGAATCATTTTCTCGAAAACATTGTTTAGATAGATGATCCTTTTCATAGCTATGAATCAATACCTGTATTTACTTTTTGTCGAGTTTTGTCAATTGTGTTCTCTATTTTATCCTCTATTTTAACTCAATGAATAGTGTTGGTTTGATCAAAAAGTGTTGATTTGTTCGATTCAATTTCTTGGCTGTGTCACTTTTTTGACAACTATAGTCCTTTTGGATATTTTGCTATACATTGACCCATATTGCGCCATTTTAAATATTTCTCTTGTTCTAGTCTCTACAGCTATCTTTGCTATCACTTTCTCTTTCCCATGAATTATCCCTTTCTAGTCGAAATTCGTCCAATATTTCTTTCAGTTCACTATAATCGCAGCTCTTTCATATAAGCTTTCTAGTTTCGGGCATTTTTTTAAGAATTATATTGGATATTCATTAATAAAAACTGATTTTTTTTAATGAATATTGATGGGAAAGATGGGGTCGTGTTGGGTGAGTTGAAATAAGAAAAAGAGAAGAAGAAATGCAATCAGGTCGCTTATGACGCAAACACTGCAAATACCAACTCGAAATTCTCCGATGTTTCTTACTGATACGGCACTAAGATGATCGGTGATGTGTTAATAGCAGATGAACTGAGACGACACCGTACGGAAATTGACTTGACGTTAGTCGGAGACAGAAGAAAAAAGGGCACGTTCCAAAAAGGGCGCGATCGAAGAAAGGCGCAATCAAAAAGAGCGCGATCGAAAAAAAGGCTCCCTCCAAAAGGTCGCCACTTAACAAATGCAGTACAAGGCTAAAGCTAGTCTTGGTCGTATTTTCAAGTTTTCGTGATTAGACTTGGCTATGTATATGGTAAAATTGTGTTAAAAGGTTTCCCTTTTAAATATTTTCAAAGTCTCAGGCCTATGCCGATAAACTCAGTTGTTGAAACAGAAGTTATAGTGATGTATCTACGAAATTCAGTCACATTCAACCAACAATATGTCTTATGTCGCATGTCTATGTCGCATAAAAAAACAAATTTGTGGAGAATACTTTCGCCGATCCGGTGTCTTACATCATTTTGAATTTTATACGTTATGAATTATATAATACGCTTTAAGGCAATGTTATCCTTAAATGTTGAAAGCAATATATAAAAATGACTGCCTCAATGTGCTTTGCTCTTTCAAACTCGTGTAACTATTTTTTAACGGATGATGCAAGAATGAATGGATGTCTACAACAGCCACATGATTTTGAGTCATCCTTATCCTTCGATTTTCTTCACGCAACACAACAAGAAACCTTAAATCTTTGGGTAAAACATGATTCTCCGAAAGCGGGTAAATAAGACATGCTTATGCAATCAGAACTGTTGTAAGAGTAAGAGTAAGAGACTGCTGATTTCCCTTTGTATACAGTAAGTTATAAGTAAGTAAGTTATTTTGAATATTATTTACCAGGAACCAATTAATGACTTGGAGAGTTCTTGAGAGAGAAATTAGGCAAAATTTAAAACTGGTCAGAAATGATTTGAATTCTATCGCAGCGATTACGCAGAAGAGTAATTAAATCCTACAACAACATTTCTAGAATCCGGAATTAGGTCCTAAAACTACCCTCAACCAACCAGTTGACTTAAAGGAAACACGGCAAACAGTTTGTCTTTGAAAATAGAAACCTTCCCTGCTTGTTCGTTTCAAATAGTCGTATCCATAAAATTCTGTTTGTATAAAATTCTCTTTGCGCTTTCTTCCTTTCACTGGTTATGTCAGCTGTGTTTGTCAACCGCACTGGCATATATCCGTTTTATCTTTTTGTGTATCAACTAGAAAAACGTTTTTATGTCATGTCCATTTATTTAGTCTATTTTTTTTTTAAACTAAATGCTTCTTTGGCGACACATTGAAAATAAAACAGGATATGTATTAAAATACTCCAAAATATGAGTGTGGCGATTTGTCTCCTCATATTGTGACATCAACATGAAAATGAATTTTCAAAACCAGGTCAAGTTGAGGGTTTTCTAGGCTACGCGTACATATATGATGAGTGCATACGAAAAGAAAGTAGCTGACATGTGGGGTAAACGAAAAACGCTAATATACTAGCATGAATAAAATATAAGGTCAATCATGCTATGAAAATATGCTTCGGTCAATATTGAGGGTTGGTCATACATCAACTATTCTGTGAACGAAAAGTTTACTCTAAGCCAACGATCTAAACATAAAGGATACATGCAATATAGCAAACTACTTATGTGTACCCACGAGTACATGCAGAATAAATCATACTAAGTTGCTAGAACCTAACTTTCATGTACTTCCAATATATTTCGAAAAGGTGAACAAATAGGTCAACATGTTCGTCACCTGAAGTTTTAATTACAGAGGAAAACATCAAATAAGAAGACACTTAAAGCTTCGCTACATAGGACGAAAATTGCTACTTTAAAGAATAAAGTAGCAATCTTCCCTTCAAACTGTTTCAGTGCGCCATAAGAATACAAGGATATACGTAAATGCTATCATTGTCGTATGTTCTGCGTTGAAAAGTTGTTTCCAGAGTCCATAAAAGAAAGTATATAAAAGCAACACCAATTTTCTACCAATTTATCAATCATAAACAGAGCAACCTGCTGTTAAATGTGTCTTTTTACGTCCATGTTTATGGCTGATAATAAATAATAGGAAACTGAAATGATCAATTTAGTACATTTATCAAATGTTATAAACGATGAAGCGTTCCTTTATTCATTCTCCGTTAAACTTCATTTAGATTGCTATTTATCAAATATGTTCATCAGGAAATCCGCAAAATGCTTTAATATAAATTTCATGAAAATAATTTGAACTCAAGAATAATTTGTAATAGTCTATAAAGTTGGATGAGACAAACTTGGCTTGGTTAATTTAATTTTCTTAGTAAATTGGACATGTAAACATAGAGTTCATCTATGTTACAAATGGGCAGAAGAAGAAACTTCACTGTTGTCACCTAGGCACAGGATCGATCAATATCTCCAAGATCTTGATTAATCAAATCTCTTTTTTCTCTATCTCTAATTTTCTAAGGAACAACAATTATTTTATTGAAAATACTGGCATTCGGTGTCTGCCCATTTCGCCCTTCCTTTAGGTATTTTATAAATACCATGCCAGAAAAACTCCTAGCCATTTGCGGCAAACCAACCGTCGAACCATTTTCAAACTTCCTCAAAACCGCTGCTGCGAGTGTGCCACATTGATGCAAAGAGGTGATAGTCAGATGGCGCCAAGTCTTGACAGTACGGCGGGTGCAGAAAAATGTCCCATCCAAGCGATTACACTGTGTCATTCCGTGGTATTGCTGTGCATGACAGCTCGTTGTTCTGTAACAAAATCACTTTGCCATGTCTTCTGGCCCATTCCAGTCGTTTTTGTCGATTAATTTTGTGGTTTAAATTTATCATTCGTTGACGATAGCGGTTTTTACTCTAGATTCAAGATCGGATTTCAAGCGTTCATAATACACAATACTACTCTGGTCCCATCAGATACAGAGCATTGGCTCGATGTCACTTTCGCCGGCTTCGCCAGGTGAAAGTCACCATTTTCTCCGCTTTGGAATTTCAAAATGAATCCTTTTTTGGTCACCCGTCACAACTCCATGCAAAAATGTTTTCCTATCATGGCGCCGAAGCAGTGTTTCACAAGTGAATTAGAGATTTTTCATGTTACATTGATTCACATCCTATGGGACCCATTTACCGAGATTATTGATCTTCTCCATTGCTCGTAGATGTCTGCTGATTGTTTTCTATGACACATTTAATACTTCTGCTGAATTCCGTTGAGTTTGAGTTCGGTCACCATCCGTTAACAACTGTCATTATTCCTGTTTGTAGTTTTGTGGTCCACTAGATCGCTCACTGTCCTTCACATTAAAATTACCACTTTTGAATTATCGCAACCATGTCTCATATGCCATCATTGATGAAATGTTTCCACGATATTTTTTTACCAGCAAACGGTAGCTTTCTACTCTTATCTTTTGGTTTAACAAGAAAAGCAATGCGTACCGCAAACGCTCTTATTCACGCGCGAAATTCCAAATGATTGATCAAAACGATAAAATAAACACGTTAGTTTTAGCGGACTGAACTTGTGTCTCTTTGTGTCCAGTCTTGTCTTGGCTAAACGTCAGACGACCAAAATGGTGAAGTATCAAATTAATACGCTGCGGTATTTCGCTGGCGCCATCTCTTAGTAAAACCGGAACAAACGGGTGCCTACACTTGATATCCACAACTGAATCAATGCTTCGAAAAAGGAGGAAACCCTATGTTTTTCAGTCAGAGAGGACATGAAAGAGGGACAAATGAAAAGGTAAACTACATTATCTCTCGGATCACAACCTTATTGATACTGCCGGACTGGACGTGATCGCACAAAATGTTTTGAGCTAAGAATAAATGAATCTAATATGAGCTGAGGGGCAAGTAAGTGTAGATAGGAACTAGAGAGTGAACGGATTGCAGGTTCTGCTAATTGAATTTTAGCAATCGCGCACACAATGTGAGTGCTCACTAGCAGCTTTGAAAAAGGATTATCTATTTGTTAGGATGGCAATTGTCGCACCAAGCCTCACTCTTAACTTTACTAAGTGAGCCGAAGAACGGTACTTCTAGACATAATGAGCAGGCTTCAAACGTTTTGATCAACATTTTAAGCCACTAAGCTTTTCAGATCAAATAGCTGCCCTGGATTTGTCGATAATGAAATCGAATCTACTCAGTTCCTTCTCGAGCGCAAACGGATGATTGATACGCATAACAAAGCCTTTTAAGGAGATTCTAGTTTGCCCAACGCTCGAATATGTTGAAGGCTAGAAAAGGGGACTCTAAAGGCAATAATAATAAAATGATTGAACAAATAATTCAGTAGATTAAAACAGCTTGAAAGACATCATCGCTCGGGAGTATATTTTTAAGAGTATTGATTTATTTACTAACAAAATACAAACACCGTTTGAAAATTTAGCATAGGACTGATAACATACTCCGAACTTTTTTCCGGGAAGCTATATGAATAGGAATAGGAAGATAATGAATATCTAAGGACATCTTATACTCAATATAATTAAATCTTAGTAAGATGGGTACTTGAAAAGTATAGGGTTTATCTAAAATATTAAATGTAATGCATATTAATAAGAATAAAGAGATTCATAAAATATGAAACACTAAAAATCATGGCTTTGGAGTGGCTTGTACCGCTTTATAATGTACCAAACGAACACTGAACACAACACTTTTGCAGAAGTGGTGCACATCGGAGGATCATACAGAAAATCAGATCCTAAATATGAAACCCGATGATAAGGTCTTACATAAGAGATTATTAAAGATACATCAAATAAAAATTTGTCCGTACCGAAACTTTTTCTGTTTTTCCTCATGAAAATCAGACGAGACATGGAGTAAACTATACCAAATGATTCTGACTCAGAACAAACAAGGTTCCTTGGCAGCAATGATGGGGAAACAACAACAAATAGAAAGCCCGGATAATCAAATAGAAAGTCGTTGGGGAAGGAAATCATAATGGACAAATAACTTGACTTGTGGAAACAAAAAGCATACCTTAGTCATCTATCATGAAAAACAATATCATACAGCAGAATATCAAATAACTCATGCATGAATATGACGGGTTCTATGAAACGGTCTGTAACCTGAACTCTCTATGCGTTTATCTTCAAGAAAAGTGTCTTCATACACATACTTCAGAAAAGTGTCTTCCGAAAGTTTCACGTTCATGGGATGAAATCCAAGTTTTTTAACGTGAACTCATGTCGTTAATGCATCGTTCCATTGTCTCCATAGATGGAGTTGAGATCATGTGTCAAATACCACCCTTATGGTCTTAAAGTCTTATGGTATGGTCCAAGTCTTAGGTCCCTATTTTGTTTAAGCTATCTGGACTCTCAAACATCACTGGTTCATGCTCGAAATGCTTTCAAGCCTTCGGAACCCAAACCACCACGATTCAGCCAGGATAAGCTCCTCACTATGTGGGAGTCTATGCAAGCCATGCAATGTCTATCTTATGTCTATCTTGCAACAATTCAAACTAAATAGCAACTTTTACAAGCATCATCTCCTTCTTCGCTTGTTATTTCATCATTCCCTTGTTTATCAGCTTATATCTAGTGCGTCTTTTTTCGGCCCCTTGGTCATCGAACTATCACACAAAGGTCCGCCTTCCTTTCACTTTCCTTAGGTACGCCCCTGGTTCTCAGCGCTTTAGAACCTTCATTGGCAATTTCATAGGTTCACTTTTTGGTCCGTCCTTCCAAACTGCAATTCTCTTAACTTTGTTCTTCAACTCTTCGTTTCTGCTATATACGAGTATATTTATTTGGTTTATGAATTCTTCAAGGAATTATACAACATGCATTGTACCTTCAGTATGTCTGTCATCCATTCAACGCGGTTAAATTCCATAAAAGACCAAACGACCACGAAACAGCAACAACGTTAAAACTCGGCTTGAAGTCCACTTTTCGGTTACCATACTTGTTACCATCTTGGTTCTATCTCATTGACAACAACAAGCACCCTTCCTTCCCTGCTATTTCACATAAGCTATGGACTGTGATGATGGTACCAAAAAGCGAACTCGCACCAAGGATTGGTCACGTTCAGAGACATAAAAGTCCGCTAATTTAAGTTGGAAACCGAGCGAGGGGTTGTGTAGTTATCCTGATTGAACACCAACACCAAGTACAATTATATTCAAAACTATAAGCAGTTATAGTTCATATTCAGATGCCATTTGAGTTTCTCTTTTTTTACCTCGCATTTACCTCGCTGATCAGAGGTTTAGCAACGAGGGTCTATTTGATATTTTTCAACAACTACCCGTACTGTATTGCCTGTCATAATATGTGAAGAGCTTAACTCAATAAACAGTAGGGCGCAAAAATAACAGACACTTAAGGGATGTCAAGTGAGAAATTAATCATAGAGTAGGATCTCATATTTCTTAATAACGATGAGAATACGCATCTGATGGCCTGTACAAGATTATAAGGAGACTTAAGCGCTGTGGATTCAACTTCTGTTACAGCAGTTTTTGCAGCCGCCCAGGGATGGAAAGTCTTTGACAGATTGTCAAAACTATGAAGAAGCGCTCGTCAAAAAAATGGACCTTCAAATCTGGAAACTAGACGGGCAACTGAAATCAATCGGGTTCTCCCTTTGATAATCATTGAACATTCATCATGAAGTGGCTTTATTCACAGACGGCTTAGTTATAGCCGCAGACCAAACGAGGCAAACAGAAAAAACGCATTTGATAATTTCAAAGCAATCCGATTCCAGAGAACTTGATGGAGTTTAAGCAAAAACAAACAAATGAGAGAAAACTTAAATGTGACGCCCAAATTAAAGATTTAAGACAGTTCACTTTAATATTAAGCTTTAAAATGATTTCACGTGAAATATGGGCACGTGTGAATGCGATGTTACGGAAAGACACAGTATAGCCTTCTTATGATGAACCATGAATACACAGACATAATCAATGTAGTAATCATTTCAGACCATTTCACCAAAGTATCTTCGAGTGAAACTGACGAAAGGAAGCCAGTGAAGTCAAGGCGCAAAATTGAAAGACGATACTTGTGTTTGAAAAAACCACATAGGAAATATGAAACGTAGACTTACCTCTGCGCCCGACAACCCATCTGATTATCATATTCTACATGAGCTCTTAAAGTTTTTACCAACAGAAGGTAGTTTCACTTTCTTAAATATATTCAATAAAATGTGAAGAGTTGAAAAAGTACAAAATTTAATACAGGATAGTTTTATGGTAGGAAATTACTTGACGGTCGTATTTTTTGACCTTGAAAAGGCTTATCTCACGACTTGAACCTTTCAAATTTTAAAAATCCTTTATTAGTGAAGTTAAACAACTTTCTTTAATGTTTTTAATGTAATTTTCAAATGTTCACAATGCCGCACCCTTGAAAATGGTACGCCTCAGGGCTCCATATTGCACATCCATATTTTTAATATTGCTTCAAGTAGAATAGCAGCCGAACTTTCCCCAGGAGCAAACGAAATGCTGTATGTTGACGATGTGACAATAATCAGAGCAGCAGCTGATGAAAATGAATTGAAGAATGGGTTGGAGACAGATATTTTTAAAGTAAAAAAATCAGTAGAGGCATAACATTTTCAAAATGTGAAACACTAGCGATAAATTCTCGTAGACTTAGGAAACGACATGACGTTCCTCGCTCTCAGTGAATCGACACTGGCCTATAACTAAGAAATCAAGTTCCAGCAACTTATTTTCAACAAAAAACTAACTTGAAAATCTTGTTTTAAGATTCAGACAATAGTAGAATGGACAATGCAGGTTCTACGAGTATTTTCTGTCACTAGTTAGGATTTATAATGAATCCAGTGCTTGCTGAAAAAATAGAGTATGGCAATATTGCCTACGAGTCAGCATGAAAATGACATCTGAACATAAAAGAAATTATACTACAGCTAGACTTATTTCTCTGCATTCAGGCAAGCCCTTCACATGTGATGCATAGAGGGCAGAGACCATTCCTGTCAGTTATAGCCGTCAAACCATTTATAACATGTCTTCAACCACATTCTTTCCTCAAATTCCGTCAAACCAAATTAAAACGCATGACAGCTGTCAAACAATACGCAGCATGATGATGTTCCGCCAACTTAAAGTTCTATACCTCTACACACTTTATATGGCAACAAAAGATGTAAACATAGATACCAGACCATTCAGGAATACCGAGCAATTAGTGAGCTGACTTCTACGCTAAAGAAGCAGCGCTTGGGCTTATATAGATTTAAGAGAAATACCCTACCTGATTGCCTGGACTATGTATAAAAAAGGACACAAGACCCTGGAGCAGAATATAATATAAAATTACAACAGAAGACGAAACGAAAACGTCGCAAACCTATCTACATATACCATTAGTACATGGGATAGGAACAAATATAAAGCGCTTGCAAACAAAGAAAAAACTGTGCTTAAGACCTACACGCATGACAAACTCTTATTTGCTTATAGGAGGACAGAAACCAACACTGCCCTTGTGGACAAAATTTGACAATCGGTCTATCACAACATTAAACAGTACTGGTCTATTGGAAACATGCGCAAATTGTGTACATTAGACAACTTGACAATAGAAGTGACATTCAAGCAATGAAGGATGGACTAGCTTTTGCTAATTGCCTAACAAACAAATATTTACTCAGAAACATAAGTAGATTTCAACTGTTATATCAATGATTCAACTGATAAATGCTAAATTAGCTGATATAATAATAATCTAAATTATTTATCTATTCGAATCGAAGTACCGCCAATTACTCTGAAAATTGATGCGGTAAAATTCTTTGCAAGGGAATCATAAAACAAAATATCGAAGACAAAATATAATTGCAATCTAACCCCCAAAAAGGTCTCGCCAACTCCCATAAAATATCTTTAATTGGAAAACTAAATTTTTTAATGACAAACAATTTACGCAAAAGCTTTCAACCCCGACTATATTATATTTGCAAACTGCTAATCATATCACCCTGAGTGAACTCACACATAATTAGCTGCCATAAACTTTTAAGTGATTTCATCCCATCAGAGCGTAAAGAACGAGATGTATTTAGAACAAACATAAGAGGACTAATTGCTTGGTGTTGAGGACAAATACAGTTTTCCATATTTAGATTATATAAAATGATATACGAGCATAGTTCCCATTAATTAAATACACATTAAATTCATCTCTATCAAATCGAGAACGAAGCTCTTCTGAAATGAAGAAACATTATTATGCTATCAAGAAGTGTGGGATAATTTTGCTATCAACAGGACATTAATAACGAGATGAAATGATAAAGGATTTTATTAGGCTGATATTTTCCTAATTACGTAAGTTCTCACATGCTCTGCCTAAGTATATTCAGCAGATGGTTCTGTACTTTTCATAGGCCGTAATATGATTGTTGCATCATAAACGATTTGGCGTCGCTCAGCATGAAGTCCTTTAGTTAATTCGATATTATGGCTAGAATGGAAAATAAAACTGAATGCCATGATTTTGGTCTTATTTTCTTCATTGCTTCATTCTTTATCCCGTGCTTCATGAGAAACTGAGTTTTGTCCTGAGGAATGATTAATTTCAATCTAAAACGATTGCAACACAGCGTAAGTACTTACAGCACTAACACTCTCTAGCAGGTTCTCTTAGATAGAGATAGAAAGAGCACAAGTAAATTAAAGTATATATCGCGTTTATTCGCACAAGCTTTGAGAATGTGGTGTGATTCAACGTAAAAATTAGGGAAATTTCACCAATGCAACAAAAGTTTTACTTGTTTTGGTAGACTACTGATACTACTGGTACTACTGATTGAACGAGAGTTTGATTGAAGCGGTAACTCTGGTTGTAGTTATGATGTAAGCACACAGCAATTTTGTTTAGGTATTCGTTATAACATTGAATTTATTGTGACGGCCCATGAGTGCAGATCCATAAAAAATGAACAATTTCGCAATTCCTTGAATAAAGCAACTAACGAAGCATTCCCTTTAATCATTAATTCATATAAATCCTTGTACCGGATTTATATGAATTAATGACTGGAACTTCAAAGGCACACAATCGTTTTAAATACGTTTTCCGTTCTGTTACTCAGAATTTTCGCAATTATGTCACGGAAGGATATAAAAAATGGCTGCAAATTCTTAATTATGTAAGCTGATGCAACAAAATCTCATATAACAAGCATATAACGGAAAAATAGAGAATATATAAGCAAGTTTTTGGCTTTCAATTTAAATATGAAGATGAGAGAATTGATAAGAGAAGAAGGCGAAAAATGACAGACACAATCTTAATTAACGCACTACATCCAAAAGGAATCATAATCATACTTAATTTAGATTGTCATTAATGGAAGGTGAAAACAGATGCAGGCAACATGATTTGACTAGAAATTCCATCATTCATTAATTAGTTACCTTATGCCTAACTTAGAAATAAAACAACGAACAATCATCCTCCGGAAATTGTGTCAGCGATAGGGTAAGGCATTAGTTTCATCGCCTTATCCTTTTCCAAGATTTAGTGACGTTGTCTCCTCGTCTCTTTGTTATTATAGAAAAATGCCACCAGCCTCTGCAAAGATTTTCGATCGTTACATCATACTGAACGCTTTTTTACGCTCAATTTTTGACAATTTGTTTGGGAAGTCTCTCTCGTGTCTATCATATTTTCATCTCGCCAGCAATTTATGTTGATGTTTGTCTTCATTGCTCTAAGGAAGCATATCGGCTTACCTGAACTTCCTTCAGGGCTCAATGTTTTTAAGTTTTCATAGCCGATTTTACTATGAAATAAGCTGGATTGATGAAAAAGCAGGATGAATACGCAGGACTTTGCTTTTTCATTTCATTATTCCATTAAAATTTTTATAAACTTTTTTTTTGTTTAATTTAATATTTATTTTAAAACTTTATTATAAGTTTGCATAAACACAATATTTTGACATTTGTTTTCCAATATTCCACATACGAAATATAATAGGGCAGCCCTCTCTCAAGCTACCAAATCCGCTCTAAAGGTTTTTCATATGTCCGACTAGCTCTTTCATCAAAATTCGCCTAAGAATTATTTTTCAAATGTTTTTGGTCATCAGTCTTCCTTTAATATATCCGCAAGTTTTTTGTTTCTTTATTTTCGCCAAGGAAATACATCCTGAATGTATCCCTTGTCATAGTTGTTTCTTGCGTTGCTATGATGCATTCTGTATTGACAATTAAGCGAGAATTCTCATCGTATTTTCCCAGATCCTTTTGCTTTTCGAGTGTTCAGTTAGGTTAGTTAATGCTTCAGCAGTAGCCTTTAGTGGCTCTAAATGCTGTGGAGATTTTTCAGACGTGTTTACTGCAAGTATACTTTTTCCAGTATATGTTGTCTTGCTGTAATAAAATCTACCTCCGAGCACTGCATTCTGGTCGTATTTAACTTTTTTGAAACTCTTGAAAGAAGTGAGGTATGTTCTTGCAACTACCATTCACCACTGTGCTATGGAAAGTGTTTAGCAATTACTTAAGGATCACGTCCAAAAAAAAGCCACAATTTGGAGTTCACCAGCGCAGGCTACAAAATAATAAAATATGGTCTCCTTGTGCAGAGTCAATCTGCTAAATACCTTCGGTGTATGAACTGTCGATCAGTGATAGTAACACTTCATTTTTGCAGATTTTGAGAACTCTTTTAATTATTTGAGTAAAACCAAAGCCAGATCAAAAATTTTTCAAAGTTATTTAGTTGAAATCACTGAAAATCAAGTTTTCAAGGCGTATCTGGCAGTGACTTTTTTATCTGGTTAATGTCGAAACGAAACGTCGAGAAACTTCCAGTTTTGCTGGTCGCTTGCTTGTCATCAAGGTTGTATTTCCTGTCAATAAGCTCTTGAAAGATGTAGTAGTAAAATTTTAAATCGTTCCTGCAGCAGAAACAGGTTCATGCAGACTATACGTCAGAGTGGTATTCTGAGAGAAACTGAGCAAGTACTTTTCAACTATTCAATTTTCAGCGTTTAACTCGTTTTTCTATAATTTATTCTTTGGTCAGCTGCCAAGTTGCAACAAAAAAATCCTTACCTGTTTTATCGAAATAGTCACACTTCCATAGAGTTGATGCCCGACTCCTCTTTTGTCTGTTATTTTACCTTAAAAAAAAACAACAATTGGACCTGGTGTGTACAATAAAAACAACACATTGCAAAGTCTGGCGAAAACTCTGTAGTATACCTTTATAAAAGCTTATGTTCATGCAGCGTTAACACTCTAGGATGCCTTCTTGCCAATAGAGATAGACAAATACAAGCAAATTTGCATTTTTTGCGTATCCACGAGCTATTTTAGAGAGGACCAGTGTTGCTTAGCAGAAAAAAATTAAAAATATTAGCAATATAAGTGAATTTTCACTTTTCTTCCTTGATTGTTTTTGTATTAGTGCTGACTTGTTAATACGCTAAGCCTTTGTACTTCAAAAAAAAAACATTAAGGTAAGCAACTTCCACATTGAAATAGCATTATTTTGATAATTTATCATACATTACTCCGGTACCCATCACTGTAAAAGAAGGATAAAAGGACAAAAGGTTCTTTCTAGTACAAAGAGGTTTTCCTCCAACTAACTCATGTGAAGCGACTTAAGTTTCATAAATGAGACTATCGTTAGATCGTGTGCGAGCACAAGTCAAACTTACTAATTCATTTGACATCCTGTTCCTTAACATTACGTTAAACCAGAGAATTCGACAAATAAACCGTGAAATGACAAATTAGATATTTTACTCTTAAATACTTAATATAAATAATATAAATAATATAATATAAATATAATATAATATTTATATTATAAAAAATATACCATAAATAATATAAAACAACTAGGCCAATGATATCTCAATTTCTAATTTTGAAACAGATTAAGGAAGCTATACTGGAGAAGTCATGGTTTAAATTTTGACAGATCATCAAATTGAGCCTATATTTAAGCTTAGGAAAAAAATCGCTTGATTTTTGTAAACTTAGCATTTTCAGTGGGGAATATGTTAAATTGAATATGACCTCCTTTCCTTTCTACTTTCGTTAATATGATCACAATAATACAATAATATTGGGACGCCCACTCAGGCGTTCACTTCCTGCAATAAGTTGTGTCATTTCAGAGACGAAAAATAGTGAATATTCGATAAACGCTGACAAATCCCATAAATATTCAAAGTCATCAAGCGAATCACAAGTGAACTTCTTTGTATTAATGAATTGATGCAAATAGAAATTTGATGAACAGATTGTTGAACTCATCAGATCCTTTCTTGCAACTTTACGTACTACACAACAGGCCACAAGTCTTTCCCGCAGTGTGTGGTCTTTCTATTTAGTAAAAAGAGCTGTATCAACTTTTGAAACAAGAATACTAAAAAACAAAAGGAGGCAAAGAAGAAGACACTCATTAAAGTTTCAGGATTAACGGTTATGAATGCTTTTTTCCGAATCCTGTAAATGATTTGATATAGATCATAATGTATCTTCTAAGAAATTTCAAGCCAATTTTGAAATGTTTCTTTCAAAACCCAAAGCATGTCCACAATTTATGTGCAAGTACGTTAAATTGTTTCAATATATATGTAAAACCCTTAAGAACATTTTTTATGTTTATTTAAAAAAAAAATCATAATACGAAATTGAGGAAAATAATTTTTTTCCGCTAGCGAGTGAACAAATTCCACCTTACGTCACTTGATCTGAACAGCCGAAAAATAAAGACAAAGGATACTCAATGACAATCGTAGTCAACCGCAGAAAGAGGTTGCTAATACAATGGAAGTGATTCAACAAGTAGTTTTCGTACGATGGAAAATACAAAAGAGAAGAATTCAATACCAACGCAACTGTAATGAACTGATATTACCAGACATGGAATACCAACAACTCCAAAGAGAAAGAATCCTACCCTTTGTCTGGTGGAACTTAAAATCGACCTAAAGACCAATACTGAATATTACAAAGCTGAATATTATAGGTTCTGATGTCATTTGGCAAATCGGAGGTTGGAACATGCATATTTGATGATCTTTAAGCCGCTGCAATCTGGTGAGTCTGTCTCAGGAAGCCGGTATAGATTGCAGTGTATTCAGCCTTTATACTTAGTGGAAACCAACTAGAATAATAGCAAAAGTATGAAAGAAGTATATTTCATAATACAAATCTTTGGCTTCACACTACATACGTCACACAAAACTACGAAAATCTCAAGTCAGGTATTTTACCTCATCCATTGCATTCTTAAATATATATTTCGCTCGAACAGATGCAAATATTGTCAAATATTTTGACAGGGGTGACTTTGTTGACAGATGATTGGCTTAGTCGTTTTGTAGGAATTGCCAAGTTAGCTTAATCTGATGAGAACACATCATGAAGTTTTCAAACCAACTGAACCCCTTCGTGAGGTAAGAAACCTGACCTGAGGAAAACTGATAGCCTATAACATAATATCCAAGATTTTTTCTTTCTTTTTGTTATTTAATAAATTCACTTTCTACTATAGTGAGGATAAACTTAATCTGCCCATTCCTGGCCAACGATATCGCCAAGCGACAGCATCTGCAAAACAGCGAAATCACTTGAAGAAAATTCTTAATCTAGTGGAATCTTAGCAAAATAAGTAGATTTTATTTGGATTGGTCAATTTTCTGACATTTTATGCCTAAAAGAAACTATACTTCTCAAAGTTTTCCTTGAAAAACGAAAAAAAAAATTAACCTTACATTTCGTTCTGCGATAACTCGCACGTTATCGTTGTTGATTCTTACGCTCTGAACACACCAAATACACATGCTTTTGTAAATAGTGGTTTCCCTTTTGCCACTGCATTGAGCTCTCAAAAGCATTGAGAGCGGTCAAATTGGTCTCAAAAGTGTAACCCGAGCTCTGATGACTTATACATTGCACATCGACCACTTGTTGAATTCGGCCTCTGCATATAGGATTGGGTCTCATAACGCAAATCGTGAAAGCCTTACCACGTAGAGGAGACTATTCCAAATATATAGTTTCGGTATTCGCATACCTTTCATTTGAAAAGACAGAGAAAATTTCAGGATCAACATATGAATAGTGTCAGAAATTCTAGAGAATGGTGGGATAGGACTCATAAAATAATTTAAAAAAATTAACGTCGCAGTTGTTCTTCAGCTCTTGAAGAGCAATGAATTGCTGGGTTACCACAGTGACGTCAAATTCTATTTTCACATATTCAATATGCAAATTTCGCAGGAAATGAGCGGACTCAGTGATGAGTGGATACTACAAGATTTGAGTATCATGGAAGAACAGTAGTACGACTAAAGATATGTTCTGATAGTTGCTGTCTTTTTCAAATCAAGCAAAAAAGACCGCCAACTGATTTGACATAGCAGAAAACACTTTATACTAAAATTTCTGATACTAAAAAGTCATTCACGCTGTATTACAAACTGCGTGTCTAAGCATAAGAGCTCAATTCTTTTCGCAATATCTGATAAAGCCTTTGTATCAATTGAAATTTTTTCTTATAAACAATTTTACTGTGTATTGATAAATTATTTTCTATTCACCATAATTTTAATGGCTTACACAATTCATAATCATGATAAGTATCGTTGACAGTCAGAAAGCGATGAAATTTAGACTTGCAAAGGAAATTTGGACTTGCAAACATAATTAAAAACTACTTACAGTTTCCAAGTAAGAAAATGTCTATGCCCCAGTATCAATATTCATAAAGAAAGCTGGGTTAATATTGAAGTGGGATGCGTCAATTTTTTTATAGAATTCAAAGTTAGTCAAAAATTAAACAAAAAGTTAAAAATCGCGTAACTGCCATGGTTTTTATAGAAAATGGATAGTTTGTAACGTCTCCATTCATATAATTGTGAGTACATTATAGCCGAAACGTATCGAACGAGGACGGTCAAATAAGTCATAAAATGATTTATTTCTCAACATATTCCCCTCTCAGTTCGATAACTTGGCCCAGTAATGCTCCAAATTCTTTAACCCGTCCAAAAAATACGCTTTCTCGAGATCTTCGAAGTACGTCTCAGTGGAGATCTGCAAAGTAGGCGACGTCTTCCTTATCTGACTCAGATTTCTGCGTGGCGAGAAGAATTTTTGAAATTTGGAAAAAAACGAGGTCGCACATGTCCAAATCTAGAAGAAGAAAAAAATATTCCAGAAGAAATCTAGAATACGGTGGATGGTGGAGCAGTTTCTAAGCTAATCCAAAAAAAATGGCCGTAATGATGGCAAAGGTGTGAGTTTTTTCTTCGCCAAATTTGGCCTTATTTCTGCAACTCGGGTCTATAATTAAACAAAGTAAAGCCCTGTTACTTATCTTGATAATCAATGTGGTCACCTTGTCACCTTGTGAATCCCACAAAACGGTGACCACCACTTTGTTATCCGAGAGGACAATCTTCGTCTATTTCGGAGTGAATTTGCGGGGTGAAGTCCATTGTTTCGAATGCTTCTTGGTCACTGGTGTGTACCAGTGGACCCATTTTTCGTCGACGGCCATAAAACAATTCAGAAACTCATACGAATTGCGCTTAAACTCTGCTCTGAAGTGGCGTCATTTGACCCATGGGATATTTCGTAATTCCTACTGTCTCAACTAATTCATGCACTTGCAACTGGCTGTCTGTCAGTACCACATCGAAAATATTTGTCAAATTATACTCATAAGGAGCCTTTTCTCAACGTGTGTCGAAATTCTTTAAACCAATTTTTTACTCTCGCCATTGCAAGAACAGATCACACAAAGCTCAAAACCTTTCAACGATTTTCGTTACTAAAACAAGAACCAAATCAATGACCGATATTGCTCTTTCCTCATTTTTCTAAAATTTGCGTACACGTCTGCTTTCAGGCACGCAATAAACATAACTATGAGTTCGGTTCGGCTGATATTTCCACAGTAGCCGTCTATAAAAATGTATACACGATAGCGAAATACGTTCTCTTTTGACAGTTTTACCATCGAGAGGTGAGGCTACGTATTTATCGGACAATAAATACGTAGCCTCACCACATCGACACCTTTTATGTCGATTTACAGTGCTAATACTTCAAAAAAACTTCCGATCAAACAGTATTCAATCAAAATAAGTTCTATAAAATAGAATTCCAAATTCTATTTGGATTGGTAAATTTTCTCTCATTTTCTGTAAGCTAAAAAGACGCTTCTCAAACCATAAAAGCTTTTTCGTGAAAAATACAATACAAACATAAATCTTCTTGCGCTTTTTCTTTCTCTGTCTGCAAGATGCTGCCTTAGAGTGTTAGTGTTGTGTCTTTAATCTCATGCAACGTTGTGGAAATTAGTAATATTCTAGAACTTTTATCAGTGCATTATAGGCTATCAAGGCAACAACCAAACATTATTTGATTATTTTATTAATCTAACAATGATATGATAATTTTTGACAGTATTTAATTCTCGTCTTATTTGTTTCTAATGAATTTGAACCGCCCCATATATTCACAGTCATAAAAAGAAAGGACCATTTGCCTGTGCAATCGCTACACGTATCGCTAAAATATTTCATTTACAAATAATTTAATTCACAAATATTATACGAAATGGACAGATATTCCAAAAGCGCTGACATTCATAGGCGAATCCGAAACCTAACCCTATTACGAGTATATACATACGTACATACATATATTCAAACACGCTTTTCGACTTGATTCGACTCCAGTCGGTTGCATCCTTGCTATACGGATGGTAATACAATTTTGATTTTAATGTGTGATAAAAATCCCAAGAGCTGAACATTCGAGGTTGTTGGGAGCACACTTATTTGGCTTTCAGGTGCGTTAGCCGGTCTATGATAAATATCTTTCCATATAGATAGTTCTCTATATTCACAGAAGCATGAGGCCGGTCCGATTCCCCTGTGGTAGAATTCCATTCTAGACCAAACTTTAAGGCTTCAATGGACTTGTTCTCTTAACAAGATAGGCCACCATATCAACAATTTATTTATGTTAAGAAATAACCCAAGGGCAGACTGCGAAATAAACCATCTTTTGTCTCGAAAATAATCATAAGGATCCCGCTGGATACCGAATGTTTTTGCTTTAGGACTTTGTCATTAGCAAAGACTTATTCGTTTGAATTCGGCTTTTGTTTTTTCGGTTTTCTTTTATATATATATATATACCAATGCGAAACAATCCTCTCCTTAAAGTTCTTGGAAAAAAATCCTTTTGCGCTTAGTGTTGAATCATTCTTGTGGGAAGATTAGGATATAATTGGAATGTATGCTTGTGTGAATCTGTTTTGATAATTTAAATACAAAAAAAATATGAGAAAGGATATTTTTTTTCTCAACTAGAAAGGAAGGGCGTAGGCAAATCTTTAATTATGATAAACTGACATAGAAATCCATTGCGATTCCTACGCCAAACGCTTAAATTCGTAGCTGTTGTAGAAGTTCCTTCTCAGATGCATGTGCCATGTTTTAATTTTCCGCACAAGTGAAAATACATGCCCAAGTGTCCCTCATGCTTAGATTATAGAAGTCAAGCATTCATTCACTAATACACATATAATGAGTTGAGAAATTACGAAACAGGATAAAGTATTCGCAGAAATTGTTATTTTCTTGGATAATACAGACATTTCGATTTGTCAACTTATTTGGCTATTCAGCATTCCACAAGAAAATGTATCTCGTCGTTAGTATAAGTAGCTTTGTTTGCCTTGAGTATGTTTTATTTATATAATTTGATCGTTAGTTTTATTGAGGTACTTTTTCGACTAGTAAAATGACATATTCATCCCTGCAATAGATTGCGCTACTAGTAAATGACCATTTGAAAAGCAATTTTATCAGCCATTTTTATCCGCTATTAAATTATATGAAAAAAGAGTAGTTTCGAAGCACGAAATTGATTTGGAAATTTTTATTCCGATACCAAAAACTCTCAACAATATCATGTTAAAATTTTAAAAGGTCCAAGTGTTATGATCACTGCATGTTCGTTTCCACATGCACGCTTCGTGCCTAAGCTCGTAAACATATGCGGCTCTGTAAGGCTCCGCCCTCGGATTGGAGTGCTCTTTTGCTTGTTTCCGTCGTTTGGTAGAAAGCGGAACTACCGAACAGCAGCGTCGATCTTAAAATCTGTTTAAAGCTTAGCACTCTATTTTTCAGACTAAGTTTTTTCGATGCCAAAAGAGGGCGGAGTGAGGATTGCAGGCCTATGCAATGTCCTCGTTTGATATGTATGTGCTGTTTTAAAGTAAGTCTGTCGTTACAAGTCCAAGATAAATTGCCGTTCTGTTCCATTGTATGGTTTCATTGTCAATTGTAAGTGTCTGTGGATTTTGTCGTAGCTTTTGGGTTATAAAAATGGCTTTTGTCTTGTCTGGGTTTATCTTGATCTTCCATCTGCGATAGTATTCCAAAAGGGTGTTCGTTGAGCGTTGCAAATTTTACGTTATGACATTTATTGTCGTCCTGTAGTGAAGATACAGGTGTCATCAGCGTACAGTGATATTTTTACTGTTCGGGGCAGACCGGATAGATCTGCAGTGTATATATTGTAAAGGACCGGTGAGATGGGTGATCCTTGAGGGACTCCAGCTTCAATGGGTCGCAGGGTTGACCTTCTAGGAAGGAGCCAATGATTTGGGTGAGTTGTAGTGGCAAGTTGAGTTCATGCATTTTGAATATTAGTCCTGCATGCTAGACTTTGTCAAAGGCTTTGGCTATGTCAAACATAACCAGTCCTGTCGACTTCCTGCGTTCTAGACCTGTTCTTATGTGCTGGACCACCCTTACGAGCTGGAGCTCTGTGGAGTGATTAGCTTTGAAGCCGAATTGCTCTTCCGGTATGATATTTCTGTCATATAATGCCTCGGTTAGACGATGCAAAATCACCCTTTCTGCAATTTTTGCCATCGACGAGAGGAGGCGTATTCGCCTCCAATTTTGTGGAAATGTTGGGTCCTTTTGAGGCTTCGGAAAAAACAATAATTGTCGCTGATTTCCATGCTTTGGGATACTTTCACAGTTGGAGAATTGCGTTTATTATGTACGTCAGTGCTTGTAGTATATTGTCTGGTAGCCATTTTAGCATGATATTTGTTATTGTATCATTCCCCGGTGCTTTACGTTTGTTTAGTGTTTGTACTAGTCCTTTGATTTCGTCGATGTCTGTTGGCTGTGTTGTCCGCGAATGCTTCGGCTTTACCTGCACTGTCATATTGTAGGCCTTTCAGGCCATGTATTGGAGGTACTTGTATCCTGTCTCGCAGTCGAAAATACTTGGACACTCTCCAGAAGTTGTCAGAGCCAGGGTCAAAGCTTAAGAAAAAGCTTTCCCATTGCTCATTTCTGATTCGCTTATTTTGTCACGTATTTCGTTTGTTAGTCGCGTTGCTTTCACTCTCTGTCCAGGATCACCTGTGTACCTGGCTCTTCTCCGAACTTTGTTCCTTCTCCTAATGAGTTTTTGATGTCTTCTGGGAGTTCATAGGGATTCGTTTCCCTTCACGGAGTTATGATCTTGTTTTCCTCTTTTGCCTACGTGATCTTATTAGTTAGAGTTTCTATGGTTTTCTCTATGTTGTCAGCCGTTTTAGGTGTTTGATATATTCCTTTGGCTAATGCGACTTGGAAAGCTTTCCAGTCCGTTATTCTTTTTTCTCGTATCAGGACATCTAGAAAGATGCTTCCATCTCGAAATAGAACCGGCTTGTGGTCTGATGATAGATGATAGGACCATCGAAGGACATCAGTGCCTTGAGGTCATCGGCATGGAAAAGGCATTCTGTTCTGATGGGAATGTAAATTGAAATCACAAAGAATTCGAGAAAGTCAGTAAGCACCTTTATAACCGTGGCTTCCATGTGTTGGAGGTGTGGTGGGTTGATGACATTGTGGCTCACATTTCTCCTCACGAGAATTGCCGTGCCTCCTCGTCTACCCGTTAGTCTATCATTTCTGTATAAAATGTAGTTAGGGATACGGAATCGGTTTCCCGGCTTCAGGAAGGTCTCTTGCATGAGTATGATGTCATATTTATGTTCGAATATGAACTCTTTCAACTCACCGGAGTTCTGAAGCAGGGAATTTGCATTCCACGTGAGCATGGAAATGTAATCCTATGATGTCATCATTGTTTTTTGTTTGCAGTGTTTTGTGTGGCGGTGATCATGGTTTGGATCATGTTTGCCATCATTTCCTGTATCATACTTTGGAACTGTGTTTGCATTTTAGCAAACATTAGTCCCATATCTGGGGTATTTATGTTTGAGACTGGATTTGTGGTTGTGAATGGTTTTGTGGTTGGGGGTTTTTTTGTTTGCGGAGGGCCTGATTGTTGTGCGGAAACTTGTGCGAACGATTTTTTAATGTTCTTAGGATTTCTCGGACATCCCCCATAGTTGGCCGGGTGTTCGCCTACACAGTTAAGGCATTTAGGCTTTTCTTCTGCCTTTTTAGGGCACGCGGAGAAATGGTGGAGCTGGTCGCATTTGACGCAGCGCGATTGTTCATGGCAACCTGGTGCGGAGTTTCCATACTGCTGACAGTTATGGCACATGGCTTGGCCGTTGCGTGGACGTTGCGCCTCGACAGTGCAGATTAGCTGGCAAATGGCTTTTATGTTGTAGATTTCGGTCTCCTTTTTCGGAAAAAAGAACTTTCACCAATTTGGATGGCCCGTTGCGAGTTTTTAAAAAGAATGCCTGGGTAGGATGGAACCCCTGGGCTTTTAAATCTTCGGTAATTTCTTCGATTTCTAGGCCGTGCAGGCCTCTGATTACCACGTTTAGTTGTCGGTCCTCTGGTAGCGTGCACGTGTGGTATTCTATTTTCTGGTTAGTGAGTTATTTGGTAAGCTTTCTATGGTCAGTCGGAGTTTTGGGTACTACTTGTTTGCCAAGATAAACCCTTTTGGCTGAGTTGTGTGCAATTTTGTTTAGCATCATAAGGGACAAGACTTTGAACCACTTATCTGGATCTCTAATTATAATACGCATAGTACCACTCTCAGGTTGTGTGGCGTGTTGTGTTTTGGGTTCGGTGGAGGGAGTGACTTTTGGAGTTATTTGCTTTCTCGGGGCAGCGGCCATCCTTCAGTACTGACCACTAAAATCGTGTTTGCTAAAAGTGCTGTCATGTATGTATGATGTCATCGTACAGAACAATGGGGATACAATGGCAAATTTTACATAGTTAATTTTACTACTGTGGGCAAAAAAGGACGCCTTTTTAATTTACATTTCGTGCGGGAACCCATTCGTCGAAATATGTTTTTTCTTGGTTGGACATTTGTGCCAAATGTCACATCAAAGTAATCATTAGTGTTTAGTATACGCTTGTCTTTCTGAAGTACAAAAAATGCATTGGCTGATTCTTACAATGAGTGAAAATATTTAACAAAGAAGTGCCATTAAATTTTGTGTGCGAAATCAAATGCTGCCGAAACGTTCAGAATGTTGCAAAAGGTCTTTGTCGATAATTTGTATGTCGCGAGTAAGTGCTTTTGATTGGTAAAAATTGTTCAAAGAGGGTCGAGAATGCATTGACAGTGAACCACGTCCAGGACGGCCATCAATATCAACTGATGATCAACACGTCAATAAAATTAAAGAATTGCTGCTCGAGAATCGACGATTAACAGTCAGAGACCTTACTGGCATCGTTGGAATCTCGAAAGAATCAGTGAAAACCATTTTTTTAAATATTTTGGACCTACGAAAAGTGAACGCACGATTAGTTTCAAAAGCACTCGTGAAGTCTGTGAAACAATGCTTTCCGACCACCTACATGCCATGAAACGTATTATAACTGGCGATGAGTTTTGAATCTATGCTTACGACCCGAAAACAGACGATCAATTGGCCAAATATCGTGCCAAAGGTGAGTTGAAACCGAAAAAACCACATCAAAGCAAGTCAAAAATCAAGGTCATGTTGACAGTTTTCTTCGATTATCGAGGTGTGGCGCACTCCGTATTCCTTTCAATCGACCAAATTGTCAACAAGAAATACTATTTTAGTATAATGCGTCATTTGCGCGAAGCTGTTCGTAAAAAGAGGCTGGAACGATGACCCGGCAACTCTTGGTTTTTGCATCACGTTAATGCACCGTCACATACTGCATTCATTCTTCGTGAGTTTTTCACCAAAATTTTTTCACACAACCACCGTATTCACCCGATTTAGCTCCGTGTGGTTATTCAGCATACTCAAACGACCGCTCGCGGTAAACGGTCTTGAGTCAATTGAAGACATTAAACGTGAATCGCTACGCCGCTATGCGCATTAAAGGCTATTCCGGAAATTGACTTTAAAAACTGTTTTGATGATTGGAATAAAACGTTGGTTCACTTGTATTGGGGCCAGAGTAGATTACTTTGAGAGGGACGAAATAGATTTGAAAGAATTAATAAAGAATTTTAAAGTTATGAACAAAGTCTTACTATTTATTGCCCACAGTAGTATGTAAGGATAATAATTTTATATAGTATATGACGTTGATTTTTCTATCACTGAATCAAGTGGCAAACGGCAAACCACTGCTCAACAGATGGTAATTTGTCTCATTATCATAATATACATCCCCAGCAGGATTTCCGGCTTGCCTTAGGACTTGCTGGTCATGTTTTTGCACGCCATCAGTACCATATTGGCCTAATGTGATAGAGCCATATTGACGTTATCAGAGCACTTCGAACCATCCATTACTTTTTGAATAGTTTAAAGATGTTTATCCTTTTTCGCCAACTTAAGCTTCAATATTCAAATGATTTTCAAAAAGTTTAATTATTTCTTTGCTGACATGTCCTCATCATACGGTTATAGTAATTCTTCCAAATTATTATCGTCTACCTAATAGTAGTAGTAAGTATATTTTTCCCCTTAAAACAAAAACTGAAAATATCTTAATGCTTTGAAATTTAAATTATTTACATCTTTCTAAGAACGCTGAAATAGCGCAAACGGTTCGAAAAGCTGATTTGCAACAATACTTGCCATCTTGATCAATTATCCACTTTCTGTTCAAAAAACATACATTTCCTGGTCCTCATGTAGGACCAAGAACGTATTATTTAGGAGCATGCAGAATACTTTTATACTCTGTTCGAAGCCATCCAAGCTTACAAGATATGACCGTGCATTTTTAGCAAGTAATAGAGTCTTAAAAGACAAACTATTTTAAAGTAATAATATTTCATTGTCTTGCATTTGCACTTGGTGATTTCTCTTACAGTTTTATATTATCAAGCCCAGGATCACAATGTAAGCTCAGAACAGTGAGAAAACTTCGAAAAAACTCCCAATCTAACTAAATTCAACGGAAAAATAAAATTCATTTGGATTAGTAAATTTTATCTTGATATTGCGATAAACAAGATCACCCAAAGTTGGTGCGTAAAACTGCAATACAAATATAAACGTACCTATGATTTTTCTTTCTCTGTCTGCCATAAGCCACCCAGGCGTGTTCGTGCTATTTGTGTTTTGGGTATGCAAACGAAAATATAAAATGAAATTTGGAATACTTGTTTGTACAATACTCTGACATATGTATATTCGGAAAATTCCTTCTTCGCTGAGTCCGTACACTTTGCACATTAATGGGGCAATCCTGGTGCAATAGAAAATTTAAGAGTTCTTTGAAGCATATTCAAGATCACATACTACACTTTGCGCAAATTGACGCATATCAAGTTTGGCCTCTAGTTTTTTTTTTCTTTTTCTTGTTGTTTTTGGGACTTTATATTCAGATAAATTGGTGAATATTGCATTGAATTATTATTACATTTGAACTCAACAAAAACTATGTCGATTTACTTAAATGTACGATTAATATTCGCCAAATATATTTTCAGGTGAAATGCGATAATTTTTGCACAATATATTCTTTGACACATATAAAGGTAAGGATGTGAAAGTTTCGTGCTACAATTTGATATAGTTAAAAAAAAAATGTTTTTTCAAACTTAATAGATAATTGGAATAAACGGATATTAAAATTGACATCTGTTTAAAGTTTGTGTATCTTATTTGTTTTAGGAAGTATATTTTCCTGAATTCGTTGCATTCTATCAGATTTTTCAAAATTTAAGTCTTGAGAACTCTCTGAGCTTTTTATATCTTATAAGTGGGTTAAATTAAAAATGTATAACTTTGGTTTTGACTTATGAGTTTGTAAATAAAGTTATCAATTTTCCCTACCTGTATCCTTCGTTGAAAGAATATACACAATTTTACCAAAAAATATATAAATTTCACTGACAAATTTATTTGGTACTAAATAGTTAAGAGAAGTGAAGTGAAGGGTTCGAAGTTTCGATCTTAGAGTAGGACGAAATATGAATGTAAAAAAAAGCATTATAATCCATGATTCCTAAATAAGTTAAATCAAAAATATATCCTAGTTTCAAATTCTGTAGTCAAATTCATTTAAATGAAAATCGATTTTAGCTCTACTTAACTAATCAGCTTAGGACTAATAAACATGTTTAATATTAATCAACTTTGACAAGCGATTTTTGTCGAAAAAAAATTAATTTTAATTAAATATTGAGATCAATAATCTAATTAATAACTTACTTAAAAAATATTGTTTTTCAGTCCAGCAAAACTTAAATAATTATTATCTAGAGGATTCTTCGCAAACATTACGATTCGGAAAAACATAGAAGCGAACATCCTTAGGTGTCAGGAATTTTGAATGAGCCCAGTTCTTAAATATGCATTGTTTTAACTGGTTGCCTATCCGACCGTTTTTTTCTTGTCCTTTAAAATTAAATTAGGGAAGAAGGAAATGGATTAAGCGTGCAGCTTTTTGGTGCTGTTTGCTGCACGCCTGAGCTCTGGCTGGAAACCGTGAGGCCTAATTAAGTGCATGGTGAGAATGATTTCCACATGACCCAGCTGTTAGGTGAACATGGATGTTCTCGTTCTTACCTACACAAGATTGATAAGTCACGGTCTCTCAACTGCGTGATTTGTGCAGGAGAGGCGAATGACACCTGTCACACATTCTTCCCTTGTAAACGATGGAATGAGCAGCGCGCTGAGTTCTTGAACGAAATTGAGGAGCTCTGCCCGGAAACTTTGGTCGGAGAAATGTTGAAACCGGTTGACAAATAGAATCACGTGGAACAACATGCTAGTGCAGTTTTGACACTTAAAAAAGCCATCCTTAAGCGTTAGGAAGCGTCTGGGATGGAGGGATCTCGTTTGCAGCTTTGCATTTCTCCTATCTTCCTTCATACTGAAAAAAGCATCCCAATAATCTAAATATGCCTCTAAACGTAGGGACGAGATGCCTAGCCCGAAGTAATGTGTCAAACGCTTCCATGTTAGGTTCTCAGCTTGACAGGGGAGTTGTGTAGTGGGTAGTTCATCTATTACAACTTCTTTTGAGAAAATCATGTTTCACGTTATAATACAATACAGTGGGTGGCTAACGAAAAGTTTGGACAGCAAGCTCTTTTACGATATATTTTTGTGCTCGGACTACGAACACATATTCGGATAACGAAATAAACGAATTCTAACGAACATTTCTCGGCTCCTGCAGCATCATGTGGTAATAAACAGGTGCGGAGCTAACGTGAACCATATCACGTGCGCAAAACCCAATCAGCTGAAGGAGTCTTTTCTGCGAAACAAATAAGTGTCATCCATGAAAAAGCGGAAACGTTGCTTTTAGTTTGGATAAATGAACGGGAAATGAAAAGAAATGTAACTGGTATGGCTTTCATTCAAGACGACGCTAGAGAATGTTTTAAGAAATTAAAAGTATAAACCACAGATTCATCATCCGAGGTGTTAGAATTCAAGGCTACCAGACTCGCTGGTTTGCAAAGTTTAAATAGAGGTCTGGAATTAAACATATATGAATGCATAGGGAGTTTGCTCGTACAGATAAAAAAGAAGCTGAGAAGTAATCTCTCAAATTTAAAGAATCCATTAAAATAGAAGAGTATCGCCCACAACAAATGTTTAATTGTGATGAAACCGAACCGTACGTACACCATAAAAGATGACAAAAGTGTCCCTGAGTATAAGCCCAAAAACTCATTGACGTTTCTTTTGAGAGCTTACGCTAGTGGGAAACCACTTCTTGTTTACCATAAGAAGTCACGCAGCTCCAGTTGATTTCTGCTTGTCGAAAGCTGTGTGTATCCTTATTTTGAAGAAACTGGGGTGATCAATACCCCTGAATTGATGAATGAAATTTTGACATCTGATGATAAAGATGATATGATGATTTGACAGATTATAAAGAAGATCTTAACATGGAATAATGGTTCATCTTCATCAACTGACTACAGAAGAAATCTTGTAAAGAATACATAGAAACACAGCCAAGTGTGTCACCTTCTGAACAAGAGGAAGCCGAAACAGGACTTATGCCGACATTTTCCATTAATAAGTTTTGATGAAATGGGAGGATGTCAAAGCAATGGTCTTAGAATAACACTCAAACCAAGCTGATGTCAGTTTGGTTAGGGATCTTAACAACGACAATGCTATTATCAATTTTTGGAAAATCCTGAAAAAGAGAGAAAAGCAATCGAGGTCAGACATGTTTTTTAACGCCCCATAATCAAAACAAAACAAAAAAGGGCTGATCAATATGTAAGACTATATGTGTTTTATTTTTTAATAAACTTACTAAGAAATTGTAGCTTCTTTTTCAATTAATCTTCTGAATTTAATTTTCAGGTTCTCCGAAACGAAATACCCCAACAATTTCACATAAAAATCTTTGATAAATCAATGATTGGTTAACGAACAATATTGAGAACAAAGATAGTCTTGTAACAGAGTATGTTCGTTAACCGATCACCTATTGTATACAGAAAGACTACATTAAAGATGCTTACGTTAAAGACTCTAAAAATGATGCTATTAGCTTTTTACGATTTTTGTTCGCTTTCACAATTAATGCTTTAAAAAAAGAAAGACAGATTTTATTTCTCCATTTTGTTAAACAAATTTTATTCCTCCATATTGAGCAACACAGAAGTATTTCGAAACTGGAAAAAAGTTATTTATTCCCCAGTTTTCCAAACGTGCATTGGCTGATTTGATTTTTTATATGCATTACTATTTTTGCCTTTTGCTTTTTTGAAGGTTAATCGACCAGGAATACAACTTGAGGGTGGTTAGTGGGTTTAAATGAAAGGATTCAGTGGGAGAATTGTTTAAAAGTATATTGAAGGAAAGTTATGTTTCTGATGGTCGACAGGGACACCCAGTGTTTGTCCTTTAAGATTTCTGTAGGTATACTTAATGCATACAGAGCCTATACCAAAAGTAATTTTATACATTAGTTTATAGCCCTTATACATTAGCATACCCTAAAATTCTTCAAAGAAGGATCCTTGAGCTTCTACATACTTAGAATGAAGCTGCTGCTATTCACCGTACACGTCCTGGAAGTCAGTTTTGAAGATGCTGTCGGAAACCCTTGTCGCTGCAGCTTTTTTGGACCAATAGTAACCTCACTACGAGTGCGCCATAGATATTCCTTGTCAGCTGCGCACTGAGTTGTGTAACTTCTACTTATCAAATTTGACTATTGGGATGTGATTCCCACGCAGTCAATTTAGCACTCGTTTCAGCAGTTCAGCAAATTCAGCGGTTCTCTCACAATGTCATCTGTTTTAGCCGAGTTCCCCACCTTTATTAAACAGTTTTTACCATTCAAAAATGCCGCAGCGGCTCTTTGCAGTATTTTTGTAAGCCGGATTAACCATTTTTAGGCTGTAGCTTATTTTTCTTGTTTGACAAAAGCTTAATCGAATATTGACACTCCAGATTTCGACTCATTATGTGCATCGACAACGACAAAAACACACAGTACTATAAATGATGTTTAAACTCATCCAAAGATCGTTGGTGACTGCTGCTGGTGTTTTCGTACAACCTAGAACCTCAACCGACCAGTTAAAACCCCCTCCATAGCTTTGATATCCTATAGCAAATCAGTCCTATTACTGTTGGTAGTGACCCTGTAAATAATTGCATTCACAACACACGTCTGGTGCATGGGAAGAAGCTCTTAAGTTTATCTTTTAACCGCAACCCACAGAGGTATAATTAGTCAACAGATAAACAAACTCCTGTTTTTGTCTTCAACTATGGTTCAGTCCTAGATACCCTTTAATAACAGAACTAGCGGAAAAGGCATAACACATCACACACATAATTCTAAGAGACTTCAGAAGATAAAGCAGTAGGTAGTAAGGACATCAGCCGTACTTATTTTAACGATGGATCATCATAAATCTACTGCAGCATAAAACATTTGGAAAGCAGCCGTAATATTTTTAAGGACATGCGGATGCAGAAAGCCGTTGCCATAAAATTTTAACATGCAATCACACGAAAGGTTACATGTTAAAACAGGAAAGTCGCATAACCAACATGCAACAATTAGCGCCACCAATAATTCAGTCGTTCTTTATTACTTAATATTTTTCCTGACTTTATGAAATAGACCATTAATCCTGCCGTGATTTTAATGGTTGCGTGTCTCACTCCTAAAGTGCAACGTCCTGTAAATAGTCTAGAAATTCCGCGTAAGAATAGCATACCACCAACATATGTCCTTTTTTTAGCAAAAGTAACACAACCACAATCAACAAATATGCGTTTTCTATGGTTTTTAGGTGGCACAGATATAGCGCGATAGTGGCAATAAAATGGATGGATGTGTCCCAGAATATGAGAAAATACAGGTTTATTTTCTTTCTGAATTTGTGTCGTAACTGATGTGCAACTGATTGTTACTAAATTCAACAATGATTACATGTTCCGCCTCGTTCTCTCGAAACAAAATACGACTATGATTTGTGTTATTTAGGTTAATCCTTCATTCTTCGGTAGGATCATGCATGGAGCCTTGCACAAAGGTGAAATTCTGATTTGATAAATTACATTTGATTGTATTGCTCTACCTTTGTCAGTTATCCTAGCGCATCATAAAATACGAAAAGGAAACACTTCTATACGTTACGAGTGAAAAAGCGTACATTACCCTGCTCGCCAAGTGGGTTCAACCCTAGGAAGAAGACATCAATTCGTAGCAACACACACACCTCTTCCAGCCCAAACACACATTTCTGTACGTTGTTATATTTGCGACAAATGTTCCTTGGAAATTCCATTACTAGGAATTTTTCCGTCACTTTTACGAACGAGGATATAGTCATTGGGAAGGCAGTCATCAGACTTTTGCAGACACATTTTTCTCTTTCACGTGCCAAGATAGAATTGGAGTTTTCGCTAGTATTCCCATGGTAAAGTGATCCCTATGTTTGCAATATGTGCTTCACTATACAATCAACCGACAGGAAACAGAAGTGTTTCCCACAGCGATGTAGGAGTTGTTTGTTATGCGATTGTTACTGGTAGTTGTGTTGACGTTATGGAATACGTTGAATCTGCAAGCTTCTACGTACGTGGATCCAACTACAGACTCTATAGACATGGACGAGTAACATTGATATGAAAATAGTTAAATTAGTTTTTCGTGAAATTGGAAAGGAGTTAGCTTTGCAAACTAAGACGCTGTGTTATGACAAGTTTGCGTGATTTCAGTTGATATGTCAAATAATACATTTCAATTCACAGAATATTCAATTTACCAGAGTACTAGAACGGGTTGTTGAAGTCTGTTCCTACGATGTCTACGAAACAAAAGAGTCAACTAACGCTCTGAAAATTAATACATAGTATTACCTTCAAATTGAACCGAACCAGAACTGAACAGATTGCAAGGTTTTGGAGTTTTCAAGAAGAGAAGGGATTAGAAAATATGTCCGATGAAACAAGGATCGGAAAATGCGTTACTTTTTGGCGATAAGTCATGCGTTTATAAGGGATTCAAACAATTTTGAAATGTTTATTTAGGCCCGTCCGAGAGCGACTCTTTTTGATATCACTTCCCTCCATACGATGGAATGGATTTAAAGTTTCAAATTGATTCAATTTCGAATTGATTGAAAATTCAAAGTATGATCCAATTGGTATACTTTTAGGCAAAAAGGATTTTCCGTGCAGCAACTACTCTCTGTGCGAATTTATAAGATTCTCCCTTGATTTGAAGTTGGTGACACTTTATAAAGCTCCGTACGTTATGACAACTGTCATGCGTTTTATTGTAAGTTTGGTTTACCGTTTCATCATGAATAGGTTAACGCCTCAGCAATATCTAGCAATCTTTATTTCGAAAAAAAAAACGATTTTAATTTTATGAAAAAAAAATTTATGGTCGACATAATCGACCATCAGAGCAATTAATTCGATCAAACATGAATTGTTTCCACGCCATTTTCAGCCTCACCGATAATTCGCTTCCATCTAGACGTCGTGCTGTGTGTAATGGCGAAACCATGGCAATGAATATTCAGTATAGTATCTATGAAGACCCAAGTGAGTCCATTTGACATCATCCTCAAAAATTCAGCATGTGCCGATCAACACTACTGAAGATTTTCTGGCAGTGTCTTCGTATATGGGCTTAAAAAAATCCAACTCTTGCAGGCATTCAAGCCGAACCAGGCACGTTATTCAGAAAAAATTTCTGCAGATTAAAAAATTTTGTTTAGCGGCGAGACTTATTTCTGGTTGTACCGCTACGTCAATGAACAAAACGGCCGGATTTTCAGTGACGAGCAACCACTGAATATGCAGAACACAACGGTTTTGTTTGCCTTCTGAATCGGCGGAATCATTGGTCCATATGTCCTGGATAATGTTGCTGGAAATAACATTGCAGTCAATGGTGACCGCTATAAAGCCATGCTTAAACATCAACTTATTGAAAGAAAAATTTGATGAGCCAAAAATTTCTCTGTGATTTCACACCGCTTGACTATTTTTGTAGAGGTACATTAAATCATTAGCCCTCGCTTGACTATTTAGAAGGCAACATTCGCCGCGTAATTGGCGAGATAAGACCCCGATTATTGATTGTAGTTGTCAAAAATTGGACTTCTAGCGTGGACTAATTAATCTGTATGTTATTTCATTTTAATATTCTGTACCTCTAAAAAAACGACCTTGATATGCAAAAAAAATAATGCCTTTAAAATTTTCAGTTAAAACTGGGAATCAACCCTTCATTTTTCAAATTGATTTTGTGTCCAATTTAAATATTGCATGAAAAAATTCGGCCAATCTATTATCAAAACGGACTCCTTTTTCAGGAGTCCTTTTTAGAATGGCGTGCGGAGACAACTGACTATAAATATCAATAATAAATAACTGTAAATATCATATGATGGCTTTCGCGAAAATTTCGAATTGTATTTACAATTACAGAATTTAGTAAAGCAGATTAAAAAGGGCAAATGGTACAGAAGGAAGACAAGACACTTATAAATATATAAGAGATTGAGAACATGGTAATAAAACTAAATGTCTGAATATCTTATGACTAAAGAACGATTTCAGTCATATGCTAGACACAAATACCAGACGACATTAACTAGAAACTCAAAAGTGTAATCATTGTGGTTATTCCCTTTGGGTACCAACACTAAAATCTGGAAGCCATTCATTTCAAAAATAGGCACAAACAATCATAGCTACATCATTTTCTAAAACTAGCGATGATTGGGCCTCTTATCATTCAACAGAAAAACCCTGGAAAAAAAATTAATTAAACCAGATTTTTCCTGCACATTGAGAATAAAAATTCATCCAAAAATTATTTCTTAATTTTAACGGTAAGCTAATCAGGAGCTGTCTGAAACTCAAAAATTCAGTTGCATACACTACGTACTTTTATAATTTTAAAGGCATTTCAACATTATCCTTGCATTGAGGCATTCAGAAGGCTACTTTTTTGAGGTACTTTCCACCCCAGTCAGAATTGTCTTACGCCTCCAACCCAGATGGTACCAAGGATCACTACTATCTTCCATACTGTACACAATCTTCACGGAATACTTTTCGAATTGTCATTGAACGTGAAATTCTAAACGTTGTTGATATTATTGAATTAACGTAATCTGATTAACTGACTGATCAATTAACTTATCCCTCCAGTTGGTAACCTATAGAAAATGGAGTTCCTGAAGGATTACTATTATCACCCGTACTGTGCAAAACATATACGTAAGACATCTCACAATTATTGTTGGACTTTAAATCGTATCTAAGCGCTGATGAAACTTTTATGTCATTTATATTTTATAATTTATATTTTATAATTCACTTCAAAACTGCAAAAGTCGACTGCCTTTGAAACAGTAAGTGTACATAAGCAGTCTGTATTGCATTTTGATTTTATCATTTGATTTACGAGATTTCCGTAATATTGGAAAGGAACTAAACATTAAAAAATCGCGATGTGCAAGGAATAAATAAAGCAACAAAAAAAATTTAAATGGATAACACAAGAGCCTGAACAGACTAAATTAATAGAAATTGAAAAATCTCCGAAGGTCCTGGGCATATATGAAACAAGACTCGATACTCGAAATTGCAGACAAAATTTAAAACATAATGCAATCAAAATTTTTGAGATTATTACTAATCACTAGAACACTAACGTGAATATCCTTACAGTCGTAAAAGTTAAAGTCGCAAATTTCATATTTTAAAAAATTAACTTCCATGTTTAATTTTTTCGTTGAAGTAATAATGATAAAAAAAGAACTGAATAATATTCAGGAAGGGTCAAAAAGTTTACAAATCCAAAAATTATTTAAAAATCGATTGATCTACCTATGCTCGAATGAAAGTCTTCACAACCCTGTAAAAATCAACTTTTTAGGTAATTTTCTCCTTTCACTTTTGTTTTGACACTCTTTCAATTTTGTACAGTTGCTGACTCAATTTTTTCTTATTTTTTATCTCGTTACCTGACAACAGTTTCCTATTGGATACATCCCGGACAATTCCCTGACCACGACAGTACGTCAAGATGCTGCTTACATTGTATGCCCCGGAAAAGGGCAACCAACAGAGAGAAAACCAAACATTTTTGGTCACCTCGTTTAGCGCTGGTCTTCGAAAAGGGAAGGATTTGAAACATATGCCGCTCGAACTTCAATAGCTGAAACTACGTTTTCCTCGACTATTTCTTTGTATTTTGCACCATTAATAGATCTTTCAAAAAAATAATACCTCATATGGCGTTACGCAGAATGCACCCCTTGCCCATATCATTGGGGGAGTAGTCATCCATTATATGGAAACATCCAAACATCGTTCACCGATTCTACGTCTCACTCGCAATGTTCCGTCTGATCCAATTATATTGATTCTGAATTCTTCCTTCTATCGAAGGACCATTTTTCTTGGTCTTTGCAACAGGCAGGATCTGCCTCCCTCATCGTTTGTTCAAAAGCGCGTTTTTCGCAGGCCAGCGGAAAAGCCATCCCATTCCATCCAACCTCCTTTGGATTCTCATCGATTTCGACATCTCTGAACATATTTTTTTGGTGCTGATTCGAATCTGTTTACCAAGGCCTAAGGAAGGCCTTAAACTTCAAACTGCGTTAATCTCCTTGCATGCTAACTCGTGTTTTCGACGACAATTTTCTTGTTCGAACCTTCACGTTTCTTATTTTCTGACCTAATCAAGAATCAACTCCCCGCTGCATCCTGCTTGCCGAGCAACTTCGGAACTAGAAAAAGCAGAAACATTCAACTTTTGCTCCATACTTAGTTTCACGTAATTTGACATTTCTGTGACATTATATGTATATAACCGTATTCCAACTGACATTTGAAGCCAACAGATGCTGTAATTCTATATTTTCCAGTTTATATAAGATCCTTAACCTTTACCAGGAAAATTTCGCCCGCGTCTTAGCAATCTAATTCATTTTAACAATTTTCTAATTAATTCAAAGATTTTTCTTCATCCAATCTATGGTCATTTTTTTAAAGATGAAGTCTTGATTCGAAATAGAAGAAAGCTTCGGTGCTTTGTGAACTGGAGTATTCAAATATTGGGGGTGTCGGTTAAAAATGGCGATTTTTCGGCTTGAAAGAAGCATTTATTTCAATTACTAAATGAATGGGTACATTAAACAATACATTGCCCATCGTTAGCTGTGATTTTCTTCCATCTTCTGAAATTTTTTTGAATCCACATTTTAAGAAGTCCTCATTTTTCGAGGGAATCGATTTATCGACCCATTTCCGTACTTTTCAGCATTTCGAAAGCGTACGTCGGCCAAGCTGATCTGTAACGATTGGCAGAAATGGTACCCATAAGGACCAAGGTCTGGGGAGTACAGGGAACGATCAAGGTGTTCCCAACTGAGCCTTTCTGGTATTTCTTCAATAATGCTTTCTCGATTAGGTCGATCATTGTCATCGTGGAACAGAATTTTGTGGTATTTTCGAGCTATCAATGGTCGTTTTTCGTTCAGGGCATGTGTCAAATTGGCAATGAACCTATTTTTAATCACCAATAACGATTTGACTCAAAAAAAAACTTTGAGTTTTTTGTGTTCTTCGAGATGTTTTTTGCATTCTGCTCTTCGGGCGTTATGTTAATTTTTGTTCAGTTGATCAGGGACCCATTTTCAAAGTTTCCGAATCTTTTCCATTGGATGTAAACGTTCAGAATCTGATGACTGGGTGACACTCAACTCCAAAGCAAGTTCTTTTTGCGTTCGATATAATGCTTGCAATTTTTTTTGGCTTACCAGGCGGTTCTTTGTCTTCCAAGTCAAATCAATCAATCGGAAGCGTGCAAATCATCGTTCAAAAGTGTTTTGAGCTGCAACATGTTCACTTTTAGCTTCTACCAACAATCGATAACTTTCAGCAGCGTTTTTCTTCAAATGAAAGAAGATTATTAAACATCTCCTCAAAACAACTTTTTCAGGTACAAAGTTCGACATTTTCGAAGCAATAAAAAACTTTGTTGCTTGCGCTGATTCGTTCAATGACAGAGTGAGAATTAATGACAGATGTTAACCCATCAAAATACCATATATGTTATTATAGACACAAACCATATGTGAAAGCTGCGCCATCTGTTATCTAAATCGACACTCCCAATACTCTTTGGCCTGTTATGACAATAATGCATAGAAGCGCAAATTATAAATTGTAGCATATTATGAGAGAATTCTTCTAAAATGTATAAACTTGTTTCCGTAAAAAGTTCCATGGACCTAAACCTTTTCTTCTAAAAATTACGCAAATGAAAGGCAAATGAAATTGGTTACAAAAAATTCACTTCAACTTATAGGTATCGTAGTTTTGAATTTTTCAATAAAGTTTTATTCATAATTTGCAGCGCTTATTTCTTCCGTGAAAAGCATTCTGTAAACATAGTCACTTTGAATTCAAAAATCCTTTTTCTCTATTGGAAGATACCAAAGAGCAGCCACCACGGCAAGAAATTTAAGGAAAATGCAAAACCAAGTGAATTATTAATTTATTGTTGACCTTTTCTGTTCGACACCTTACTCGAAAATTCTATTTAGCGTTTTGTTACAATGACGTAGTGAAGAATAACGTTGGCTGATATATTGAATGTTTGAGTAGTATTACTCTGGAGCTTCCCAAGAACGATAATCACTTTGGATAAAATGAAAACACCAGAGAGTCCTCATCCACAGCTTGGAAATTAGATTTTCGCGCTAGGACTTTGATTATTCCTGAAGTCGTTAGAAAAGATACAAAAACAGCTTTATTACAGACTTATAAATAAATAAGAATGTTATTTATTCAGTAATGAATTTTGCCTGAGGGAATTCAATATCGTTACGAGATCTTATCTGAATGGTCCAATTTACACATTACAGCACTCTAAGCACATTCACTCGATTTCAATCGGGAATACTTCAACTTATATGGAAACTAATTGATTATGATTAATTTCTCCCCGATGTTTTATTCTGGGAAATTTCATGGTGAACGGTCTTGTCATACATTTAAATTAATTTTGTCATTTTGAGAAATTAGATTTGAAGTTCTACTCACAGTCATACAATTCGGAACAATAAATTTTAATGACTTACTAACCGACAGCAATTCTGCTTCAATATCTACCAAAACTTCCGCATCCACTAAATCGAGAAGCTTTCATGGGTGGAACGAGGATACGCGACAGGGGTGCTAAAGAGTAAATATGTCCTGAAGGAATTTACAGTATCGCTGGAGTCGTCAAATACTCTCCAAATAGCTTTTAGCGAATCTTGATTGCAGAGACATAATTGTACCTACGAGAATATTTTAATGAGATTTGTTACTCATATATAACAAAATTAATTTTATTTTTCGGTGTTAGTGAAAGAACATTTAAATAAGGTTTGTTCAAGGCAATGAATCCATATTGCATATATTACATACAAATATTTCTCACAGCGTGTATTGATAGTTCTTTGCTAGAGGAAAAAGTTTAAAGAAAATTCAGAACTGAAAAACTTATGCATAGTACAGCCATAAGTTCTTTCAATCAAACAAATATTAACGCAAACGGACGAGGATCTATTGAAATATATACATAAGAAACGAAATACTTATATACTTCATTGAAAAAAAAATTCAAAATGACCGCCTTACGCTTCTATACAAGCTTGAAGTCTCTGTTGCCAGGCGTAGAGCGCTTAACTGCAGTACCATGTGACATTTTTCCTTCAACTTTCAATGAGCCTTTATTTGATCAAACGTGTCCACCGCTCCTTTTGTCTTATTATACGCTTCAATAATTTTTTAAGAGACTTTTAATGAAAGAACTCTCTTCTGAGATCTTGGCTCTTAACTGACAGAAGTAAGTTTCTCATGGAAACCAAACATCGATGTTCCAACCGAACGTAAAGAAATATGCTTGAACTCCACAAGAATTTCTTTATTATTTCTGATCGTGTCAATCACTGTCAATTTATAACGATATCCAAGTCGCTCTTTGATCAACAGCACAGAATTATACCAATTATCAGCTGTCATTTTCATTTTGGTTCCATGAATTTGTTTTGACGTATATTGACAAAATTATAATACCATACTAAGCGGGTTTGTTTGGAATCCACATCCTGAAAGAACAGCGACCACAAAAAGGACGCAACTGTTAACATATCATAACGGTAAATCCAGGTTTGTACATTTCCCTGTAATGGGTTAAAAATAGCTCTCAATACCTTTATTGGGAAAAATTTATCCAATTTCCAAGACGGTCCAAATGACCGCTCCAAATTGATAAGATTTTCTTCTCAATAAAATATTTTTTAAAAATATTGTGTGTTTTGTTAAGCTTATGTAATCTTTTGTATTACAAATTGTTGATTCTTACGCATTTTTACAGACATAAGCATGTGGTATACGTATATGTGTTATATATGGTGGTATATGTGGTATATATTGTATAAATATACCAATCGGTCATTTTGACGGTCATATAAAAACATTGGTGTAGTTTCCAATCGCTTGGGGAGGTGCAAATAAAAGCACGCATTTACAACAGACTGTGGCAACACTTTAGCCGTATACAAGAGCAAACGCATATTTTTTTAAATTCTAAATAAGGGGATTCCCCGAATATGAAAATTCTTTGCTTTTTGCATTGATTTTATTTCTGCGCCATAATATTTCATTTTCTCGCTGGAGCTTCTTTTGTAAAATCGCAATTCCTATCCGTTGCATTTATTTCTAGATATTTTTTTATAACTAACATTGTTGCTTGCGTCCGCGGGGCCTTACTTTCTTGAAATCGAGGACGCGTTTTCAGGTCCTTTCGTTTGTTTGTGTAGTAGTGTCATTGTATTTACCATGGTATCAGCTTAATGTGAGTGATTGTGTAGGTGTGTAGCGTTGTCGGAGTCTGTTTTGTTATGTGTAAACGAACGTTCCTGCATGTTAGTATGTGTATGCCACTGTGTTGTATATTGTTGTGCTGCTGGGCTTGAATGTGAGTTTGTTTCTGACATTGTTTTTGGTTTTGAATTCGGTATATAGTTTTCGAAGAAGCTTACCAATTGGTACCCCTCCTTGGCTACGTATGTCAATGTGGTCCATTTGTATGCGTCCTTTGGTGTGTCTAATAGTTGGCGTTTTTGTTTCTTATCGTGCTGTGTGATCAGTCTCTTGATATGACGTTTCTTGTATCCGTTATTGTCGGCTATCCTTTATATGTTGTTTAATTTGTCGGTGTAGTCGCTGGAATTCATAGGGCTCGAGTGTAGTTCCTTCATCATTGAACTGTATACTGCTAGTTTGTGCTGGTCGAGATACTTAGATATGTGTATGGTGTGGTCTGTAGCAGTTGGTTTTCTGTAAATATTGTGTTATAAATGGGTTTATTTACGTGCGATGGATAGGTCCATGTAGTTGAATTCTCTGTGTGACGCTTCTTCCATGGTGAACTTTATGTTGCGGTGGATATTGTTTATATACATGAGGACCTCGTCTTCTGCGTTTGAGTCTATGATAATAAAGCATGCCGTGTGTAGTATATGACTTTGAATTTTTCCGCTATTCTCGGTTTGCAGTAATATTTCGGACATGATTGAAGATATTGGATGTCCTATGCCAGTCCGTCTTTTGCAATGTAGACGTTGTTATCGAACTCAAAGTAATTCTGCTGAAGTGTTATCCTGATGAGGTTCATCAGTTCTTCAGTGAATTGTTGGCTGTTGTTTAGTCGTTCTTTTTCGCTTGCGAGAGTTAGTGTTTTAGCTACGGGTATAGATTTGTAAAGGTTAGTACTGTCCAACTATAGAACCGATAGTTCTCGTTCAGCATTTTTTGGTGTTACATCTTCAAGGTTAAAGGCGACTTCCAGTACCGATGCTAGATGTTTTGATAGTTTTCGATTTAGTTTAGATTTAGTGTTTACACTAAGAGCAAAATACTGTAATGTGTGATGTGCTCTGAGTTTCATTTGAGGATTTAGAGTGTTGAAAAAAATTAATCAGCAGTTTTGTAAAGCAGTTCTGTAAAGCAGTAAATGTCAGCTGAAAGGCGTTAAGCATGGCGAATGGCAAGCCTTGATCCAGTTGCTGCAGATCAGTCTACACCTTTTGCAGTGTCTATCTTACGCAAGACAACCCAATCTTTCAGTGCTAAATTGTGAAGCTGGAGATTTATGTCACACACACAATCACTCAGGGCCGGAATCTTCATGGGGATGACTTTGACACGGAGGCAGTTCATTTTTGCCTTAAGTTCCATACAATTCAAAGTGGAAAGTGTCCTGAAACGAGGACGATACATATTGGAAGCATCTTGGCACAATATTAACTGTTGGAGTGGTCTCGCGAAAATAATGCACGATGTGTAATTGGCGTCGGCAAGGAAAATCCACATTAGAACACATGAATCCAGCAAGCATACCTATCGATATTGAGAAAGGTGGAAAGAGTTCAAGCTGGTTTCGAACACGCGTCCCTGCCGCTTTTCATCAGGTGCCAACTCACAGGCCGGGACGCATCGCTTGGCACGAGATCCAACCTCAACTGTTAGGCGCCAAAACGAAAGAAAATAGGTCTTAACTCTTGGGGGTAAGGGTATAAAATGGGTCTTAAGTCTATAATATACAGATCTACACGAATACCGGCAAGAGCTGAACCAAAACGTTGAAAAGCTAGATAATCTAGTTCCCTGCTGACAATTTCGAGGACCCTACTGACAAAAACAATCGGGACCTGGCACTTTTCCGCAATAATTTTATCATAGTTTAAGACGAAGACTGACCAAACTTTGAGCAGATTCGCCGCGCCACTTGACGTTACTCGCATGGCATGAAAACTCGCGGGCAATGCTCAGATTAATTCAAAATACCCTATTTCTCAAAGAATTCACATCCATTTAAGGGTGATTTTTTATTTTAGAAGTATTATATTTGAGGCTAGACGGCTAGGATGATGGAGAAGATAAGAGTCTTCAAAATTTTCTTGAAAACGAATATAGTCATATAATATTAAGGCTTGGTTAAAGGTTAAGAATCGCGTTTCTGGTCTGAATCTAAAGAATATACTCGTAGGTATTAAGAATTATCTCGCATAGCATGTGCTCCGCGAATTTTCAGAAAAAAATAATTAATGTGTACTAGACTCTAAAAATTAGTTCATAAGAGACTGAGAAGGATTAATAATGGAAGGAGGAAGGTAGTAAGGCATGCAATGGAATGAGTTTATAATTACTTTTTCATTTGGATCCTTATAAATATTGCTGAAAAATGAAAGAAAACATTTAATCCTGCATGGCATACGGTGTCAAAACAAGAATCAAAAATAAATCACTCTTAAAAGGCGAAAAAGGCCTGCAAGAGATTTTGCAAGCTCGGTTTTCCAAAAAAAACGCAAAAATCCTTCCTTGTTTACAATATTTAATTGAGAAATTGGAAGCTTAACGCAAAACCTTAGTGTTGGTTAGCTATTTTTTCAACAGCTTCTCCAAAAAATAATTCATCACCAATGTTTAAGAGCTAAACTCCATGTCATTCTCCGGAATTATCTCTGTTGAAGAATCCCAACCTTTAGTAAAGTACAATGGTCGCAGTAACTTCTGCGGAAAGAGTTTTGTAGTCCACCTGAAATTTGCGTGAAAACTTTATTTAATTTCATTATTTATAAACCAAAACTACTGAAGAAGATCAAAACTACTGAAGAAGACCTAAACAGAAGAAATTTCTATCTTGTTCAGATTCATTGAAACGTGACTTTTAAATTTCCCTCAACGTCATATTGCGTTTTATTCGCTCCAAGTCATGGGAGTTTTCCAACGTTTCAAAAAACCAAGCTGGAAGTTATTCACAGTTACATTATGATAATGATCAAAATATAAAAGAACAAAAAATCATAACTATATTCTCCAGGACTTCGTTATTTTCAGGGGTGATGACTGCTACATGCTTCAAAAAAATTAATCCTGTACAGTATGAAATACTATTTGCTTACATCATATATCCTAGAAAAATGAAAATTGAATAATTTTGCCTGAATCCTTGCTTTTGCTGCCAAGTAAATGTATGAGATATCACATGTCCAACCATCATTATTAATTTAGCACTTCATTTGACTATGCACAAAAGCCAAAAGCCCATCTGGATTTAAAACCAGACAGGTGAATGCACTAAACTGCTGCAGGAGCATAATTAATCAATACCAGTACATTCGTCCATTCAGTATATGGAAATTGCATACATATGCATATTATTACCACGTCGTGATGTTGAATATGATCAATAATGCACATAACTGCAGGACTCTTAAGTGGTTTTAGTTCTTGGATAGTTTTCTAAGACCTCCAGCTAAAAAAGGATGCATATATTTATTTTTTTTGGAAACAATAAAAGGATAATTGATTGAAAAATTGTAAATTTGGCCAGTGAAATTTTCTCCCTGAAATAAGGATGTCTTTCTAATTTTTTTTTCATTTTCAAAAACGCTTAACCTAATACAAAACAGTGGGGCTAAAATAAGGATAGTAAAAGTGGCAAAAAAGGAGTAAATAATCTCGCGAGATTTGAGGCAGTATTCGCGAACCAGGACTTGTTAAACAATTATATGTTTGGTCACAATTGTTGACATTCCTGAAGAACATGCTGCTGAGTAACTTGAAAAAATACAAATCACTTGAGTTGTCTGTTAAACTCGCCAAAAAACGAACCTTATTTTGTATAATGGACGGATATCTAATGGGAACACCCTCTTAGACTGCAGAGGCTTAAAGTATAATTGCCTCAGCGTGAGTTCACCATTTTGGTTTTGGGATAAGTATGATTACAGCTGTTTTCCACTCTTCTAGGTAGTTTCGTAAACGCAATGTGATATTATTGATGTCCATAATGTTCTGTACCAGATTATCTGGGAGCCATCATAAAAATGTGTTTCCCATGGTGTCGCATCCTAGTGCTTTGCTCTTGTTTAGTCCTGGTGTCATGTCCTTGGTCTCTGTCACGTTCAGTGGCCGTACTATTTATGTTTCATCCGATTCTTTTTGAAATGTCCTCGCTACTGAGTTTTCCACCTGGTCGATCTCTGAAATTGCTTCTTCCTCTTTATCAGAAATTTAACTTCCTGAAAGAGTTCATATGGAGATATATACCCTTGCGGGAGTTATGGATGTTATGTCTCCTTTTGCCTTCTTCGTTGCAATTGTTGTTTGCTCAACCATCTAGCTTAGATCTCTCACTGACAAAGTTCACCATTTCGGCGCCTCTTGAAATAAGAGGAGAAATGCATATAAGCAGCATGAATTGTCTTGTGCGAAACAGCAGAATCAGGTATATGTCTAAGCCTAAGGAGGTCCTAAGCAAGGAGGTCCAACCTATAAGCTGGGTCCGAAAGATCAATTTGCACCGTAGCGAAGTAATTCAGGACTTGCTGGAGCAGGATGCGAAGGAGAAACAAGTTTATATACTCAAACAAGTTTATATAATTAAACAACAAATATAATGAATATAATATAATGTTTATAATATAAACAAATATAATGAATATAATAAAAGTTTATATAATGAAACAAGTTTATATAATTAAAAAGCATCATTTCAAGCAGGAAGCATGGTGGTTAAGTGACCGATCTGGGGTATGCACAAACTAGGTGCAAAGTAACCGGGTTCCTCTCAAGATTAACAGCCACGTGAGATGGGATGGGTTAATGCTAGTATCGCATATGGATTCAAACTTTTTCAGTATACATCTTACGTCGAAAGAGCTGATGTCATCCTTCCAGAGGAGGCTCGAGAAATAAAAATACGCTGCGTTGACTGACAGCTTGGCTTTCTGGAGGCGTAGGAATGGCTACGAAAACGAAATCCAGAGAAAGCTTTAGGTAAATGAGTCCTGGAAATGATAGATAGTGTGCGCGTTGCGTTGAATGTTGGTAGCGGACCAGCTTTTTGCTGTATTTTTTACCTGGAAACGATCCCTGATGTGACATTTGCTTTAGATACTTTTGTGTCTATGGTAAAACACGGATTTGTATGATAATACAGTAGACCCGACCCGAGCTGCACTCAAAGGCTATAACATCAAGTTTAAAGCTATCCAACACTGTTGAGCCACGTTTTTCTGCTCGGTCTTATTTTGGTGCTGGGGTGTAGACCCAATGAAGGCTCTTTAATGAACATGCAAGGGTTCACTCCAATTATATTCAATTTCTTGGGATCGTTTGACGTGGGACAATCTCTGTTCAATTTCAGATGTGAGAAAATTCTGACAATAAACTAAACATAGAAACTTTTCAAAAATATATGTTTCAAAAATGCGACAAGGTAATGTTATTGTATTTTATATACATATATATTTATATATTAGCTTTTTTGCTACTTAAAAACTTCTTTGTAACAAAAACAATAAATAATAATATCTACAATGGTTTAACTGGCTACAATGGCTTTTCTGGTGTAGGACGACATCGGTGTTTCACTAACGATGGACCAACAATAATCGACAAGCATAGAGGGTTCCCATTTGCCTTGGTAGCTTTTTTCAAATGACGCGATATATTGATGGAGTCACTATCCTTGCTCGTCACTTACGGCTAAATTAAGATGTGATTGCAAAAAGTTTTTTTAAGGACATTTTGCATCCCATTTTTCGAAAAGCTCTGAACATCGTTTTTTGAAAAGCTCTTAACATCATCATATCATCATTTTGATAATATTCACATATTGCGGAGATTTGTGATTGCCAAGAAAATTTTTGGTCACTTCTACAAAGAACAACGAGAAGTTTTTGGTAGATCAATTTTCCCTTTTCACTTACAACTTATAAGTGAATTATACCCTTGCTAAGCTAACTCAGCGAAGACTCATGGGTGCGGAAGTTCTGATCAAATGTTTCGAATACCTCGATAGTGAATTTAATATTTATAAAGAATTGTGGAAAGAGCTCAAGCTGGTTTCGAACACGCGTCCCTGCCGCTTCTCATCAGGTGCCAACTCACATAGTAGTAAATAACCAGTCGACATCCACCTAAGCTGGTAGTGCCAATCGACGCGTCCCAGCCTGTGAGTTGGCACCTGATGAGAAGCGGCAGGGACGCGTGTTCGAAACCAGCTTGAGCTCTTTCCACAATTCTTTATAAATATTAAACAACGAGGCTTCTTTATCAACGTCGTTTAATGCTGCCAGAAACTCTGTATCCTTCATGAGTTTCCTCATGTCAAGTTCAAAAAATTTACCTACTTATATATTGGCATAAAAGAAGGAAATTTATTTTTGAAGTATTAAAACGCAGGACCATTTTTGTCCTTCGTCTTAACAAAGTTTTTTATTAATCTCAACTTTATATGTAAAGGTGGTCACATTATTTTTTTGGGATCGATTAATGGATTTTCTGCCCAAGGATAAATGCTGTTCTTTCAGGTCAGTGCTCTCAAATATAATGTTTTGACCGATCCCTACTATCCCATTCACACAAGAAACAGCTGAATTTGGTAAACCCAATTCGGAGTCCTAAAATAAAGACACTATCTTTAAATCAGCTCAGATGGTTCACTGGAAGTCTTTGTAGTTTATTTTTTCTAAAACAGGTCTTATAACTTCATACGTTTCTTTAAAAAAAAACGCTGTACGCTACAGGAATGGATGGAATTTTGTTACCATTATTAAGAAGAACAGCTTTTCAACTAGCCTTAGAGGAGTCAATGAATAGCCAGCATTTGGATGGAACATGTTTATGGCCTAATTTAACCAACAGGCTGTTAACATCATTACAAAACACTTGGTTTTCCTCTTTCGAAAAAAAAATCAAGAACTAAACTGTGACGTTTGCGATATTTTCATATGACAACTCCGGGCTCGAGCGAATTCCACTGTTTGAGTCGTGATCCTAAAAGTTCGTCCTTTTCTTTCGATTAATTCATCCTTGGATAGATCATCGAGTCGTTCTTGGCTCACTAGGACTGGAGTATTGCTAATAGAATGCTCATGAAACTCTGGATCAGAGGACGAATTTTCCGGGCTGTCTGATGAAGCCTTGTCTAGTGATGAATGCGCTGGCAAATTCTCATAACGGTCAATAAGTTTGTCAACCGAACTCACGTCGAGATACTTTAGAGTATATTTGTTTTTCCTCTTTTGCCCTTTGAGATCAGTGAGGCAAAAATAGCTGTCAGTAATTTGATCTTTTGGTTCACACTAAATGACCGGTTTCATCAAGGGCATCTTAATTTTTTTATGAGACCGTTAGTCGGTTCTTTATGAGTCGATTAGGTTTTTGTAGCAAGATGTATAGCAGACATGTGGCACCCACGATTTATCTTGACTGGCAACGCTAACTTTAAAATAGTTAAAATAACACTCTTAGATATACACAGTAATGAACTTTTTTTGCGCATCTGTTGTGAAGTTTCCACAAACGTAACAAAACTGATCGAGATAATTCATGCCACTGCGTGACATTTTTGTAGCTTACTGTCTTAAGGTTTAAACACGACTGAATTTATTTCAAAAGTTTGCTTATTCTTTAAAGTATCGTGAAGAATAAAAGTGTGAACATGGAGAATACTCGCAAGTCATTTAGTTTGAAAACGGGAATTAAACAAACGTAAGTATTATTTTTACATGGTAAGATGAAGGATACCTAACATAAACAATATAAATCGCTTAATTGGGAAAACTGTTGTTGAATAATGTAATCAAAAAAGTCCTGCGGTCAATGTAGGCTAGTGGAGATTGCTGACAAACGATGCGAATTGTAAACGCTCCGAACGTTTCAAGCATTGGAGTTCCTAGGCAATTCCTTCGCAACTCCTTCGGTTCGGAGCATAAGCTGGTTATCATGAATCATTAATGAAATTCACTAATGCAAAAAGTATTCGAAAGAAAAAAAGGCTATCGGTAAATTGGGGGAGATATGATATTTTCTCAAAGGACGCTCTTAGTTTCGGTATTTTGATTAGAAAAATTCTCTCGAACGCCCTTCAAAATTGAACCAAAACCCTAAAGAAAAAGAAGATAGGAGCCAAAAAGTAGTTTCAATTGAACACTTCTAAAACACAATAAGCTTCTGTTGATGCAAATGATCTAGGTATCCATCGCTGAGAATGTTCCTACTGTTTCACAGCCGGGAAGTAAGGATTTATAAGTGCGACAATTGTTCCCTGTTTCGGCTTTTAAAAATGATTTTCCATGATCATGAAGAACGGAAAATTTTCCCAGCCTTTTTTAATGGCATCCCTTTACGCTTTTTCATTCCTAGAAAATCTAGTTCATTGAAAATTCGTGGATGCTTTTGTCCTTTGCAATTTAGAAAAGTTATCTCCTTACGAGAAGGTTATTACGGCTTTTATTGCCTTTCAGATGTCCTTCGAATTACGTTTGCTTATTTGGAAACCTTAATAAATGTGCATATCAGAAATGCTTCTTGTTTCTCTTTACTCAACTTCTACACTTCTATAAAACAATGCTGAATAGGGATACCAGATAAGCCTTGTAAAGTTCTCAAATCTTCATGGGAGCCCATGGATTCATCAACTTAGAGCATGACGCCGTACCTGACGTGACTCTGGTCTATTGTTGGCGGCTAGTCAAAAATCTTCTAATCCCCAAAAAGCAGGTTACATGTGTTAGTACACAAAAGCAAATCTAATAGATTACAATTATAGGTTTATATTAGATAAATATTATGCTAAGAAAACACTTATGTAGTATATTGGTAAGGACTTTATTTTTCCACTATTTTTGGAAGTAAACCCACTCTTCGAAGTAAACCCGCTTAAGACTGACTAATTTTGGAGCCACAGTGGATCTTCAGGGTTAAAAGTTAGTTTGTCCGATTTATAGCCTGCCTTTAATCCAATCTCACTACGCTAAAATTTGGATCAACTTGGTATCGAATATCGCTCTACATTCAAAGCAGATATTTAAGTCACACGCAATTAAAATTGTCCGCAGAACATCTCTTAAACTTCTTGGAAACTTTCAAAGACCAAAGCAACGAAAACCGAATATCAAGAATACGTGAAGGAAGCTAGGTATGAATTGAAACACCAACCAGCTCTAAATAATGCTACTCAAACACGTCTTCAAAAGTGACTTACAACTTGCTAGGAAGTTTCTTCCCCTAAACGATGCAATGCTACCACTTTGAATCCCACCTTAGAACGGGCTATTTAAAATAAAAAAAAAATCACAACAGAGGTTTCAATTGAACAACTCGGGACAATATTCATCACCAATGATGATGACATTTCACTTAAAATTTCACTAACTATAAGTTGATTGAAACTCAATACCAAAAAGATTTGTGAGGTTTCAACCCAACTTATGTTAAAACACTACATCTCAGAACGTTCTAAATGTCAGATTGAACTATAAGCAAATTTTTATTGTGACTTTGCCAGAATGAGCATTTTGGTGAACAAACGATTCAAATTTCCCGCCTACTTAGTCTTGCTTATATTCAAACAAATAAAAGAATTTTGGCAGTTGACAGGACTAACTGATTATAAGTCTCTATTCCGGCGTTCTGGACGGATTCTCTCTCTCTCTCTTTAGGTAATACAATTTGTCAGAATGCAAACACTTCGTCTGCGATAGTGGCATCATATCGGAGCCACCACAACAGACTTACTTGTGTCATTCTACTGACACGACAGTTGTGTTTTCCTATATCCTTAGGTAGAGTAGGTGATGATTCATTCACATAAGATTAGCCGCCATCTATTTTCTTTGCCTTTTCGATGTCATCAGCGCATGTATAGGATTTTCCAGTGATGGGGATTTTAATTGAATACTCATTACAACTTCTTTGGCCCAGCTTACATCCTTGGTCTTATTTGACATCAAGATCCTCCTGTACCCAAAAGTTTGTCCTGGATTTTTTTATACAATACATTTTCGTATTTGTCAAATTTGGCAGAAGAAGCAGATCAACAAAATTGCATCAAGTTTTCTTTTTATCTTCAGAACAGTAGGTAAAAAACAATTGATATGATGCATCAGGCATTTGGAGAGGAATGTATGAACAAAACAACAGCAAAAGAGTGCTAAGTGCAGCATCAATATTGAAGATTTCATTTCAATTAGCTGATTCTCGCTCTAACCGATCTGGCAGCGCCAAACGTCAGAAATCGTTAAGCGCGTATGACTCGCGATTGAAAGAGATCGTTCGTTGATTTTACATGAACAATAAAGTTATAATGAGAGGCTAGGAAATGTTTGGAGAATTTTGATTGAGAATGGACTATTGATTGGGAAAACCCGTAAAAGTTATACGGGAACCGACTTCATCCCTAGATCGCTGACGGCAAAGCACAAGCAACTTTGCTTTAAAATCACTCATGACAACTTGGAATTGGTTTATTTATGACAAGAACGTACTCAAGAGGATTCTTACTGGTCATGAAGCATGGGACAGCGGTAGTATGGAAAAACAAATCAATTGTGTGCGTGTGAAAGATTCAAAATCGCCTAAGCCAAAAAATCACGTCAAAGTCAAAACAAAGTTACGAAAATATTGACTTTTTGCTTTGACCAAGAGAGAGTATTGCACGACAAATATGCTTCGAGAGGTCAAACGATTACTAAAAACTACTACGTAGACGTAATGAGTCTGTAAAAAGTTGCAGTAAGAAGAAAACGGCCTCATTTTTTGTAAAGTGGTGATTAGCTGTTTCACCACGACAATGTGTCAGCGCAAAGTTTTGAAAGTTTTGCGGCAATATTTGACAAACTATTAAGTCGTATAGCTTTGCCAACCTTCATATAGTCCCGAAATAGTTCTTTGGGACCATGCAGCCTAAAGGACATGTATCAGATAACAAACAGACCGTTTGAAAAATGTAATGAATGCACTGAAGGTAAATCCGAAAAATGACTTCCAAAACTACTTGAGGAAGTGAAGACACCGCTGAGAGCGTGTTGTTTATTCGAAATGGAACCACTTTGAAGGATGTAGCTCATCAACGAATAACGATAGTGGGGAGACATGGAGGTGGGTTCGATAATTTTGCGACAAACCTTTGGATTGTAAGTCTTCTTTTTTCCTCTCCTTCTGCACCCGGAGCAATGAGCAGAATATTCTTGTCTAAAGCTCCTGACGAGTTAAGTCGAAGCCAGATGTTATAGCAATAAGTGAAGCCACCCATTGCAACTCCTTTTGAATGTCAGTCCATGAAGAGAAATTCGTTCTGTGGTGTACATGTAAACACCTTATTTCTGATTATAAGTAAATCACTTTTGCATTAGTACTTAATCGTCCTGAAATATTTACAGAACTTGAATTTCGCTTTCCTCAATCAGAAATCAAATCAATTCAACGAATTTAATTCCGACATAATCTACCAAATTGCCTGTTTTTTCCTTTGTGTTTTATGTTTCCAAAAGCATCGTTCTTTCGACAGAACAAACAGAAAATACAAATACCAATCATATCCTCGGCGATTTTCCGACGAATCAGAAATATCGAGGAATTTTGTAGGATTTCCTCGTAGTCGCCGTCGTCTTTTCGAAAAGTGTATTATTCCGGCTCAATCGTTAGATGAAATTGATGAATTCCATGTCATCCGAGAATGGTTGCGTCATCGAGGACATACGTAGACGTAAGGAGCAACAACATGGTGATATCATGTTGCTTCTGAAACTAACGAGGAGCACAGGACTTGAATTCGCGTTTCGAGTCAGACCACGAATGCAACATATTTCATTCATTCCAATGACGATCGATAGGCACTTGAGCTCAATGGTTATTGCACGAATTCGTTCGTTTACAGTGCCAAGTGCTTGCCTGTTGTAGTTTATAGGACTTGAAACAACAAATAAATAATTCTTATTTAATGTCTTCCAGACAGTCTTGTTCAGCTCTCTACAGTTTACATTTGGTTACATTTAATAAATAAATAGACAAATGGAAACATATTCATATGCACATGAGGGGAAAAATTTGTACGTGGTTGATATTTTGTTCTTGTAATTTGATAAGCGACAAGCATTGATATGCACCCATAGATAATTTTCATTTTAGTTTGCATTGGACCTTCTCCGTCCGATGATTATTTTGTGTATGTAGTTTCAGTGGGCGTGACTCGACCAAGTGTTGAATTTTAGTATAATTTTAATTTTATTGAGCTATGGATGCAATCAGAGCTCTCGAGGAAACCATACGTACGTACTTTTTTCAATTTATATATTCTTAATCCTTAAAACTTATGATTAAATCCTAAAAACCAGGATGCAACCAAACATTTACTAGCACACGATGTTTTCTTGTCTTATCTTGCATACTTTTAATCCAACCAAATCGAATCAAACCGAAAAAATATTGCTTTGCTGATATGATAATTCATTTAAAAAATAGTGTGAGTTTTTTTTTGGGGTTGGGGGGTGAAGGCAATTTACGCCCGGAGTGTGGGACTCCTAGCAGCGCATGCTACCAGACTACCCACTAAACACCCCCCCCCCTGTCAACAGACCCTAGCCTGGAGCCGTTTGACACATTACTTCGGGCTAGGCCTCTTTTTACTTCGCCCTAGGGCGCCGTCAGCCTAGAGAAATCTTCCCCCAGCGGGAGTGGGCAGGATGGAAGAGGACTGCTGGAAAGAAGACCCCCCTAGACCCCGCGCCCAAGGTTATCCATGGTGCATTTTTTGGCAGTAAGTACTGCTCGAGAATAATGTGCCACACAGGTCCATTTGTGATAACAGTGAAAAATAGTGAGAGTGATATCTTGCATAATAATACTACAAGCGAAAATAAATTGCTTTGATTTCCACCGCCACTGTAGTATGATGAGACATACGATATTTTTATTATTAAAAAAATCGAAAGTCTTCCATAATTTCAAAAAAAATATTTGAAAAAGAGAAATCTTGTATATTTTTTTGCTTTTTCATTATTATTCTCAATTTTGATAGTTCTTCAATTATACAGATTGATTGACCGGATTTCATTTGCAGAAACGAATTCCAGTTTGAAGTGTCAAGGTGACACTGTTGTGTGAAATATTATTTTCAATAGTTAAATGACAGAAATTAAGGATATTAAAGAAAAACCTACCCATAACTACTAAATGAGTACATAAAAGGGAGAGAAAAAGCCAGCAACTATTTAAAAAAAATGTATATATATTTAATGGAGCACAATCACGATTGCGACCGACGTACACCTGTCAAATGTACGCATGATACGCTTCGGCATCAACTTCAACCCATAACTTTATCCCATACTTTGCTGGTTTGGATGGGATGTATTGCGTGAATGGTGATCTCCCACGTAAAGGCAAAAGGATTTCATCTACTGTGATCAAATTACCTGGAACATAAATAACCTTCAACCGCTGAACTTATTTATCAAAAATTTCGCGGACTGGGGCCAGTTTGTCTCGCTCACGAGCTCTGCCCTCGATCATCGAAGCGGAGAGAACAGTTGATCCTTTTGAACTGAATCAGAGACATGTTAGCGGCGAAAATTGTCCTTTCATGGCCTTATCGTCCAGTAATTCTTTGATGACCTCACCATGCGACCGATATACGCTGTCCAGTAATAATAAACCAAATTACTCATGCATTGTGGCTTTATCAGCATTCACCTATTCATCCTTATATTCAAGAATTCCTTACAAGTTCGTCTTAACCATTACGATTTTTCCAAATCGTTGGATGAACAATAAAAAAAACTAATAACGGGACTGTGCAGTCCTATTATAAAAATAAGGTAATAAAAATGTAAAATACTAGAGTAGAAATTAGAGAGTAGATTAAAATTTACCTTGTCGAGAACCAAATAAGCGCGAAGACAATGCATGCGGCCGTGCAAGTGGTAAAGGATCCCTAGAATATACAATTTTCTTGTCTTTTGACAAAAGTAGAACATCTGGCTGTAAAGCCACCTCTTCTCACTCTTCTCCCTCTTCTTGTGATAACAATCCTGCTTATACTGATAAAAACGACAGAACCGGAAACGAAGCTGCAAGTTTGTTATACTGAAAACATGGATTGTTTATACAGTGTCAATTGGAGACTTGACATACGAATTCGTTACATTTTTCTACAGTTTTTTGGTGACGTTTTTCCGTTTAGCCGAAAAAAAATTTGAAAACTACTCATAAGGTTTTTACGTTGAGCCAAAATCTCAGGCGAATTTAGCCGAAACTTATCTGAGCTACACTTAATTTAAATTTAAAAAAGTGTAAAACTGACACCAAATTCAGACAAAGAATAAAGCAAAAGCTGAAATGCGCATGTGTGTGATCACTAATTTTTTCGATTGATGCATGGATTCATATCCTGTTAAGGTATTTGTCTCATGTTCCGGCCGCATCTTTTAGGTGTTACAAGGATTTTTTAATAAGAAAAAAGAACAGGATCGATTAAAGTTTTTTATATAAATTCATTGGCAGTATGAACTCAATATAAAAGGTTTTAATTGAATTTTGCAGATTATGATTATGTTTACCTTCAATTTGTCTTCAATTTATCTTCAATTTAAGGTAAGTTTCAGGCACAGGTGATTCCCACGCAAGGAGTTGTTACTCTAAATGCTTTTGAATCTATTCGAAGCTCGAATGATATTATTTTTATGGGAAAATGTCAAAATCGAGAACTATTCCGGATAAACCCATTGCTGTGAAAAATAACAAAGTAAAATTCCCGTCAAATCGATTCAAAGTTTTTTTCAAATCACCTGCGATGTACAAAGAAATTATGATACAAGAAAAACGCGTTTAAAGTGAAGTTTTGTAGTTTTCAAATGAAAAAATTTACTCATATTAATTGACGACGCCTGATGCATACAATAATCCTTCTTCTTCCTTGTATGCATCATTTTCCTTCAAATTTTTCAGCACTGCGATTTGACTGGGCCTTTTTGAAGCATTGGAAGTCACCCTTCCGCGTCGCTGGCCCGCTGCCTGTTGTAGTCCTGAGCGTACTCTTCTTCTTCGTACAGCCTCCATTATTTTTAAAACAGGAATAAATCCTTGAGTGAATGGTACGCCGGCGATTAAAGTTGGTATCTCCAATCAATTTTCGTCGAGAAAAATTTATTTGGGCTCAAAATTCCATGCGCAGTGGTGCAATCTCTGATTGTGAGTTTGCGTATTTTTCCTAAGACATCGTTCAAAGAGACATAAAATTTGTGACAAAAGAATTGCTTTATCTACATACATCGAATGCTGGTACATTTTTAAAAGGATCTTCTTTACTTTGATACTTTAATTTTTTGTACCTGCACAGTGAGGTTCCGTCCTCTAGGCAATTTAAGTTCTGTAGACTTTCATCTGTGGTGGTCATTTGGTAGAAAGTAGATGTAATCCTGAAAAAATTGCTAATGCTAAAAAAGATTCTTTTTTCCGACGTAACTTTTATTTATACCTAATGCTACTTCTTTTGGGTTGAACTTCAGCTTTATGCTTTGCAAATTTGTTTTTATTGGCTTCTTCAAATTGTTTTTTGGCTTTGAAAATCTGCCTATTTTGGCTATTTTGGCTTCTTTTATACGCCCATTCATAAGTTTATTGATTACCGTCATAAGGATCAGAATCTAATAAATTTGTGAAAGTGTGCAAATCTCCATCCCCTCGGTAACATTAATACTTTACACCATATTTTTCTACCGGTCAGGTTGAACAGGTGAATTACTCCGTCTACCTCCGTTTTCTCCGAACTTTCCTCATGATTTCCAGCGCAATCGTCTGTATGACCTTCATACTACTATGAATACTCATCACACTCACATCTTTCCCTGACCATTGTTCGGAAGCTTTGTACAGTTTCAATTTTACTATCACATCGCAAATTTTATTTGAATGTTTCCCAGTTAATGAAACAATAGCTAAAAGTGAAGTGAATCCCCGCTTTGCCTATGAAACAGCACTAGAAGCTGTCTAGACTATAATACATCCTTTCTCAATGTATTTCTGTAATTCTTCTTTCATCGCTTTTTTAAAAACTGAATCATCTACGACTGTTGCTGCAATATGTAGACGTTGCATGATTGTTTAGTAACAAAATTTTCTAAATGCAATTCCCACTTCCATCAATGAAGCAATATCAATGCGAGATAATCTCACTCCAAGTATATTAAAAGCATAATAAAAGTCAAACGTCTGTTGATTTCACAAGAATTTCTTACCATCGGACCAACATTAATTTTAAATTCGCCGCAGCGACACTTCACCACCTATTTAAACATTTAAGTGTTAAAAAATTAACACTTAATTATTGATTGTAACGCTGCAAATACTTAATTAAAACTTAGAATACGATAACTGAAATTTTCATCGTAAGCCACTTCAAAATCACTTGAATCTTTGAGTTTTCACGCTGAAGTTCTAACGAATTCAGTATTTTGTTTCAGAGGTTTGTCGATTATCTTAAAACTTTCTGTTTTACCTCTGAAACTTAGTCGCTTGCTCCAATTTTTCGATTGTCTTTTTATCCTTTTTTCGATTTGACTCGAGATTCACTCACCAAACAACAAGGTTCGACCTATGAATTTGTTTGACATAACCGTGTGCTTCGGAAACTAGTTTTTACTAGTCTCTAGTCTAGTCTCTTTTTCTTATACAGTTACAAAATGTCAAACATGTTTGCATTTATAAAAGTATACGTGTTTTGGAGCTATGAGAGTAGAAAGGGAAGACTCTCTCTGCTGCCGCTCACCGTTCAGCGAGCACACCGACGAGCATTCGTATATACTCTATAAGTTATTACATTTTAAAGCTAGAGATCTGAAGTATCACACGATACTTCCAATACAATATTTTTTCAAAATATGCAAAAACAAAAAAAAATTTATTTATCGATATTCGAACTTGAGACTAACCCCTAAAGAAATAAGGACGAGAGAAAGAGTATACTTTTTACTCAGGTATCCTTTTGAAATCAAGAAGAGAAAGTGGAAGAACAGTCTCAAATAACTGATCCAATGATCGTTTCCTAATCCTTCGTTAAAACAATATGCTCGTTGTATGAGATAAATACATAAATAGTTGAAGTCGTTTATTTTAAATGGTTGGACTGCACAAAGAAAATAGTGAGAGCTGGGAGTTTTCCAGGATGTCTAGTCGGTTCAAGTGCACCCTAAAGATTATATCGTGCACCAGTGCGCGATATGACCTCAGAATCAAAATTGTAACAAAATAAATGATCTTCTCCAAAATGGAATTCTTAGCTTATATCATATTAAACATCCTTAAAGAGTAGTGGTTTGTTTAAACCATTATAATCTTTTCCTTTTTCACTTGCGTCTTATCGCTTGAAAACATCTATCACTTAAATTATCGTATGCAATTCCATTTCAAATAAAAAGAAAATCTTCATCCTAAAAAGCAATTGCAACTTGAAAATCCTTTGACCCATATCATTCAAATACATTCACATCACACTGCATATTCCGCGAACCACCTTTTATTCTTCAGTTAAATTTCAATTGTTCAGTCTACTCGTGGATTGCGCGAAATCTGAAATGCATGGAAAAACCATGGATTCCATCCAAATGCACATAAATGTGCACTTATGGTGCGCCAAACACCAAGCACTTGATTTACATTGACTTTTCATGCGTTTCGACATAGAATTTTGAATTGTTCTTGCTGAGCATATGGCAAACTCACATGAGAACAAAATCAAACGTATCCTACACGGCCGTACGTACGTTCGTACTCATGCAGATGTGAATGATTCCCAGCACTCCATTGGTGTATGCACAAGTAATTACGAAGTGTTTTGTTCCTTTTCATGATGAACTTTCTATCACCCTGCATAAACGCATTTTGATTAGGACTAGCTCCAAATGTGTGTCGAAGAAATTTGCTTTAGATCTGAATTGAACACATGTTCACACAACGACGAACACTTCACTTCCTCGTGATGGTCTTCACAAGAGTTTGAATTTAAAACTATGGAGAAATTCATGAGTTTGTTGTCCTAAATTCGCATGAGAATCCCACAATCTTACAATACTAGGATTCTTTCGTCGGACCAATACAATACTAGGATTCTTTCGTCGGACCAACAACTCTACATCTCTGTTGGACCCTGCCTTCAATCCTTACCAAATATTTTGAATTTTTTGGTAAAGAAAAAAGTACAAGGATGTTCTAATAAGTAGAAATTACGGTTCGGTCTTCTTCTTAGCACTTCAGCCTCTCTCGGTGCTTCGCTTTCTGCTATAAGTGCCTTCAACTGTCCAATAACCGCGTCCTCTAATTTTCAAATACGAGCAGCAATAAACTGCCTTCGTCGACAGAGTCAGACCAACGTTTCCTCGGTTTTCCCACTGGTCTCCGCCTTTTAGTTGCCTAAGAAATACTTGGTTGCATCTTCCGCAGTCTTCAAATCTTTCAGGCCTCTTGTTCGTCAAAAATTTCATACAGCTGCTGGGAATATCGAATACGCAATTGGTACCCGTTGAGCTTAGCTCCAATTATGCGCCCAGGACGCATCGCTCAAAGGAGTTCAATATATATGCAGATGCTTGAGTTAGGGTCCATGCTTTACATCCATAGCATAGCGCAGTTCTGCTCACAGATTTTTATAATTCGAGCTTTGTTTTCATGTGAAGGCAGCTGGTTCTCAGTATTGTTAGGACTGAATGAAAAGACTTTATTATATAATAAAGTCATAAATGTCTCATATGACGTATCGGAGTGCGAAATTGAATAGCAATCCATCTCCATCTCCTTGGCTTACCCCGGTATTTGTGTTAGAGGCATTGGTGAGTTGGTTATTGAGGCGGCCATGGGAGGTTGTCAACGACATTGTCATTTTGGTAAGACGGACTAATTTGGCTGAGATATCTAAACGAGGCATTATTTGATAAAGTACGTTATGATTAATAATGATGTATGCTTGCTTAAAGTCAACGAAAATTTGGTAAACGTCTATGTTGAACTCTCATTATTTTTCAAGGATCTGCTTAACCCTAAACCAATGATCTTTCGTCGATCCACCAGCTCTAAAGCCACCTTGATACTCCCCAATAATAGTGTTGGCGTATGATCTGATTTTTTTCTAAGAAGGTTGAATTGGTTGAATTTTCTCTAATTTTATGCAAAACCTAACACAACAACCACTCAAAGCTTTAACGTAAGAACGCAATACAAATTCTGCTTCTGCTTTCTACATCTCTGTCTGCGAGTTGTCACCCCAGAGTACTAGTGCTGTATGTACTGACCTAAAAATTGTAGCCAACTGAGGCTATCAAGATTTGGTGCTGCGGTTATAATCTATAGAAAAGTGCCTCGAAATGTCCCCGATACCAAGTGAGGACGCACAGATCTCACAATGGATTGTCCCAAAAAACGAATATGGTTACAGCGTTGGGAGACCAATAGAACTTCATGTTTGATCCTCAGAGTCTTAGCCATTAGCGGTGACTGTTAATCGCGTCAATATAATCCCACGCGCCAACAGACTAGAATAAAGGAAGACATACCTCTCGGTAATTACTCTTCGCCCTATTCAGTGCGCGCAATTGGCTTAGACGCACTCAGAATGTCACTCTTAAAGGTAAATTATTTCATTATAGGTTATATGTAAAAAAACTAAGAAATTTTTTGTGTTCGTAACGATTTCTTTCATAGGCTTTTGTGCTATTGTTCCGTTTAATTTTGTAGGTGACATTAAACCTCACTCACTGCAAAATTTACTTAGACGCAGTTTAATGGCCTTTACGATAGCTTAAAAAAATGTGAAAACCTACATTATGAAGTCGAAATTTAGATTGTGTATTATGTGTATTGTGTATGTATAATTTAGTGTAATGAATAGACTCATTGATTTTTCGGGACTTTGTTCTTCTTTTAATTTCTTTAGTTTCTTCAGTGGAATGGGTAAAGGGACATATCTGACGACAGGAAAAAGAACAAATCACGATCTACAAGGGAATAAGATTAATAAAAAGGAAAATCGGCCTAAAGATATCAAATATGAAAAGATTGTCACGACATTTCTAAAAAGGGGCTCTCGTATGGATGCAGCTGTAAATCTAAACGAAATTTAAAGTTACCTTAGAGGCAAGAAATACAAATAAAGGATCGAGCCACAAAAAACCGTCTGAGTGCATCGCCAATTGTTTCAAAATTGGACTTGCCTTTTTAAGAAAGCGGATTCAACAGATTTTACATTCATCCCGTGATATTGCTTATAAGAAAATGAAAAAATAACCTCGACTGACTGTAGCACATAGGGAGGATCGTCTTGAGTTCGCGAAGGAACACTTGAATCGGACAAACCAATGGCGAAATGTCATATTTTCGGTAGAGAAGAAATTCAAATTAGATGGATTGGATGGTTTTAGCTATTATTCGCAGGATGTGGCAACTAATGTTCTAAGGATAACCAAGGATGAGCAGAAACGTTGTCGATGGAAGCCTCATAATTTGAGTAGGTTTTTCTTATTGGGGAAAAGTCCAATTGTGTGTTGCCCCTACAAAAATTAATCCAGAAAAGTACACAGTGATGCTCGATTCAATTTTGATACCTTATCTTGATGATTTCGACAACTATCATTTTATTTTGCATCAGGACAATGCTGCTGTCCATGTGTCAAACCATACAAAGAACTGGTTTCCGACTAATAACATTCCCTTCATGGGACATCTTATGACGAATTTAACGTTCTCCAAGTTCGTAAAAAGGATAGGTTGCCATACTTACCTATTAATTAACCTTGGATACCTTCCTAGTATTACTTTTTCAGCTCAACATCTATAACAACATTTCGAAGATTTAAATATTTCGGAAAATTGGAGGAGGTAAAGTGCTAGGTCCCTTGGCAACGACATTATTGAGCTAATCACAGGAAATATTGGTGTATTTGACTCAAAAGTCTGGAAATCCGAAATTCACTGACGTTACCAAGTCGATCGTGAGCGTTATCACAAGGAGAGAACCATTGGATTTTGAAAGAATCTTTGAATTTTTTTTACTTTCCTTTACCGCAGTGGAAATTGACAACGTTATCATTCAACGTAGGAAGCTAAAGCGAAATCCACCCTTAATTCTTCTTAGCAAGAAGCATTCATTTTGGAATGCAAGGTAGTCACTGGAAAATAAGTAAAGTCGTGTAATATTTTCCGGCCAAAAAAAATTTGTTTGCGTCTATGTGGTCCAGACGACTGGAGATACATATTAATTCCAAGGTACATGGAAAGAGAACATAATTAGAATGTCATGAAGAGTCGGTGATAATATGGTCTGGAACTATCCGCTTTCGCTGATATTTACCTGATGTTCTATGTACCTAGCAGTTGGAACTACAAATAGCTGATGGTCTTATGACCATCGTAGATGTTACGCCAATTTCTCAACAAGGTAAAGCCTATGTGATGCAACTACCAGTATAGAAGTGAAATTTGTTCTAAAATAAATTGAAACTCTCAATAATCGACCCCATTATCATCGAAAATCCTTTGGAACAGCTGATTTTACTATTTTACGCAGAAAAAAAAATATGCTAGGTTTAATTAGCTGAAAACTGCAATAATTAGAAGTTGGTGTGAAAATCTCCAGAAAGAAATGAAAAATTATACCATTAAATCTTCATCATAATAAGAATACTAGTACTGATGAGGGTAATAACAATGATTATATTACCAAGGAAGCACAGATACTTGCACTGCCAATGCTTGCACTGGCGGATAAATAAAAGATGGAGGTGGTAAAAGTAGCCACCATTATCTTTTAGGACATGTAGACAATCTGGGGCGAGGTTGTGATAAAGAGGTAAACAGCCCGCCAAGCTGTGAATGATTCCTCGTTTTCTTCCTATCTCATAGCAGATAAGGATCAAGAGTGCAAAAATTAGCCGAGGAGTGGTAGCGCAGCGAAACGAGGGACTAGCGAAACAAGTGTAAAAAGTCGTTGCGAAATGAGGTAACACCAGTCCAGACACGAGAGAATAGTTAAACAAAGTTTTCGGGAAGAAAAAACCTGGGGGCCCCAGGACCCCACCAAGAAATGTGGCAGTCTGGCTTTTGAAGCCAGCCGAGCTCATCTTAGGGCTTGGTGTTTCCTGTTGGGTAGAGGAGTGGCGCTCATGCCTGGAATCGACGGGGCTTTTCGGGACTTAAATATTTCCCCTTTGAGGTCTACACTTAGGTACCTTGGCACTAATAAGCTAAAGAAATGCTTAAAGGAACCAAAAATTGAAGTTAAATTGAATTGACGTTACAGTGTTTAACTAAAGATATTATAATGCTAAGTTTATTTTTTATTATCTCCTCCACCTATGCTATCCTTTTCACGTGCCTAATGGACATAAAATTCGCTATGATATCATTAATGTTTGCAAAACCTAAATCATTTCTAGGTAGAAATATATACTTCAATTCACATCCTAATTTTGTACACTTTTATGTTGACATAAATCCCGTTATTTAAGAAACAATGAGGTACAGGAATACCATCTTTTTAGCAACCACTGAACAAACATAGCCCTTATTCAGTTTTATTATTCCCTTAGTTTTTGAATTTGGCAACCATTTTCGGGAAATAGAAGTCCTGTAGGAGCTGTATTCACTTCTTTTTTTGACAGTATAATGTGCATATTTGTGCTGTTCAAATTTATCTTTGCTTTTGTTTAACTACGTTGAGTGTGTCCTTGGAAATTTCTGGTCAAATCGGAACTGATAATCAAATAAATTGTATTGAAAATGAGAAGGATTTGTTGGGGTCTTTCCATAATCTCCAAATGAGTCAGAAACCCAATTTTAAGTAGCCTGCTCGAAATGATGTTATAGAAAATATAGAGTGGAACTAAATGAACAAGTGTTGTGTGTAGTAAGGATCAGGATTTGCCCTCGAAAATCGACGAAGAAAATTTTTAGAGCAAGTTGATTCCTGAAAACACTCTAAGCTGTTTCTACTGTTGGTGCTCGATTTTTCGACGACGTTTGTACGCCAGTTTGGTGTCCATATTTGAAACCAGTTTGAGTTTTAAATCGGTTCAGTTACATTTCGATGTTAGTATGTTGTTATGTTTTTTCAAAAAAGTGATAAAATGATAAATATTTAATTTATAATGAATGAATAATAATTGAGCAACCGATCGGTTGCACCTGCAGCGAAAAAATGAACAAGTTTAAAGAGACAGGGTTATTTGAAAATACAAAGGCCCCATAATGGCGGCCTTAGAAAGTTACTTTTAACAGACTACCTCACCGCGTGGGCGTGGGGGTAAGGAAATTATTTAAGCCCTGATCCTTCCATACATACACACACACATACACAGAGAAAAACCTTACTCCTTCATATTAGATTAATAATTAAAAGAATCAAAAATCAAAAGATCAAACTACCTGTGAATTGTGCTGCGCTGATTCTGACCACCTGTGAATTGTGCTGCGCTGATTCTGACCATCTGTCAATGGTTCTGCGCTGACTCTGAACACCTCTGAATTGTGCTGTGCTGAATCTGAACGCCTCTGCTTCCTCTAGCACAAATCTCCCCCTCAGCTGGTTTTAGGATTTACTTGTTCTGCTGTACTACCTCGGATTGAGCTCCCTTTATTGATGGATAATCCTATTTAGTCCTATTGATTGATTATCCAATTGGTTGATACTTCTACTGAAAGTCCGATTGATACTTCAATTGATACTTTATTGATACTTCTTGATACTTCTTTTGATACTTCAATTGATTCATCTATTGATTGTGTGACCTCTATTGGTTGTGTGTCTCGATACTTCTATTGGTACTATAATTATTTATTTATTCATTTATTTATATATATATCTATATATATATATATATATTTTTTTTTTAATGTCGCCTACACCTCGGAATACGTTACAATGTCCTATTCTAAAAAAGCATATCAAAAATACTTGTTTGGATCCTGATCCAATATTGCTTCGATAAACTAATGTGGGAATTTTCCTATGCTTTTGGTTAAATAAGCCCCTTAAAGACTTTTCAAATGAAAGATCCGAAAAGTCCTTTATTATTCAACCAGCTATTAATTCGTACTAAAGACAATTTATTGGACTAATTGGAAAAATAAACAAAAGAAACGAGATCAACTCGCATTCATTGTGCTTCAATATATTTACATATGCCTGCAGGAACTTGAGCGGCGACCAAACGTAGTCGTAAAAGGGATTACCCCAAGCATCAACGTAAATAAGATACTAAATAGTTTTCAAGCCTTTTTAACGTTAGCTCTAAAGTCCGAGTACTGCAATCGTGTCGAAAGGATAAATCTTTTTTTTCGTTAGTAAATACTAACGCGTTCTGAATTTCTGCATCCAGATAATTTATCTATTTCAAAGTGGCGATTTATAAAGGTCTCATATGTCTACATATCCATATAAAATCCAAAGCACTCACCCACGTTCGACACAACTAACACACTGACCGTATTTTAAGTCAGTTCTATATGGTCGAACCTATAACATACATATATATATATATATATATATATATATATATATATATATATATATGCGATGCATACAAAATGTGAAACGTGCTTTATTCTATGTAGTATAGTATATCCTACACTATATATCCTTTCTGACAATATTTGTTGGCATTGCAAGTGGCCATTTTACTTTGAAGGAGATGCTCGAGCTCTCTTTTAAGTAGGTCAACAGAGAATGGCGCTCAGTTAATTCATTCCATCAAGACTTAAAAACTTCTCCTGCCTTCATCTTATCAACGCGATGTCACTGTTGACGTCTTGCATGCGTTGAAAATTATAAGGGCTTTTATTGTTTTAATGTGTTACAAGATATCCTATCAAAGACATGAGTGGATGAAAATTGAAGGTAAAACATTGTCATATGAGTGAGTGACGGGGGAGAAATAAAGTGTAACAAATTTCTATGGAATCAACGAAACAGATGAAAGCTCTGTTATGCATAAATTCTGAAAAATTTACTTTTCCTTAGGCATGCATGATGGAAAATTTGTTAGACTGACAATGAAATTGTTATGAACTCACTGTATGTTTTTGGTTTCGTGCGGCTATGAGAATTTTCAATGATATCTGAATAAAAAATGAGCGACTATCCAAATGGATTTGAAAAGAGATATCCACAAATGAAATCCTGCCCAAAAAAAACATCAAAACTTTTTAAGACTCTTCGTAAAGTTTACTGACACCTGAAAAGTGTCTTGAAGATCTTTCGGTTCTTAACGATTGATTCTTCCGCTTCGTATCTACTATCAACTCCAACCAGCACTCACTCAAAGCAAGGACGTATGTAATCTTTGTGATGTAATGTTAACGTATGTAACGAACTCACACTCAAAACCAAGTTTTGTAGAAATACATATTTGATTTCATCACCTAAAGCCACAAAAAATAGCCTGCGGATCAATGACACCAGCAAGAAGTTCATGGTATAAAAAGGAAACACAGCTATATTTGACAAATTTTTTTGGAAGTAATTTCATGACGAATCGTATGGTTCTGAAAATGAAATCAGCAACAAATATGAGACTACCAAAAAGGATACTTAAGCCGAATTCAATATCTGAATCCGTCATTCCTAACCACATGATTATCAACAAATGTATACCATTTTACATTAGCAAAACAATGTAGTACTACATGTGTAACATAAATGACACCGTTTGAACGTGCTCGAAAACATGGAAACGTAAAATATATATCAACGAACGAACGAGCAAATGAACGAGCACACAAGCTCTTATTCGGACATAATCTTCGGGTTGCCTAGTCAACTTTACAAAAATCAAAAGCTGTGTGGTATTGCCTGCATTGACAGGAGACAAAGTAACGCTGGACCCAATCAAAGGACTCCCTCGGAATGGAAAAATTACGGACTTTTTCCTACCCTCATAAAATGACCACTACATGCTTGTATAATCGCCCGACTTATAAACAAGGACATTTCAGATCGCCTAGCTCAAAACCACATCCCGAAGATGGTACACAGTAATAAACAGTAAAATTTTTGTGAATATAAAAAAAATATTACAAGTTGAGTTTAAAATATAAAATGCAGAAGTGGAGTTTAGAGAATAAAATACAGAACCTCATTATTTTAGCTGTCAGAGCTGTCAAATGTTGCCGTAAGTTTTTCCTATACGTCAAACTACCCAAATGTCATTGATCTAACTAAATGTTAAGAATGAATGGAAATTGATTTCATATCTTGATTCTGTCGCTAAAGCGCCATAAAGTGCTATTTATGGGAATTTTCTTCTTCCAAATATTAAAGCACAGCTTAGGCTGTTGTAGTATATAAGATAATACGCGTTCGAATACGGTTAACGCTCCACGGTAGTTGGACAATATCGCGGACCATTCTCGAAGGGAATAGGCAATATCGTGGAACAACAAAAATAATGTGAACGCAAGTGATATAGATCGTAAATTCGTAAATGATCCGCATAGAAAGTCTGACAAGGTTTCGAACTGTCTAGAATTTGAAGCAAACTTGATTTGACCTATCAAAAAAGACCTCAAAAGCAAATCACTACCACTCATAAGATGCCAGCTCAAAAATAATGCTAGCACAAACTATACATATTGGAAGCAAACGCAACCATGTCACTCTAACTCACATAATGCTATAAATACGAAAATATAAAATTAATGTGCCAGAAGATCTCTGAAAATAAGCCCATATAAAAATGAGGCCCAAATATTTGCCTCAAACATCCTATAACCCTCAAAATGGCTACCTTTCACGTTTTAATACCAAAATCCAAAACTTAAAATATCGCTTCAGCTGACTGCAAGATAAACAAAACCCAAAAAGGTATAGAATTCCTCAGTTTCGCTTAAAGAAATCAATCTCAATAAACTCTCTTTTGAGCCATGGCCCCGGTCATCAGTGACCAAGTCAAGAATTTATACCAAGCCTGGTGATCACCAACATCGTCGTCCTGAAACGTATTTGATTTACGCATGCAATACGAAGCGCAGAGTGCAGCTCCATAAATCTGCTGTCGTAACAACAAGTGCGAACACTTCGAATAAACACCCGATCTAACGGTACTAAACCAAAATAAATGGATCTTCGCGCAAAAAAAGAAAACCGCATATTTAAACGCTATGTTTGGGATTTTTCTATCTTTCACTGATAGAAGCAACATGAGAGTGTTTGTGCTGTATGTACTTACGCTACCGTTCTGCTCAACAGAGTAAAATAGACTGGACAGCCAGGTTATGTTTTCTTCATATTTGCTCGATAACGGAGATTTTACGATCTAATAAATACAGGGTGGGACGAAACAGACAGTGCAGCTTTGAAAGGCTATTAAAAAAACTACGCAACTCACTGAAATTATATTTATTTAATTTTATTCAGTACATCATGCCGTTGTATACATCAAGTTCGAAAAATGACATGAGGAAGATGATGGCCGCCAGCAGTGATACACTGATGAAGGCGATTTCTGAAGTTTTCTGGCGCAACTTTACAAATTCTGACTGGTATAGCGCTAATTTCCTCCCTAATTGGCTCTTTGAGTTCTTTGAAGGTGTGAGGCCGATCTTTAAAAACCTTTTCCTTCAAGTAGCCTTCAAGAAAATTTTGTTTATTCACTGCTCCGCTGAGATGAAAGCGAGCCTTGTGGCTACTGAAAAATGTTGACCTCACATGGATCCTGTTCAAAATTTCTTGTGAGCAATTCATGCGATTTTCAAAGTCAAGTGGACTCAACTCTTGGACAATCATAATCTTGTATGGGTGGAACAATAAGTCTTGATGCAAAAACAATCCTTACTGAGCGGTTAGAAATACCCAATTCAATTGAATGCTTCCGAGCAGAACGCGTAGGCAACTGCTCAATAGCTTCTCTCACTCTCGTCAAATTTTCGGGTTTCCTTGCCGTTTTTGGTGTTCCTGAACCCCTAGGTTTTAGGGTAGAACCAGTTTCTTCTAATGTACGTAACCAATTCGCAATTACATTACAGTGAGCGACGGTATCATGACGCGCAAGGTTAAACTGCAGCCGGAAAGTTCGCTGAGTTGCGATGAAAGATCGACCATTTTCAAAAAAAGTACGGACGGCGAAGCCGCGTTGTTCACGAGACCAAACCATGGTTATGACTGATAACGGCATGGCCCGCCTGACGTAATGAAACCATCATAATCGCAATATCCCCACCACACGGGAAGTACCAACCTTTGAAAACTGCACTTTTTGATTGCTCGTACCTGTATTTCAAATCACAGAATGAGTTTGTCCTACTTTTTCCTTTATTAATAGAAGCTTTGTGCGGTGAAACTATTTCTCCTTCTACGATGTTACAAGGACTCCCGACTAAGGACCCCCGTCTTCTTGCTTCTATAATACTTGAGGGCAGTGGCTTCTAATGTATTTTTACACCAGGGGGAGCTAACATTTGAGTGTGAAGTCAAAGGCAGTCTGCAAGAAAAGAGTAATGACAGATTTACTTCTTGGCTACTGCTTCAACAACAGCTATGAGCCATGCGCTATATTTTCTGTGGAAACTTGACGTTCCCTCTAGAAACTTTCCACGTACCAGTTAATAGTTAATCTTAATAGGTAGTCCTAAAGGTTTTTAAAACTGCCTTATGTTCTACATCTTCTTAATACATTGCAACCCTTATAGTTATTCCAGAATTGTTTTGATTTGGAGAAGAAGATTTTCAACAAATTTGAATAAAATTAGTTTTTCCGTTACGCAGTTGTTTGGATCATAAGACTCATATACAGATTAGAACTTTTTTGCTCAAATACAAATAGTGTTACACATTATAACACTTGAAGTCTCATGGGGGTTAGTATGCACTTTTCTTTGTGACAGTTCTCGAGGGAAACTCATTAGTAGTTTTTAAAACTACTTTAATCTTTCCTGAGCCGATAAAGCAACCAAATAATTAATGAGAGCCTTGATAAAATAGTTTGAATTGATCGAAAATTTCGAAATTGGATCCACATGTACTTTTGGCTGATCCAGGTCAAGACGACAGTGTAAACAATTCCACTTGCCTTATGTTTTATTTCCAAGAAAATGCAATAAGAATGCATTAAAGTTTGATTACTGAAAAACTCTGCCAAGGGACCTGAAACTTCAACTTAAACCTCAACTGGACAAGTTGCATTTAGAAAACATGACACCGTGTTCTAGCTATTCAATATTGGAATTAAAAAGTGAAGTCGAAGATCCTTAATACTCACATAAAGTTTTAAATATGCATCCGCATTTCATTAAAAGTATATGCCAGAGTAAAATTTAAATTAAACTAGTATACACTTTTTTAGGGGCTTTAAAACAGTGTTGTTTTAATTGTTATTCAGGTTATTCACCATTACACAACTGATATCAAAATTTTTTGCAAAATAAAGATTTTGCAAAATAAAGATCAAGTTCAACACTACGAGGGCATTGTTGCTCCCCCGTGAGGAGGTCCTTTCGCAATCTATGGATCAGTGTTCAACGGATAATATCCATATCCAGGACTTCGTAACTTAGTAAGGATCTGTATGGCGCTAGTAGAGACTATGTGAAATACACGTATACACGCATTTACCACCGGTGCTCCTGCCGCTGATCCAGCACTAGGACCCTCATAAGACGCTAGAAGAGATTATGTAACAATACGTATGCGTACACAATTGCGATACAATGCGACAGGCTGCCACTACCATTCATAGCATTCTCAAGAGAGAGAGCCATATCCAGCAACTGCAACAACTGACCTTTAATATTTTTTCTTGAGAGCTCTCCGGAGAAACCTCCAGTCATTTTGACAAATCTTGAGGTCAAGAAACATTGAGGACAATGGCTTAAAGCGTCTCCTATGTAAATTAGCTTTTGTCACTGGAAAAACAGATCGGTAAGTAATGAGAGGATACTGAAGACCACCATAGTGGCTGACATCTGCCAAAACAAAGAATAGACATTTTGTATCCCTGAGAAACAAAAGACACCTTAAAGCCCACTATTTTGCGACTTTAAAAACGGTTCAGAAGGCCACTGCAAGATGTTTAAAGGCGGTCTCCGTTGACGCTTTCTAAGACGCGGATTACGAGTTGGAAGAGATGAAGTCCGTGTTCTGACGTGAAAAATGCATACTTCATAGAATTTTAATGACTACAAGCTTTATATGCAATTAATTATTGCATTTCCTTTTCTGTATTTTGGGACGAAATCAAAGGCTTCAAAAAAAGTCAGTTTGATAGAATATTCAAACGACAAAAGAGTGATCATGTTACCGTAATAAACGTGTGGAAGATCGTCCAAGGTAATACGCCCTGTCTCTCCTTAAATATTTTTTCAAAATTAGCGTTACACACCTCTAGTAATCAACTTAAACGTTTTGAAGACAAAAACTTCTTCAAACAGTCCAGATAAGTGCAGTAGGGATCAAAACAACATGGTCTTATACTTATCCGCTATCACAACGATAGTTTTTGCACGGCTACTAAAACAAGTGATATTTTTATCCTTATAACATCTGATGTTTCCTGTAAGGCTTCAGCTTTATCTGGTTTCCTCTCCCCTCCCTTTATTGCTTTCTCTCATCAAAAGAAAAGCTCTCAAAAAAGTTTGCAAATCCTTTGAGGAGGACCCTCTTCAGTACTGTTCTCCCACCCTTGCAGACAAATACAACAAATATTAACCAGACAATACCAAAGATTTGCAGATTGTATTGAGCGCAAGATTATAAAGCGGGGTAATTGTTTGTGATGAAGGATCAATTCATGACGATTATTCAATGCAGATTATTACCTTTGATACGTTTTATTCTGAGATCAATCCTGTAGCGGGTAGAGAAATTCTTCAGTTAAGCTTTCAACGCTACATACTTTATAGTTAGTTTAAAGATTTTTTGTTCTTTATTTTTGAATTTGATTTTCAATTCTGGCCACTGTCTTCACAAATCTAAAGTATGTTATCTGCCACCCGCGCACAGGGTATAAGATCGGTCTCGTGTTATAAGGAAACATTGATGTGTATCTGTACCTTTACATGAAGAAACAAGTTCTCCAATAATTAAGTTTAATTGATAAATTAATTTTTAAGTATTTTACTTTTATTAATTGATGAATTTTAAAAAGAATCAATGATCGACACAACCTGGAAAGGATGAATCGAAAATTAAATTACTGAAATTACTGCAAACATCCAAGACAGCGTTCCTGGGACCTGATATAATTTTTCCATGCCAGAATAGTCGAAAATGACACTATGAATAAATGTTCACGGAAACCGTATAAGTCCGAATCCTTTTGAAGAAACAAACGAAAAACAGCCATTGATCATGACTTATATAATTGCATAAAAATACAAAGATGTTACTATGCAGCATAAACTTTTCTCTCCAATTACATCAAATTATTGAACAACTCATGCATGTCCTATACTCCTTTCTTCATTGAAAGAAGGACGTGCTAGTGAGGAAAATATAAGCGACTGCAGATTTTAAATGCATTCACTTTATTCAACAGCATTTCAAATATAATTAAGGATACTAAGTTGAATCTTTGTTCTTTTCTATACTAAATGACTTAATTTAGGTCAAAAGTTCCTAAAGATTGTTGGCAAAAAGCATGAAAGCAAGATAAATATTTGAAATAAAATTTACACATCAACTGATTAAAAATTCCGTGAAGAGATTCCAAGAGGATATTATTCAATGAATTTAGAAAGTTTTCGACAATTAACAAGTTCAGTACCCTCTTCTGCAGCGTTAGAAGACAGCATGTATATTTTAGGAAAAAGTTTATACTTAATACTGCTGGTAACATTCAATATACATATTTTTCTTTGTATCTTTATCAAAGATTCACTTGTCTTTTCTGGATTTTTTGATAAGTGAACTCAGCTCGATAAAGAAAACTTGTGAAATGATTTTCCACTGCAGTTTGTTTGAGCTATGTATAGTTTTCACAAAATCCGGAATAATTATTAAAGTTATGACAAGAGAAGAAGGAGTTGAAATGGGTTTTTTCTGTTAGAGGCAGAAACTTAATCACTTGCTTTGAACCACTCACTGTTCTATTGAAGAAGCAATCATTGATATCCTGCAACTACTTAGATATTGATGATTGTATAGTTCATTATTGAAAACCAATCTTAAAAGACGTTTCAAAAGTTCAGTTGTCAGGAAGGATACGTCGCTTATGTTTTAAAACAAAAAAAATTTAACTTTGGAAAATTTAATTTATTTCAACACAGTATGTTTTTTATTGAATTTCCTTCATTTGATGTTTGTAGATAATTGTGCCACAAAGTTATATTCGCTGACAGTTCCTACTACTAAGATAATGTCTTATAGTGTTCGATGTTTAGTCTTCCTTCCTTCCTTTAGTCTTCTTGTCTTCAAATAAATTGAGCTGTATAAACTTTCGTTTATCTCAGAATATAGTCTTAGGACATCAAGCCTAGAATTACCTGAAATTAGCAAAGCAACAAAGTACCCAATCATATGTTTCGCAACAATCAGAAGAATAAATACCGCAGTAATCCGCAGTGCATTGCAATGGTGCAAAAAACATGACTTGGTTGTCCAAAGGTCGCGTCATTTTCCCGGATGGTGCTACCTAAATCAGGTAAAACATAAAACATAAATAACATAAAACCTAAATCAGGTAAAACATCCTCACATATGTCCAGACTTGATATTCCTGTTTACAGGAATATCAAGTGGGAGCGTATCAAGACTTCTTTCTCATAGCTCTTGGCAAAAATTTCATCACAACTTGAGTCCGTGCTAGTCTGAATCACCAACAACATCAGTCAGCATTTCAGATTTGGAATTTGTAGCGGCTATAAAAGATCTTATGAATTGTTTCAAAAGTTTTGAGTTCATTTGGAAGGATTGAACTTCTCCATTTAGGGATGGAATACAACCTAACTCAAATGATCGCCGCAGTTAGTCTTACATTACTCATTCGATCAGTCCAATTTCTCACTTCAATTTCGATTTTTTTGTGCCTCTGTTTCATCAATGGCAACTTCGTTTTCATATTTCGTCGTGCTTCATGTGTGATGGCCAAATGAGATCGGAATTTGGCTGACTATGCGAGTTTCGGGAATAATGCGCAATATAATAATAGGGAATAATATTACGTAGTCCTGTGGAAACAAAATATCGTCTTCCTCATCCTCTTCGATTTCGGGAAACGAAAATTCGGTGAGTATGGCGCCGTAACCATTCACAGTAATGGCGATTTGTTACTCATTTTTTAAAGATTGCCCGATTATACCGTCAGACATAAATTTTCACACAGACAGTCGTTGTGAATGCGCTGGTTTCTCTACATTGACATGTAGATTTCCTGAACTTCAGATACGAAAATTTTGCTTATTGACGTATTCTCTGCCATGGAAATGAGTTTCATCTGAAAGATGAATTGTTGTTGAAACTGCTCACCATCGGTCAAGCGATCTTCGGCCCATTGAGCAAACTGCAAAAACGTGGGCTTGCCATGCTGCAGTCATGGTCATCGTTTAGCTCTGACACTAATCGAACTTTATCCGCATTCATTCTCAATTCTCAAAGAAGTGCGTGAAATGGTAAATTCATGACAATGATGTCAAATTGATGTTGACAGCACACGCTCACTCGAGGCAACTGCTGCAATGGTTGAGCACACTGGAGGAGTACATGAACGGGTTGTTTTCTTCAACAGCGATCCTGTTTCTCGATCTCGCTTCACAAATTTTGCTAGGAACTGCCGTTATTGGCATTTCCTTTTGTCTCATTTTTCGTAATTTTCCGTAAATGTAGTATTATAGTTATCGACTATAGTTTCTGGACATTTCCAAAAATATTCTGAATGACAAGTTAGTTTTGAAACTTTGCCGAAAGCGAATTAGAGCAACCACGTCCGTACTCATCTTCGAACTGTAGCCATAGTATTACTGCTGACAAGGACTAATACTCACTCTAACTCAACTAACACCACGCAAATTGACCTACATACAGAAGTCCAGAGAATTTAATGGATTGCTATACAAATTTAAGTGTATTGCAATCAAAATTATTTCGATGAATTTGCATTTGCAAGTCGCTTAGTAAGAGAATAATTTTCAAAAGGATGTTAATGCAACTCTCATCATCCCATTTGAAAATCGCAATGCACGTAGGAATAAATGGATTGAATATATTGCTTAACAATAGTTAGGTTGTCAAATGTACATGTTTGTATTTTTATGCATATTTGGTATTACAAACTTTTCTAGCTATGTAACTCAGGCACCGGAATCCCGGGGAAAAAAAAGGATCTGGATAGAGGCATTGGACTCAAATGCTTCCAATCTGAGCCTCCAAATAGCAAAGATAGTCAAACAGGACACTAACCTGACAAAAATATCAAAATTCATTGATTTGCTCTGGATGCTAGGCAAGCTTTGCATGCATATATGCTAGGCAACAAATCTAAATGCGTTGAGTAGTTGTCAAAAAAATCCTCGCAAATACAGTTATAGGAAATCGCTAGTTACGTAAGATGACAATTCGTGCCGTCGTCAATGATCGCCAATATGGAGTTCAAACTATTGCACCAAACTAATCAAATTCAGATAAGGAGCCGAAAACTTGTCAGCTGGAGTTATAAGTTTTTTTTTTTGTAAGATTCGGAATGTCTCCATAAAACTATACGGTCTTACATGAATAAATCTAGCAACGCAATATTGCCTAATATAGAGATTCCTTCGATTTGGTGCGATTTAAAACCATAACTCCAACCCTGTCTATGATCAATGCACTGCTGATATTTCACTGTATTTGCAATTAATTAAATGTTTTGCTCATGTATTTTTTATCACTTTACATAATTTTTGTAAAATTAGGTTATATTAACTTTGGATATATCTCATGTAGGCTTAGAGACCGGAAAACTTCGAGGTATTAGTAAAAAAAAAAAGATTGCCCCAACGATCTGCGTAAATTTATTTAATTATTATTTACCATAAATCTGATCTGATTTGATCCTAACTGTTGACTAAAGCCGTAGCATCATCAGCTTTTCAAGGAGCTTTCCTGAAGTATTCTGCAAACTGAGTGTTGCAATGCAATGATACTCAACATCCTGAATGTCCCCAGTACTATTAATATTATTACGAATATACCTACTTTTGTAACTATTTTCAGGGATTCTTGTACTACTACAACGACTAGTACGACGACAACTACTACTACTACCGCCATCAACACCACTGCTGCAACTACCTTTATTACCACTATCATCACAGTCACAATGGCCACTTTTGCTAGCAGCATCGAAACTAGTTTATATGACAACCACAGTATCTGCCAGTTCTACAACTACACCTACCACGACTACCACTAGTACGACTACTACTATTACTACAACCACCACCACTAAAACTACTACTTCTTCTACTACTACTATTTCTTCCCCTATTACTACTGCTACTACTTCTACTTTTACTACTTCTACTACTACTGCTACTAGTACGCCTACTACGACTACTACAAATACTACATCTGCTAAAACGTCTGCTATTATTGCTGGTGCTACTACTATTACCATCTACTACAATTTTTTTGTCGCAATATAAACATTGAATAACTAAAAAAAACACGAATCTTTATATGAAGTTTTTTCAATTCGATTCGGCCATTTGTATATTATTTGGGATAGTTTTTCAATACTTGGATGATGTGGCCGCCTTTATTGGCCAGAGCATAATATTCCCTTTCTTCTGCGTTTAAAATTACCTTTTCAAGCTTCTCAGGTAGTATTGGCATGATTTGAGCACATATGTTTCCTTGACCTTGTCAATGGTTTGAGGCTTGGTAGTTTAGTAACTTTCTTTCTCAAATAACCCCGCAAAAAAGTCCGAAGAGGTGAAATCCGGAAATTTGGTGGTCAGTCGATGTTGCCTCTTTCTATCAACAACGGAATCTACGGAATTTTCGTTGCAGAAACTAAATTGATTGATTTCCAGAGTGGCATGACGCACCTCTTGTTAGAATCAGTAAGTTGTTAAACTTTTTACATGCATTTATGGGCATACATAATAATCCAGCATACACCGATATTGATTTCAATGGTTGGTTTTATTTTAAGTAAAAATAAGGTCAAATAACGGCTTCAAACAGCCATTTTTTGCCATTTATCAAATGCAGTTTCATGAGGTTCATGTGATTACTGCTTTTTCTAAATGTGATGGTTTAGCTTACACGCACCCCTAATAAGAGTATTACCAGCCTAGAGGATCATGAAAATTTGCTTCCAAAAATCAGGTATCAACCATTTGAGCGACGTTTTGGCCATATTCCAAACGACGATCAGTCGGCAATATTTCTTGTGTTGATTTCACTTTATACTGAAATAAATACCAGTCAAATCAAGTCATCATCATCAATCATCTGTCATCAAGTCAAGTCAAATCATTTTGAAGTCAAATGACTTCAAAATGCACCGCAAAGTGATTCCAATGACGCCAAAATGTTTACTACCGTGACAAAATGCCACTTTTGAGTTTTGTGTTTTGTCTGATTGCATTTATAAGCTCATTGAAATCTCCTAGTTGACGTAAAACGACATGATGACGATCTCTCCCGCATTCCAAAATACTTGACATGAAACGTCAGACGGTACCTTTTGACGACAATATTTTCGATGACATGGCGACGGTTTTCATTACATTGTATGTTTCGACGCGAAGCGATTCATGGTTAAATTACTTGACTGATGTTGCAAAAATATATCTCATCAAATTAAATGCTACCAACTGTCAAAAGTATTCAGATTCCATGTTTACATATCGACATAAAAGATGGCAATTTCTTTTCCATCTTTCTCGTTTACTTCGGCTTCTTCGACTTTTTCTACTGATCTGAAAGTTTCTTTTGAACTCAAATCAACTTTCCAATTAAAACCCATATTATTTATTGAACTATTACAAAAATGATGTTAATATGAATATTTACTTATAAGTTCGAGGATAATTTTTTTGAAACACAAACTAAATTACACTGGCTAATCAATTTCAGGTTCACTTGTCTTAACCTTAAGACGAGCTTTGAATAGACGATACCGACCCTTATCCAATATGTTACAAAGTTGAACATATCTACTTATTACGGAGTCTGCAGATATGAATACACCTTAGTTTCCAATTAATTCTCCAATAATTAAGTCTCATCATAAATGCATATACTTTGAGACCGGTTATAGCTCTCCGGGGATATGAGTTGGTATGCTAAACTTCTCCTCCATATATTCCAAAAATAAGCCAAGTCTTCGACAGCAGGAGGAGCACATATTGTGAAGGGTGGCCGTAAATGAGTACTATAAGAAAAACAATTAGATAAATGTCTCGGCTTCCCTATTTCATAAAATTCAGATATTAAAAGAATTAGTATTTTAAGAAGAATATTCATCTAAGGGATGAAAATCAATAGGACGTACGCTCCAGGGTTATTGATACGAACGCAAATAGCAATGCCTCCATCAAGTCTATCAGTGCTTCGGAGAAAATGCTTTCTATTTTAAGCATTCAAGGAGCTGTCGAATAAACCTTAATCACTCCATCTATCATGAAAATGTTCCTTTGCTAATCTTCCATCCTTGCCATCAGACATCAAATAGAATTGAATCCCTCTCTGCTGCTTCGCGTTCGTGAAATCTTTATTGTGTAGGATTATCTACAGATACAATTTTAAAATGTCAAGGATACGCTACGCTAAATGGAGCTGATGACATTCTTGTGACACAAATCAGATGAATCTTGGGGGTGACCAAAAAAGAAGAAGTGCCTACGAAAATGGCATTTCCACATTTATATTGTACATATGAACATTGTAGAAGGATGTTTTTGCGAACGTGAAAAGTGTACTCGCATATTAGCCGGTATTTCAAAATTCCAAGCTTTGAAGGGTTAATGGTGCAGAATATCTTGATCCTATTTTCATTTTCTCAAGCGATTTCATACTAAAGGCTTTTTCGTGTAGTTTGGATGCTTTATGTTGTGTTGATGTGAGGTTGCTTCAGAATTTGGCCAAATTAGCGGTTGGGATGGTGAACGAACATAGTAGTTGTTCGGCTTAGAGCTTTGAAAATACGTGGAATCTTGAAGTTTTCTAATAGTTAATATTATAAGTTATCAGCACTAAATGGCTCTAGCTTTCAAATAGAATATTGGAAAATTAAACTTTAGTGGAAATTTAAGTGGAATTTAATGAGTCCTGAGAAAAATTACAGTATTTTATAAAATCGCAAGATCTTCATTTTTATCTTTATCCTAGATGCAAAGCTAATAGTTTTCATGTTGTGAAAAGACTGCTCCAGGCCGAAAATAGGAAGCATCTGTTCCCAGGGTAAAAGTTTAATTTAAAAGTGGCTCATTCAAAACGTAGTTCTGTAATATTTGGAATGATATCACATGTTCATGCAGTGATGATGGCGCTAATTACGGTTTGAAACCGAAGCCATCTTTCAAATAAAACGTTAAACAAAACGATTAGCATATTTATGAATGATTGAATGGCAAGCCAATTAAATCAAAACCAAGTGCAAGTGGAACGAGTGCATAACGGTTTACTAGGACAGAGCTGAATAAAATGCTGTACATAGCTGAATAAAATGTCCAGAGCTAAATATCACCACTCAAATAAATGCATGCGCCATTATGCTAACATAACAGCTCTTGGGATAACTACGGAAATTACCAGCATCGTTAAATGCAAAGTTCAGTTGCCCATTATGTGTCATTGGAGTAGTTTGGAAAGTTCAGTAAGTTATGCGACTTTGAAATCTTGTTGGAAATATTGAACCTGTGATATTAAACTGACTAATTGTTATGTTAAATTTCAATAACAAAAACATATCCCCAAAGTGATGGCACCGTCGTGATAACCTGACCGAGCACAGAACACCAACAACAGCAAGTCGAACACACGGTGCTCAAAAATAAGTTTAAAAAGATACATAATGAATGCTTAGCCGCTAACATGAAAACTAAGAGTTCAAAACTGGATACTTTTGTAGGTTTATTAGCTGATAGATGTCCACAAGAAGTTCACAATTTGTTTATAAAGAATGACACTGAACAACCATATTGAAAATTAAAAGGACCACTTGTTGCTGGGCTTGACGCATCACAAGGACAGAAAATTTGGTATCTCTTATCGATCTCTTATCATCGTTAACCATTCCAGTATTTGCAATATTTGAATAGCATAGCTGGTTCCGCGTTCCAGGACAGTGCGTAGAAATGTCTACTCTTGAACAGAATACTAAAAACAGCTTTCTGATCCTCGCGGCTCAGAAAGATAAGGAATTGGCCGATAAGGAAAGGGAAACTTTGAAGCCTGCTCCGTAAAATGCAGAAGCTTCATTAACGCAACAAAATACACCTACGAAGTTTACTGCCATTCTGAAGTCGGAAATTTATTTAGTATTGCAATCGATGGTTTTGCGATAAGCATATGCTCTGTATTGAGCTTGAGGCAAAAACCTGAGAGTCCAAGGAATGACTTCACCTCCTTTTCGGCAACAGAAATTTGTGTTGGCTTCAACTTTTTTTCGGTTGGTGTAATTCCTTTAATGTTATAATATTACCTTAAAAATGTATACTATTTCCAAAAACCGGCATATGCTTCTCTGCACTTTAGGATTTGCTTCTCGTAACTCGTCTTGGTAAATTTTTTTTTTGAAAATATCTTCACATTCTTTTCATGAAAGCTTTTAAGATATCTACTACTAAGATACGTACTGGGATATCATCTATGTAGATTATGCAACATTTATTTCCGTACTTATACGCTATTGTATTCATCATTCTTCGAAATGTTCCAAGGCAGTTTATCGGACCAAAAGGCATTTGTGTGAACTCAGAGTGTCCTTCATTAGCTGAGAACGCTGCTTAGTCATGGTTGATTTCTAACTGATGCAACCCATTGGCTAATTCTATTGTTGAATAAAATACAGTTTGCTCAATTTACTTTTATTATCGCTATCTGGAGAATTGAAAATTTGTTCTGCTATTTGACCAAACTTCTTTTCCAGGAATCAATCACCAACCTATACATCCCGTCATTTTGAAGAACAACAACAATTGATGAATTAAAGTGGCTCAAAGAAACCTGACCTCTGCGTTGGAATTTCAAAATCTTAGACCTTCTCAAATTCTTTCGTCCGATGACCGAACCTATATTTTTGTACCTATAATGGTTACTTTGTTTTGAACTTCAGAGAATGTTTGATTTTCTGAAATGACAAAGGAAAACTTTGGCAACGTAATAAATATGTTGAGGGTTGCTAATACTTTGAACAAAGACTTTCGAAAACATACAGGGTAAATTCATTGAAAGACTTGAAAAACTCAGAACACTTTTCTAGAACACTCGTTATAAAAACAAAGCGCCCGCTAATTTTCCATGATTTCTGAATCATGAGGAAATGAATTCACTAGTTGCTGTCTTTCACACTCGCACCATTGAATTATTTTAAAACCCGAACCTCGTACGTTTGATTGCGCTAAAGATACATCACTTTGCACTCTTTACAAATCACATTTGCAGAAATTGTTGGAAATACCGAGAAAATGCAATAAACTGAATAATAATAAGTAAGCTTACAAAATATAAACAACAATAATGAATTTGAAGTGACGAGCACCTCCATGTTCATATCCTCATTGAGTTTTTTTAGACGAAATCGATATCAATTCCGCATCGCTTTCCACTGTTAGAAAAATTTTTGGTTTTTTGACCGAATGGAATGAATAATAACGGACATGCTTCCTCTGTTGACGAACAACTGATGACAAATCCGATGTTTGATATCAAACTGGTTTAAAATATCTCTTATACTCTTTGATATGTGAGACGAGATGTAACTAACTGTTTAATATCGTTATATTCTAAATGGCTTTCTCAGCTTATACATGTCATGTATAAGCCAACGTGTGCATGTAATTGTTTCAAATAACAATTATAACCACTATGAAAACACATTTTACACAGGTTTGAAAATAAATTTATACCAAAAAAATCTGATCTTTGCAACATAACACACAGGTTGACTGCCTAAAGGGAACAACAAGTTCTAATCATAATCCCAGTCAATTTGATTTTCATATCTATTTGGAATCGTGTATATTATTTTCAAAATTATAGAAAACCACCCTACACTTAGACCCAGACGCATCAACAGCAGTATTCCTATTTCTATAAAACACACATCAGTGGGATGACATCCAAAGTAGGATCACGAGCGCTTGAAAATGAAGTCCCAGACTAAAACATTATTTGTTTGCATTTCTTCTTCAAACATTTGATTGGAACGTCTTCCAACTTGTAAACCAAATCAAAAATTTAAATTTATGCCTACACATACATTTATGCCTATTTTATGAAAGGCTTTTAGCTTTTAAACAAGAAATTTAGCTAAGTAAAGTTTAAAATATCGAACCAATTAATTTTGCCTGTTTGTTTGCTTTAATAAGAATCGTTCGGTCCGCAAATACCAAAAAAACATACGCTTGTCAAATGGCAAGGCCAATTTGTCATTTCCCTTTCAAATGCCACAAATAAGAAGTCTATTGAGACAGCCTCAGCAATTCTACTGCATGAACTCTACCTTTGAACACAAAGTTTGCGTTTGCCTATTAACATTTATCCAGGGAGTCGCAAATTGAGTTGACATGAAGAGCAGTCAAGTCACATTTTTCTTTTATTCAAGAACAACAAAAACAAAAAATAAAGGACGACTGTGCAACATTTTCGAGTATAAGCGAAGTGAAAAAGCATTTCATTGAAATAAAATTCATCGGATGTGCGATTTCAATGGAATTTCCTCTTTTGAATAATTATCCTTAAGACTGATGCTTTGGTTCAACCTAAAAGGAGTTATACGAGAATGAACATACAGTTAATAGTTTCCGAGTCCTCTTATTTCATTCTGCTACTTTATACTACATCTAAAAGTGGTTGCTATATAATGCTAACCAGCCGTTATCCTTTGACATTGAGAACACTCAGTTAGCGTCGAATGACGTTGCAATCAGCAAATACAAGTCGCCATTGGAATTGAATACTCAACTAGGATTTCACGTACATCCGGGAACACATCCGCCGTCCCAATCGCGATGACTATACTCATGTTTACGCAGAAATTAACGAGTCTGGAAGTTTTCAGTGGAATTTTACATCACCGAGGATTTAAATCCTTACGAAACTTTTCCAAGACTATTTACTATTCAGGATGCTGTAACGAAGTCATTTTTGAGCTGAAAACGTGTAAAGTTGAAAGATTGAATCACAGTTAGGGAATACTATGAGGGATTAATAGGAAGTCAATCGAAATTGGAAATGAAATTGTATCTATTGCGAGTGTAATTGAAAATATCAATTTTCTATAATCAAATATTTAAAATTAAATATATATTTAAAAAGTAAATATCTTCCTTTCATTACTAACCACTAAATATGGAAATATTGATCCCGAATGTAAATATTTTTTTGATCATTATAAGTTTTTTCCAAAGAAGGTCACTAGAATTCAATTGCTTCAAAAGAAATTCTACAAAGGATAGAACGCACAACAAAATGCACATTGAGAAATAACCTAAGCTTTGATGGCACTAAAGAAACAATCCGGCCATCAATCATTTTTCAGCTCCTTGAAAATGGAAAAAGATTTCAAGAAAATTAACTAAATTTCTTTATCAATTTCGCAATCAATGTCATTACAAAAAAAAATGCCTAGACATAAATATGACATCCCTTTCCGTGAATGAGGTTGCGAAGGAGCTTTTTTGAGTAATCTACGGCTTTCGTGTGGGATCATTAAGTCATACGTTTAGGAGTCTCAAGCGCCCAATTCTTCTTGACTACCCTCTAAACACCTCTTTTGATTATCTAAGAATCAAGCTTGGAACGGTTTGACACTTTACTTAGGGCTATACCTAATGTTCCAATGCTAAAGAAGTTTTCACATCGCGCCATCTTCAAAAGATAAAGGGGAAGAGAGAACAACGAAAGACTTTCTTGCAACTACAGTACACCCTGTAGTTCCAGTACAATATACCTAACTGTCAGGACTGCCCGGGGATAATTTACGAAGTAATTAGACTTATCAATCGTTCTATCCTTTTATATAAGTATAGATTTCAGAAAAGGTTTAAAATTATACTGAAAAGTTAACTATGCTTTTAACTTGATTCTTTGCAAGGAAGTGAGACAAGCGTCATCAACCTCACCTATACAAAATATCCATTTAGGAGATCGTAACTTCTAATAGTAGGCAAGTAATACCAGAAAGGTCCAAGCTTACTCAAGAGCTGGTTCAAGTAGAAATCAGTCTGACGATGCGTTCATATTTGAGCCACGATTTCGAGTCCGGAGAAAGACCTGCCAGCCACCTTCCCATCTTCCGTGCAGATAAGTGTTTCGAGAACTTTTCCAGTCGTATGTCCACAGTGGGTGGTACGCATAAAGCAACCCGATTCTCCTGGTGATCATCACGAACGATGCCACATTTCAACATTCTGGGTGCACCCCTTCAGAAAGCAAGCGTTGAAAATGCTGAAAAGATGTTCGAGTTTTCAAAGAGTTTTATCCATACGATAAAGTCTGTATTTTCTAGGTAATTATCAATTATTGTTTGTAAGACAAAATATAGTCCTTTTGACTACTATACCTTTTTCCCCTCTTAAAACTTCTTTCTCACCTCAATACGTACTGAATTCCAACTTGAGAACTTTTTAAAACTGCTTCAACTTGGAGTCACTCATTGCAGACAGCATAAATCGAGTATTTTACGGACGAGCTAACCATAATAGTGGCAGCATTAGTTTTTCTTTGGAAATGAAGATATTTTACGCCCTGACTGAGGGATTCTCAGGAACTCAGGCTACTACCATTGAAAAAATGTCTCTGTCATCCAGAGAACCTGATCTGGAAATGTAGAAGACTGGATCTGTTTTTCCATCCAGCAGAATAGTAGAACAAATCAAATCGAATCTTTGTTTTCTTCTTACAACCACTGCTATCGTGTAGTATTCTCTGTATTCAAGCCTATAGATATGAGGTTCCTTATTGAGTTGTGTTTCATTTTGCAGACATACAGTTGTGGCTTTCAAGACCTTCTCATGATCAAGGCCCTATCCGATTCGGTTTCCAATCTCATGGTAAGAAAAAACGGCTTATGTTTACATCAGAGGGTCAATTAACGTCATTTTAATTCCATGGGATTGTCTTGTGAATCATCCATTCAGCTAGGCAGAGCGATGAAGTCTATATAAATTAAAAAGGCCACAGAACCAGAGAGTATCCCAGCTGAGATGGTACAGCTAGTATACTAACTTTTACATGACCTATTGGTCAGCAAATTAACGCCTGCCTGCAGGAGCGCGTGTTCCCAAAATGCAAGAAAGAGACGAAGCTGATGCTGATCAGCAAGAGAAATTAGGATCCGAAGCAACCATCTGGATATTGGCCCCTATGTATGCTGAATGCCGATGGGAAAGTGCTCGGGAAGCTCTTGAAAGACAGACTCGGGAAGACCATCTGAGCGGCTGGAGGGCTATCTCCTCAACACTGCGGCTTCAGGGCTGGCCGATCTACTATCACTGTAATAAAAGAGGTTGTGAACGCGGTCCAGTGGTGAAAAGCCCACAATCACCACTCGAAGCGAAAAGTACTCTTGATAGTACACAATGTGAAAAGCACCTTTATTTCTGCTTTGCGGGCAATTGTTCTCGGTGCGCTGGAATGTTTCAGGATACCTAAGTATCTGATGCAGATATTGAAGCACTACCTCAAAGACCGTCAGCTCGCCTATAACACATTGCGAGGGTCAGCGAAGAATGTATGTGACATCGGCGGTGGCGCAAGGTTCCATTCTTGGAACCTGTGAAATGTCTCGTTTATCGGTTTTTTTCGCAGCTACTGGAGGAACCAAACGTAATGTCGCACAGGCGCACCTCAAACTGGGTTTAAGACTGCATCGGAGGGGTGAAACGCATTTCCCCAATTTGAAGGCGGCGCTAGACCCATGATGCCTGATTGTAAGTAATGTGACAAACAATTCAAAGAGAGGTTCTAGATCTAACATGGGTGGTCTACACAGAATAGCATGGTTGCCACCAGTAGTCTGACACTCAGGGCGTAAATAGTCTTTACCCCAAAAGAAAATTATTAATTACTTATTTTTCCTTCAGATAACAATCGGTGAAAATAATAATCCTTTCGACCATTTTGTGAAATTAAATTCTACAATGCTCAACAATTATATTGGTTATATGGTAAAAATGGTCTTTACACGAATATTCAGGCTTTATCGATAGAATTTTCCAAAATTTATAAACTTCAAGCAGGAACACAATACAAGTCTACACTTTCTGCAACTAAAAACTAAATTCCTTGTAGTGCCAATTTTTCCTGACATAATTATACTAACATCCGATCGAAGTCCTTCTTCAAAATCAGAACCACTTTCGCCTATTATGTGAAAAATTAAGGAAATTGAAGTTTAATTACAGTTTTTCTTTTTAATCAACACAGTTTCGAAGTTATCGGTATAATGCAAGTATTCAACTTCTTACTGCAGTACAGTTTCAGAAGTTAAATTGACTTCGCTTTGAAAGGAAAAATGCAAATGCATCAGAGGAAAGTTTTCCTCAGCAGCTATTTGTAAACGGTGTAAAACATTGATAGCAAATAAGTTTCTTCATAATTCAGTTTTACATATTTGCGACGTTCTTCCGTTTTTTTCCTCTGAATGCGAGAATAAAAAATTTTTGGAATTGTTTCATTGAAATATTCTCTTTCAAATAATACGATTTGAGTGCAAGACACTATCTCAAAAAAAAATTATTGGTCTGGTGAACATCTCGTCAGATGAAATTCAGAAGCAAACAAGTCCTTTGTTCAAAACTTCACGAGTAAGACCTGGCTTCTGTCGTCATATCCTAGAAAGCATATTTCTTCTGTGAGGATTTCAACGTAAGTCTGCTCTTTCTTTGTAGCATGAAACAGGAAGTCAATTACTATTAGCAACGACGGTAGAACTCAGTGATTGTGCTTTTCCTGTGAATGCTTGAGTTCAACATACATACATCCGTAGATATTTATCCTCTGTTACAAGTTCCTTGAAACAAACCAATAAAAATGATTGGAAAAATGAAACGATAGCAAATCATAAAATATTTTTTTCTTCCATTCGAAAGTATCCTAGATTGTAAATGTCAATAGAAAACGTCAGGAAATTCTAACGAACCTAAATTTTAATTATCACCATTTCGCTGTCGTTCACCTTTCCTACTTTGAAACCCTGTTTATTCAACTTTGATTTTCCAAGTATGCTTGTTACATTATCGAACGAATAAACTTAATTAGTCTGCATTCAATTTGCTGGCGTTGTTGGCAAACTAATGAAAGGAGCACGGAAAATGTCACAAGGTTTACTATTCAAACATCATGTAATCTAATTGTCGCATCATTAAAACTTGATGATATTTTGCTGGAGTGGTGCTTTTCCTTCTTATAAATTAATTGAAACGTCATAATCAGTAGGTGGTTAACACGATGCTTTCCTTTTCAGAAAACATGAAGATTAATGCAACGAAGATGGCAACGCCAATCGAAGAAAAAGTGGACCAGAATTTAAAGGTAAGCATAGACATAGCTCGAAAAAGCATAGACATAGAATATGAAGAATATTCTCGTCAAAAAAATTCTTTCAATAACGAACAAGTGTTACTTGGGGGCTTTCTAAATAAAGACACCGTTTTTATCTGCTTCAACTCTTAATTACCTCCAAGGGGGATGACTTTTTATGTGATTGATTCTTGTGGAATAATTTTTCAATTATATAATAAATTTTACAGGTTGTTATTCCAACTGCCTCTAAACTATCGTTATTGTTATTGCATTAATTGTTCCTACCAAAAAATATGCAAGCTGAGAGTAAGTAATCCTAATAATGATCCACATAAAGGCCTCATGAAGAGCCATTAAGCATTTTAGTTTCAATCTCCAAGGATAATACATTAAATCATAGATCGGAATAATACGCTGTTAATATTGAAAATATGTAGTAAGAAAACATTAAAAATTAAAAAACAATTTTTTTTTCAAATCAATCCTCATTTCAAGTGTGTATTCCGAAACTCCTTGAAATTTCACTCCTGACAAAATTTTCGGCACATTTTTCTGAAGGCAAGGAGTGTTTCTATTCTACAGAATCTATTTCAAACTCAGCCCTGTACCACTGGTATTTTTAACTACATCAACTTTCTCTTTGACAGTAACGTATACCTCAACATCCAAAGTGCTTAAAACCTTCTTTTGGCACAATTGGGTTTAGATCATCTAAGAAGTACTCATTTATCAGATTTAAAACTGCTGCTACTAGAAAGTATCTAATGTCTTAACCCTTAACCAAGGGTTAACCTTGGTTCTGTCCAAGTTTATCTAGATATTGTCTAATCAAATTCTGATCGAAGTCAAGTCAAATTATAGGATTTCCGTCTTTGAGCTCAGTATTACAAAGAAAACAATTTCCACACCCATTAGAAAAGATCAAAGAGATCAGTGTGAACGCAGTAGTGGCTATATCTGCGCTCCTAGAAGAGAAACATAACCAGATCAGGTACAAGTGCCGTCGAATCATTCAAAAGGAAATCAATTACAAGAACGAACAAAGAGAAAGCAAAAACATGAAACAACCTTGAGAAGGAACTGAAAATAAACAACTTTATTACAGCTAAATCGGACAAAGGAAGCACAACGGTCATAATCAAGAAGGCAAGTTACAATACAACAAGAGAAAAATTAATAAAGGGAAGGCAATCTTGAAAAATTAGGATAATTAGTAAAAATTTCACAGACGTGTCTAAAATTTACATTTAAAAAAAACAATAAAAAGGCAATGAATACAATAAACCCTAAAGTAGAGCACATACTGACAACAACGAACGCTATAGCTCCGCCACTTACTGCGATTAGAAAATTACACCAACGAAAAATTCCGATGAAGCCTCTTGCCATTTAAAAATTGGCGCCAGGACGTAAAGGAGCCAAAAATTTGGTAACATTACCCAAAAACAACATCCAATTGACTAAGAATCTAGCACCTTAGATATGAATTCATTATCGAAGAACTAAATCATCCAAATACTAAACAACATCGTATAAACAAAAAACACTAAAAAAGTATCGTTCGATGTAAAGGATTTATATCCATCAATCCTAGCAGTAGACAGAATGAATATACTGCTAAAAGTACTACTTAGCAAGAAGGAGTCACATTTTTCTACATAACCCACAAGCGTCCTGCGAACAACATTAAAACAAAATTACTCCAACTTCAAAAACCGTATTCATATTCAACCAAAAGTAGTAAGAATTCAACATCAGCGATCCTTACTGAAGCCTTTCTGCAAAACCTAAAACAACAACTAACATCTAACTTAGGAATTAAATTTTATTCAAGATGCCTGGACGACATAATATATATCACGAACAAAAATAACGAAGAACAAATTCTGGAGTACCTCAAAAAACAAACAAAAAATTTAAAAACACACTGTAGACAGACAAAAATAGCAGCATCGATTACCTTGACATAACAATATTAAAACCAACGAAACGTCAATCATATTCCAGTCTGAGATAAATAGGAAATGCACGGTACTAAACAACCTGTCGAGCCACCCTGGGCAGCATAAACGCAGCAACAAGACAATCAATAACAAGGCTGGAGCGGGCACCTCTTACTGATTGAGCCGACAACAAGGAGTGAAATGTCAAAATACACGAAAGCAAACAAGGGATAAAAAAGACCCAGTGGACACGAAAAAGAGAAACTGCAAAACACCCAAATGCCCAGCAAAGAAGAAGAAAGTAGCAACAAAGGATGAACAACATTGACATACACCAAGCAATCAACACTATTCAAAAAATACAAGATCAACATAGGTATTCCAATGTTGCTTCATGGGTTCACTGGGACAAAAATAAGAACAAGATTTTGCGAACATATGAGGGACTACAACAAAAGGATACGGAAGCCAGATGCAACAACGAAATTCAACTTTGCGATCCACATGATTAACGACAAATGTACCAAACCACATTAGGAAAACAATAGAAATACTACATTTACAATATACACGACGAAGGTTGAATACACCAGAAAACATGGAAATATAAAAACAAAAATTTTCGGTGAGCGCATCATTAAGGCAAAGACGAGCTCCCGTTTGGACATAATCTTACAAAAGCCCGTACCGGGCAATGACAGCAGATAAAAGGTCACGCGACCAAATCAAGGTATTTCCTTGAAATCGCAAAATCACGGACTTTTCCCTACCCACATAAAGACGACTCATACCTGCCGGACCCTGACACAGTGACAGCTGACCCTGGTGTGCGGAACCAATTCAAGAGACTCCCACAACATAAGAAAAGTTTTCCAAAAAAAACTTTTGAAGGGAAAGCAAACGGGCCCCTAACTACTTGTGTAATTGACGGACCTATAAATAAGGGCATTTAAGACCGGCATCCAACGAAACCACACACTGATACTAGCACACTGCCGCAACGTGAATGTTTCGATACAAGGAAACATACAAGGAACGATACAAAGAAACAATCGGGGAACAAGCGAATTTTGTTCAAAGAGCAAATAAATAACATTTCCATCCCTGTCCGAAAAAGCGAAAAGTGTAAATTTTTACTAAAACTTTTCATGATTGGTGAACAGATTAATAGTAAGGAATAAAAATGGGCTCCATGTTTAATTTGTCGCATGTCTAAGACACTTTGGTCAATCTAAATACTAAAAGTTCCGTTCTCCCAGAATAATTAATAGTTTAGGGAAGCTACAGTAGCTTTTCAGGATATTGAATCTCGGAAAATGCTAGATTGTGTAAAAGTCTTTTGTTTTTTCATTCAGCAATTTAGCCCCGTTTTCACATGTTGGATCAATCGTGTTACTTAAAAGTTCTAAGCGTGAATTAAGTCCAACCGTTTTCATACGTGTCTAATACTGCTTTACTTATGAATAATTTTAGCCATTCCTTTCACTTGATATGACTTAATTTACGAACAAAAAGGAATTTACCCAACTCTTATTGTTTTGACATGAAATAGTAAACATATCGAATAGGTTCGTTCCAAGTTTTTTTCGAACTAGCGGAGACTATAATATAGTTTGGCTACTTAGGCTTATCCTACTTATGCGAGGTGTGTAAAGAAAGTAAAGATATCGGCAACGCTATGTGTGATCTGGCAACGTTGTGTCTATCGGGCTGTGCTAGACCGGTTTGCTTATCTCTTCCACTTTTTCAGTCCAAGTTTTAACTCCGTATAGCTAACATATTATTTTTGATAGCGCCATCAGTATACTTGTGTTATGTTGAATTTTATAAACACGGAACATCCGAATATATAGCGACGTCATGCAATCAGATTTTGTATTAAACATAGTGCATCAACTAGTGTGACTTTTGAAAAGTTGAAACAGGCCACTGGGTAACATTGCTTGTCGAGAGTACAAGCTTTAGACTGTGTGTGTTTTCCCGTGTTTCGCACTTTTAAATTAGATTTTATTTTTTGATTTTCCATTCCAAAACGCTAAAAGAAAACGTATTTCTGTTGTTTTTCAGACACCCTACTCACCTGATTTGAGTTCATGTGTCTTTTTCCGAAATTTAAACATTTTTTAAAAGGATGACATTTTGAAAACCTGGAGAATTTTGAAAATACTGTTTCCGACCTGGCGCGACCCATACCAGCTCTAGTCTTCCAGTACTGATACCAAGAGTGTGAACAACGAAATCTTGGCAGTAAACCTCCCAAGGGAACTAAATTGAAAGACATTACGTTGTTTTTTGAAAAATTTGAGACATTTGCAAAGTCATAAGGGGGCGTTCAAGTATTACGTAACGCAATTTGGGGGGAGGGGATCTTGTTAAACGTTACGATGCGTTACAGAGGGTAAACTTATATTATACTTTGATACAGAAAAACGTTATGGCGCGTTACACAGGGGAGAGGGGGGTCAGAAATCTTCGAAAGTTGCGTTACGTAATACTTGAACGGTCCCTAATCAGTCTTATTATTTTTCTCACACATCTCGTAAGTTAATCAATAATATCCGGACTATGAGATTCGGTCCTTTCTGGTTTTCATTTCAGCTTCGTTGCTCTTTTAAGCTAAGAAGAGCAGCATCCATACACACACATCTACGCCAATTTTTTATTATATTGTTTCACGAAAAGAATAACATATTTCGAAATTGAAAACTCCAAAAGATTAGTTCAGATTGGTTGCTGGCTTTCAAAAACTCCTTGCTTATTTTTTTCTAGTTTTTTTTTTGAATTTTTTGTTTATATATATTGGATAGTCCAAAAAGTATTGAGCCTTTATTTGTCACTAGATGATGTTCGTTGTCATGCATCGGGCAATACTAATCAGATTGAGTCAAACTGACATGCGTTTGAAAGGTGACGGTCAAAGTTGGTCAAAAGTTGTATTCATTTAAAAATAAGTGCAATTTCTAATACAATTCGTTATATTTTACAATATCACTACGATCAAGGTGAGAGTGCATCGCAGGCTCGTTAAAATTTTTGTGGTGTCTACAGCTAAGATACTTTATCAAAAGTTACAGTCAAGAGATAGTTCACTCGCTTTCGTTCAGGAAATTTAGATGTCAAAGATGCACCTCGCTCAGGTCGACCAATCACTGAAAATGTCGATGAAATCTTACAAAAAATTAAAGAAGACCGACACATAAGCAACCATAACATTGCTAAGGAACTGAACATGCATCACCAAACAGTTTTGAACCACTTGCGTAAGGCTGGATACACAAAGAAGCTCAACGTTTGGGTGCCGCATGAATTAACACAAATAAATTTGATCGACCGAATTCCCTTTTGCGAAATGCAAGTAAACGCAACGAAATCGAACCATTTTTGAAGCAAATCATTACGAGCGATGAAAAATAGTTAAGATACGAGAATTTCGTTCGAAAAAGATCATGATCATAAAAAGGCGAATCATCACAAACGACTTCAAAGCCAGGATTGACACCAAATATGGTCATGCTGTGTGTATGAGGGATTGGAAGGGAATTGTTTATCATGAGGCGCTAGAACCTGAGCAAACACTCAATTCGCCTCTGTACTGTCAGCAATTAATCAGATTGCAACAAGCAATTCAAAAAAAAACCGCCAAAATTGATCAATAGAAAGGGCGTTGTCATCCATCATGACAATGCCGGACCATATACATCTTTGTTGACCCGGCAAGAATTGACAAAGGTTGGCTGGGAAGTTTTGATACATCCAGCGTATAGTCTAGAACCTTGCACTATCAGACTACCATTTGTTTCGGTCTCTGCAAAACTTGAAAACAAATTCACTTCAAAAAGGGACTGTGAAAATTTCGTCGATAAACCACAGAAGTTCTACACTGATGAAATAATAGCTCTACCCAAAAAATATCAAAGTCATATATGATAATTGACAAGATGTACTTAAATAAATTCCATTTTAAATAAAAGAAATATTCAATCGAAAAATAACAAAAAAAAGCTCAATACTTTTTAGAATTACCAATATTATTACTGACTTTTCGTATATTATACCACTTATTAAAACTGTATATTACATTATATTACTTAAAATATTACTTTTTGGCACGAACTATTGCCAAAACTATGAATCTTAGGAATTAGGATATTAATCTATTTAGTTTATTTATTGAAATTTAATATTAATTGGCTTTCATTAGACTCGGATATAATTCTTTTAGTATAACTTTGATAAGCAAACTTAAAAATTTCTTTTATTATTTTCAAGTATTTTTCACTTATTTTATCACTTCACTTTTTCACCATCAAAAATAAACTATTCGCGATTCATTCAGGAAAATGACGTGTTCTCTCTGTTTTTCAACATTTGAGCGGTATAAATGAGATTAACTAATGCGTCCAATTTAACATCAACATATGCCAGTCCCATTCAAATAAATTCTCAGATATTGAAGCAATACACACTAACAGATCAAATGCTCAGCATTTGTTGACATAAACTACTACAACTTCGTCTTCGATGATATGTTAATCCTGTTTACGAAGTTCAATTTCATCCGCTAATTACGATTTATTCGTAACTTTGAAGTTATATGTTTCCTTGAGTAAATGTTCACGAAATCAAGACTATCTCACACGCTGTGATATCTTCAAAAAGAAGCAATGAAAATCAATAGAAATGATTTAATATATTAATGATCCTGCAAAACTTTTGTTATGTTCAATCATTTTGTTGAATTAGTTAAACTTTTTATTTCCTTTGTTAGCAGCTGCCGGATCCTGCAGTCGACCTGCTTCAACGGATTCCAGTAAGTATATTTTGAGTTTTCCTGATTGTTAGACGGATTGTGTACTTGATTTAAGGATGTGTTTTTACGTTTTGTGTATGGTTTGTTTTGTATTTGGATTGTTCAAAATCTAGAACAAATAACATTATGTTATTGACTCTGGGTGGCTTGGGTCCGCCGAAACGAACTTCATTATGTTATTGCCTTATCGTTTACAAATTCGCTTTTTAAATCTTACACCTCCTCTCTCATTTTCTTTTCTCGCATAGACCGTTAGTGTGGAATGTCTTATGATTCTGTGTGAAATTGCTGCTAATTGTTGAATTTCATGTGGAAACTATGACGCGAACAAGGGTTGCAGCCCAAAAAATCTTTATGAAAGCAATAACCTTGCCCCATATTAAAATATTAATTGCCTCATAACAATATTTTATAAAATAATGAAAAATTATGAAATATATAACTATAATTATGAAAAAACGATGCCTTCAATTTGATGTTTCATTAGAATGTGTCATTTGATATGGGGAAATTCACATACGGATACATGCTAAATTTATTTTACTTATATGGAAATTCACATACCAGTTCCCACATAGAATAGCCAGAAATTATCTGCATGTTCATCCGAGGACCTACTTAGGATGTGTTGTTCAACAGATACAATCAATGACTAGTAACCAATTAGCTCTAAATTACAATTCATTGAACTCAATCGATGCGATACCTAACAAATCTATTTCGAATGCATTCGATATTACATGCAATTGCAACTTTATCAAATGTTTACTCATTCGATCAAAAGATAAATAAAGCAATTAAATCATGCAGATTTTATTCATAAGGATACACAATGAATTCCATTAATCTTGCAACGCATCATTATGAACGGTTTGTGGCGGAAGGCTTCCTATAAATACTTTACAAACAAAAATGTTTCTGTATGCGCGCCATGCAACTGTCTTAATTAGCGAAAAGTAATTTGTCATGCACGAATTCCTTATTAAATATTTACCATCGCGAACGCGTACATGGTCCCTACATTAATAAAGAGGATTTACACTGCTGGATTTCAGCATATTCGAAACAATGGAAATTGCCCTCGTACGAGCACACGAAAAAATTTCGTTGATTTGCAACATGGAATATTTAAAAATTCATATGCAGAGGAAGTGTGCGAGTATGCAGAAAAAGGGGATACAGAGGTGCTTTTTTTGTGATATTGCCTCTACTTGAAGTACCATGAGGTACAGGATTGTACTCAAAGAACCGAAACAAAAATGAAGATAATTGTCTAGACAAAAGCGGGAATGAATCAAGAGTATTTCGCTGCAACTGGATACACATTTGCTTACACACAAATACTTATGTCCTTCGAAACACATTAGGTATACGTTCTAAATACTGTTCACATTGTGTGTTTATAATTTAAATACGTTTTGAACAAAATCTGTCCTCAAAATTCTAAAGTTGAATTTAGTGAAAATCTTGTATCAACGTTATAATAGCGAGTACTTTTTGCATGCTAAAAGGATACCGAAAATTGATTTTGTATTTTTCAGATTCGCACCGGCATGGTGGCTGTTAGCGATGGCAAATGCAAGCCGGAGCCTATAAGACTTCACCTTACAATGGAGTTACTAATCTTACAAAAGCTGGAGCTCGTTACACCGACTAGTACAAATAATGGACCACCTAGTGAATCGAAAGAGCGAATGGTTCAAATAACCCGACAAAAATTAGGTGGCCTTGGCTTAAGCATAAAAGGCGGTGCTGAACACAAGCTACCAATTTTAATATCACGAATTTATAAGGATCAAGCAGCCGATATCACCGGACAATTGTTTGTGGGTGATGCTATTATAAAAGTTAATGGTGAATATATTACGGCTTGTCCACATGACGATGCTGTTAATATACTTCGAAATGCAGGCGATATTGTAGTACTAACAGTCAAACATTACAAAGCAGCAACACCGTTTTTACAAAAGCAACGTAAGTTCATACTGATTTTAAACATTAAATTACATGCGTAATTTTAGTTTATCATATTTTTTGTAAATTTTTCATATTTACTACATCGAATAGAACGATTGATCCTTAATGAAATATCATAAAAAACGGACTATATAAATTTTAAAGCTAAATTGCACGGAAGGCTCTGAATTTTAAAGCATATCGCACGGCGCCCAATGTCTCAACTTGTCGTTGGACGCCATGTCTATGCCGGTAACTGTCGTAATTAAATTTCCCGAATAGTTTTGTTATGGCTGTTCAATATCGGAAAGTTCGCGGATATTTGCGATCATAGAGAAAAGGCAATACCAATCAATTATTCGATTTCTTTTTTTTTAAAGAGAAGACCCAAGGGGAAATCAAGTTGAATTAAATTTCAATGTTCAAATATTTTTTATGGCGTTTCGTGACTGTTGACGAAAGTTGGATCCATCACAACACGTTATAGGATGTTTTTTAGCTGCTTGAGAAGTTTCGATGGTTGTTGTCTATAGTATGACAGTTGAGAATGTCAAACTGTGTTAATATTTCTATTCAGTAAGGTTTGACAAATCATTATAAATCGTTTAACAACAATACAACGCTTTCAAATTTTGGTAATTTATTTTGAAAAAAAATTAATCTGTTCACGATCCTCATAGAGCTCTTCATCTAATTTACGATCAACATAATCGGCAAAGTGAGCAAGAAATTCGCGCGGTTACTGATCTTTTCCGCACTAATTTTACTCTTCTCGATTCAATAGCATCAACAAGACAAAGAAATGTGCGACTGGAAGAGGATATTGCTCTTGCACCGCGAAGTGTTGAAGAAGACGCCGATATGTCGATTAATCACCGTTCCCAACTTGTTGACCTACATCCCTAGGACAAATAAGGAAAATACAGCTCATACAAAAAATAAATCCAAATGTCCATGGTTACCGTCTTATTGGGCTGATTTGAAACTAGCCGTAGATGAGTATTTTTACCAAAGAATTGTATTTGGTGATGAAGCTCATTTCTGGTTAAATGGCTTCCTCAATAAGCAAGATTGCCGTATGTGAAGCAAAGATATTCTCAATTCTCAGACGGATTTTTTGTTTTCAAAAATTAATCAGCTAAACATCCAGGAAATTTGGTTCCGACGTGACCGCGAAACTAGCCATACAGTGCGCCTAACCATCAATTTATTGCAAAGTCAATCTGATGACAACTTTTTTTCCAGAAGAGGTCCTCTTAACTGGCCCCTCGATTACTTTTAATGGGGATATGTTAAGTTTTCGGTTCATGCCGACACACTAGCAAGTCGTCAAGCTTTAGAAGCTCAAAATCAAGCAAGAATTCACGCCATATGGCCTAATTTATTGGAAAAGTAGTGAAAAATGAGACAGATCAAATACCAAAAATATGACTCTGTAACTCAAAGCAGCGGTGGACATATGCCGGAAATCATATTTAAAAAAAAAATTCGATGAAATTATCCACCACTAAATTTATTCGAACAATATTTCTACCTTGAATTATTATTTAAAGTTCTCAAACTCTTAAAAAAACATCCTATAAAAGCAAAATAAATTAAAAAGAGACAGAACTACGTCAGTGAAAAACAGTCTAGAAAAGACTGTTGATCTTCACCTTACATAATTATCTTACAACGAACATACTTACATCTCTCAAAAGGAAGCACTTCTTTAATTTTTCCGAAATATTTTGAAAAGATGAAGCCATTTAAGAACATTTCAAGTGATTCTAAAAGGGACTCACTATAAATGCATCGGTCTATAGTATTTTTATGTGGTAATCAACTTTTTTTTATGAATATACAGAATCCTCACTCTGTGTTAGGTATTTCAAAAAACATATTGTATCCGTAAGTTTTCAGGCACTCTAATGGACGCCTCCTAGCTTTGATTTATTTGCGACTCACATTCTTCAGAAAGCTACTTTGCTCTAGCGTCTATGATTCAAATTATCTATTTATGAATGATAAATGATTCATTACTTCAATCTTTAACATATATTATTAATATATGCGGACGATGTCACGGCGCTAGTCGCTGGACGCACAGTCAAACATGCATAACTTAGACTGAATATTCTAATACGGCGAGAAAGGACTAGATGAACGTTAACGATTCCAGGCACTAACAAGAAAAAACTGAAGTGATCATGCTGACAAAGAAGAGAATTCCCAGAGTAAGGCCTATCAGTGTTGGGAAAGCACTGGTTGAATCGAAATCAGCAGTGGATACATGGAAGTCATATTCGAGGACTTCCCAAAGTTTTCCCCAAAAAATGACAAGGGTGGATTATCGATTAATGGCCAACATATGGGACCCATCACATCAAGGAGAAGGCTGCTAATGAGTGTCAACAGCTGTAGAAATAAGGATCACTGCGAATCGCATGCAAATATTGAACAGTCTTGGGGACGGCAGCACACTCCTGTGGCACCACAGTTTTGGTACCCATCGCCCTCCTTGCGAAAGACAAGAAAGAATTGGAAAGCTCTCTCTGGATGCTGAAATCGATTGACAAATGGAATCATATGGGAGAAAACCATCACAAAAAATAGTTAATATATTTGGAAATCATGCAGTACCAGTTTACTTAAGGTAGCCTCCAGCTTTTATGAGGGTAGATGCAAAACCTCAAAACCTCAAAAGGTATCCATTGCTAAAAGACAACGCTGAGTTTATTATAAATAGAGCCCCTGGCTACTCCTCGATCGGCCGTAACCCAATAAGCTGAACCATTTGAAGGATGGAAGCGTACCAACTGGCCGTTTCACCTGAATATACTTTCCTGTAAAGATAATAAAACAATATCCTTGTGTTTTTGATAGTGATTACCGCTCAGGAGAAGACCATCTACAGTCGACATGTCTGGAATTAAAATTCGAAATCAAAATTCGAGAGGAAGTTGTCAGACCGGTCCAAGCAAAATTTTGTAACAGGTGGATTTGACATATGCGTCTCTCCTGAATGAAAGAGTCGTCGGAAAAACATGAAAAACTTTTAGGCTTTGCCAAAACTAGTTTTGAATGTTCATTCTGATAAATGTTTATCATTGGTATTCGACGCAGATTTTATGCGAAATCAGTTGTATGTTCATAGACCTGAGATATTATGGAAACGAAAAACACGAAGCAATCTATGCGGAACAGGATCTTTCCGTCTTTGTTTAATGGTCAATAGTTTATGGGTTTCGAATTTTTGTAAAAGGAATGTTTTTCTGTCTGATGTATCTAAGCACGTAGCCTAGAAACAGTTTTTTTTCATTTCCTGGACATCGTTATCAAATTTGACTGCACCAATCGAAATAATCCTTACCTGTATTCTGTTCCACATCGAAATGACTAAAATCATATGCTGAAAATCTGTCCTGAGGTACCATAACTTCAGTAACTATCTAAACGCACCATGAAGAAGCATTCGTCATAACAATGGACGTCATTTAATAGCTTGAAGGAAACATTCCCTGCAATTCCGACTCCATCAAATATCTGAGGTGCAATACATACAGGGTGCAATTACTAAGGCCTCGATGAGGCCAATCATAAGTGTAGGTTGCTTATCTCTAGAGAAATCCCTGAAACCTAAAAGAATCAAAGCTGACTTTAAAAGCTATATAACCTCCACAAGGAGGCCGTTAATGCCATGTATGCGAAAACTCGATCAGTGTTTTATTGCCACCCGCTTTTACTGTAGTGATATCCTCATAAGGAAGTGTTCCTATCCTATGATAAACTTTATATATAAAGAGGAAAGTGTCTAATCTAATTGTCGTGACTACGTGATAGAACGGAGACTGAGTTCTTGTAAGTATGCTGTTCTTGTCGGAGTCACCGCAAAACGCTGTTTTAAAAAAATGTGCTAGTTTTTTTTCTCATTATCTTATTTCTTCCCAAACATTTCATTTTTTTCCAATAAACGTAAATACATTATTGCTGATTGGTTTGATATTATATTTATAACCTTTCCCAGCGAGGCTGCTAAATTAAAAAGGGGCAATCTAATGTAATAATTTATTTATTTTGGGCTTCCCGCTCCATGCCGCCTGTTTTCTAGTAGTTTCTCGCATAACATGGCAGTGTTCTTCGTAGAAACCGTTACCTTACGCTAATATACCTTGTTTATTAATTTTTCCTCTACAAAAATATAACTTTAATTTCTTATTCGAAAACTTAAATTTAAAAAAAATCTATTTTAAGTTGAAATCTATTATAAGTAAATTTTACTTCCCTGTTTATATGTATTTTATGGTCCTGTGAAACGCAACTCAATAAAGATCTCTTGATTAATTTTATTTGATACTTATCCTTCTTATAACTTAAAACTGTCTATGAACCTGCCTGAACTGAAGTCACTTCTATGTCTCTTACACTCATCCTCATCTTGCGGAACGAGTCCTTTCAGTCACATGAGGTCCATTCTTTACATTCTCCGATTAATATGGAGAATTAATATGGAGGCTTCATTTATAGTGAACCGATTGAAATGAATATTTTAAAAAAGTCATAAGCATAAAGATTGCAAAGCATACTTTAGAGTTTACCATATGTGCTACTAACTGCGCTTTCAACCACCGCTATTGGTAACGTTGTTCCAAAAGTCAAACTGAAACTTTATGTGGGGCTCTTAGTTCTGTTTGACAAGTAATCATGGAAAGGCTAACTATTCAACAATGCAGAGATTTTGTTAAAGATATAAAACTCGTTCCTAAAGATGCGTTGATAAATTCCCAGGGCGAGTTATTTCAAGAAATGGTAATGCTAACTGACCGTCAAGATATTACAATCTCACACTGTTACACTTTTTTCTATTTGAGTTTTCGATATCTTCCACGAGAATATGTTAAAATAAAAAGCGTGACTTGATACGAAGCATTAATTGTGTCATTCTGTTTGCAACGATACTGATAAAGTCCCAGTAATGCCAACACGTCCATGTTCGCAACAAGTTAGCGTTCGTTCACATATCACATGATAAATTTTACGATGTTTCGAAAATCATGGATAACGGAAAATTTTAGGTTTTCGGATGTGGACTTGCATCTTCGAAGGATTTAATTTGTTCAGGACTTACAGCCCAACAACCATCGTGTGTGTAGATTGTGCTGATGGCCAAGAAAGATTTGTTCAAGACTTTTGCAGTTAAATTTTATTCGGTGATGAAACTGAGTTAAATGCATATGTCAACAAATCAAATTGCCGTATATGTAGTAAAAAGAATTCAAGGAGAAATCTTGAAGCTTCATCACACTCGCTTTAAATTTGATTAAAATTAAATTCAATACATGGTTAAAATTGACTCTGTGATGTGATATACAGCCATCCTCAATGATCCATATTTCTGTCAATATTCCCAATGTCCTGCCGTTACTGTAAATGTTGGACGTTGTTGGTTCATGTTCAATGAATTTTTATTTTCCGAAGTCAATGAGGTGAACATCGAAAACCTTTGGTTTCCACAGTATGGCAATACACACAAAACACAATTTGTACCTCCAAAATCATGTAATTTGAGTCATCCAGATAAGCTTCTATGGAGGTATCCTTGGCTTATGCTAACAAACCAACGAAATTTGAAGCATTGGAAAATCTTTGACGAGCTATTGACAAAATAAAACTGGCTGTATTGAAAAAATGGTCGAAAATTGGATTGATCGAATGCGCTTTTAACTGCTATGCATTTTGATCAATCTAATCGAAATAAGTTTGAAACGTTTATGACAATGAATCTATTTTGATTAAAAAAATAGTTTTGGATCTCTTCCAAAAAAAAGTCTCGAATGCATTCTCAATCTACAATCTCAATCTTTTTAGTAATTTAAAATAATAAATAAACTATTTAACGTAAACGAAATTCATAAATTTCAATTTTCTGCATTTAATTTTATGTAAATGGCAAAATTAGAATCAAATAATTTTCCAAATCATATCGATTAATTCTTGTCTAATTTTGGTTATTCAATTACAATTACAGTTTCGAAGGAAACACCAGACTCAGATAATGATGCAACATGTGCTGAACTTAAGGCTGATGAAGGATTTAAATCATCAATGAATGGTAGTAATAGTAGTCGACCCGTATCGATTAGCTCGGAACCGGAAAAGAAATGGGTCGATGTCGTTACAGGTATGTATTTCCGAGTAGCTTTTACTGAAGACGAACACGCACATTTTTTACACGGTTATTGGAAAAGATATTTTCGCATATGGATTCAATTTCAATATACTAAAGGAAACACCGAGTAATTGCAGAAAATGCAATTAAATGTAGGGTAACATAGTTCTTTGAACCTTAAAGAAATTAATTTATTTTGTAATTCTTTGATAATTTTGTCGATCCCGATTCCGGGAACTCTTTTAATAGAACATTTCATTTGAATCTGTTTCGTAGATACTGAAACTGCAATCATTGAGAAAACCAAATAAATAGTTGAACAAAAGCTCTCTGTACCATGGATACGCAGTTGCCGGAAACCAAATACGAATATTCGCAGCTGAAAACCAATTTCGCAAATAAAAATTTAAAAGGATTGTCCTTGAAAAAACTTGATATTTTCGTTTACGAAATAATCAAAACAATTAAACTGTCCGCTACACATTCTGCAATTATCTCATCTTAGCCTTTGCGGAATTTGGCATTGCACAATGCCTAACAAACTAACATAGAAAACATTCTTTGTTAGCAGACCTGTCCTTGACATGTGAAATCAATTTCACAATGGTTTCGGCTCTCTCACCTTTGTATTTCCTCATATATACACACGCTTATGTATATAAGGGAGTATATTTTATTCTGTAGCCCAGCAACGACCCCGACCTATGAAACGTATCCTTCGAATGATCCATTTCTTGTTTACCCATTCATTATTCAATGCCTCGGGGGGTGGAAAATGTTGCGATGTAACAATCATGTAGGACGCGTTTGAAATTTCTTAGGGAAAGTTGTTTTGCAGTTTTTGGAGCTGAAGTTGGGCTAGGTGAACGAATGTAAAGTAGATTTATAAGTTATTAATGTATATCATGAGATTTTTTACCCTCGCCTAACGTAATGAAGGAAAAAATGGATGGAATATTACAATGAATTTGTTTATAAGGTTGTTTAAATATTTATTATGCAGTTACGAATACGTTTCTAGAGTGAAAGGAAACTTTCACAAAAGACTACAAAGCTTCTGTTCCTATGCTTTAATTGTGATCTTTGCAAGGACTTTTTGTTATTTTTACGATGTTATTCCTTTCCATTAAGTAGTTATCATGCACACAGACCGTTAAGATTTATATGTCCAAAATCATTTCAGCTGAATGAATCTTGTCTTACCTTTTTATCACTGACGAACATTTCATGAGCTCCTTCAGATTTTTAAATTTGACCCTTGGGTATTTTCGCGGGGGTCGTAAAAGTCTCTTCAATTTATTCTTTCTTTTGTGTTGAATAATAATTTCTCCAAACCGAATTTCAATTAAGAAAGTATAACCAATGAAAATAACTTTTCATGTGGATTTCGCAAAACAAAAATTACTGCTCCAATTATCCCTCGTAGCCAAGAATGTTAAAAATAAATATTAAGTTTAAAATGGGACTTGTTTAGGTATATTTTACGCGACTACTCTAACCAATATTTCGGGCCGTATCTTGATAATAACGTGGCCCATGTCGTCCTCCAAATGATCACGAGTATCGGACTTGTCGGCATAGATGAGTGCTTTAACGTATCAAAAAATGCAAGAATTAGCTTAGCGGTGTTAAATCACAAGATTTGGCAGGCCAGTTCACTGGTTCAAAACGAGAAAATTATACAGTCATCAAATTTTCCTTTCAATATTCAGGTCTTCATTGATACTACGCTGTCCTTAGTCGACCATGAAATTGACGGAGTGCGTCCTTAGTTTCTCGGACAATATCTCTATTTTTCAGACGTCAATACATGATAAAATGACAAACCAAACTAACAATAAAACGTATGACAGCTGTCACATTCTATGTACCATTAAAAAGTACTGCCAACTAAGAGTTCTAAAGCTTTGAAAAACACCCTATAAAACAAAATGTGTTTCTTTCAAAGTTATGTTTTACCATAAATTTGAGATTTTTTGTTGTGAGACATTCCTATTACAACGAATTAAACATATATAACACTTATGTGATATGGAAGGTTTTGAAGCAATTATTTTCAATTAAGGTCAAGTCAGGTCTGACATACGGCAGGACATCCTTACTTGCAATCTTTTGTTTCGTATCGAGATCTCATACCATTCTATTCGGCTATTTATAAAATCTTCGTTTTTCTCTATTTTTTGTGAAGACTCCCAAGACACAATAGTCTTAAAAACAAAAAGAGTGATAAACTGATTAGATACTTAATTTTATGAACAATTTCTCGAAGATATTTCGGTATCTTATCATTCTCTTTTGTGGTCTTTGGATATAAACTAACCTGTGCCAGAAGAACTATTTTCAAGGAAAACAAAATTATAATATTAAATATAAAATATGACTCCACGGTGTAAATTTGAAATATTTTAAAATTTCATTGCGATTCTGTCATCTCCACTATATAAAAGACCAATTTTGCCAGTTTACTAGCGATACGGAAGTTCCTTTAATCGCGTCTTTTGTTCCCATTCTTTCTTACTATAGTTTATGTCTAATACGCATTTATTTTAAAATATTATATAAATTTTTACCAGCAGGCTTTAAAATTTCGATTAGCGTATTGGTTAACTATGAAAAGAGATATCCCGAACAAGCTTCTCAAATTATGTCACATCTTTAAAACTGTCGGGAATATTCTTAACTCATGAAAGGACGACTCTTCAATTGTACCAAAACTTTTCATCTCCATTGCCAAAACGTTTCAACTAAGTTGTTCAGCGGAGGAAAACTGCGGTTTTACGCCGAGAGTGATGCTTTTTGTGACCCCTTTTTCAGACCTCTTGGATTTTTGATTATTAGAACAAGATAACTTCTATCCAGCGTGAACACTCCGCTCAAACTCCTAATCTTAGTGAATCGAACCGACATTTTTCATATGCATTTGTGTTTCTAAGCAAATCTAGTTGAAGATAGGATATATAGGAAACGCAAAGTTACAACGAAAATCACATTAGCATTCTCTTTAGTTTGTTTACTCATACACAATTCGCAACAGTTGCTTGGGCAAAATTATTCTCACCTATAACAGGGCTCACAGAGTTAGCTCTTCATTTTGCAAACGTCAGTATGGAACAAGGAGTATTCATGTGACTTTCTTAGTGATTTTCTTCCGGATTGCGCGTGCTAGTTAGTAATTATGCTCTACCTAAACTCAAATACAGAGTACAATGTGCACAGAGACTCCTTTTACCTCATCAGTTCCCCTCACCTTGTTTCTCTCGTCTTCGTTGAATAAGATTGCCGTGATAAAACCGTTGCTATTGTCGGCTGTGACAGGTGCGACAGCTTCTTCCGGCATATTCGCGATCTGACGGTATTAAAGCAAAGTAAGGGATTTTAAAGTCGAGAATTCAAATTCGGAAAATTTTATTGGGATTGATCGGTTCTCTTATTTTTAAATAAAACCAGTAAATTCCATTGTTTGTAACAGTTTTTATTTAACAAAATACTCAAACTCAAACAATTACGATCGGAAATCGTTTTCGAAAATAAAAGTATCCCGAAATTAAAAGGAAAAGGATACTGCTCTCAAAGCTTTTGTAGGGTAAAAGCCGGAGAACTGTTCCACATTCCTGAATACCTTATTATTTAAAAATAATGTTGTAACAAAGAATAATGAAATATGTATATGAAAAAACTATTTTTTTGTTAATATAAAAAGCATTGGTTTTGAGTGTTCGCTCTTTTATTTAACCCCTAAAGAAGGGATAGTTACCTGCTGTGATGAGAAGTAGCCCAAGATTTAAAAAAATTTCCAATGGACATTTGCCACTCGACTTTTTTTTTATCAGTACCAATCAAAATATTGATCAATTTTATAAAAAAAATTTCCAATTTTGAATTATGAAAATATAGAGTACCATTGAAATAGTCTCCAAAACTGAAATTCAGTCTATGTTCTCGGTTTGACAGGGGAGGTGTTTAATCGGTAGTCCAGTTACCACTAGGAGTCCTACATTCCGGGCGTAAATAGCCTTCACCTCCCAACCATAAAAAAGCTTAAGTTCGATTATTCGTAAGTTAGCTAAATACTATTTATTCGAACTAAAGCAGTTCAATTGGTCATTCGCACCAATTTTAAGCAGAATTCAGCCTAAAGGGTTATGGAAGTTCGAAAGTCTCCACATCTCATGCAATGGTTTTCTCGAATGTTGTATGTTTTGTGCAAGCACAACCGGCGCAATCCACATTAGCTCCAATCTAATTTCGGTTTTGTGAAATTATAATTTTCAGAACATCCTTACAAGGACCGTCAACTAAATCTTTCTTTTAAACTGTAGTTGAATTTATTTTTCTTAGGTAAGATTTCATCGCTTCTCTTTAGCCATTTTTGATGAAAAATTTGGATAGTGGTTCTTTTTGAAGGCTAAATATGCTGGAAGACGATCTAGCGGGCGATTCATTCAAGCTCACGACATGTCACTAAACTTCATTTGAGACGTTTTCTTTTAGAGGCACCTTCTTCGTTCATTCACCACCTCGATCAGATTCACATAGAATCATCATTTCTTCTGTCCAGCTGATTTTGCTTACTTCAAAATATGTGAAGGATTTTTTTGAGGTATAGAGCTTCAAGCTTCACACTTTTAATGCTACGTCTGGCGTGACAACTGTTATGCGTTTTATACTATGTTTGGTTTGCCATTTTAACCATGAAAAGGTTGACGCTTGAGAAACGTCTGCAAATTGGGCAGATTTATTTCGAAAAAAATCAATTCTGCTCAAGAGACTGGTCACGCACCCGTCAATTTTATGGCCAACATAGTCGTCCATCAGAACATTTAATTCGATTAACCGTGGATCATTTCCACGCTAAGTGAAAGACAGTTAATCAATCGTTTTGGACTTGTGAACTAGCTTACAAGATCTTGCGATTTAACACAGCTGCACTGTTTCTTGTGGGGAAATGTCAAATCACTCCGCTACACGAGCAAGCCCGAGATGCCTGCCCGTTTAGAAGACAATATTCCTTCCTCTGCGCCAGTCGTGTCGCTCACAGGCCAAAAATCATGTTCAAATAAAAATGGCAGTTATCCGGTCAATAAAACCAATGCGTATATTTGTCCTTTTTATTTTCTGCACGCGAAGAAACAAAAAGTTGACTGAAATTACATACAGAAAGGCTCAAAAGAAATTTTTTCACAATTTTATTTCGTCACCCGTCAGAATTTCACCACAAAGGATATAAAATTATACGTAGAAAACGCGTACACATGCGCTGGTGGTTTGCATACGACACAAGCATGCGGAGCATGCCTCTTTGTATACATATTGTATACATATGTCACCACCAATAACATCCAGAACGTAACCTATTTTAAGCCGGCGCACGTATCGCACTATCTGACATATTAAAAATTATACCAAATATATGAGTACCAATCGGAAATCATATACATTCTTGCAGTAAAGTGTTGAATATCATTAAAGTGCTGTATCAGTAATTTAAAACGATTGGTTGGAATTTTTTACAAAAGCTTTTAGATTCGTTTCGAGCCATTAAATTTCTTTGGTGTAAAATTGAATAGGTGCATGCAACTCCAGTAAAGTAGGCGATACTTCCCATGAACTATAGTTTTTAGTCATTTCCTACAGGTTTTTTTCATTTTCGCTCTCGATTTTCTCTTTTCTGAGTAGTAGAACCTGATTGCCAGATTTACTGAGCTGAGTCTAGGGATAAAAGCCCGCCACAGATCACCGTGTTTTTCATATAATTCATCAATAATTGAATCAATGTCTAGTACCTTTCTTACAATCAGAAAAAGGTTCCAAAAAAAGAAAGAGGCAAATTTCACCTATTTAGTATGAATTTTATCGTCAGGATTGAGTTTGGTTTCAACTATGTGAAATTATGCTTTAATAGGTTTACATTGAGTTAACCCAATGCATAGAAGTTACCATCTTGAACTTTTCATAATTGTCTTCAAACAAGATTGATTTTGTGATCCTAGAAACTTCCCAACAGAAGTCATATGCAGAAGTCTGTTCCATTTTCGTGAAAATCGAATTGCAACTCGAAATATTGAATTGAAATCCTGTGAATTCGGTAGTGAATCTAAAATTATTTAGGCAGCAATTTCCATTCGACATGATAATAAATTATTATCATGGAATAGAGTTTCGAAACGAAATTTCACTAACTGTAACATCCAACGTCCTTTGTGTCCATCGTACGTAATGTTTTTAGATTTTTGGGATGAATTAATACATAAATAATTAAAACGAGAATCACCTGAACAAGGTCTTTTAGAAAGCACTTAGAATTAGTAATTTCGTGTACATATGTATACCATGAAGAATAACGTAATGAAGTCTTGAAAAAAGATCTATAAATATTCGGGGTGTTGTGTTTACTCCCGTTATTATGTACTTGGCAGTATTTATTTATTGTCTCATGTGTAACATATTTCATATGATGTTGATTCTACTCTTCTAGCTTTTCTGAGTGACTATGTAAGAATTATTTTGTTATCAGAGAATCGCGTATTTAGAACTAATCTAGGCTATCTGTAAGGACATTCGGAAACTATAAATATAGTACAATATTCCTCGAAGCGAATAAGACAATATTTGGTACAACAAATGCATAGTTAATATTGGTGAGATGGCAGCCATCATAAGCATCACAAGCAGGTTTAAATCGTAGAGATACCATCAAAAGCTGTAATCGTCATTTTATTTATAAAAATATTCCCTAGTTTAAGTATTCTTAAGATATTTAGACTCCCCCTAAAACCCCTAACAGTCTACGCTGTCTCTATTTTCTTAGGACTTACAAACTCTTGCTTCATTGTAGACTGATTTACTGCTGAGCCACTATAATATGCTTGAAAATTGTTTCAAACAGGATACAAATTTGTCTGTAAGATCCTTTTTGAACGATGCATTCATCGCTTATTCTTATACGCTGTTACATTAGACCGGTTTTCTTTCGTTTTTCACATTTGAGACGGTCACATTTTTTACCTACCCGCTTTGTTATTGACATTAATATCTGCATATAATATGTTATCTGCAATATTACCTGAACTATTTATGTCATCTTGGCCAGTCGACTCATTTTATCTACATAGGATCTCAATCAATGCGATACTTCCTTGAATTGGAACTTCTACCTTCACTGAAGCTTCTGCATGAAGAATTAAATTGTTCGGCTTCATACACGAAACATTCGTAACATACAATATCCTTCGAATTTTCAACATTGACTCTGAATGCGTTGAACTTTGAATATCCTTTGCCTGGGAATGCATTTATTATCATCTCCAAATGCTCTCATTTTATTGACCTGTTAAACAAGCTCCTTTTTCGGTCAAAAACGATCACTTCAATGTCTCCCGTTAAACAAAATTAGAATGGAACTTTTACTTTGGAAAACTTTGGAAAAACTTTTTCTTGGAAAATTTTACTATGAATACGCTTGGTAACAAGGCATGAACGTCTAATATATAACACATACATAGAACAGATCCTAGTCCTTCAAATCTAATCGTCACGGAGAATTGGCGTCAAAAAGCCAAAAAGATAAGTTGATAACTTAAAAAAATATCAGGAGCTCACGTGATACTATAAAGAAATTTATTTGCAAAAGTACTTGAGGTACTCGAAGGTACACATATCCATGTCAAAAAGGCAGTTACCAAGAAAAGTAGCAGAAAATAATGCTTGTTTCTATACAGGGAAATTCGGGGCAAAGAAAGCTTCACTGCAAAGATGTTACCCTTAATTCCTACTACGTTCCCATTTTGTTGAGTCAAATAAACCGACTTTCAAATCATTCGTGGACACTATGACTTGGAATGGTAGGAACACTTCTGTTTTCTTGGTAAGCCTCAGTATACGAAATGTTTCCAATTCATCGCTATTCATTTAGATGTCCTGGAGATACCGTTTAATATTCATGGCAGTGTTAATCGTTATTGTTTTTTTGAGATTATGGAAGACCAAAGACCATGTGGCCAAGACCGCCATCGAGAATATAAAGTAAATTTCAGAAGACCAACTCAATCAATCAAATGTCGTACGAACACCTATAAGACAAAATTTATATGGACCTACACATCCCCAGTAGCATAATGAACCAAACCTTGACAAGATTGTCACATCACGTCGGACTTTTACTTGAAGAAGGCTTCCTGTGTAATGGAATGCTTGGCCAAATGGGATCTCACTGTCAGCAGTGGCAGGTAAAAGCAAAAGAGACTACTACGCTAGTGATTCTATTCTGTAACATTGTGTCAGATGTCACACCATTGTGTCATTGGGTCACAGATTCTGTAACATTGTCGATTGATCATAGCATATTTTCTTTTAAGTTTTCTAGTAAGGGCTAGCAGAAGCAGAACATACCATTTTGTACAGGCATAACCGAATAGAAATAAAAGTCTTCAATTCCTGTATACAAATGGTAGATACCGGTTCCTTTGGTGACAGTTATATTTGAATTTATGTTTCTATTGTTGAAGTAATAGGAACATTCAGCGAAATTATTAAGGTCAAGAGGATTCTGACGTGCAAATCTTCAAGTGTGCCTTTGTTCTTGAAATGAAGTGGCTTTACCCCAACTCAAGACACATGCTCTGAGATAAACTTTTACCAACCAACAAAATCACATTCCCAGATCTCTTTCTCTCTCTTTCTCTCTCTCTCTGGCAGGTGGCCTGCCATGAATCCCGCTCAACCCTAGCAGCAGAGAGATGATTGTTCCATTTGTTTGCTCGAGGTGGCTTCTCCATTGGCATCCTTCATGTGTTAGGCCTCGTTTTTCATATTACCTCGTTTGTCATATTACCAGAACTAATGGCTCACGAACAAGTGCAGTATGTGCAGTTAAACCGCAAAGTGACTGGACTCTAGTAGAGAGTCGAAACACTTTTCGGTTTTGTTTATCCATTCTCTAACTACGAAGCCGAACAGCAGCACGGGTTCTACTGCCCTTTACTGCCCTTCTTGGTTTTTCGTGAGCCTATGGTTTCTATTAGATGGAGTTTCAGCATCCCCAGTTACGATCATGTCAACCGAAACACTGGCTAGATCGAAGTAGCTTGTCTTCGAGTCAACCATCAAGCCAAGGTATCTCACCACTTTCTTGGACTTGATGGTCGCATCGCCATTTTTCGTCTGCTTTCCAATCGAAAAAATGATTTTCATATTTTCAAGCTCCTGATCGAACTCAATGGGTCAGACTTGTAGGCTTCCGTTGAATAGAATGTTTTTTGAATGGCAAAGAAATTTAAATTGAAAACAACTTTTAAGATTACGTATGGTGTGATGTGCTTTATGATCAATTTTATCTTTATGGGTTTGCAATTTTATCATGAATACATTGACACCTGAGCAACGTCTGTGAATTATACAGATTAATTTCGAAAAAACGTTAATTTTCGCACTACATTTACTCTTAGCGATAGTTAGCATCCATCCAGAAGTCTTACAGTGCGTAAGAAAATAACCATGGCAACTGAGGGTAGTATCGATAAAGCTCCAACCACAGTCAGTTCTTCAAACACCATTTTACCCGGAGAAAATTATTTTTTGGTATGCCGCATGTATCTATGAAGTCATTGGTCCTTATGTCTTCGAGAAAGTTACTGGAAATAACATTACAGTCAATAGTGACCACTATAGAGCCATGATATAGGCAATAATTTTCCAATAAAATCAATTGTATGCAATCTAAACCAATCGTTCAACCTTGATGCCATATAACTTTAGAGTAAGATTCCTTACAGGATGGATTACCACACAGTGACACAATGTGCCTCTCTTTCTGATGATCTCCTTGAGTTCCTTGCATATGGCAGTAAGGCAGAGACAGATAGACTAGAGTTTAGTTTTCTAAATTCAGTGGATAAATCTTAATACCTTTTCCCTCCCTGATCATGACAAGCGGTGCTTGTTCACAAAAAAACATCTCGGGAAAGATGGTGAACAAGAAACAGCACTTCCGCTAGCAAACCATCACCACAGCGCTATTCATTTTCAATGGCTGCATAGAATTGTCTAGCTTACTCCCTCTAGAGAAAAGGTAAAAAACCTGAACTACGCCATGAGCGTTAAAAAACGGAAGGCATAAGAAAAAGTCCTTCGAAAACCTCGGCAAGTTTTGCGCCTCAAAGACACAGGATGCCCATTGTTGATGTCGTCGGCATTGACCTTTGCCAACAGTGAATCTTGCAATCATTAATCAGTTTGCATCTGAGTTCTCAGCTGACCTATACATTAGCATTCAGGAATGTTACTCTTTCCGATTTCTCGATCGTTCAGATTCATGAAGGAGGTCATGACATTCGCTCTCTTTTCACAAGCACTGCTGTTCATCAGTATACAGAAGGATAATATTGTGACCAAGAGAAGTTGCAGACAGACTTGATGAAAGTTAGACACGATTTCATCAATGAGACTTGCATACATTTCCAGCTGCAATTCCTTTAGTGGCCATTGATATCCGAGGTATGGTCCAACCCTTAAAAAAGTAAATTATTTTGACGAACGCCTTTCTTAAATTTTACCAATCAACCATTTACCAATGGGTGAAAATCAAAAACACCTTCCGAATTCCAAGTGCAGTAACATTCATGTCTCAATCATACCCACAAAAGACTCAAGAGATTTGAGACAACTTCCTCCGGACCATCGAGCCTGCTTTGGAAGATTTTATCTTATCACTGAACAATGTCGTATTCGAACACAGGATCTGCACAAAGCCATCATCTCTAACCTGATTATAAACTAAGAACAGAACTTTACTTCGAACCCAAAATGCCAGTAATGGCAGATTTGTCACAGAGCATAATTTGCTTCGTCCTTATTTCAATATCCCTCGTATCTTAACAGGAAGTCGATGGGAAGCCGGTCGGGTTTAAATAATTGACACTTTCCGCTTTCTCATTCATGTGATGTTCGGATTTCATGTCTTTGGATTTGAATAGGATAAAACAGCCCAGTTTTCTAATTTTAGGTTAAAAAGTGACACACTTTTGCCCGAAAGCAAAACAGTCGCAGCACCAATCAGATGTTGTCTTTCTGTGAATCCTATTGTATATTCACATTAAAATTTGATTATCTCCTTGACTTAGTGTTGCGGAGTACCTAAAGTTATTTTTCGTAGACGAGTTTTCCTAATGTCCTTTTTCACTTTGTTGGTAACCGCAGTATAGTCGATGCCTCCTCTTTCTCAAAAGGGCATTGACTTTTGACTCTAAAAGGCTTTTGAGAGTCGAGACCAGAAACTTTGACGCTACCACATCTGAAATAGTATTTTTGAATAATGTTTTATTTTTTTGGAAGACTCTATCCGAAACTCCACGAGAAGGCAATCTTCGTTAATTTACTCGTAACATCCCCATGCTAGTTCCCGTTTTTTCGATCAAAGCATTTCCCCTTGTTTGTTAAAGGACATTGTTGTTGTTTGCTGTAACATTGTTGAACTTTTCCTTTCTTTTGGGTTCCCTACCTCAAGTATATGAGGTGAAAATATTGGATCCTGTTGATTAGATCTCTACAACACATTTTCATGTTTTTGGGACATTGATGGCGTTCTTGCCGAATGAAGTCTGCACTTATATTTTCCACCAGTCCCTCTTTTTCACATCTGTTCAAGAATATGCTCGTGATCGGCTTGGTCTTGAGTAAAGCTTGCAGTTTCCTTTTTGTTGACTAATCTTGCGAATCCTGGACCAGCTCTGTGACAGATTATCCACAATTTCTGGAGCCTGGTGGACGAAGATTACCATTCCGATCCCACATGCCTCGATTGAGCATCTCGATGATTTTGTTCCATTGGTTTGTGCTGAATAAATCTGGCCAGGATATCTCTGTTTGAACAAGGATATGATGACTCAACTCTATGTTTCGTCAGAGACCACTGCAGTTTTTGCTTGTAAGCTAACATGCTCATCAGGTCCAGCTCTTTAGTTTTAATATTAAATAACTTTTATCATATAATTACGGCACAACCGTGCAACGTTTGATCCCTGGTTCTCCAAATACATTGATTCCTGGTTTAATCCGTAATTAATTAAGAGTACAGCAAAACGAATGAATTAATGTAACCCTCAAAGCAAATAATTTAAGATTTTGTCATTTTTATAGTTAAGAGGTAAGAAAAGCTTCCTTCAGAGGAACATCAAACTGAAGTATCTAGAAGTGCTTCCAATAAAACCTCAACATATCCTCCCTTATTATTATTTACATTAAACATGACGGTAACAACTCTGCAAGTTCGATGCATGTTACCCATGAAAGCATCCTTGCGAACTTGGCATGCATTTACTCAATACGAATTTCATAAAATACGTATGTATGCACACACGAATATCTGCATATCCTCATGTCAATTACATTTAAGTGTACACCGAGCGCAGGAAGTCAAAATGTATCTACGCTTTAATGTCTAGACAAATGTATCCTGTGAATACATATCCTTGTGCTTGATATCGATTTAATCGTGCTTGTGGTTGTAGTATAAAAACAAACATTTTATGGAAGTTTAAAGTCAAGGTAGAAAATTAAACTGATTCTATGTATATAGTCGAGTCCTGACAGTTTCCTTTTGCTTTTTGACCTTTCAGTACCCTTGATGATGGCTTATGTCACGCGATATATTTACGGGACAGACAAATTGCGACCAAACGCTTTCGAAGTAAGAGGATTGAATGGAGCTTCGACCGGAATTATTCATTGCGACGACTTAGCCATTTTAAGTCAATGGCTTAAGTTGATTACGGATAACATTGTTGGATTAACACATTTACAGGTAAGGTAAAAGTATTTTCATGGAAAGTATTACAACTTTCTGGTGGATTAGAATTAAGACAATTACATTATTTAATCTGTACGTACGTCAATGGCATGTCGTAAAATGGAAACTTTAATTTAATTTACCATAATTGAAATAATACGGTTGCCTTTGTTCGCTTGATATGTTACATGGCCAACGAAATGTTTTAAATGATTTAATATTCAGCCAACACTTAAATAAAAGATTTTCATTTTCACGCCCTATTCAGATGAAATTGTACAACCGAAATTTCGCTGTGGGAGAAAGGATAGAATACATGGGATGGGTCAATGAAGGCGTTATTAATAATAATATTTCATGGCAGAGCTACAAACCGCGGTTTCTCATACTCAAAGGTACAGAAGTGATGCTCTTCGACTCACCGCCGGTAAGTAATCATCGTTGCGAGACATTGAACATTCTTTATCACACCAACATTTAATATTAGTTTATTGTATAGACTTTTCCTAAGGGAGAATCTATTCACTAACCCTTTTGGATCGGCTAAAATCTTTTCATGAATGTTATGCTATAATTTTGCTTATTTATTGGAAAAGTCTTGACGATAAGAACTTTCTTCTTGCAGACAATATTCTCTTCGCTTCTGAATCGATTTATCCTTTCCCTTGCAGCTTTCTCGAATACAACTTGATCTATATCCGAGGCACTATTATCCTTTATGTTTTCTCTGCAAAGTTTTGTTTCTGTTCACCAGGGCAGAGCTTAAGAAATTTAATTTTGAAGGTATCTTAAATCTTCTGTACCGTCGGAACTTGTGTGAAATATGTTGAGATCTAGGAGCAACAGTCAGCCAACTTTCTTGTTATTATCCAGTCAAAAGCAGCAAACAGTAATTTGGGAAACTTTAAACAAAAATGACTTCTATTATAACATCGTTAATGCTATCCCGTTTGCGTTTCATCAAAAGGACGTACACAAATCCATTGCAAAATAAGATTTCCTAATTATAACTGCAGAATCAAATTGAAATTTTCGTTTCAATAATTTTAATGTTTTAATTTCATTTATTTCGATTAAGGATTTCCGTTCTTAGAACTTTCTTAGAAGAAAAATGATTTGAATACATATTGAACGTAAAGGTTTGGCGGTGTTAGAAAACGGGAGTGAGACATCTACACCCTACCTACGTAGTTTAAACTATGTATACGGTCCTCTCAAAATAAAACTAGCTTTGAATATTAAATAAAACAGTTTGCCATTTTCAGCTTCTAAGTCGACAAAATGAAATTATTTCTATAATGAAGCTGTTCGGACTGGAAATTTCGAAAATCGTTTTATTTCTTTGCATTTTTCTTATCCTTATGTCTTCCAAATGGTCTCATAAAATATTTTAATCAAAAAAAAAAAAAGAGTATTCTACGATTGTTAGAAGCAAATGCGCCATTTCGGTTTTTCCAGAATTCTTGCAACTCTTTTCCGAGAACCGATATCATACAAGAGCTCGCCCCTTTGTATAATACCGGTTCTATCCTATTAGAATATTTCCGACACTCTTTAATGTTCTCAGTATCTTTTTGAACGTCAATAAGTATAAACATACTACTAGAACATTAAAAGAATATGACGTTTATCAACATACTACTACTAAAGTCTACTTTATTTATGATTTTATCTGCGAAGCAGTTATCAACTAATGCTGATTTCAATAACACTGGTTAAATTTGAAGATTTTAAAATATGTATGTGTAACTGTCTTCGTCGAGCTTTCGTGCATACTAGAGTGAAAATCGTGAGACGTTTAATAGAACAAATATTCGTGGACTTGGTTTCAAAATCAAGATTACGTGTAAGTGTCGTGAAAGACATATTTATTTGTGGGATTTTATAAACACTGGTAATGAAATATATCTTCATATTGTTTTCATCATGTGGCTGACCGATGTTGGTCGTAATGGATTAGAATTTTTTTGCGTTCCAAAGGACTTTACCAACAAGATTGAGAATAGGAACTTGAGATGCTGTTCCCAATATGTTGCTGTTGCCGATATGTGTATAACAAACTGGCCAAGCAGAAAAACCAAAAAATCGTGAAGAATGATTTTCCGGTGAACAAATTTCTGTGAAAGGGGACGGTACCTGGTAGAAACGCGGCTTCCGTTTCTTACTTGACGTTACAACTGTGATTGGTAAATATACCAAAATTAAATAGATCATTGGTAAATAAGATAAATGTGATTGGTAAATAGACAAATTAAAAGATTATTTTGTATTGCCAAAAACTTGTTAAACTTATAAAGTCATGAAAGGAAAAGAAACACGCCGAATTTGAAATCTGATATGAGAGTGCACAGGGAAAAATGTTCGACAACTTAAGAAGGAAGCTGCAGTGGTAAGAAGATATTATAAATATGTTCAAAAACTCTGCGAAATTTCACATTCTCCAACCTTTCCGATTTCAATTTCGATAATTTCGTCGTCCAAAAGCTGGGGTGCGTGTTTACGGGAAGATAAACGTATTACAGGTAGGTTTTGCGGTATGCGCAATAACAAAAAGCTGAAAAGAAAAAAAAATGGAGCAGGGACAGAAGAAAAACGCAGAGAGGAATGAAGCAATATCAAAGGCTGAACAACCAGGTAAATAGAGAAAAAACGGTACATAAATGCAGAAACCTGCGAAAACCACCGATTGACGGGAAAAGTCATGACGGAAATATTAGTCAGTTATAGTTCGATAATACAACGATATCTTGATAACTTAGCTAAAATGAATAGAGAGATATGAGTCGGCTTTTACCATCTCCTTTTGGCCGACCAAGTTCCACAACATCAGTTTCGAAATTCAGACTGCCGCAACTACCTGATGCTCAATATATAGACAATAAATCCAATCCACAAACAATTCAGCTTGGGCTTAGGAAAACAAGAGTGAAAATTTGAAAAACCAACCAACCTAGGAAAAAGACACAATGTGTGTTACAACAAGGCTCTTTGGGCTGTCGTGCCGAAACATGTTCTTTTGTGAATGGTATGATCCTGTGTATGTTGGGAAGGATTTATTGGAAGTTGCTGTAAAAATTTAGGTATCCATATTTAACGTAAGCCGTATCCCCCTTTTTGGAATTGGAAATTATGGAGATCATGAGCCACAAAATTAACATATCAGCCTACAATTATTTGCCACAAAGGGACGACTAATGTATCTTGATGGCTGAAATGACAACGCAGCTGGCTAAAAAGGAAGGCCGTTTGAAGATCAAAGGAATATAAGGAACTCTGTAAAAATTGCAAAAAAAAACTTCAAACGGGTTTTCCTCAAAATATCATTTTTCATATACCGGCAATCAATCTCAGGACCTGGTTCGATTGACTTACACGAAATTTTGAGCATTTGACAAGGTTTAACACAATTCGAATTTCCAATTTTGTCAAAAAATGGGGTAAAATATTTTTTATATGGAAAGCGATGAAAAGAGGAAAATTTGAAATTTAATTTTTCAAACTGCCGCTGGTTTTTCAAGGAAGTTTTTATAATCACTGTTGGATTCATGTGCAAGAAACCTTCCCCTGGAAAACCTCATTGAAATATTATGTTTCGGATGTGTCAATCCGGAGATTATCTGACCCCCATGCGAAAAGTGATCTTGATTTTGGCGCCCTCTATCAAATGGTAAAAAAATGACCAACAAAAAAATAATTTTTTGGAACTGCTATTATTAATAAGTAACACTAAGATGTTTGTAAAAGGTATTTGTTTTTTTCTTAACTCACAAAGGTGACGAGGACAAAATCCCACGCAATAAAGCTTTTTGAATCTGTAATTCTTTTTGTTTGCCTTTTATGTATTTTCTTCTTTTTGAAAAATGTTGTTTGGTGTCTGATTCTTCAAATTGGGTAGGTCAATAAGAATGAACTTGAGTTTTATAAGAATAATTTTGAAAGTATTATTTGCAGCAATCGAAGCTCCAGATCTACTTTGAAAATGCAGTATTTGAGTAACACAATCATAAACAGGAATGAAAAAGAATGCGGGAAATACATGGACAAAAATGGAGACTAAGCATAAAGCGATCAAGACAAATGAAAGTTAATGACAGTCATGATTAAATCTCTCGAAAACGACATAAAACCACGAAGAGTAAATGAAAAATAGTAGAAGATTTTTTGTTTAGGTCTCGCAAGCAGTCAAATCGCAGGGGTTTTCCATGTTAGTGATGTCTAATTTCGAACAGGATTGATAATTTTCTTTAACATATATTGGTTGTGCAAACACCGCCTACCATTCTGTTTTCTTTGTTTCTTGACAAAAGTTCGCAAGTTTCAAAAATTCAACTTTACCACATATCATAACGCATGGATTCTTTTTGTATGTAGTGTTTCTGTTGGCCTGGAACTCCTCCAAAAATTCTGCGATGTTCATCTTATCACCGCCTTGCATAACTTCCAATAGATTACCATCTGCCTCCTCCTTGGACCATTCATTTAATTTGTCTTTCGATGAGCCTTCGCTGGCTGGTGTCCAAAATCAAACTCGTTTAGTAAACAATTCTGAATGAACAATTTTGACAATACCAGCCACGATGCGGTAAAGAGGGCGCTGATAAAAAGGGAAGTCAATCATACCCTTATTCGCTGGCTGTCTCGGTCACTGGCGGGGCGAACCATCATATGTAAAGTGGGATCAAGCACCATCAACGTATGTACGGATCATGGATGACCACAAGGAGGTGTTCTTTCACCACTACTACAGACTTTTGTGGCAGATGAAGCCATAGGCACACTGTTAGAAGCTGGGGTGATTTGTCAGGTGTATGCGGATGATATCGCAATTCTTACCAGAGGAAAATACGAAGGGACACTGTGTGATATAATGCAGGGAGCACTACAAATGTTGAACAGCTGTTGCCAGGAGATAAATCTAAGGTTTAACCCCGATAAAACCACACTAGTGCCATCCACAAACAAAAGAAAAATGGATCTAAATGGGACGGAGATTGGGTATAAAAATGCAATCAAGAATCTCGGATTGCTGTCGGACGGCAGGTTCAGGTGGAACGGACCCATTAAGGCAGTGTTTCAAAAGGCTATCAGAGCTCTGATGGTGTGCAGGAACATGACAGGCAAGTCATGCGGTAGCCTGGAAATCCTGTGGTGGATGTATGCCATGATGGTGAGACCATTCATCAGCTATGGAGCGATTTCCTGGGCAGACAAAATCCAAGAACGCAAGACGAAGCTTGCACTCGATCGAGTTCAGCTTTTGGCATGTGTCTGCATCACCGGAGCCGTAAAGTCATGTCCTATGGCAGCTCTCCAGAAAATCTTATACCTATCGCCACATCATTTTGTGATACAAAACAGTAGCGACATCTACAATGACAAGAATCTTCCACGAAGGAAGAGAAAATGGCCTTAGAATTGGGCACAAGAACCAAGCTAAACTAATGAAGGTATACCCATTCATATATGCACCGTTTCACAACAGTCTTTATGTAGTACTGAGTGACAAGAGAGAATGGAGCGTTGAATCTAATATGCATTTCATAAGATGGAATGCAATCAGGTGGTATACGGATGGTTCCAAGACATCTTTGAGAACAGGATTTGGAGTATTTGGGTCCGGCACCAAATAGTATCGACCGATGGGAAGTATGCCAAGTATCTTTCTGGGCGAGGTCTATGCCATCGCTGTAAGCACATAACTCAGCATAGACAGAGGATACAAAGGCAAAACCATAGCTATAATTTCCGATAGCCAAGCAGCCTTAACAGCATTAGAATCCCTGGTGATTACAATATTTGATTAGAATCTTTTCTTACAATGGTGATGAGAATATTTCTATATTGTTGCAATACACTCAACAAATTGAGTGCGGACAACAGGGTTACCCTATACTGGGTGCCGGGGTACGCAAGTTTCGAGGGTAATGAGCAACCGGACTAATTGGCGAGGAAAGGAGCATTGACAGCATTCATCGGTTCTGAACCCTTTAGCGCAACTTAAATGAATTTCATTCACAGGGCCCTCAAGGAAACTGAGGATAGAGAATACAATAGGCCCTGGAATGGACTTCCAGAGTTTCGAATGTCGAAGCTGTTCCTCGACGTTTATGGCGAGAAGAAATTTCGAGCGTGCATCGAAATGAATAAAAGAAAGCTAAGGTTCCTGACTGGGATCTTCACTGCATCAGAGGTGGCACTGCACACTCGGAGGGCATCTCAAAAGGATGGGCTTGACAGTGAATGATGAGTGCAGACTTTGTAATCTTATGGATGAGACAACAGTGCATTTGCTGGCACACAGCGACGCACTGTCCCGCAGGAGAAGAGAAAGTTTAGGAAGCTGCTTCCGTGTCGAGGAGGGATTGGGACGCCTGAGGCCGAAACAGATCATTGACTTTCTCAGAAAGTTAGATCTGCTTGAGGCGCTCTAGGAGTACCGGAACTGGGTGCACAATAAACCTGTAAGGGTTGACGTGCACCATCCCCGACAGTTAATCAATCAATCAATCAATCAGTCGTGTATAGACGGCTTCCGCGTAACGGCCTGTGTAAAGTGTAATTTTTTATTTATAAAAACATTTTTATTGTTAACAATTAGAATATCGGCAAGTGCTTATGCATAACGCTTAAAGAATCGTAGGATCAAAAGAAAGACGAAGATGCACCGAACTATATATGTTCGAACACTATTTTATGTAAGCACGATATACACCGATAGTCCGTACAGTGACGCTACTGCGGCGGCACGATGTCCCATTCAGCGGTGTCACTCTGACGGACACCACTGCCGTAGCAAAAGGGATAAAGTACACCTGTTTTGAGTAATTTTTTTTTTCTTATTTTTTGGACATGTCCACCATTATCCAAAAAAGAGTTAAATAAATAATTCGACTTCAGCAAATTTTTTTCAGTCAAATCAAAGATCGCGCGTCTAAGATGCGGATTCACATAATCCAGGAATAATACGTTATTTACCGAAGTATTTTGAAATGGCAAACACTATTTCAAAGGATTGGAATGAGTCTTGATGATTGAGTACTGTAAAACAAACTATGAAAAATGCAAAGAACCTTGCAATGCATTCAATTTGTTCATGTGAACTAACCTTAGAAATCTCCAGAGTAAAGTCAATAAATGAAATTACTTTCCGCAAAGCAGTGCAGCAGTTCTCACTTTAAGTATGGTGAAGAAAGCTTAAGTATGGCGGTTTTACCTACAAAATCACCTTTAGTGAAGTCACTTCACTGCTCAAACCGGGCTCCTGGCAAGTGCTTCTTCATTAAAATTTACAAAAAGACGACGAACCAACAAATACAGCAGTAGAGAAACATCTTGAAGATAAAAACCGAATATATTTTTGGCAGGGTACGTCTGTTTTCAAGTAATTTGAAAATTCAATTACGGTATGTAAGGATTGTTTAAAAAATGGGCTTGCAAGTGATATATATGGGAAATTAGTTTTTTTTGTTGTCGCAGGCCTAAATTATATTATGTTCTATACCCATCAAGCCATGCTGCTCTGTTTGTGAGGAGAAGTTTTGACGTTTTGTAGCCATCAACAAACAAATATTTGACTATACGAGTCCTTTTTCTCAGAATTTTTCTGCTTTTGTTCATATTATTTACACCAAGTTTTTGTTGTTGCATTGGAAAAACCTTATCATGAAAAAATTTAAATTGGCTATGGAACATGCTGAAATGCAGGAGCTAGATGTCGTAAATTATTCCGAAGATATTAAATTGCGCTGGACATCTTAGAAAATTCTCGCCTTATGAAAATTGCTATTACATAAGAGTTTCCACATCTGATCCAGTTTAAACCTGTCTAATACGACTGTAAATGCTCTGTCACCAATTAAAAACAATTTTTTTATTTTTCTGATTATGACATATTTTTCGACCATTCTTATGATTATATGTTTTTTCTTACTTTAGATCCAAAGGCTACTTGTATGTATTGATCTATTATAAGGAAGTGTGGTTGGTAAGAGAAGGTGGAATGTCAACTTTTCTGAACAAGCTTTGACAACGAATTTTAACTACAACAAAGTGAAAATAAAATAATGTGATGGATCTTACTAAAAGCAAGAAGTTTACTGAATGTCCTTACTGCTAGCAAACCATTTTATCCGACCGTCAACTGTTGGATATTCTATGGAGTTTTCGCACAACATTATGACGTGTTGATAGCCTTGATTGATTTTTGTAAACGTATGTTCATTAGCAAAAATATGACACAGATATCAAGGCAGTGTGGATTTATTGCGAAAGCATAAACTTGATTCACATAAGCCGACTGTAAAACATATTGTTGCGCGTTGAGCAGGTGCGCGACCTGTTTGCTATTCGCAAATATTGCTAATAGTGAAATAAAACACTCGCGAACTATTTTAAAATTAATTCTTAAAATTTAATTAAGTTTCTTCTACACTTTATGATTAATTTACTAAAATCACTAATCACTTTAATGAATTAAATTATTTAATTAACACTTATTCAACATAATTAAACACTAATTCAATTATTTAACACTTTTCTCACTTTTTCTTATTCCGAATTTTTCTGGCGCGCACTGTCGCGTACTCTCGCGTTTTTCATTCACAACTGCTTGTCTCGTCGTTCGCTGTAGTCGCTTATATACCACTACCAACCATCCCAGAACCTTCCATACAGATTGTTCTCGCGTGTACGCGTCGAGTCGCTTGCACCGGGATCTGTTGTACTTGATGCGCGTGACGTGCTTTATGCTTGCGCACACGAGAACAATCGATGTGTTGGTAGCAGATAGTCGTAAACATGTTTACGACTTTTTATTTACGCCGACTACAGTTCGCGTGACCTGAACACATCACACTATCCCCGCCTTAAATCTTTTTCGCCCCGAAAAAGTGTGACATTAACCATCTCCGCGTCTTCCTGCTGATAATATGGGGCAAGGCGGTCCAGATGCACAATTTTCATTTTTGCCCTAGGTTTCTGGTGTTCTTGTATCCGGTATACCACATCGTTGATCCGTTTGACGATTCTATAGGGTCCTTCCCAATTCGGCTGTAGCTTCGGAGATCTGCCTTTATGACGCCGGGGGTTATATAGCCAAACCAAATCGTCCGTCTGGAAACCAGATGAGTTTGCCATTAAGTCATATCTGGTCTTCATGCGATCAGTGGCTGACTCTATTTGTTTCCGCACTAATTGGTGTATCTGACTCAGCCGTTGCCTTAAGTCGCTTGTATACTCCGAAATAGGTTGGGGCTTCTCAGGGGGTGTCCCAAACTTCACATCAGCTGGTAGACGAATCATTTTTCCAAAGATGACTTTTGCGGGTGCTTCTCCAGTCGATGCATGTTCCGCAGTTCGGTATGCCATCAAAAATAATGGAATGCGTCGATCCCAATCTCTCTGGTTTTCATCCACCATCTTGGCCAAATGTTTATTAAGCGTGTCATTGAACCGTTCGACCATTCCATCGGACTGAGGGTGAAGTGGCGTTGTCCGTGTTTTCCGTATACCCAGCAGTTCACACATTTCAGCAAAAACTTGTGACTCGAAGTTTCTGCCTTGGTCTGAATGTAGTTCATGGGGTACGCCATATCTACTAACCCACTGAGAAACGATTTGTTCCGCTACAGTAGTTGCTTCCTGGTTAGGAATTGGGTAGACTTCTGGCCACTTGCTGAAGTAATCAGCTACAACTAGTAAATACCGATTTCCCCAGTCGGACTCGGGAAAGGGTCCTGCGATGTCCACAGCTATTCTTTCGAATGGTACCCCCACGTTATAGGTCTGCATTCGTCCTCGCGTTCTTCGACTTGGGCCTTTGACGGAAGCACATATTGTGCATTTTCGACACCAGTCAAGAACATCCTCTCGAGCGTGAAGCCAATAGAACCTTTCCCGCACGTTTGCCAGGGTTTTGTTTACTCCAAGGTGACCTCCCGATGTGCCTTCATGCATCTCCTTCATTACTCCTTTGACCCGACTCTTGGGAAGAACAATTTGCATCCTATGTGAAGTGCCATCTGCCGTTTCCCATTTCCGTTTCAAAACTCCATCTTCGACCTCAAGGGAGTTCCATTGAGCCCAATAACTTTTTAACACCGTGCCGTGTGCTGATATGTCCTTCCACTCAGGACGTCCAGTTGTCTTCTTCCATACCAACAATGGTCCAACATCATCATCTGCTAGCTGAGCGTCCCGCAGTGCGTGCTGCGTCCAACCCTCGTCGACTTCTGTTGTGACTACACGCAGATCCACGCCTTGTTCTTTTTCCTCAGACCGTCGGCAGTGTTTACAAGCTGCTGGACATGGGCGACGGGATAAAGCGTCGGCATTCCCATGCACTCCTCCTTTTCGATGGACGATTTCGTAATCATATTTCTGTGGTGTTTCCATCCTTGTAACCAACCCTTGTTCCACGAAGTTGGCTTTAGTTCGTTTCCCTGACCCTTCAGTTAGAGGGGCCTTATTTTCAAGCTCTGGCTCTGGTCGGCGTCTCCATCTAGTGGCACAGCTTTGGCAATGGCTTGATGTTTTTCGCTGTTTGCAGCCCCACTGCAAGTGCCCTTGTTCACCACAAATCCAACATCTAGGTGAAACACACACCTTCGATCTATTCGTGCCCACACGTTCACATCTGCATCCTTCTGTTGTAACCTGCCGGATCCTGACTGTGTTACGAGTGGCTGTTTTGGCAGCTTCGAAGTTCAAACAATATGCCAGTGCGTCCTTTACTGAGCACTTTTCGGCTAGGCGTACAGCTTGTTGCATTTCCCTGTCCTGCAACGCACTAATAAATGATTCTGCTGCCACATCATCTCGAATATATTGGTTGTATGCGGGGTAAGCCAAAAGTGCAAGCCTTTCAGTATCCTGAGCCAACTGCTGTAGAGTTTCACCTGGTTTCTGCATCCGGTTACGCAGCTGCGACCTGTAGATCTGCTTCAGGTGATTATCTCCATACCTCATGTCCAGTGCGTTCATGATAGCGACGGAGCTTGACTGCAACTCGACAGGGACAGTTTGGAGTATTTCCGCAGCTGGGCCTCTCAGAGCAAGGATTAAGGCTGTCGCTCGCTCCTGGTCATTCCAGTGATTTGCTTGAGCGGCAGCTTCAAACTGGGTTTTGTAAACGCTCCAAGCCATTTGTCCATCGAAAGTTGGCACTTTTACACTCCTTGTTGAGATACTGGCTGTATTCGTTATCGGGCTTGGGTTACTCCATATCGGGATCGGGTTGCTCGCTATCGGGGCCGGGCTACTCGCTATCGTTATTTTCCCTTGTTTTAATTCTTCTTTTATTCTTTCAATCTCTTCCCGAACCATCTCCATTTGGCTCATCCTTTCTTCCACTTTGTCCATCCTTTCTTGGAAACCTTCAATTTGTTGGTTAAGCTTTCGGTTTAGTTCACCTAAATCTGCTCTTAATTCAGCAGATTGCTTGTCCAGTTTCTGGTTAAAGTCTGCTGATTGCTGGTCCAGTTTCTGATTCAGGCCGTTTAAGTCAGTTGACTGCCGGTCGAGCTTCTCATTTATGTCAGTTGACTGCCGGTCGAGCTTCTCGTTCAACTCGGTTGATTGCTTTTGCATTACCATCAACATTCGCATCAGCCCTTGCGCATTCAGAATTTGTTCTTCCTCCTCGCCTCCTCCTCCTCCAGTGCAACTTTCAGCATCGGGAAACTCAAAGGACTCTGGATCCATTCCTTCTGCTACCAGCGCTTCGTTTAACCGGGTGATTAATCTAGCCTTGCTTCCTTCGGTGGAAATTTTCCGCTTTTCCAACTCCTCCTTTAGTTCCCGCAAAGTAAGAGCGTTGATTTTACGCGGCATTTTTCTTACGAATTTGCAAAAGTTCACGAAAAGTTTTCACTATAGTTCGCGTTTTTTTTTTCGAAAGTGTTTGAGTTTGTTCACTTCACTATTGCACGAATAATCCCACTTCTGACACCAGTGTTGCGCGTTGAGCAGGTGCGCGACCTGTTTGCTATTCGCAAATATTGCTAATAGTGAAATAAAACACTCGCGAACTATTTTAAAATTAATTCTTAAAATTTAATTAAGTTTCTTCTACACTTTATGATTAATTTACTAAAATCACTAATCACTTTAATGAATTAAATTATTTAATTAACACTTATTCAACATAATTAAACACTAATTCAATTATTTAACACTTTTCTCACTTTTTCTTATTCCGAATTTTTCTGGCGCGCACTGTCGCGTACTCTCGCGTTTTTCATTCACAACTGCTTGTCTCGTCGTTCGCTGTAGTCGCTTATATACCACTACCAACCATCCCAGAACCTTCCATACAGATTGTTCTCGCGTGTACGCGTCGAGTCGCTTGCACCGGGATCTGTTGTACTTGATGCGCGTGACGTGCTTTATGCTTGCGCACACGAGAACAATCGATGTGTTGGTAGCAGATAGTCGTAAACATGTTTACGACTTTTTATTTACGCCGACTACAGTTCGCGTGACCTGAACACATCACAATATCCTGAAACATGCTCATATAAAATTCTAGCCCGTAAAACCAATAACAGTGCAGAGATTGAGTTCAGCTAATATTGAATAAGCCATTTAATCTTCCTGGAAAGGCTCGATAATTATTTTTATATTTGTTACAAACGTTTGTAAGAGATGAAATGGATAATCAAAGGATCTCCGACCGTTTAACCTTATTTCAGAAAGTTGGCTCATTTATTACGCATAGTAAACAGAGTGTCGTAAAGACCTAAGAACTCATCTATGTTTAAGTTGCATTTGGGATATTTCACCGTATCTGTGAATTTATCTTACTGAACTAATAATATCATCCTATAACATTCCCCCTACCACGGCTGGCAACAAAAAATATCTAAGATATTTCTGAGAAATAACTCAGCTAACAAGACTTAAACAAATTTTCAGCGATGTCAGCGTTCAATATCGGAAAATTGAAAGGATATCGACGTCTTTTTGTGACTACCCACCCACACATAGGCACACATGGCACGCCGCATACTCGAGCACTTAAGATCCCATCTTTCAATTTCACTGTGAATAATTCAAACAGTTTTTACCCTGCGTTCAATCTTTTTCTTATAAGGCAATAAACCCACCTTTTACTGGTCGAATCATTTTTCGGTGAACGTATCCTGAAAATGTTTTTCGCTGCCGCCAGCCTTAATATTTCACTTGACCTTTGTAAGCTACTGCTAACAGAGAACAATAAACCTACTTAGCGCTGGTATTTTCGAACATCAAGTAAATGGAAAAGACTTTCCTTCGTCTGATAAAATTTTTATTAGAGTTAAAGGCAGAAAAGGAATACGACTTAGAATGTGAGTTATCCGAGAGAAAAAAAAACGAGGAAGCATTTTATCGTTTCATCTGGTTAATCGAAATTCGAACGCTTTCCAAGTTTCAGCTTCATATGTGGTAATAGAGGGAGAGGTCCTCGATAGTCAATTTAAATAAGCCTAACTCATGTTTATGACTTGGCAAGTAATTCGAAATAATTACCCTGAAATGAGCTGAATTACTACCAGCCGGGCATGCATTTGTGGTGAATTAAGGTCGGAATGAAGGTTTATGTGATGGGGAATTTCATGGGAATAAATTGGGTAATGGCTCATGTGTACTTCCTTGAGGGAATATTAAATTTCGGTGAAAAAATTTATGCAAGGGATTTAAGTACATAATTTAGTTCTTAGACCGCAATCACGTTCCAATGCACCTTTTATCTCGTATTTTTGTAAAACATTGTTAAACTCAGCTTCTAAATAGGCTGTTGAGCCACTGATTTTTTGAAAATGTATATGAAAAGGTGAGCTTTTTTTGAAAATTAATTTTCTTCAATTATATTTGAATATCGTTTGAAGTTTCTCGTCATTATGGGAAAATGATTTCCATTTACCAAATCGAATATGACCGATCCATTCTATGAACTTGTCTATGTTTGACTTTGTTAATTGCACTCGAATCGCTTGAAAGAAAAAATATTTTTTAGATTTTCACATTCATTATAAAATCCACCGCTAAATACTTCCTTTCAAAGTTCCTCAAATCCAGTCTTCTGGCATTTATCAATTTCTACCAGAACAACTTCGAATCGATAAGAATAAACTCATTGTTCCTTTTCGCTTTCGATATCTTCTAATATAAGCGTTTGTTTGATTCTATATTTTAGCTGAACGTTGCAGGACTAAGCAAGGCGCTTGTCACATACAAAGTTTATCAGACCATGTTTCGAGTCGTTAAAGAATCGGAAACCGTAGATTCTCGTCAGCATTGTTTCCTGCTGCAAAGTTCTGGCCATGAACCACGCTATTTAAGTGTCGAGACACGACAGGAACTTTTAAGAATAGAAAATAGCTGGAATGCAGCCATCGTGACGAGCGTTATCAAGTTGGGAGTAAGTACAAAAAAGGAGTTTTTTTTTCTGAAATGTTCACTTTTCAAACATGGTGGGTGCACGTGCATTTGCAATGCGGACGGGCTGACCCATACGTGGAATAGGAATTTCGAATGACAAAAGGAAACACTTATTTAGCTCAAGTTTTCAAATACTTATGAGCTGCAGTAGAACTGAGAACATTTTTCCAGGCATGGAAAATATTTTCGCAAAATACAATATATTAATACACAAAGTTTAAGAAACAAATGAATTTACAATTTTTCTTGAATAACGTTTGCTTATTTTAATTTTTATCAATTTTTTTTCATTTTTTAAATCTAGTTCTTAAATCTAGAAAAATTTTATCTCTATTCTATAATATTATGCAGAAATATACCTATAGAAACATGATAATGTTTCATGTGATTTTTAAGATGTTGTAAACGTTCCCTCCCTTTGATTTGACCTACTTATGTGCAGAGAAGAATTGAAGCAAATATTTGTATTGTTTCCTAGCTCGGGAGGTTCGCGCAATATCCACGTGGATTCTTTTAACCATTAATTTGCAGAACACACGCAGCACTAACGACAGATAACAATACATGCAGAGTTATAGTAACCAAGTTTGATCCTAAAAAAACAGCTTAACAACTCATTGGCTTTATCGAATGCATATTTAAAACCGCCGAATTTGGCGTTCAAATAAATATTTGCACATGATAAGCCCACAAAGTCCCAAAAGACTGCCGCTTATTATCATATTCTCAAAATTATTTAGATGAAATATAGGAACATGTGATAAGAATACGAATGGAATGTTTTCAATTACATATGAATAATGGTGAACCCTTGACCTCACACTTGAGTAAAACTTCAGTCTCACTCACTCCTTACAAAAGGAATGATCAGAGGGTTATTTTTTAACTTATTTTTCCTTTGATTTTTCAATTGAACAACTTTCATTAAATTGGTCCCAATCCCTAAAAATAATAAATAAGTAAATAACTTCTACAAATACTTGGAACCAAAAAATTCATTACTCTCTCACCTTTTGTCACTTGCATGTTAATAAAAGGATCGTATTCCTTGGCTTTTTAGTAGTAAGCAGGTAAAAGCTACAAAAGCTACATCATACACATACATTTTCGCCGATTTCATCTCGTGAAAATTGGAGTTTCATCGTAAACGGTCTCCACGATGGCGGGGTGGATAGGAAAAAGATCCCGTACAATTTCGTCCATCGTTTCTGCCTCACATGAGTGATGTAACCTTTGGGCACCGAGGATTTTGTATCCCAGGCCCCATGGAACCCCGTTCACGTCGTCCAACAGGTTTTGCCAACGGCTAGCCTGGCTGCTGTTGATAAGCCTGCGGAAACATTTTCTAGCTGACTTATAAGCTGCTAATCGGATGCATGCCTCTTCACGAGTCCGAGCTCGCTTCACTATTCGTCTTAGTTTGTGGCACTCCCTTCGTTGTTCGATAATTTTAGGTGTCCACCAGTATACTGGAGGCTTGTCTTGCCAGAGTCTTCGTAGGGAGATGGAAGACCTGCCAGCGGATGTAATAATTCTCATAGTTAACCACATCTTTTGCCACAGGTCGTCCACTCCCCAGTGTGGCTTTCGATAGCAGTGATCGTGCACTTCAACAAACTTCTCAGTATCCTCTTTCTCAGTATTCAGTTGGAGCGCTGAAGACAGCGGTCTTCAGGAGTTACCGTCATGGATCTCCAGCTCTATGTACTAGTGATCGCAGGCCCAGTAATCCTTCTGCACTTTCCAATCTTCAACTGATTTTACTAGGCATCCTTAAGCGAATATCACATCAGATATAGTTCCAACGAAACCCCATCGACGGAAAGTAGGGGGTTTGCCCTGTGTTCAGTATGATGCACCCAGTTCTGGCTGCCACGTCAAGGATCCCTTGGCCCCGATCATCTGATTGAGATATGCCCCATTCGATTCCTCCAGCGTTGAAGTCACCTCGAACGACCATATGGGCCTCTGTACTCGAAACAGCGTCTTGAAAAGCTTTGAGCCTAAGTTGGAATGACGACAACAGACCATTCAAGGTTAGATATACACTAAAGAGTGTAGCTCCCGAATACCGAACCCAAAGATCCATCTCTTCACGGCCCTGAATTTTGCGGTGCGCACTGTTCCGAAATCAGATAGCGGCTGTACCGAATTTGCCAAGCTAGTTGGTTAATTTCCTGTGTGATGTTTCTTCCTCAGTAATGCAACTGTTTGAGTTTTAAATCCTGAGAAGAAAATCTCTTGAAAAAAGAGTTGATTTTCGGTATATTCATCTTACGACATTTGGTAGTGGTCGCAGTTAAGGGAAGATTAAGATTATCTAGTAAATCGACCTAGCAAAAGGACTGTCAGCTGCCGAACTTCTGTTTCCTGTCTAGATCGGATTTTTGTGTTCTGTATTGGTCCTGGATGTCCTGTATTGGTCCTTAATTTAAATTTATTTTGTATTTTTTTTTTTTTTGACTATTTTTGACTAGCAAAGTCCTACGCTATTTTTTCGGGTAGGTAGCTTTGGAATTACTGCTGTAACTGTGTTATTTCCAGATGAATTTTGTAACCATTGATGACACGAATGGCATCATAGAACAAAACTGCCCCTTATCGATGATAAGGGGATGATTTGGGATATCTTCCCCATCCTTAGAGGTCCATTCGTGCATTTGTCTAGTGGATTTTTTAGGTGAGTTTGTATTGAACTTGAAAAAAAGTCGATTGCAGTCAAATCTGGAGACTGAAGTGGTCAATCATAACCAACACCATTTGAAATCAATCTTCTTGATTGATCAATTTTCTTAAATTCAATCAATCCATTGTTTCACCACAACTTGACACGTAAAATGTTGCTGGAACCAAAAATCCCCCATACCATTTTCAATCAGTTCATTTACCAAAAAATATACATCATTGTTCAATACCGCATTTCATTCTCAGACACTGTTACACCGTTTTGCTTTCCAAAAAAGTAAGCTCTAATGACTCTTTGCGAGTAAGCACTGTACCATACAAGGACTGTTGTTGAATTCAAAGGCATTTAGATTTCAAACAGTCATTTAGATTTAGATTTAAGGATTTAGATTTAGATTTTTGTATATTGACAAATCCAAAAAGTATAAAATGTGCTGAGTCGGTCATGATTAAATAGCTCCAGGAATCAGGACTGTTATTAAAAATGTATTTCATATTTTTATCGGATTGAATGTGACGTGACTTTTCTTAAATAAATAAAATTGCGCCAATTTCATTTTTTATGTTGTAAAAAATGAATATCAATTTTGTAACTTAAATTTTTGGCTTTGATGTTGCCTAAAAATAATTTTGATTCATTTTAGCCACTTGACGTTAAATTGTGTAAATTTTAGCACATTTAAATCACGATATATAGCTCTATAGGCGCATTCCTATAGAATAGCTGAGAAGAACCTATTTCAAAAATTAAATTTCTCAATTTAAGCTGATTCTCCCGGTGAGCAGTATTCTATGGTAGAAATTGTACTATACGCTTCCAAAGCGTGTTGACACATGTCAATCCGACTACTGACTGTGAAGTTATACGAGTACGTTTTTGTGATCGTGTGCGACAAACAAAATTAGCCTGTAATTGCGCGGAGTTTTGGATTTCTCAATTTTTGCATGCCCTTGTTTTATTGCCTGAAGGCAATGCGATGTCCCTGTGTGTTATAGGCGTGCTTTCTTTCAGCTTCACTTGCAACAAATAATTTTATGAAAACATTTGGTAAGTTTGAAGTTGCTCATGCTGGATCGTCAAATTTGGGGCGAGGATTCCAGGAATTCAGCATTGATAGTAAAAATAATCTTAAAAATAATACTAGTCATCGATCACGCTCAACTAGTATTTACACATTATTATTGTTTGACAATTTCATTATTTATTTCGAGAAACACGGTTTCATTAATGTACAAAAAATTCACGATACTCTCACGGTGGTGACGCGAGAACTGCATATCAGTCTTCGGATGATTATTAATTATGTCAAACATTTCCTGAGCCTTTTTGCTTGTGAGTAAAGGAGAATAATTTTGCTTGACTAAAAATTTCGGGTTTTTTGTACAAACTTAGATATGCGCCAAAACATTTCCTTTCACGAACGTATACTTTTCATCATAGTATTATCCTGATTAAATCAGATCTGACATCCGGATGTATCCTTTTGTAAGTTTGGTGGAATCAAAGTCTTGTAACAGATAACTATAGCGTTTTGAACATTGCATCAGGAATGAGAGAGACTTCGAAGGCACATGCCTACCTTGAGCTGTTTATTGTGAATAATTTTGACATATTTGTTACAGTACAGCTGCGGATCCAGATGAACTCATAGATATCGTATGCAGAATTTGTGTGAAACCCGCTCAGAATCTCCTCTTCTGGAATTGGAATCATGTTTCAAAGGAGCTCTGGAGCCGCTCTGGAGTTTTTCAAATCTTTGTTTTAACTATACATTTAATTCAGACTTTGGTGTGATTTTCTGGGTGATTTCCGGAATGAAAAATGCTTCCAACCGTGGTGATGGCCGATTTCAGACAATCAACGTGCAATTCATGTCAAGAAAAACTCGTTTCTTGCTGTCAATTTGACGTTTTGCTCATAAGCAGAACGGAAGCAGAACACTAAACACGCTCGCACTTTCACTACAATCACCTAATTAATTGCATAAAACACTTTTTGCAAATGCCCTACCTGCGCGTCGGACCGCTTTTTGCCGAAAACCTTGCCATCACCCAACTAAAGCGCCGATTTTCTCGCCATCTTGACACCATCTGTGCGTCTAATTTTACTGATTGCCATATTGCGAGTGGAGACTTACACGACTTTTATAAACGAGCTTCTCCGGTAAGCTTCTTTTTCGTCGTCGAGTGCATTGATCTAATGACTAATGAGTACAGAACTAAATTTACGTTGACGTGTTATTTTATAATTGAATTATTGATACGAGCGAATTTACACGCGTCTGAAAAGAGACAGCAAAGAAAACAACATATTTTGTCTTCCTATAAAATACATTTTCTTCATCCTGAATATACTTAAAGGCGTACACAATTTCCATTTATCTTTCTGGATGGCAAAATGTTCCTTAAATACTTAAACTTTTTAATATAATCATAATATGAGTATTTTGTACTTTCAGTTTCATACATACGTCTATGTCGAAAAACTCAGAACTCTACTTATGCTACACTTTCCACCAATTCTCTTTTCCGAGGTTAATTCCTCACATATGAGCCTTTGTATTACGATAATAATTTTACATGCATGCTTTAAAACTTTTGTAATGCGATTATACATTTATCATATTTTCCTTTCTGCCCAATTCCCATAGCGAAAAACTTTTGCTGTTTCACATCACGGCAAGAGCGGTGGCTTAACTTTGGACTGGCAATCGGGATTCTCCTTGGTAGAAGGAGCTGATGCAACAGTAATCTGGCAATATAAGTTCTCGCAGTTACGTGGATCCAGTGACGATGGCAAATCGAAATTGAAGTTACATTTTCAGGATCATGAAACGAGAACGATTGAAACGAAAGTAAGTACCACATGTGTACGTATATGGTGATGATGCTCTTTCAGTGGTGAGCCTTTCCTGTTATTATATTATAGGTTGTTCCTGTTTTCTGTTCTTTCTTTCGTCGATATTTTCACTGTTTGCAATGGTAAAAATTGAGAATAGTGAGTGACTTGTTCAAAATCACATGAATGGAAAATATTGTTTTCAGATTTTTTTGTTTGGAAATGGAATGCAATTGTTATTGCAGAGCATGCTTTTTCCATAAAATATAAGTTTCAACAAAGCTTATTTTGGCGCTACGCTTGAACTGATGCTTTTCAGTGTAAGGATTGCTTCGCTTCACATAATCGACTTCCATTTATTGTAGTATGCACACTTTAGGTCGATTGGAGTAGGGATTTTTGGGAATTATTACAATCCTTCATGTGGGTACTATTTGTTTGTTGTTTTTTATAGGCAATTTTCATAATTTTATCATGATAAATATGTCCGAGAGTACTTGGTCTCTTTCTGGGATCCGGAGGACTGTTGATATTAAAGTCACAATGAAAATAGTCTAGTTTTAAATAAAAACATTAAATCAGTTGTCTTCCTCATACACATTATTCCTAATAAAGCTAACCCCCAATATATTGTGAGCATTTCAAAAAATGGTGGATGACTGGGGGAACTTGCTTAAAAAACTTACTCGTTTTACGTTTATCATAAATCAACTCACTATAGTTTTAATAAATGGCAAATAAATGCATATTTTTATTCGCGTCGAAATATAAACTATTCATTTTAATTTTTCGATAGATAAACGTTTAAACTTGTCAATATAATACTGCATGAGTCTTGTAAAATCGAAATGGATATCTATTTTGATATTTCAACCTCATCCATATGTCGTCCTTAGCACTTCATCATCATTTTGGATCTGATTCTAAACTAAAAGTTTATATGCATATGCTCCAATTACCTTCGCTAACTATTGGTATGCAAATATTCTATCATGTTATGTGAAAACACTTATCTAATGTTAAGCAACTTGCCTTTGGAAGTCAAAACGTTTTTCAAGGTCTGTTTAAAAATAAAATTGAATGAAACCCCCCCAGGCAACGCACTACCATAGCGCACCAAGCATCGAGAATATTTTTCGCTGGTATAGGAAGTCAAAAATGCCCGCGCCAAACGCCTGAGGGCTGTTGTAGATTGCATGAAAAAAACTCGTGAAATTATGAAGATTCCTAGATCCTTAGAGCGGCTTAACACCTTAAATTTGGTGTGTTACTTAATGACAAAAAAAGTCAATTGGAAGTCCTTAAAAATCTGCAAAGTAAAGTGGACCTATCAGAAAGAATATCACGAAGTCCTGAAGGCAACGCCTCATCACATTTGGTCTTGGTTATTGTCTACTACCAGGCCTCTCTGTCTGAGCCTAGCCTCTCCGGACTTCTTCTTATTCCCAAGAATCAACAGGCACCTCAAGGGCTACCATTTCAGGACCTTAGAAATAGTGTAAAAGGTTACGACGATGTGTTTGAAGGAGATGGACGTTGCCACTTTCCAGGACACTGGTATGGGACAAGCACCAGTGGCGATTTTCTTACGCGGAAGGATCCTTCTTCGAAGAATTACTTGTAAATTTATCACAAATTTTATTAGTTTTTCCGAAACAATTAACGGCATTTTGGGACATACTCTGTCTTTTATACGACTTATACTGCCTTAGGGTATCAGAGAAGTGCATACTAGTGCATAAAGCAAGAGCTGCATATTCAACTTGAAGAAAAAATAACAAACGAAATTTCCTTATATAATTTGCTTATGTATTATAAGACAGAAAGGCTTATAAAAATATTCTGATTAATAAGCGAATCTTTAAATGTCAATAAATAGGCTTGAACGGTCGCCTTCTACGCCGTAGACTCAACATTCAAGTACGTCTGATGGCAGTCATTCTGATCATTAGACATTTTACAGTTACCATGAGATTAATAAATCACATGAAATGTGACAACGATTAAATTGCCTTTTTGGGCGGATGCTTGATTGGAATTGAAATTCACAGGTAATTTATTCTATTTAGTCCATTTTCTATTATCAATTAGAAGCATAACTCGTGCTACAGCCAGAAAAAGCGATGGGATAAATCTTTCTAGTCCTGTCAGTAGAGCATCAGTAGCTCTTTGACGTCAACATTTGTTAACACGTCCATCACTGTCAGCAAGAAAAAACATATAAGAACTACACATAAAGTTTTCTATACTGCAAGGAATCTCAGAGGGCTTTGGAGAAAACGACATTGTCGTGAAATAGAGCCGAAGTAATCAATAATTCTCTCGTTTCGGAATTGACTCGCCGCAATGCATGAGATCTCTAGTTTCAACAGGTTAGCGCGACATGCCAAACAGCTCATGCAACCATCGGCTTATTGAAAGAAGCATTTGATGTACACATAATTTCTCGTTCCTGTGACCTTGCCATTTAAAATCTTGTGATTTAATACCGCTGGACGATTTCTTGTGGGGATATGTCAAATCATTCGTCTAGGTTTGAATAGTTTAAAGCTGGACTTCTCGTTCGAAATTCCTAGCACTCACATTCCCAAATACGTTGTCGAATATAAATGGCGAAGAATATATTTCCAGTAAACCAATTTCATAGCAATTAAAACAAACAATTGTATTTTACTTGATGGCAAAATTCAGTTCGTACATCGAACAAGGTCTTCTTAAATTATATTCATCCCAATTGCTGTTTCGAAAATTTCACATAAATTTGGTAATCAGAAAGTTCTTTGAAAGAGATGATGTTACAGGGCTCGTCTCTGAATGCACTGCAGAGCAATGACTTCTTATTCTAGGCATACCCCAAAAACATACAGTGCTAAAACTTCGCGCAAACTTCCAATGTAACCGTGTCAACCAAAATAAGTGGAATAAGTTTTGCATTAGTAAATTTTGAGGATAAATTTGAGCGTAAAACGACAAAACACCTCTCAAGCTTTTGCGTACAACTGCAATACTAATATCAGTCTTCTGATGCTATTTCTATCTCTGTCTAAGAGAAGTCGTTCGAAGGTGTTGGTGCTGTATTTACTTACGCTATGGACTAGCTATGGAAAATAACTCTCAGATTCAGTAAAAGAAAGGCAATACCTGTGCAGATGCAGATGCTTTTGAATTTTTACATCACCCAGTGTCTGAGTAGGGTTTCCTCACAGAGACATGGGTATCACATCGCTCTTCTTGCGCAATACCATGGAATAATTTGAGTGATGAAATGCGAATCAATGAGGCTGTCGCTCACAAAGAGCTAAAACACGCTCAGGAAATGGCAAGTATCCTTGGCAAGTCAAAGGTTGAGTCCAGCGACGGCACTGTTTATCTAAGATCTGAGAACATGCCATAAATGAATGTTTGGTCCACCTTCTTCGGAGAGTCCTACTAATAGAATATATGATTATATGGAGAGATTGGTGGCTGGATACCCTCAAGCATAACTAATCTTCTCTCCTTCGTTCTTTATTCAAGTAGAGGAAAGATCCTGATGCGAATGATAAGGATAAAAAACAAATACAAATAACAGAATATTTTTGTCGCTGACTTCGATGATACACATTGTTGTATCCATAAGAATGTGATACGTGCTCTCCGGTCACCATTTATATTTTTGCGTCTCATGTGATTATCTATTCCTGGTGGGTTCCTTTATGTAAAAACCACAGTCTCAAAACTACGCTTTCGGCATCCTTTAATAATTAAGCTTTTAAAAATTGATTGGTAAAACTTTTTTTTGAAATTTTGGCACTATTTTTTGTTTGAAGGATGCCAGCAACAAAAATGCATTTCTTTAGAAAATATTTATTGGAAGAATGCAAACACACAGAATTACATGTCCCTCGCTGTCTGATAATACGTTAATTTTTTGTGGTAAACAGATTCGAAATCCCTTTCGTCACTTGAAGATTCTACCATGCACTGGCTTAGAACCCGCACTGGCTTCCCATGTGAGACGATGAACAAGATAGATCTAAATCCTTCAGCTGATTATACAGTCGTATAGTTTACTTTAATTACTCTCCGTCAATGGAGATTCGTTTCTGATTTAATCCTTAAATCCACAATATGAGTGCCTTTTCTGTTTTCTCCATCAAAATGTGTCTTAAATACGATGCTCATTTTCCTGGATCATTACTGGATTTTTCTAATAAGCCTGAAAGATTTTTAATGTCTAAAATAGTGGATTCACCTAAAACAAATTTTTTGCCAAGAGCTATGGATCTTTCACCTTTTGCTACTCATTTTAAAATTTTTGATTTAATTGCTAAGGAAATTACATTCTACATCACTTTGTTTTGCCCTTTTTAATTTCAGGGATTATATCTAAAAAGAAAATAAAAAGCCCTAAAAATGTAAAATAGTAAAAATAATAAAACCTTGAAATTAGTCCCTTCTTCGTTGGGCTTACTTGGAGTTAGTTTCATAGAACATTCTTAATATATTATGTCGGTGGGTGCAGGTTATCCACCTGCTGAATATGTCAAAAAGGAGCTGCGTGTTTTTATTTATATCTTTTCAATTGTTTCCTACAAGGCTATCTAATATCTTATCTGAGTAAAAGATGCACATATCATCAGCAACTAAAGTTGTTTAAACATTGTTTGGCAATCGAGGCATATCCGATATATAGAGGCTATAGAGAATGGGCGATATAGGCGATCCTTGTGGGACTTCAGCTTGAATCGACCGCAGGTTGGAAAAATAATTGTTTATTTTGGCACTGAATGTTCTTCCATGTAAAACTAAGTAGATAATTTGAATGATAGAGAGTGGAATTTTGAATTTATTTTGTAAATAAGTACAGCATGCCAGACTTTGTCAAAGATTTAGCTATGTCAAACATAAGTAATCCTGTTGACTTTGTGCGATTTATCCCATCCCGAATATGTGGGTCCAGGCTTGTAAGCTGGAATTCTGTAGAGGATGCTAATCAAAAGCCATATTGTGTATTAGGAATAAAGCGCTTGTCTTCTATTATTTTATTCTGCCAGTTGAGCAACGCCGATTCAACTAGTTTTGATAAATCTGGGAGAAGACTAATGGGCCGTCCGTTCTGGGCAAATATTAAATCTTTGCTTGGTTTTGGGATAACTATGACTACTGCTTTCACTTTCACCCTACTGGGTATTGTCGTAAATGGAAAATGGCATTAATTATGTCCACAATTTTTTGTACCAGGTTATCTGGGAGCCATCGTAACATTGTGTTTGTCAGTGTGTCGCATCCAGGTGCTTTGTTCTTCTGTCACCTCCATTTCTACATCATCCTATCATGTTCGAAGCCGAGTACTGCAACGACGAGAACAAGGATTCTCGTCGTTGCAGTACTCGGCTATGCCATTCATTTTCTCGAAACTGCATCTTTAAAGTGTCTGCAAATGCTTCAGCTTTGCCCTCATTGTAAAATTCCAATCCCTTGGGGCCATGAATAGGTGGCATGACTGTTTTTTTTTTCTTCGAAGTTAAATCTCCCGGCTCTAGATTTGCTGAACTCAAAAATACGGTCTCTTACTCGGTTAGTTTGCTGGATTGCTTTCTTTCGCAATCTAGGATCAACCGTGCTCCTAGCTCTTCTACAAACTTGGTTCTTCCTCCATACCACAAGTTTCATTTCCTGAAAGAGTTCATAGGAGTTCTAAACACTTTCCGGAGTTGTGACTATTGTTTACTCTATTGCCTGCTTTATTTCCGTTGTTAGTTGCACGATCATCAAGTTCATATCTCTGACTGCTTTTGCAACTTGGGTGAAACTTTATTTGGAAAGCTTGCCAGTTTGTTTTCTTCCTCACTTTTATGGACTCACCTATAAAGATATCTGCTATTCGAAAGTGGACCGGTTTATGATCTGAAGAGAGCTCCTTGAGGACATTTATCCGCATGTTGTTGAAGAAATTGAAAATATTGATATTGTAAAGTCATGTATGTATGCACGAATTATGTCAAAGTGTGTCGGGTACTTCGGGGTGGTACAGACATATTCGTTCGTTTGTGATGAATTTATTTAGCTCATTCCCAGCTTGATTACTTCTTGCAGCATCCCAGTACCTGTAGTAAGAATAGAAGTTTGCTTTTATTAATAGGGTACCTTCTTTGTGGGTAGTTGCTCTAAATCTTGATTGAACAAAAGATTCTTTACAAGGTTGCACAAAGAAATCACTGTGAATTCGAAGCAGTTGTTCGCTCTTTTATTGCCTTAGCTTCAATGCGTTGCAAGCTGGGCACGTGTGTTCCAAGTTTCTGTTCACTAGTATGGCCGTAACCCCTCCCTAACCAGTTAATCTGTCGCTTCTGAATACACTGTAGTTGGACACGTTGTATCGTGTGCCTGGTTGAAGAAATGTCTCCTGGATCAGAACTACGTGGAATTTATTATCTAGAATAAATTGACTGAGTTATTAAGTGTTTCCCTTCAAAGAAATTTTATTCAATGTGATGCGAGAAACGTGGTTAACTGCCATTATTTTTTGTTACTGGTGCGAACATATTATCCATCACGGGCTTCATCATGGTTAGCATTTGGTTAGCATATATTTTTAGGACTCTTCGCACAACCAGCGTATCTTGCGAGATGTCCACTCACAAAAGTGATGGTCCTGTCTCTTACGTGTCTTTATATGCTCAGTCTTGTTAGCTTCCGGTGGTCAGTGTATGTTGTTGGTGTTACTTGAATGCCTGCGTCCACGCGTTTAGTCGTTTCTGTGCTTATGTTGATTGCCTTCGTCAGATTCCTTGTCAGATTCCCCTATTATAATGGGTACAGTCTGTAATTTAGCTTCGTCCTATGAGAGGCCTGCAGGATAAGTTTGTGGAGGGACTTGTTTAGATTTAGAACATTCTTTGATGACGGATAGTCCTGGGTTGACATAACGCCTTTTTGGTAGTGGTAAGGAAGAGAATTTCTCATCGTCCTCGGCATAATTCTCTTCTTTTTTTCCTCTTTGCCATCATCCGTATGAACTCCAGTTTATTCGATGATTTCAGTATTGCTTGCATCTTCATCTAAGGAAACAACATCTTCATCTGCATTTTGCCATGCTGAGCTGCTCGATGAACATCGCGATTTGTCTGTCTGTCTTCCATTCTTCGGCTTTGGGCTTCGTGTAGGGAGGCAAAAATAACGAGCGTCAGCCAATTGGTACTGATTTTAATTTATTTTTTTTAAATAAATATATAATTCAAAAGTCAAACCCGATTATGCATAAGCTCGTAGCATATCCTAGCTAATTAATGCGATCCTTACTTAGAGCATGTAGTTATCGTTCAAATGCATCCTTCAGACCTTATTCCTTGTTTGTATTGTCACCAAAAAATGCACAAATTCTGATTAATCATCGTTATAAGTATAAAACATCCTTTGTCATTAGTAAGAAAGGTGGAAAGACCTCAAGCTGGATACGAACACGCGCTCCTACCGCTTTTCGTAAGGTGCCAACTCACAGGCCGGGGCGCATCGATTGGCATCGATCGATTAGATGGATGCTGTCTGGTTATTTTACTTGCTATGATAACTCTCAGCTCGAACTTGTCCTATTTTCCAAATAGCCTTTGGTGGGCTTTATTGTCCTTTGTTACATGTAGCCCAGCCAAGTCACTTTTTTTTCGGACAATTCGGAAACTTACTCAGACACGTACTTCGTTTCTAGAAAACCCGAACTAACACGATACATATGCCCTTCAATGTTTATTTGCAATCAATGCATTTTTGTCAAACTTCAGATGACGCACAGTAAAAGATCGCTGAAAAACTGGTTGGGTCTATAGTTGGATTATCAACTCAAGGTGTATCATACATTGATCAATTTTAATGCATGTCAAAAATTAGTATAAATAGATATATATTAGAAATTCCTTTTTTTTTCAAGACAAGTCACTCTCGCTTGTACGTTTCATATTTTCGGTTGAATGTTCAAAATCTCTTTAAACGAATTTGAAATATTTCATACTCAATTTGTATAGTTTGGTTTTATTCATATTTAATATTATTCTTGCAGGAACTAGAATGCCAAGTACTACAAAGTTTACTATTTTGTATGCATGCATTTTTAACGGCTAAAGTTGCTTCTGTCGATCCGGCATTTTTGAGTTCAATCCAACAATCTTAACTAACAGATCCGAGCAATGTTCAAAGCTACAAAAATCTCATCGCATCTTTCGTTTCTTATTGAAATTTCACACATGAATTAACAACAACAGTCAACTGAACACACATTGAACAGCAAACAACAAACAACAAACAACAAACAGAGCAACAAACATTCATCAAACAACAATTAAAAGCTGCATACAAAATCAAAACTATAACACACACACTGATTGCTAAATATATACAAAATTAAATATATATATATATATAAAATACAAACGCAAACGTTTATACTAAACAAATAATTATTTATTAGTGATAAATTTTCAAATAAGTAAAAAGTGTAGTTAATCATTTTGGAAATTTTATTCTATTCAGCGGATGAAAAGAAAAACCAAACGTTAAATATTTGAAATGTTATAAACAATTTTAAATTTCTTGTTTAAAATAATATTTTCGATCAATTGTAGAAAATTTTGAAAACCGCTTCGGCTAGAAGAAATTTAGTCCCCTAGCAAAATTTTAAGTAAATTAATTGAAACTGTTGAATTGGTTAAATATTTGGAGAAATTCTATTTGAAAATGTTGAAAAACAATATATTTTTAACTTGTGAAGAAAATGTCTTTTGTACCTAAATTTTCTATTCAGATTACTAGCGGTAAAAACAATATTGTAATATTAAATTTTGGAAAATTATAGTACGTACACGAAAAATAAAATATGTTTTTGTATGTAAATAATTCAAACATCATATTTGATGCGATTGTATTTATAGCGAAATAACTTTTGCATTTAATTTATGTAATAAATAGATTTCAATAGAAAATCTATTGTGAGCGATTACTGTCAATTCGAAAAGAAAAAAATCTGTAAAAAAAGATAAAATAATTGTTTCCAGCTTATCAAGTGAAAAAACTACCGACAAAAATAACAAAAATGTCTTTCTCTCATGCGTATTCAAATGCTGGTAAACTGTTTAAAGGACTCTGTGTCGCAGGAAGTCGTTCTTCCAAAATAAAACATTTTCACAGTTTTTTTTATTGATTCTGGCAATGTATTTACAAAAAACTACTTAAGTTTAACATTAGAAGACCCCTTTCTACCTCTCAAAACATGTTTGTTTTTAAATTTAAAATAGAATTTAATAATCCAAGAATTTTATGTTCTTGTCAAAAAAGGTATTATACAAGTCAACACATTGTGATTTTCATTTTTTTATTCATTTAAAACGTTTTGCTGTTTAAGTTCTATTGCATACTATAACTGGCAGGCCATGTTGTACCGTGGGTGAGGACGCGGCCAGCCGAAACACGTCCTCACCTACAGCTCAGTATGAATGGCGGATACAGACCACAATTAACTGGAATTACTTGTTGTGAGGTACTGATCTCTCATTTTATTATTGATATTTTCATTTTTACTTCAATTTTTAGTTTAAAAATAACATTAACTAAGTGGAATATAATTTTTTTTTAATTTAATCAAGAGTTATTTGCTCTTCAGAAATTATAAATCTTTACCAGGAAAAATTAATAATTATAACTGAGTTAGTTTTGCAACTTGAAGAGGATAGTGGGAACCGTCTTCTTCCAGTGTTAAAAACTATTCGCTTCGACAGAATATTGCCGATAGCTCATATTCCTTGCAAGTTTCTGAGTGATTCGATACCCTCAATCCAATATTGACCCTGTACCATGAACGTTCAAATAACACAATCCAGAAAATTTCAATAAAGTTGATTCGAATAATTTAGCTTGATAAATGTTCTCTTCCTTAGTTCGTTTTTCTCTCCGATCCATTTTTGACCTACTTATAAGGATGTTTCGTATCGGCGTTTACTTTCTATACTAATACTTTGTTCAGTAAATTTCTTTTATTAAAATGCTTACAAATATTAGTTAATGTATTAGCATGTTGATTTCTGTTCTAGTCAATATAGAAAACGGTGGAAATACGAGTTTATTGATATTGATTGTTAAGTCAGTTGACACACACAATTGATTATTACATATGGTTGGCGTACATGCATTAGAGAGAGAGATACTTTGACAGATCTAATCCAGCATCTGTTATACGAGTTAGTGTTGCCAATGTCAATGTTCTTAGAACCATCCCCCCCGCGCAAGGATCGCCGGAATGATAATTACAAATGGCTTCCTTGTTATCGATCAATTTGGCTGCAATAAATATTATGTAGATTCTTACCAAGTGGCTTCGTAAAGATGTCTACGACTCTTTTCTTCGATTTCAAGTACTTCAACTCGACTGATCCATCCAGTTCATGATATTTTATCGCAATGTGTTTCTTTCTAGAGTTACGGATATAATATTCAGGATGTGCGATCGCAGCCTGGATATCGCACAATATTTTCTATTCCATTCTATTTCCATTTAGATCTTTCAGGTTGACGGATTTGAGTAGTTCCCTCACCCATGTTATCTCGTTTGCATAGGCAGATACCGCTCCGTACACGACCTCCATCGTGCTGAGTGCTGTCATCGTTTGTTTTCTACTTTTTCAGTGTATAGGAGTTCCTCACATATGCCGCATGCATCAAATGACAGAAACTGTCTTTGTAGGAAGACACAAGGGGTCTATCGAAAAATTATCCAGAATTTTATGTTTTTTCAAAAATTATTTTACTACTCATCAATATTTATTTAGTCCATTTTAAAGGAATCCTTGTCAGATATCAGACACAGTTGTGCCAACATTTTTTCCAAGCTTCGGAACACTTCGAAAAATCATTTTTTTGTGATCTGGTTCATTTCCTCGTTCGATGTCATCTTTATATCCTCAATTGTGGCGTAGCGTCGTCCTTTCATGGAATTCTTCAGTTTCGGGAACAAGGAAAAGTCACACGGGGTCAGGTCTGGAGAATACGATAGCTGCGGCATTCTTGATCTTGATGGCTGTGGCTTCTGTTTTTGTCAATTGCGGTGTTAAAATCTGGTGATGGTAAACGTTTCTCTTACGAGAATGGTTGTTCCACCCCCTCGGCCTGACGATCTGTCATTCCTATGAGTCACAGAATGTAGTTAGGAAGTGGAAGTAAATGCCCGGTTTCAAAAAGGTTTCCTGGAGAAGTATTTCAATTTTATAATCTTATAAAAATTGTTTAAATTCTCTAGTTTTATCAATTCCATGTAAATGTGATTCAACAGGACCCTTATTTTTAATTTGTGTTGGTTTTTATGTTTTGGCGAAAATATGACCTGCAAAATCTTTGCCATCATTTCTTGCAACACCAGTTGAAACTGAGGTTGCATAGACACGAAGAATTTTCCCATGTTTGGTGTTGTGAAGATGGCGGTTGTTTTAGTCGTGATTTATTTATAGAATTGCTAATGGGTTGGGTATTTGTTTTTGTGTTTTGTGCAAATGTCTTCCTATTGTTCTTCGAATTTTTAGACTGAAAATTGCTCACCCTTGCAATTTATGCACTTTGGTGCTTTTTCCTTGCATTTTCTCACTCTTTGTGGTGGTAATGTCCATCACACTTGCCGCATCTCGCCTGTGCCTGGCAATTGCTCGAGGAATGGCCAAATTTTTGGCAGTTGTGGCACATTCTCAGATCATTTCGTGATTCGAGCACCGCAACCCGGCACGTTACAAGGCAGACTGCCGTTACATGAAATATGTTGGTCTCATGTTCTGGGAGAAGGACTTTGACCAGTTGTGAAGTACCTGTCGATAGTTTAACGCAGAAGACTTCGATTGGGTGAAAGCTTAAGCCTCTAGGTCTTCCTTAATTTTTTCATAACTAAGGCATCTAAGGCCGCTTCATAACTAATTAATTTCTGTCAGCAGTTGGGTTATTTGTCTATGGTTTTTTATGGCTTCGGGTACTTTTTGTATACCGAGAATACCCTTTTCGCCGAAACAAGGTTGATTTTCAGTTAACTCAAAGTTTTCGCTATTCCGGTCCATTTCTCCGGTTCTCCCCAGATTATCGGCATAGTCCGTTTCTTATCCGCATCATATTGGCCTTCGCATTGTCGGGAGGTTTGTGTTGAGTGGATTGGAGAGGTTATTGGATGTGGATGGGTTTGAGGCAATTTTCATGTCTGAGAAACAAACAGCTGGTTTTGTGGTTGGAAGGCTCACACTTCTCTATGCAGGCTTCCTCCTCTTCACTGGCTTCTTCTACCTGAGTCTCATTCTCTAACATCATGCCTCGGTGTTTTCGCTTTTTGTTTGCCTTATTATGGCCCTTTTTTGTCAGTATGGTTGCCAGCAGGTCTTGGTGTTTTTTTGCTTTTTTCACGAATTTTTTATGCAGTTGTGATTGTCAGTTCTGCAGTTGCACTTTCATGTACTGCAGTTCTTTTACTACCAGGTCTTGCTGGTTCTCCATGTGTTTAAGTTGACTGGCCTGCACTTTGAAGTATTTGATATTTGTCTGGGTCGTGTGCGGGTCCCATTGTTCCTTCCTGATTTTATGGTATAGCTCGAGGTTTTTAGTTAATAGTAATAATGTTCATACCAACCTCTTTTCTGGTACCGGTAAGTAAAATGTCTATCAGTCAGTTCCAAATGAAACCTCTTCCTTCGTTTTAATTTTTGGTTGGCGGCGTTATTGGTTCATATTTCTTTGAGAACGACGTTGGTCAGGCCATCACCGTCGACGGCGAATGCTATATGTCGATGATTACTGACTTCTTTTGGCCTGAATTGGCCAGTCTTTTGTTTGTTCTCGTACCCATATATCGGGAAATTGGCCTCATAGCTGGGGATGATTTTCAGATTAAAATAAGTTTCAGTTGCCAACTGCTGCAGAGACCAGAGCGAGCACATGTCGTTGTCTATGGTCGTTCTCCGTCAGCTCCTAGGTCAGTTGAATTTTGTACGGTTGCAAGCCCAAGTCTCGAACCAGAATGAACCAAGTTGTAGTTTTTGAAAGGCCGAGTTCTTGTGAGCGGCGCGAAATCAACTGCCTCAGATTTTCCTGGTAACTCTCATGGACACCGGCTATGTTTCGGGTAAATCTTGTTTCTTGTCTTGCAGATACTCATTTTGACAATTTTATCATTTGCACGGGTTGTCGAACACTGTATCCATCCATGATGATTTGGCAGAACAGACTCAATAAACAACAGCCATTTGACAGATGCAGCTTTAACAATATTGCCGCTATCCGAATTCTCTTGACATCCGTAGCACTAACACCTGACTGGAAAAAAAAATTTTGGTTTTTTTTTAATTTTATCGAGTATATAAGATATATGTCGTAAATCGAGATTAAGAAACTGATTCAGTGGATATAATAATCATTATCATTTACAAGAACGAAGGAGGATATACAAATTTTCTTAATTTTTGTTCAGTTTTTGACTGAAAAGACTATTGTAAACTTATAGTAACAATTCATGGCTGTAGAGAATAACATTGTATAAATATTTGAAATTACCTTATGTAAGCGATAGCTTCTCAATTATTTAGTGTTTCAAAGGTGCTATTTACTTGAAACAGTTCAATGTATATAAATATAAAGTCGTTCGAAAAATAAGCACAGCTACACTATCAGCTAAATGTCACATATATACAATTAATGCATTAAATAATTACATATGTCGCTGCAGTATGCCGTATGCATCTAAAATACTGCCGTTTTGATGGATAGCACGTAATATGATAAAGGATCAAGAAATTATAAAAAGGACTAGTCAAAACGAAATGTACTGTAATTATTTTTTGCTTGGAATGTCTTCAAAGAAGACCTGATTTAGTCAGCCTAACTCTAAGGTTCAATTGCGTTTTGTATCAAAAGCCAATTAAAAGACGGAGTTTCATTTTCATCAAAACGTATTAACTATTTAGCAGAACTTGGAAAAAAAGGAGTTAATTCATAGCCAGTAATAAGAAAATGTGTAAAAATATTTTCGATAGTCATAGATGAGAGGACATAAAGTCTAGCACAAATGTCTAGCAATTAGTTACTATATACAAAAATAAACAAATAATCATTGCACGTAAACAAATTTATTAGTAAATACGTTCACCATTCAAATAAATTATTTCGCACAGTGTTTAGCTTATCGCATACTACCATTATGAAATATTTACATTGTAATCATACGTAATTAATATTTAAAAATAATTTGACAGGTTCGAAAGGACTCTGAAGCCACTTTGGATATTTAATAAGGTGAATCTGTAAGCTCGTTATAATTTCAAAGCCAAGACTATCTAAACTAATTCCTCTCGTCTGCATAAAAACAAATTAAAAACAAAAACTATTTTTTCAAAGCAAACATAGAAGTTTCATGTCAGTAGCGAAATTAGCACTAAATATAATTACTCTATTTATTTATGAATGGAGACTTCAATGGCGGAATCTCTGTCGAAATTCTTAAATAAATACTCGTTAAAATTAAGTGTGATTCAAAATAGAGAACTGAAATAGTTTTCTCAGCGCAGGAAAACGTCTAGTCAGTAAAATTCAATATCAGTTGTATATTACATGGAAATATAATATTGCAAATGGATACCAAGGAAACTGTTTATGCCTTCTATATAAAAAGAAATGTAATAAGTTCAACTTAGTCTTAGTAGAGGTTATCGCCCCAATCATATGATACACAATAATTTTCAATATAATTATATGTAACTTATTTGAATATATTGAAGTAATGCTGGCGACATAAAAATGAATAATAGCACTTCCATTTCATATTCATAATATGAACAATGATGAAGAAATAAAGTAAAAAACGTTAGTTATTGACGGACTATCTGATTAGTTTCATTTCACGTTTTTGAAAGTTTCGCCGAAAATTTGACAAACGTCTTTCCAAAGATCTTGAACGTTGTTCAGAACACAAAATTCGCGAATATCTTAGCTACAATTCGTCGTTATCTCTCATAAGTTTAATACAACCTCCTGTTTCTCACTTAAGTCAACATTCGTTGTCGCAGTGGCGCTGCGACTAATCTTAATCCTTGATATTCTGTATGAGATGCTTGCAACAGTCTTCGTGCATCGTATACCAATTTGCTATCCTCGTCAACCTGTGACTAGCGCTCTCTGGGTTCATCACTATTCGTCCTTCAGCCTTGCCTTCTAGTACCTTTTTAGGTATAGACTCACATTCATTCAACGCATTTAACCGGACATTTATAGCCCTGGCAGTGATGTAAACCTAGAGACCTTTGCTCGTCAAAAATTCCATACAGCTCATAGTTTTGTATTTGCAATAGTTTTCATTACACGAAGTACTCAAACTGTTCAAAGAGATAAAATACTCCTTTTTAGTTTTGGGATACTTTTATTTTCGAAATCGGCTTTCGACTGTAATCGATCAATCGTCTTCAACGTAATCTATTTTCGTTACAATTTATGCTTAAGTACGAACAACTCTAAAGATACTTAATCTATAACATGCAATAAATCGTAATTTTCAAGCGTAATTATTGAAGCTATTAAAGTTAATTACAAAAAGTATGAGACTTTTTCAACTATATTCTAAAAGGATAATACGTATCTAATTGGAATAACCATAACCTACTGTTTGCACAATCCTGGTTCATCAGCTTTTTCTTTTTTCGTCTTCTTGCAAGGCTTTCCTTGTCATCTAGTTCACCAGCATCTCTAGTTTCCTTGATGATCGTTGCTTCGCTCATTGCTATCTCGTGTCCTTCGTAGGCAAAATAGAGAAAAATAAACATTTTTAGGAACACCAATGCAATTCTCCAAAATTTTTCAAATACCGTTAGATCGGTCGTTTGTTCGGAGTGTGAGCGCTGTTTGTGTTTACGCTATGGTAGTAGTAGACGTCCACCACCATTGATCGCTTCTGTCGCTGTCTGGTCTTTTGGATCTTCTGTGCGTTCCTCTCAATCGTGGAGTGTGAATGAATCCGTTTAACCTGGCTGTTTTGATGATGAATTGTCATTCTTTTTCTGTGGCTTCTTTGCTTAGCGACAAATTGAGCATTCGAACGATTACGGTCGAAAATCGATTTCGAAAATAAAACAAGCACAATATTAAAAGGACGTATTTTAACTCTTTTACCAAGAGCATTAGGCACCTTAGGACCAGAATTTCAAGTTAGATGGATAGATTGATATATTTATTGAGACTTTTTCTACTACGATATTGTAATGTTTGACAGCGACAGATTTGTCAAACAGCGAATTTTTATTGATCTGGTCGTAACCGATACTTAGTTCAAAATTAATGCATAATTATTTTTTTTATAAATTCATCCTTAGCTCATAAGGCTTATATTATTGGAACTAGGTAAACCTTAAACGTAACTTATTCTAATTTAATTCTGTGTACTTATTTTTATTTATAATCTAGAGATTTTTGATGTGGAGGCGGTAATCGGATGGGGATGGGTAGTCGGAGTCAGGAGAAAGGAATGAGGAGTCTGGAGGGTCTCTAGAGCTTAACTTGGTGGCCCCATCGGTCTTGGTGATCAATGTAAAAGTTCGCCTGTTGCTTGCGCAATTTGGTTAGCCGTGGTCACGGGCCTCTGTCTTTGTATAGATAGTAGAGTTGGAGGTGAGCAGTTTAGTGGGCGAGGGGTATGGAGCAACGATATTCTTGGAGAACAGTTCCCTTATTATAGATTCGGGGTGATTTACAAATTTCTTTAGGCGTTTGGAACCAGTATCGACCATATTTTCTAAGATGGGCTTAATAGTTGTATCTCTATACAGGATGGTACTCCGATAGTTTTTTGTTTGGCCTCCTATATTTGGTCAGACACTTTCTCAATATTTTCCTTTCAAAGATTTGCAATTCGTCCGCTACGGTGTGGGTGATAGTGAACCAGACAGGGAAGCAGTGGCAGATAATGGGTCTGATTAGGGTTTTGTACATAAGAACTTTCGTACTTACTTAGACTGATTTCTTAGAGAACAGAAGGGCTAAAGCTGTTCGATGGCTCTACGGACGTGGGGATTAAATTTAAAAGAATGGTGGGTATGCCTAAGTATGCCTAAAATCTCTATACAATAGTATAGAGATTTTTGGGGCACACGAATATTAGCGATGTAAAATGAGAGTTATTTGATTTCAGCTGGCGCGTTTCGGTGGCCTTTACCCGAGGCGTCTCTAAAGCATATGAGTTCGCATTTTTCTGCATTGATTGAGGGAGCCCATTTAGAGAGATACATTTGTATGGATTCTTAGTGTGGTGCGATGTCTTGCAGGGCTTTAATAGTTGAAGAGATGAGGGTCGAGTATTGATCCTTGGGGAACACCAGAGGTTCTGATAATTTTCTGACATAATAAGATGGCACTGATTCATTTGGATCTTTATCAGCTACTGCTAATAAATAGTGTGTTGTAGAATCATTCACCTTGAGGTCGTACTTATCCGGTTAAGCTGGCAAGTACATTCTAAAACAGTATCTACCACGGAATGAGAGCAATTGTTCATCTATAGTACATATCGAATCAGGCTGGTGATTGTTTGTACAATTGTTTATGAATCCCAAATTTCTCTAATATTTGCAAATGGGTCATTTGCTTTTCTTACACTTCGTTTATTCTTATCATCGAACCGCATACATAAAATCAATAATTTAAATCTGTTTACAAGCATTGTAATTCCGAAGATAGACATTCATTCATATGATTTGTTTTTCGCAATCCAGAAAAATATAATAATCCTATAGTGGCTTTTAATTCATCCATATGTACTACTTTCTGATGTGATTTCATTTTTATATTTCTTCTATTGAAGTCTGCAATTCGTCGATGTATTTCTTCATTTGTATGTTTTAAAATAATTTTTAAAATGTCTTCGTCAAAAAATACGCTCCACCCTTCTAATGGACTTGTGACTGTACTTGCCTGTCCTATCGGAGTTGCAGTGTATACTAATCCAGCCCGTTTACCACGACTCTCAGGTATGTTAAGAGACCATTTAAAGTTATTTTTTCCTCACAGATAGCTTCGTCGACCACGTTTAATCTTGTCTGATGTATTTGGTCTTCGCTCGGAGTCATTGCTCGATGATTCACTTTCAACATCTTCTACCTGCTCCTCTTCACTTTCGTCTTCATCAGTCCCCTTATGATGCACTTCAAAAACCGATTCGGTCTCGCTTTCACTCTCTTCATCGTCAAAAATATCAGCTGCCTCATAGTACGCTTCTATTTCAGACGAACGGCGTGTACGAGAACGCGTGTTCATTTTGAGCTCAATAGAAAATAAAAGAAACCTACAAATAAATGTTTGAAAAATAAAAAATCAAAGTTTTTAATAAAAATTCTATAGAAAATATAATATTTATAATATACTCACTACAAACTGTGTCAAGATCGAGAAAAAACACTATTATTGCAAAAAGGTAAATCAGATAAATTGACAAAACACTGACACAATGACAGCACTGAGTGGCGTATACCCATAGACTGGTTATGGTTGCTTATATTTTTGTTGGTGTTCACATCTCAAGATGGCTATGGTGGGGGATCTGTAGTGGGAATAGTGGAGTTTTTTCTCCCACTTAAAGTCATCACCTCAACGTAAGAATTTATGAGGGACAAAAACTTTCAATTCACCCCTGAGTATCCCATACCCAGTGCTTCTCTTGAGGGTTAATGCAGAGATTAATTATGATAGTGAGTGGCATGTGAATGGCATTGGAGCATTTCCTGATACCATCGGACTCGCTAGACTTGTTTGGAATTTATTGTGTGGAGGGCAAATAGTACCTGATCAGGACTTTCAAAGAAATCTTTGAATGGCTCACTTGACAGACTAGAAGCTCTATTGGTACTTGAGAAGAAAGTAAGATAGGAGCCTTGGCATCCGTATAGGAGTTACGTGACGGTTTTTTCCACAAAGGCGTTGTGCCTTGATCTGAGGACGATCTCTTCCTGTACAGATGGGCGTAATTTAGTGAGCAAACATATAGCTTCTGTTCCGTCTTAGCGAACATTTGTCGGTTTAGTTGAATGGGGTCTCTATTTCTTGAGAACTTTACCATAAGACGGCCTGAAAGGGCATTGATCTCCTTGAATACGAAGGGATTGGTTTCATTGCAGTTAGCGTGTCATTGAATGCTTTATTCGTAAAAATACTTCAGCCTTTTGCACCCTACCTGATTCACATACTTTATTGCATTTAACGGAATGTTTTTATTCTGTGACAAGAATTTGATTGATGAAAATGAAAAAACATACCGAAGATTGTTGAAAAACGAACTGTCAAAGAACTTTAGAGCCTTGTTCCATTAGTACTTATCTAGTCTCATGTCTTTTTACAAGTCTAAGCTTCTGTTGTACCGTGGACTCCCGAAGAATCGTCTTATTACTTAGTTTTGGAAGGAACGCATAGTTTGCTTGTTTATCTTTGTCGTGTGGTGAGAAGCTGAACTACCGTAGAGTCGCGCCAGTCAAATTATCTGTTTTTAATTGAGCTGTTTTTCAAGCGGAGTGAGGAAGTGTATAGAGTGTTGAAAGAAGGCTTATGCAAGGTCTGATTTTGTTTTGTATGATCTGTTTCCAGAAAATTCTATCGTCGAAAGTAAGTCCAAGGTATTTTATTATTCTTTTGTAGATTGTAATTGTCATTGTAGGTTCGCAATCACAATCATTGTAGCTTCCCGGCTTCTCTTATTACGAAAGAAACTGTGCCATTCTCAGATTGAGCAGTCTTTTGGGTTCTGGTTTCGGTGGATGAAGTAGTTTTTGATTGCTTTCTCGTAGTGGCTGCCATTTCCGAAAAAGGCACAAATGATTCTTCCATGGCATTGGAGAGACTGTTAATATATTTTAGTGCTTAGCAGTATTTTAAATTGATCGAGCAGCACCATGATCTATTTATCCTAAGTCCTGTTGGGTGTGGTATTCCTACCAACCTTAATTACCAGAAAATAAGTCATATAAAATTTTCACTTAGCAATGCTTTTATACAAACGATTTACTTATTCATAGGACGATGGAAGCAGTCTTATCGAAGCTCCAGCTCGAAGAGGAACAATTTAGCCTCTCGACTAAATTAATTAAAATAGACAGGGCAAGTTCAAGTTGGAAATGGCATTCCGCGTTAAATATAACCTACGCCGAAACTCACCAGCCCAGCTTCTATTCTCCAACTATTCTTAAATTATAATTTTAGTTTGTATCTAATTAGTGTTCCATTGCTATTTATGTCCAATAATCTCCAATATATGTGAGTAGCCATTACCGACATCTTATTTGAGCGTTGATTTTTCCGGTTATTCGCTTTCGTATAAGTCCAGTTTTCTTGAATCCCTTGCTTCTTGTGCTACTCCCAGGTCCGCCCAAACAATGAAGTAGTCCTTTTCTACTATATGTTTAGCGACGGCTGACTTTGCTGTATCACTGGATGTTTTTTACGTTTCCAACCTCCGTGGCTCCTTTATGTGGCCGTTGTATCTAGTTTTCGCAGGTCCCTTCTTTTGTCCAACGAAATTTTTCTAGAATGTTTGGCAACTGGTTGTATAAATTCCAAATTTTTCTTCCTTCTACTTCTTATCTTGGGATGTGTTCACTGGAACCCACTTTAAACTGCAGACTCGTGGGTATAGCTTTTATGTCGGTTTCTTCGGAATCTACCGTGGCTCTTCGATTCTGCTCAATGCCCTTTTTTGTTCGTGAAGAGTGAAGATTCTGCGTTGAATCTTCTCCCCATCTTTTATTGATGTTGATAGTATTTCGTTTTCTCTGTAGCCGTTTATTTTCGCTGCCTTCAATATAAAGGTCCTCTCCTGTTCATAACGTTGCTTTGTTAGCAAAGTGGTCAGCCTCATGTAAATTCAACTGTCTTCTTTGTTCGATGCGAGGAGTGCAATATCACTGATATAGTCCTCCATGTGCTCATTCGTTTCCTGGAGGTATGAAAATCGAATATCCATGTTTTTTTCCAAGAAGAGAAACTCTCCGAACCCCCAAGCAAAAAGTGCAAAAGAGAAGAAACTATCACAGGCGCTTGGATTTCTAGTGGTGAGTGACATCCTAACGGCAGATTGTAAAAACCAGATTGTAAAGAGACAGATTGCTGATTCCGCGCAACAGAAGACGCACTTTATAGGGACGAAAGGTTCATGGAAGTGGTATTTGCATCACAAACAAAAATTGAAGTCTGCATCGATCGAAACGTCAAGTAAATGATGCTGTTATGAGAACAAATTAGGTCGAATGGCTTTCAAATACGATTCATTATGTTTGGCAGCGAGTAAAGCGTGGACAGGCTCTCTTTGTGAACGATATTAGCGGGTCGGTCACGATAACAACGCGGCGCTTTGATGAAAATTTAGCGACAATTTAGCCAGTGGCATCGGGATGACCGACCAGAAAACAATATCTTATTTAGAGTGCCAATCGATTTAGTATATACTTTGTGGTAACGGCAGCGTGTTCATATAAAAGACATCAAAGTTCGAAACGTGGAGCTATATTTGAGAGAACTTCTCCATATATAAAGCATAATGGACTGATAGAATCAGACGATCGCTACGATATTAATCGTAAGTAAACTCATTAAATTTGTAGGGTCCGAAGCTGTAAGAAATGCTGTTTTTCTTATAAATTGAACTCCTAATTCTAAAAATGAAAAGATCGCCATCTGAACAGTAATTTGGTAAAAACCCACAGCTTGATCATATAAGAATCTCCGGGATCGGGAAAGAATCTTGGACCAACTAAATGGGGCGCTAAATGGAGGACGATTTTTGATTGGATACCAAAGTTAACCAAAAAAAATGTTCTTTTCTACAGCCGGAAGGCAGGTGAATTATCATAAGTTATGATGTTTAATATGATGCGAAAGATCAAAGAAGCCCCGTATTTCCACCTAACAACACGGAAAACGAGATTATAACTTGCGACCTGGACGATCAGATTCAAAACAAAGAAAGTGCGTCAATTAATGATCATCCAGGCGAAACAGACGATGATGAGAACAACAGGTCTAAGGCATAACCCATAAAAGACGAATTTTTCGAAGCTGAAAGAGGTTATTTTACAGCATTCAACATTCAAATTAAATGAAAGTCACATCAATTATAAGAATTAATTACATCCGATTAATTAAAACTGAATTTGAATTATATAATATTAAAATTTGGATGGATTATCAGATAAGGAATTAAATAAAATTTTAACTTGGCAATGCTTTCATACATACTTTGTACTTAGTAATAGAAAAAACAGATGAATAAACCCATCGCGACACTTACTCGTGCTTGTGCACTCATGTAGTGCACTTTGTGTTTTTATTCAGTCATCACCAACATCCGTGGCCATCCTTTCCTCTGAAGAACAATGACGCGATAATATACGTCAAATGAATTTTGAATTGAACGTCCAATCAATTTATGAAAATAGACTGTACTAATATAAATCGAATCTTTACATTTACTTAGAGAAATACACAGTTGTATTATCCCCACTATACTCCACGCTTTGTATAGGAGATTCTTCTCGCTTTTGTGTACTGTGCATTCAGACTGTCAATCTGACGTTTTTCTAGCATAAAAATTTTCTATACATAAAAAATCGTAACTTTTTCAATTTATAATATTTTTGGCTAAAAATTTACGTGGAAACTCTCAAGACATAACAGAATAAAGGAAAAATATAGTATAGCCCTATAGTGTCCCTTAAAAAGAAAGTATTTATTTTGCATATTTACGATGAAAATTTTGAAGATTTTAAAATTTCCATATTTTTTCAAAAAAAAAAGGTTCATAACTTCGTCAGTTTTCAATATTTTGAGCTAAAAATTCATATGAATACTCTCAAGACATAGTAGAATAAGGAAAAAAACCAGCCCTATGTATAGGGTTGCAAGAAAAAGGTTTTCGTTACACATACTTGTAATGGTAATTTTGAGGGTATAAAAAATCATGCTTTTTAACTTTTTTCACTAGGAAAAACTTTTTTTATTCTTCAAAACATATAATATTTATACTAAACATATATTTATACTAAAAGTTTCATTGAAATATGATAATAGTATGCGTATATTATTGTTGCAAAAAATGTGTTGGTAATAATGAAGAGAATTAGAAAATGTACGAAATATATTCCAACCTGATAATCTTTCACGAGCTCCCATTTTCCACTTTGTACTATTTTTACTGTTCAATGTTGATGTCAGTCTCTCTCGTGCGGCTGAATTTTCACGCTGTTGTAAAAGGCGTTCACTGAGAATTGCATTCTCTAGATCATCATTTTCTGAACATTCAGAAAGTTCATAATCAGATACTGATTGCTCAGAGACGTGGTCGTCTTCGGAGGAACCACTGCCGCTATAATCATCACCGCTGTCTTCAGCCAACAAACGATTACGCACACTAGATCGCAGATTATATTCCATATTGCTTTAAAAAAATAAAAATACTTTCAAATTTTTTTTTTGTCTTTTTGAATTAATCTACCCATTTATAAAGTAAAAAAAAATTCAATTTTTACCTCAAAATAGCCCATAATACCCATAGATCTTGCCCATAATACCCCCACTCTCCCGCAGGCCTAGGCGCTGCAATCGGTCAAAGTAGCGTCTGGGGTCAAATTGACCCCATGTGTACTCTGAGGGTTAATCTCAACGGTCGGGCTAGGAACTGGGGATGAACCGAAGATTTGGCCTGGATCTTCTCATTAAGCCATAGGCGACTCAACCATAGGCGCTAATGGCTGAATTTCGAGTAGAGCAATTTCAATAGCCTCCTCAAAACTGTTTTTGAAGCCTCTCGGAGAGAGTAAGTGAACATTTTGTCGTCACCCTCATCGGAAAAATCGTAGACTGATTCATCGCTGTAGTCTGGAAGATCTTCCAGTGATAAAGTTTTGATGAGCGCAGTGCAATATTCATTTCCGAGAATCTAGATGAAATAAGTTATCGATTGAAATAATTAAAAATGAAAACTACAGTCCTCACCTATGTTCACCATCGAACTCGATGAATTTTGTTTCACAAAATACTGACGGTACGTTTTTGTCTTTGCCGGTTTTTTGTTAGATCTACACATAAAATCCTGTCAATAAACATCATAAAACCGACTCTGTGACAGATCGTAACTTGCAGAATAATTTGACTGGCCGTTTACCGTGGGGGACAGAGTGAAGTGCTCTGCTTGGCTTACATATGCGGACCTGTTAGGGATCACTATCGATTGTAAGCGTAGAGTATTTGCATTTTAAATATATTTGAAGAAATAGAAACAAATAGAAAATAGAAGCAATAGAAGAAATAGAAGACCATCAGATAGGAAACAGTAAATAACAAGTAATTCGCACCCGTCCTTTGACATACATACTTTGGGTTAGTGGCAGAAGAATAACACGAAAATGTTCTGTTATTACATAGGTAAGTAAGTAAACTTTATTGAGATTTTAAACAATTGACAGTGAGAACTTAATTACATAGTCTTTGAGATTATTAAGCTGTCAAACAAACTTATTAGATGCCCTTTATTTGCTCTATAAATTACTTTAAAACTTATACTAACTTAAATCTATGATAAATAATTATTATCCCTAATTATAATTAAATCTAAAGCTATGGCTATTTTTATAACTAATGTAGATTAAAGAATTGTTACACCTATTTTTGTTTTTACATAGTTTTTTGGTTTTATGTCATGTACACTGGGGCCGTCTATTCTCCCATCCCGTCGGTACCTAACCAGTAGGTTCCTAGGGGGATGGACGTCCCGTGCCCACAACTTGGAGTTGAGTTAGATAGCAAATTAGAATGGGTAGGAGTTTGCTTAACACTATGCCCATTTATTAATATTAGATTTTTTTTTGAACTGGCTTACTGATATACGTTGCAAATTTTTTCAGAAGTTTTAATGTTATTTACATTAGTGGATTCAGCCTCAGTATTTACTAGTTTGGGAAGAAACGTAAAACTGTGTTTATTAGGGGCCTTTGGATTGAAGGCACCTGCCTGGTTTTTGTCGAGTGCATTGAGGGGACAAAGGTAATATGAATGATTTGTAGTAGGGATGTTCAAGAGTGCGCGAATACTCCGAAGTGCGTAATCTCTCCACTTTTCTATGCGGTTCTTACACGTCGTTAACATATAATGTAGTATCAGTACTACCCCTGTTTCTTTGTACAGCACTTGTTGAGTAGTCAATACTTCGAGGGACAATTCCTTAGAATTTTTCTCTCAAAGACTTGGGAGTTCTTCGGCTGCCGTTGGTGATATTGTTCACCAGGCTGTGGATGTGTAGGTGATTATCGGTCTGACAAGTGTTTTGTACATCAGTACTTTCACGTTCGGACCCACAGCTTTCAAGGAGAGAGGAGATAGATGCAGCCACTGTTTCCGGCTTGTTTAGCATTTTTCTGGCATGTGTATTTGATTGGAGCCTTTTATGGAAATGAACTCCAAGTAATTTAATATTGTGAGGGAAATTAGTTCGCCTTAGATGTGAGTTCTAAGACGTCTGCAAACCTGTGTCCTTTGATACTAGCGTTTCGGAAGCAGTTTAATTAAGATTTATATATGCATTTATTTCTAGTCCCTACTTTTTAAACACCAAGCGGTGTTGCTCACAGCGCACTGCATTCGGTTTTCAACTCTGGAAGCTGGCTTTGAATGTCTTTGCGTATAGAATCTGCTCCAAAGTCTGAGCCTTCACCTCTTAATACAACCACGCACTTTTTTCCTTTGGGGTAAACGAATAGCCTACAGCATAGGTAGCTGTTGTTGGGTTTCAGACACAATCGTGTGCTTTGATTTTGTCCATAGATATTTTAAAACGACCGTTTGACAGTCTCGTTATTCGGTAATCTAATTGACTTCTGTCTGCTGGGATGTAAACATTCTGTAGCACAGTCGCCTTGACGCGCTCTACAAAGATTTGGGGCTAACACACTTTTTTGTAGGGGCATTAACGTTAGTTATTTTGACTTAATTTGATCTATTTTTTGCGAAGTCTATAACAAATAACGTTGGGGCAGGGTGATTATTAGTGGATACGGGGGCTTTCCGCTTAAAGACTAATTTCCTTTTTGCTAGTACAAAATAACTTATCTTACTGTAAATAAGTTGTAAGTCATTTGTGAAACAGTATAGTTTGCCTGGCACGTCTTCCACCTGCAATACGTTAGTTGAGAGTTCCTTCCGGGCCGCTTACATCCTTGGTTGATCGACGATTGTATCAGTCAGTCTACACAATGTTGTCCATTTTCTCCTATTAGTTGGAAACTTCGGACGCTGTGTAGCGTCACAAAATGCAAGGTTGATTGTTAAACTTCCTGCAGCTCCTGGATTCACATGGCAAGCACTATTATCGTTGCGAATGTTTCCGTAACACGATTTAAAGAACAAACTGGCCGTTATAATTCTAAATTCAACTTTTTTACTAAGCACCTCAAAAAGTCAATCTTGACGTCTCGACTCACATCTGGCACACCGGTAATAACATATGGCATGTGGAAAGGTGATATAATTCATTCGGAAATCAGACAAAAAACACCACCAATGACGGAAACAGACATAAGATAGTGCGCAGAACTCAAAGCATTGTGTAAAATTCGAATCGCAACAATTATTTTGTAACATTTAAAGTCGCTCGCCAATCTAACGAAAGTCTGAATGAGGCGCATGCTAATTTTTATCGTAAGCGTTGAATGCAAACGTATTCGGATTTCATATTGGTAGCAATAAAAGGCTTATTTTCGCAATTCTTTCTCCTTTTGAACAGTTTTCTTAAATTTTAACATCATGTCACCGTTAGTCCAAGTCTTTTTATTTAAATAATTCCAATATTCCCGCCATCATTTAACAGTGTATGTATCCACACGTGGTCCAATCAGAGACAAGCAGTAACCGCGCAACATGCGACTAACTTCATTGCCGCTCTCTCATATTTATCAACAAACCAAAACAGATGGTCGGGTGTCATACGAGAGACATTGAAAACAAGTTCTCAGCTGACTCTACGCACGTATCGAGCGAAGAAAAAAATGAGCCTGTCTCGTTTTGTCGCGCGGGCGAACTCAGCAGTGCGCTCTCTCCCCCGGGAGTGTAGTAGAACAGAGCAATCAGGCAAAAACTTATATTTACGTTGTCCGTCAAACGTCCGCTCGCCGCAAAGCGATTCGTGTCGAATTCGATGTGCAGTATTTCTCCGGTTATAACAGAAAATCAAGCAAATACTTTTTCAGAATTATTCGCAATTAGGTCACAGCACTCGAGTGAAATTTTGCATGAGAAAGTATTGGCGATATCGCGCCGAGCGACTCTAGAACGTTGAGTGCCAAGCGAAGTGTTTCCCTGTACCTAACGTCGGTATCGATTCTAGTTGGAATCGTTCTCATTGCGTGATTGCGTCAGAAAACATCTCGGCCGGCTGCGCCGCGTACAAATTGCGTATTATTAGCATTCCATCCGAATAAGTAAACTTTCCGATAACGTGTTGTTCAGTTTTAATTCAAATCCCATCGAAATTGAGCTTCGAACTCTTGAGGTGTGTCCGTTCGATAGGTTTCCGGAATTTTCTATTCGCACGTTTCCCCTTGATTTCGTTTCGTAACAACTCTAAGGGCACGATAATTGGTTTGTGGTGTGAAGTCAATTGAATCGACAAAGTAGGCGGTGGTAAATTCGACGAAGGTGTGTGCTAAAGACGTAAAAATCGGGAAGACAAGAGCAGATATTCCACCGGCACCGTCATGGCCAGGAGTCCCAAAGACTGGGAGGACCTCGACCTGTCCCGGGATGAGGTTGAGTGCATGGCAAACGCGTTCAAAGACGAAAAGTTCAAGAAAATGTTCTTCGATTACTGCGAAGAGATGCAGGATCCTGAGAACCGGCGAATTTACCAGAAGGAACTCACCCAGCTCGAAGCAGAGCGGGGTGTTGACATAACGTTCGTCAATCCCGATCCGGGATTTGTTGTTAAGACGTCAGTTGATGGCACGACCAAAGGATTTCTGAATATTGCCCAGAGTGACAAAGTCGATCGGCCTAAGGGCACTCCGCACTTGAATCACGAGACTGGCAAAAAGGGTTTAATGTGGAGCATTCCTCTGGTCCAAGCTCCGCCTCGTCGGGATCTCGACAAGAAAGGCGAAGGATGTGTTGTTTACGACGTGGTCTTTCACACGGATGCGTTGAGAATGGCCGAGAAAAATTCTGGATTCCGGAAGCATCTGATCCAGACCGCCTGCGATGCGGTTGAACGGGAGCACAAAGTCAAATTAGACAAGGCAAACTTGAAATTCCCAAAAATGTCGTTTAAAGGCATCGTCCAGCCAACTGTGATTCGAAAACTGTCCAAGAACCCTCCTCCGGCTCCGGAGCCAAGTCCTATCGATGACATAATGCCGCCTTTGCCGAAGGCGACCCCTAAACCGAAAGTTTTCACTTCATCTAATCAAATTAAGGAAGAGTACACAACCCCGAAATTTGTTATCAATCATCGACGAGCTGTGGATTTGTCTGAGATGACTTACGAACTAGACGCCAAGCTCAATGTGACCATCCCGAAAGAGTTGATCGTAGAAATCGCGCTACCCTTGCTCAATTCCACTTCCGAGTGTAACTTGGATGTAACAGAAAGGAAACTTTACCTAGCGAGCACGCACCCTGCCAAGTACAAATTGAATATAGATCTCCCCTATCCAGTGAACGACAAGGATGGCTCAGCAAAGTTCAATAAAACGACGCGCAAATTGAGTGTCACCTTGCCTGTGGTGGCTGACGAGAAAACACGGACGCTGAAGGATCTGTACCGCGAAGATAGTGGCGTTGAAAGTGACGTGCGTGATGATAGTGGGAATGTGTCTCCGAGTCCTGAAAATAGTCCCAAAATCCGAGAATTGCCGACAAAATTTCCAGCTGAGAAGCCTAAGCCTGCTGCGGAGGTTGTCGTGGAGAAGCCGTTCCTAGACCCTAATATTCAGTACAACCTGCCTGCCTTCGATTGCAACACATTGGATGACACTCTTGCATTCACTTTGCATGTGAAGAATGTCCAGCCAGACTCGGTCGAGCATGTTAGAACGGATAACAAAGTGCACGTGAAGTTCTCCAGTATTGGAGCTGGATTCTACCCGGTACACTTTGCCTTCGCCGTCCAATTCCCTCCTGATTCCAGTGCTGTGATCCGTTCAGTAGACATTGAGCCGTGGGATAATAACGTTATCCTCAGCCTGGCGCTGGACAACTATGAAAACCTCAAAACATATTTGGCGGGCTTGCAGCCCGATGAACTCAAAGATTATCCGATCACGGAGGATTTCGTGATGGCCACAAATAAATTTAATCTTCTCCAAGAGAAGAACGACCTCGAAGTTTCTGTGAAACCGCTCCCATTTACGAATCATGTTGAAATTGAAATCAAATCCTCACAGGATTCACTTAATCATTATACCAGTATTGAAGATAATAAGAGATCACATTCATCAGGAGCGGGCAAGAAACATAAAAAGAAGAATAAGAAACGACGTTCGTTCTCGGAATCCGCATGCGATGAGTTGAAATCTATTGAAATCTCCTCGTCTGGAGAACTAATCCGAGAAGATGCAGCCGCAGAGAGTGTTGATACTGCTATCCCTTATGAAGGTCGCAAAATCCGTAGCTTCTCTGATTCGCATACCCACGACTCACCGGCGTCGTCTTGTCAGAAAGACTACAAAGGTATCCTGAAGCGCCGTAGTCGCTATGAACGTAGTATATCGGAAAGTTGCTCCTCGTACGACGAGCACTCGTATTCCTGCTCGGTGGACTTTTATGGCGCTGGTTCGTTCGATAATATCCCGGAGGAAGGTCGCGAGGATCATGCTGGTCTGTCCGAGAGCTGTAAGAAAACCGTCCGGTTCAGTGACGTAATAAAGAAGCAGCTGTTCCGGTAAGTAGTCATTAGAGTTGGGCTCGTCATTTATCACCTTGAATGACGCTAATTATTGCATCCACTTATCACATTTATAATGCTTATTGTGCTTATCTCCGCATATTTCGCAATCATTGCGTCTTATTGAAGTTATTTAGATTAGAAATTATGAATTTCGTCGATGATTTAAATATCATTTTGAAAAAAAACTCGCCGGGTGTAATTAACATAGGTTCAAAATTGATAAGACGACGTCAATCAAACAAGACGGAGCTTAGTTCTACTTTATAATGAGGATTTTATTATAGATTTTGTGTATGGCTACGAATATTCCCATTTAAGATGCATTTGTGGTTTGTTTTTTGCTTTTCTCGCCTTTACCAATCTTCTCAGGCAACGCTGGTCTTTCGCACAATAACTATATCAACTCTCTCTCTCCTAGATGAGACTCTTCTTCCTCAACGATTGCGCCATCAGAATTTGGTATAATGTGGTTATGCCTCCAAAAGTTTATTTAAGCATCTAAATCATGTTCAACAGGGGACGAAAAAAAAAATCACAAAGAGGTCTGTGAAGTTCACATCGTTGCAAACGCAACGCTGTCAATTTTTTCCACTGTTTGTTTTAAGTAGATGAAACCGAAATCAAAACCCGGTAGAGTGCAAAAAAATTAAAAAATGCAAATAAAATTTGCAAATATTTTAAGTCAAACTGTCCAAAAAACATTCAAATAATGAAAAAGTCGGTGACCGTTGCGTTTGAAATAATCTAAACTCCAGACATTTCAAAAAGGATGAATGACATATGCATCGTTTCAAACACAGTTAGCTCGTTTTGATCTCTACTGAAAATGTAGTATACTTTTATAGCAATTTTGACTCTAACGACACTCGACTAGTTTTGCATTTCAGACAATTCCATCAGCTTTCAGTTCGTTTCAAACAAAAAATGGAAAATTCGTGATCGTTGCGTTTGCAACTTGACAAGGTACCTGAAGTTTGCGTCGCATCATTTGATGGTTGATAACGATGCAAACTTCAGATACTTTGTGAAGTTTGTTTCGTTGCAAATACTACGGACTCGAATTCTCTCGCCTTTTGATTCTTATCGATGATTGCTCTGAAATAAAAATTTGTAATATTCAAAAGGCAAACAATTGAAAGAAAATTCAAATAGCAAAACCATTGCGCGTTTACAAGGTTCTAGAATTCAGATATCTTACTTTTTACTGAAAATCAAAATGGACAAAAATTCGATGCGCACTATTTTCTAGAGTTGCCAAAGCTAGCTCCAACTGCTCAGTTCTGTTTTCCAAATATAATTTTTGAAATGCACTACCCGTTGTAGAAAAATGAAAACTTTTAGGAAAGAGTGAACGTGTAGGCCGCTTGAGTTATGGTTAAATCGGAAACTGCATTCATGTTTAACAAAAAAGAAAAATCTACGTTTAAATCGTTTTCTCATATAAAGTATAAAATAAACGCAACAATTTTTGATCTCATTTGAAATGATTTGTTAGGAAACAATAGAATCCTCTGGTACAAAAAAAAAAGAAGCCACCGAAGTGGCCAAAAACGAAATATAAATTTTGGACTTTTTCCTGTCTGCATAAAAGGGGGGCGGTTAAAGACGGGCCTATAAGTAAGGACACTTAAGCTCGAAAAACTAAAAACAAAACCTCACATTGGAGCAGGCATACCGTGGAAACGCAAATGTGCACGTAACAAAAAGAAGTTCTCTGATGTTTTCATCGTTAAACATGCAGACAGTCTTCAATTTTTTCACTATTCGAATGTTATTTTTTTTTTTTTTTTGATAATTTGCGATAATTAAAACCCAGCGTTTTAATTTTTTTACCCTTTTGTTCACTTTAGATGATAAAATTGCAATGAAAACCTTATAGAATGCCAAAAATTCGAAAATATTCATAAAAGTGACCAAAACTCTAAATCAAATTATTTTTAAAAAAACATTAAAAAAGAGAACAAAATAGAGACCGTTGTATCATGGCTCACAAACATTTAATCTTAGAAAGTTTGCATCCGCGATTTCTCCATTCAGTAACGTAGGTTGGTATCTAAGCTCTCTATCTTGTAAAGCTTGCCTTATTTATTAGATGGTGTATTTGTATGCTTTTCGTTCTAATCACCCTTCGAAGTGTGAGCCCTTTACAAGAGTTCCGTTTTGATATCCAGTAAGATCACTGCTCATACCCAAAATTCCTACAATAGAAAAAACCTGCAATATTTTTCAACGGCCATCAAATTTGGTTTTCCATCAAAAAAGAAAAAGGAAAAAAACTTGACAATCGAGAAACTGTGTTGGGAAAATAATTTACGAGTGAATCGAACCATAACGAGACAACAGTGCATGGCGACGGCGATCGTCCTGAACTTTTTATCCATACACAATAATTTACCTATTGGTAAGTCTAAAAAGTAATGACCCTTTTTTGTCATTTTTCTATTCAATATTTCTTTTATTTAAAATGGAATTTATTTAAGTACATATTGTCCATTATCATATATGACTTTTTGATATTTTTTTTGGGTAGAGCTATTATTTCATCAGTGTAGAACTGTAGTTTATCGGCGAAAAACTTGGCTAAGTGATTTTCACAGTCCCTCTTTGAAGTGAATTTCTTTGCATTAAAGAAGTTTTGCAGAGACCGAAGCAAATGGTAGTCTCATAGTGCAAGGTCTGGACTATAAGGTGGATGCATCAAAACTTCCCAGCCAAACTTTGTCAATTCTTGCCGGGTCAACAAAGATGTATATGGTCCGGCATTGTCATGATGGATGATAACGCCCTTTCTATTGATCAATTTTGGCGGTTTTTTTTTGCAATCTGGCTGACAGTACAGAGGCGAATTGAGTGTTTGCTCAGGTTCAAGCACATCATGATAAACAATTCCCTTCCAATCCCCAATACACACAGCATAACCATATTTGGTGTGGCCTGACTTTGAAGTCGTTTGTGATGATTCACCTTTTTTTTGATATTTTCCTAACAAAATTCTCGTATTTCGTCGCCTGTAATAATTTGCTTCGAAAATGGCTCGATTTCGTTGCGTTTTATTAGCATTTCGCAGATGGAAATTCGGTCGATCAAATTTTTTTGTGTTAATTCATGTGGTATCCAAACGTCGAACTTCTTTGTGTATCCAGCCTTACGCAAATTGTTCAAAACTGTTTGGTGATGGATGTTCAGTTCCTTAGCAATGTCATGGCTGCTTATGTACCGATCTTCTTCAATCCTTTGTAAGATTTCATCGACTTTGGGTGATTGGTGGACCTGAGCGAGGTGCATCTTTGACATCAAAATTTCACGAACGAAAGCGAGCGAACCATCCCTTGGCTGTAACATTTGATAAAGTATCTTAGCCGTAGACACCAAAAAAAATTTCACGAGCCTGCGATGCATTCTCACCTTGATCGTAGTGATATTGTAAAATATAACGAATTGTATTAGAAATTTCACTCATTTTTAAATGAATACAACTTTTAACACGAATGACAAAATACAAAACAGTCCAAATGAAAAAATTTAGACTGCAACGTCACCTCTCAAACGCATGTCAGTTTGACTCAACCTGATAAGTGTTGCCTGATATATGACAACGAACACCATCTAGTGACAAAAAAGTCTCAATACTTTTTAGACTGTCCAATATATAATCGACCTATCCAATATATATATGACCTATAAAAACCTATCCATTGCGATCTCTCCATTCACCTACGTCGTTTAATTTTCAAGCTTTCTTCTTTGGAAAGCTCGCTTTATTTACTTCACGGGATATTCGTTTATCTTTCTTTGTGACACCCCTTCGTATTATGAGCGCTTTTATTAGTTATGCTATGATCATAATATTTTCGACTCTTTCACATGTTCTCAGTGTCTTTTCGAACGTCAATAAGTACGTTTGTGTGTCGGCAAATAACACGCTACTTAAGAGCGATTCAACAACATACGCTCGTCCGTCCGGCCGCTCAGTCGCAGATATTCGCACAGTTTATAAAAAAACACTGGAAATGTATCACAATTTTGAATTTCCGAAAAAAAACCAGAAAAATGCAAACAAGGCTCAGAAATAATATCAACTAATGTAAAATTTGTTTGTTAAATCTGTTTTCACGCTTGTTCATCTGAAATAGTTTTACTCTCTTGAAGTCGACTCAGCACCGTTTTTAACACTATCGTTTTTTGGGGCTAAAGACTAAGTTTCACCCTTGCTCAGTGTCGATTATTTTCCTTTTTATAGTGTCAGTTTTCGCTAAAACAAAAAAAGTGCTTTATAAGGACTGATTTTATTTATTTTTATCAAAAAATGCAGCTCTTTTATCTGGTAGAACATTGTATGCAGACTTTTGATCGAAATTCTTTTTGAAAATATTAGCAGCTTGCTTATGTGTTCATTTGATCAACAGAGATGATCACAGTTATCCCAGAGATGATCACAGTCATTTTCATCGCAGAAAATATAACTTTCTACACTTTATAGCTGAGCATCCTCCTCCTTAAGGATCAATTTGGTGATCAGTTTTGGCGGATTCAACGCACAGAATGATTTTCATTGCACCTTTAACGTGTCGCTTGTAAGCACGATAAACTACGAATTTTGGACTTCCAACACTTGTCGCAGCAGTCGTTAAAATTTATGGCTACTCATTTATATTTTCATGACGAGACACTATAATATTTTGATAATTTCATTAATTTGGCACTAAATATAAAAAATGAGGAACCCTCATTTTTGATCAATAGGAACCCTCAGATTTGCAGGATTGCAACAATATTTGCCGCAATCAGCTTACTTATTTATCTTACATATATGTATCAAATGTATATAGTATGTGACGATTCAACCTTAAAATGGGAGTCTCAACCGTCAATCTCAGGATAAATTGATTGAAATGATTAAGGACGCCTAGAGGAATGCTTCGATTAACTCCTCAACACTCCGGGTGACATTAGCTACCCCGGGAGCTCGCTGAAGTGTCAACTTCAACGATAAAAATGTTGCCAAAATAGTGCCCCTTCCCATGAACTCGTGCCGGTGCAATACCATTTGTCTGATTGGTTAGACATTCGTGCCCGTAGCGTCCAAAATAGTTCTTCCTAGGAGCACTTGCAAAAGGTGTGCACCATGCCAAAGTTGTCGACCATGCCAAAAGTTTAGCACGAGTTGTGGATCCTGAGTGATAATCAAAAATTAAATTGTGCAAATTTTCCAGGAAAATCGAAATTGTGTCCAAGAAAACCCAAATTTACGTGACAATGTTATTTTCGGTGATAAAACGTGGTGTATTGGATACGACCCAGCGATCAAAGACCAGTGCGCTGAGTTGCACACCACGAGCTCTATGTTTCCGCAAAAATCCGGAATGAACAAGTCAAAAGAGAAAGCAATGGTCAACCCCTTTTCGACAGTCGTGGTGTAGTTCACAGGGAATATGCACCCCGTGAAATAACTGAGGATACTAGTTCTCTCATTGACATATTGCACAAACGCCTTGGAAGCGTCACCAAGACAACGTGTCATGTCATACCACTTTGCTGATTAGGGAGTTTCATGCCAAGCACCACGGTCCACCCCCTTACAGTCCAGATGTGGGACAGATCAATAAAAACATTTAAATATTTCAGTCTTCCTAATTTTTGGTCCTACTTTTTTTCGTTAAGTGTTTAAAAAAAATACTAATTCTACTAATAACATCATCGTGATTAGAAATGAAAAATTGACGGCCGTATGAGGCAGACAGTTAAAAGCATAGAAGACATTGGAGCAGACCGAAAAACGTCAACATATTTGATAGTTAAAATCAACACGTGAAGTTAATAAACTCCGGACACTTTATTTTATATGATTTTTTGGGTGCAGTTTGTGTTGAGCTCTTCAAACAAGCGTTTCATAATCGTAGATGGTCGCTAAACACTACTAGATCAAATGAAAGTCCACGATATTTTGATGAAATATGCTCTTATCCTTGAACATTCTCCCCTTTAAGAGCCATACTCTTGATTCAAGGGCTTATAACAATTTTAATGCTTTTTGATTTGTGATCCCTATCAAACTTCAAAATATACACTTGTTCGACTTTTGGCTAAATGACTATTTGAGCAAAGCCGCTTTCCTTGAAGCAAGCTCTTCACTTTTGGAAACTGATAATAGTAGCTAGGGTCAACCGTGGTGGATTCGGCAACAATTCGTATCCCGATTCATGCGATTTTAACGCTCGGGTATGTTTGTGCATTGTCGTGATGGAACACTACTTTCTTCTTTGCAATGCTTTTTTATTTCTTAATTATACGTTTTCATATGAGAATGTTCATTCTCAACAAGCTCTGAAGAAATGTTTATGGTGTTTGTTTTCTGAACGTCGTTCCGAGTCTCTTTTCCTTTTTTGCACACATACCTGTTCTTGCGGTATGCCATTTTCGGTATATTTTTCAGTTTTTGAGACTTTAACTATCTAGCCTTTTTTTCAATCGGCGATTGCCCAACAGCACAAAATGTGTTTCTTGTTTGTGTTCTGAAGGGAAATTGAACTCCAATTCCTCAATGGAACGTCCAAAACGAGCAACATATTCGATGCGTGTACAGTCACATTTAAATTCTGCAAGCCATCGGCATATAGTTGCTTTTGATAGAGCAGATTGCTTGTAATATTTTTCAAGCCATTTTTGGGTTGTGTTGCATTTTTCCCGAATAATAAAAAGAGTATTTTATCAACGAAGGAAATTCTTTTTTTGTTTCACTTCCCATTTGTAACAAAGCTAACGTTACGTCACTCAATCAGCTATTATTTGCAAACTGATGATTGAAATGCCACCAGGTTTGACAAGAAGCTTTTTTGAGCTTTGAACTTTCTACAAAAAAGTTTAAAAAAGGTTCGTGGACCTTCTTCCACCTCATTTTGTAGAAAGTCTCCATTGCTATCAATTGTCCTTGTATAATTGCATTTCAGGCATTCAAGGAAATCATTTCGGTCAGACATTGGAGGAGAATCAACGACAAAGTAAGGATGATTTAAGATCGGATATCCATAAGTCACAATATACGAGGATCAGTCAGAAAGTAAGTTTTAGGGTGGCAGCGTTCCGCGTGGTGAAAAGATAAACAAACGTAATTTTAGGAGGTTCTTTCATTTATCCTAATCAATTTGACGCATCGTTGACCCCGATAAGTCTATTTTTGTGTTTTTTTTTACGTTTTAAGATGGAGACGCCGATAGACGTAGCGTCCGAATAGAAACCGCGTAGTGTGATACGTTTTTTTGACCGTAAAAAATTATCCGCTGGAGAAATTTATCGAGAATTATCGTCTGTATACGGTGAACAGTGTATGAGCCTTCAAATGGTTAAGCGTGGGCGAACAGCGTACCTAAATGGAAGAAAAGAACTCTATAACGAAGTTAGCGACAGTGGTTTGGGATTATCGAGACATTCTTTTGATTCATTGAGAGGCAAGGCTTTCAACGCAGAGTACTACTGTGGTGTTTTGGATCGTTTACGAAAAGCAATCAAAAACAAACGGCCAGGTTTACAAATGACATGAAAAATTGGCTTCATTTAAATGGGACGTTTTTGAGCATCCTCCTTATTCCCCTGACATGATCCCAAGTGATATCCACCGTTTCCCGGCGACAAAAACAGCGTTTAGCGGCATACGATTCGACACGACAGATGACATCACCGAAGCAGTCACAGCGTACTTTAAAAATTTGGACGCAAAACATTTCGAAGTCGGAATGACGAAATTAGTTTGTAGACACAAAAAATGTATTGAGAGAGATGGCGACTTTGTAGAAAAATAAAAAAAGGCCTGAATTTTCCGAAAATTACCTTATTTTTTGTTTTGACCACTCCTTCCATCCCTAATCGTACTGTTAAACTCACGTTTTGACTGACCCTCGTATAAAAACAAAATGAATGAGCCACAAACTCAGTGCAGATGAAAAACATAACTAGATAATAACGAACACAAGCAACAAAAGCCGTTCATGCGACATTGGATGTAATTTAATATTTTATTTATCTATTTGTGCTATAGTATACATTTTATTTATTTTTAGCATAGTATACATGTTTGCATCATTAATTTTCAAGTACCAAAACTGTGGGATGTTAAATAAAGTTTTTTAATGAATTTACACTGGCCTTTGATCACTTCATGGAAAATTGTCAGTATCAATCCAACAATCTATTCGCCATGATTTTCCCCTTGGCTCAAACTTAAACCACGCTGTCGATTACGTAACGAACAGTTCTATTCAATTCCTGTCAGCATATTGGTGATAACAACATTTAATACGAAGCGCATGGTTTTTTATTTAAATTTACATTAAATTAGAATGTGTATAAACCGTGTCAAAAAACAGCTCAACTTTCCAATTAATCAGTTTAGATTGAAGAAAATATCCAATTATATCGTTTTGTTTTGTTAGGTCGCACTACGTCGCTGTATCAGTCGTTGACGTCATAAAAATATTAACAAATTGCAGGAACAATCATATCGCCTTGCCCTTATTATTTTGTAGTAGTTATCCTTGATTGCTTGTTTCCGTCAGCGATAAACAATTGGCAAGTTGATAGTCCATGATTGCTCGTTTCGCTAATAAAAGTGATACGCACCACTCGCAGCGACTATAAATAATGAAAATATTCTGTTTGAGTTACTATATAAATACTATATGTGATTGTATTTTGTTTATCTTTTTACGAAAAAACATTCAAGTTGTTTTGATTTGCTATTTTTAGCCTGGACTCGAGCATCTTGGGCCAGCGGAAAAAGAATCAGAAAAAGAAAACCCAGAAAATGCGTGCACAGCAACGACGGAATAGCGAAGGCGATTCAATTGATTATGATGATAAGGTAAGCTTTTGTTTTAAGGCGCATGCAGTCTCGGGAAAAAATCCTTTACAGGCTTTCTGTTTTTTTCAGTCCTTTTTTCCATTAGGTTATGTAGAATTTGATCATAATATTCTCCAGAGAAAAGAAGTGATAACATACAAAATTTTCTTCTGGATTTTAGCAGAGTAGACTTTGAACATTTGCAACTTTTATTTGTGGGTTTCCATCTTCATAAATGCAGAAAATAGGGTAATCTGATAAGAACTTCCAATCAGTTTCATTTTTTAACAGTTTGCATGTTACTGCGAATTTGTACAGAGATATTTTCAACACTATATAGTCGGGCATGTTCCCGCCAAATGCCGGCGTGTAGTGAGGCGATTTTTAAAATTTCCCCGAACATTTTTTTTGGATTTTCGGGTTGCGCTCACAATAGATTACGCGAGGCCTGTCTCTCGTTCAGAGCCCTTGCTTATAAGTTTGTCGTGTCCCACAGTTTCGCAGAACAAAACGAGTAAGGAGGGAATTTGTTAAAAATATTTTGGTCAGTTCTATCTTTACCAACAAATGATTGTCAATACAAGCGATGATGAATCGAGAAAGTGACATTGGACAATTTGACCGCTATTGAAAAATTTAACAGATTGTTCAGGAAATTATGCAGACCGTGAAAGCTTGTATTTATTTTCTTTAATTCATATCAAGTTATATTTTCGTTGCAAATAAGTAGTGGTGAGTTGTTAACATGCATCGGACACGGTCGATCGCAGAGCAAATATGCTTGATATATGCAAATAAATAGTAGGAAGTAGAAGTTACCTGGTATTGGCTAGCAGCCAAACATTCACACATACTGAAATGACCTGCATCATCTAGTTTGTCCCGAATCCAACAATTACTAATCTCTAGCTTTCCATCTTGGTGCCAATATCTAGGTCGCTGAACTATTCACATATTGCCATAACATATGAATGAGATTGGCGTCAACCAACCCCAAGTTTCTTGAACTGATGGTCGCTTGCAGTTTGCAATTAAGATGCAGTTTGTCTTGATATCTCTCATACGATGTGCTTGTCCTGCATAAATGCACGCATATGTTTAATTGCCGTTTCTTGTTTACATTGCAGCCATGTTGTTCTTTGCCAATTGTTCATAAACTTTGTGTACAATTGCGTAAATGTTTAACGACACTACCAGCAAGAGCTTCATTATGACGAGCCAAAAGCTGCTTAAAAAGTGTTAAAGTTCATTGTCCTCAACCAATACAGTGTCTCAATTCATCACCTGAAGATTTACACATGTAGAAGTTGGAATATGTGCACTCACATACATATGCCCGAAGAATTAGTGAAGAAGAGAATCGTGAATAGAAAGTTTAAATACTAAAGGTATCCTAATTTTTGAATTGATTGGATTTTAATAGCGTTTGTGATACATATAATCGTGATATATTCGTTTTGGATCGTGTTTGCATGCACATTAACACGGTGAGATAATGAAATGTAAGAAACCCTAATTAGTAAGATGCTCCACAAGTGGGTCTTCTAAATGGTTTCGTGCAGCAAGTTTAAATTCACAAATAGTAGCGAAACCTAAATGGTTTGTAGAGATATTCTAGAATGCAGAAAGACCAGAAACTTCTGATACTTTCACAGCTTTCATAACCAGTTCTAGTGTGAACAAAGTGGATGAAAAATAATGCGCGAGAGATATGAAAAGAACTTCATGCTAAGACCTATAAGACGAAATTGATTTGGCTTACAGTGAGTGCAAAAAATTTACCTAATTTATGATCATTTCAGTTATTTTTTGCACCATATAATTATCCTATGACTTAGAAATTGTAAAATATTAAATAAACGCGTGCAACCATTCCAATTTTGAATGAATCTCAATTCCTCCCTAGAAGATGCACAAAGTGTTCACACAATCGGTCCTATTAAATTTAAAATTACCTAAATATATAAAAAATTGGAATACAACTTTACAACTTAAAGTTTATATTTGACAGGATGTGCTTGCTTTACGACTGCAATGTGAAGTTTCCTCGGCATTGATTTCGCAGGTTTACTAGTCAATGGTTTTGATATAAGACTCCTTTCTTCGTGCTGGACTGATTTAAAGGCTTGTAAACTTCCTTTTTGAAAATTTGCTTGCTCAGAATATCCCAAAAATGCTGTATAAGATAATATACGGGAATGGAGAGAGTGTCAATAATATTCAGGGTGTATTATACAAGAGTCAAAGCCTGGTTTTTATCGCAGTATGTCCTGAGTCGATGTCGTGCATGAGTCAACATTTTTTATTTCTTCTCAATTCCTCCACACTTGCACTCAATTTTACTATTAAGATATTGACATAATATTTGTGGCCTACTAAAACGTCTCTAAAGGCCAAATTTCTCACCACAAAGGCACTTATACAGCCTTAAAGCTCAAATGAAGCCTTCGCCATGTTCTACAATTAAGCATAGTTTTTATTTAGATGCTGTTTTTTTTTTTTTGAAGCCGTACATCTTCCGTGCGAGTTAAAAGTATTTAGCTGGAAAAACTCTCGAATCTCTGCAGGCTCATTCTGGGTGTTTCCTTCGTAGACCCCACTCATGAAATATGAAAGAAAAATATGTATTAGATTATATAAATATTATATATACAGCCTAGATGTATGGAACGTGATCAGCAGCCGCTTGCAAGACATTTCTCACAGTCCTCGCTGACATCAACTACGCCAGTATCTAGGAGTTGATCTGATAAACAGCCGCTAGCAAGACATTTCCTACCATTGTCGCTGACATATCAACTCCGGCAGAATCTAGGAGCTCAGCAGGAATTTTTTTACACCAATTTTTAAATTATTCCTCACTTCTCGCCGTATTAAACGTTTGTTGAGTTTCACAAACGCACTCAACACGAGGACGGACAACAACGCATTTAAAACCTACTTACTACGAGGTGTGTCAATTAAGTAATGAGACTGATTTTATTGCCGCGCTTGTGTTAAACCTGCGTCCTTGAAATTCCCTTCCCCTTCTTCATTGATATATTTACCATCGCTCTAGCTTGTTTAGTTCGCCTGCTGTGTCGTGTTGAGTAGACGTGTGTTGGCGGCGCTCGTCACGAAAATGGAGAAACGAAATCAAGAGCAACGCGTCGCGATACAATTTTGTGCCAGATTGGGCGGCACAGCTTCGGAAATGTATGCTAAAATTGTAAAAGTGCATAATGATAGTGTGTTTAGTCGTGTCCAGGTGTTTCGATGGCATAAAGAATTTAAGGAGGGGCGTGAAAGCGTGGAAAACGAATCGCGGAGCGGGAGACCAGTCGAGATGCGAACCGATGCGAATGCGCAGCGTGTGCGCGCCCTTATCCGTGAAGATCGGCGTTTAACAGTTCGAATGTTGGCCTCGGAACGGGGTATGAACCGTGGAACAGTCAGACAAATTTTAACCGATGATTTTGGGATGAAAAAGTTGTGCACGAAGATTGTTCCAAAGAACCTTCCTCAGGAGCAAAACCAGCATCGAATGACCGTCGCAGATGAGTGTTTGGAACAAGTGGAAAACGATGCCACGCTGCTTGATCGAGTTATTTGACTTTTTTTTTGTTCCCTAGAACATAATCGATGGTCAAAGGAACCCATTTTGAGTCGATTACGAACATGCAGGCGGCCGTGACGAGAGTACTCGCGGGCATTCCAGTAGAAGCGTTCATGAAATGTTACGAAGCATGGAAAACGCGCTGGAATCGTTTAATAGCTGCCCAAGGAGACTAATTTGAAGGGGATGGCAAAGTTGTAGAATAATATTTAAATGTACGGTTTTCATGGAATCAGTCTCATTACCTAATTGTCACACCTCGTATGCATGTATGATAGACTTGGTCTGAGAGTAGCACATGCCGTATCTACAAACAATTTCCGTTGAAAATGCAGTCAAATGACAATCTTTGTCTCCTCTCTATTGGCTTTTTTCACATTCGAGTACATTTCCTTAAATGTTCCATTGAAAGAACAAACAAAAGCACTCAAATCATCAAAATCAGATCGAAGAAGCGAAAAAAAGAAAACCAGCTAATAATCTGAAGAAATTATACCACATGTAGTAAGTTGTACGAAAGTTAAACGAAATAGAAGAGAGATCGTGGAGAGATTGCGAGGGCTACGTTGGACAGGAACAATATAGTTAGTTATAGTAATAAATGCTCCCGATTCTGCCATAGACATTTGCTATTTTTCGGGCAAAACATAATGCAGAAGAATTTCTTAGTTTCTTGACTGAGAAAAAGGTATTAGTGATTTTCGCAAACATATTTTGAAGCAAAATTTTACACAACTAAGTATGCTTTGCAATGATCGAAACAAATGGAATGGAAGTCTGAGAGTGCAGAGTCCGATGGATGCATCGGAAATTTCCAGCCGAGGTGTCCGATTTTTATTGAGTCGTCGAGGATATGTGTGTTGCCTAGACACGTTATGGTAGCAGACAAAGCTTCTTCTTACGATTCATGCTGACTGCTTGCAGCAATCTAACTAATTGGTCACACCACAGCTTCTAATTGATGGTTCCCAGGTTACAGCAGGTACTAATAAAAGAATGCTATGTAACCCCATCAAACACAAAAACAAACAGACCATGGCGTCAATCCTGACTTTGTCATCGTTTGAAAAGATTCGCCTCGCTTCGACCATAATCCTGGTACGTTATCCCCTTCTCATCATTGGATGTCACATATTAAATAAATGAGCCGAGTTCATTCTATTTTATCAATGTTTTGCCGACGTCAATTCCCTCCACAAAAGTTTCCTAAAAACTCGATTCATAAACATGCGTCGAGCATCTCCTGTCTTAAGCAAATATTTCAAAACTGATGTATGATCGCTTTTTTCACGAATTCCGCCTGCCGAACTTTTCCGACGTATCACTTAAGAATGTGAAGTGCGTTCCTGACGTGAAAATTTCCGAACCGATAACAAAATGCGGCATCATAATTTAACTGTTTTTGAAATTTGTTTTGTTTTTCGCTTCCTGAAAGTAGAAATCTTCTATAACTCTATATTGAGATATAAATTAAAAATCCATTGATGCACATTTTTCAGTAACATAAATAGATTGAAAAAAAAAAACAAAGACAAAAAATTCAACAACAACAAACTCAAGGAGAAATTTATAAATACAAAACAAATAGAATAGAAAAAAACCTCGACAACAGTCCGTGCTGACTCACATATGCACATAAAAATTCCAAGTAAATAAATCGGAATCTTTCAAACATATTGCAGGCTGAATATTTGTTTCTTTTTTTTGGGGGGGTTGGGGGGTGAAAGTAATTGACGCCCGGAGTGTGGGACTCCTAGCAGCGCATGCTACCAGACTACCCACTAAACACCCCCCCCCCCCCTGTCAAGAGACCCTAGCCTGGAACCGTTTGACACATAACTTCGGGCTTGGCCTTTTTTTACTTCGCCCTAGGGCGCCGTCAGCCTAGAGAAATCTCCCCCCAGCGAGAGGGGGCAGGATGGAGGAGGACTGCTGGAAACGAGACCCCCCTAGACCCCGCGCCCAAGGTTATCCATGGTACATTTTTTGGCAGTAAGTATTGCCCGAGAGTAATGTGCCAAACAGGTCCATTTGTCGAAACCTTTCAGCATTTCTCCTACTAGATTGTCAGGAGGAAGTCCTGCCGCATCCTGTTCCACCTTCTACATTTGAAGAAGGTGTGACATGCGTCGTCTCTTTCCCCGGCGCAGAAAATGCAGTCTGGGGACCGTGATTTACCAATCTTGTGCAAGTAAGACTGAAAATACCCATGCCCGCTAAGAAGCTGGGTAAGGTAATAATCAGTCTCACCGTGCCTTCGATTTAGCCACGATCCCACGTCCCCTATAAGGCGGGCAGTCCAGCGGCCATTAGAGTCGCCTTCCCAGGACTGTTGCCACTCAAATAGCCACGCTGCCTCTCCTATCGGTTGACAGCATATCTTGAGCCCTCCACTTTTCGGTCATAAATTCTCCGTTGTTCTCTAGCAAGGAGGGCGATGGGTATCACTCCTGCGATCACCAACACCGCCAACTCAGAGACAGTGCGGTATGCAGACGCAACCCGCAAAGCTCCTCGTCTCTGTACCTGGGCCAAGCGCTTTCGGTACAGCTCCTTACTGAGAGCTCCGGCCAAAACCTCGGAGCCGTACAGTAGCACTGACTGTACAGCACTCATGAAAAGTCGGCGTTTGCTCGGTGTGAATATTTTGTTAGGTCCCCTTTAGCATCAAATTAATTTGGCGACTAAATAACCAATCTACATATCTAATTTTCTCCCATTCTATTATGAACACTTCCTTTAACAATTTTTTATTTCTTCTGCATCATTTCCGAATTTTCTATATATGTACCCATATATACGGAAGGCGGACTTAAATCCTGATTTTCGGGAGGCGTTTTAAGCTGTGATTGCCGCCGATAACAACCAGTTATTAATCAATTTTCGGAATATCCAGCTCCCTATAAGGCGCAACTTCTTCACTGATGATTTGGAGTGTTATGAACCTATTCGAAGTTCATAACTATACCCTACCGTCCTAGACAAAAGGAATCGAATTTTTGGCCTGAAGAGTCGTTTTTTTCCTTCCATATTTTACTACGACAGACATTTCAAAATATATTGAATTATTTCTCATCGGTGAAAAGTATTCAATTCAAAAACCCATTGTCCTTGCCAATTTGGGCCTTAGCGAACTGTAGACGCAGATTTCGTTTGTTGGCGGATATTAATGGTTTTTACCTGGAGAACCATTAATATCCGCCTTACCTCCCCCCGCGTGTCCTTACCTGGAAACGTACCACGTTAAAATTAATATAACTCGTTGGTTAAAAAACTCCATAATTGAAAATCAGATTAGTATGAAATGGAGCCTTCAACGTAAATCGATTATTTTTTGGTCACGAGTTAGAGGCATTAGAAATTTACATTCAAAATTTTTTAATCTTTTACGATTATCGCAGTGAAATGAAAAATTCACAACCATATAAAATTTCAAAATTAACAAATAAAAAAGGTATAAACATTTCAGATCCAGAATACAAAAAAAAATTATTTTAAAAATTGTTCAAATAACAAGATAAACTGAACACTATTTTATTGTTTTTGGGTGTTATTAGGATACAGGATTATGCGATTTTCGAAACCAGTACGCAAAGATCGATTCTTGCGTTGGCTGTGTGGCAAGTTGGGCCGTCCTGCTGGAATCAAATGCCATCCAATTCTATCCTATTCAATTTTGGGAAAAAATTATTACTTAGCATGGCGCGATAGCGTTCACCATTCCCTACATCGTCGTTTTCTTGCTCAGATTTGAAGAAAAATGGCCTAATAATTCCCCCAGAACAAAATACGCTCAACACAGTCACTCGTTGTGGATGCATCGGTTTCTCTACGATGATGTGTAAACTTTCTGAGCCCCTGATGCGACAATTTTGCTTTTGCAATTATCCTCCGAGGTGGAAATGAGATTCATCTGAAAAGATGATTTTTCCGTTAAAAATCATTATCTTCGATCAAACGGTCTTCAAACGGATGGTCATGTGACTTCAGCTGTTGCTCTAATTGAACTTTCTACGCATTCAAACCGGGTTGTAAATGTTCACATAAAATGTTCAATTCATGAGAACGAGGTTGAGTTGTTGTTGATGGTTGTTCACGCACACTCTGAGCAACAGCAGTGATGTTTCATTCAAGGAATTTTTTCTCCAACAACGATCCAGTTTCACGAACGCACTTCATGAATCGATCAACAAACTGCGTTATGGGCACATCCTTGCTCACAAACTTTTACGGAAATTTTTTACAGTTTGTGTAGAAGACATACCACTTTGAAAATAAGTTTTTGTTATTCCCCAACATTGTTCAAGCCAAAAGCGACCCATTTCACGAATGTCAAACATAATACTAACTTTCTGTCATATCGGTAATCTCATCTCTTGTAATGTCAGGCCCTACTGTATTTGTAGTTCTTTTTACGTAAAGGTAAAATTTGCAACTCTTAAAAGGTGCAAACCGCGACAAGGACCTCAGAACGAGTTGAAGATGACCGCACACAGTCGAAACGCCTCCTCGACAACGAAAACATAGCACGGCCCAAGCGATACAATCAACCACGAAGAATTTATGTTTTTATTGTGATTTAAAAAAAAAATGAGAGGAAATTTACCAACTCCAATATGATTCACTTATTTTGGTCGGATACCTTTGGATCAGGAATTTATTCGAATTGTTAGCGCTGTATGTATTTACTTACGATATACCACCGAGTACGACTGCAAATTCAAGCCTGTATTGAGATGCTTCGATATGGTTGCGCGAGAGCTATAGACTACAACTTTGGTGAGAGAACAATTGGGTTTTTCAACATAACACTGTACATATCATGCAACATATCACTCGCGACACGACAATTTTTAGTGAACAATTCGATGGACCTGTCCTCTTGCAATGAGAAGTCGGCTTCCGGAAGGAAAATGATGAAGATGAGAGTGACATTCATGCCTTGTGAAAATGCGGTTGGAACTCATAAACTTCAATTACTTGTTGTCGGAAAATCAAAAAACCTGCGGGCATTTAAATCAACACGTCTTCCTGTTTGTTATCGTGCACAAGAAGATGCTTGGGTTACGAAAGATTTGTTTCTGGACTGGTTTCAAACAGAATTCGTTCCCGCGGTCCGTCGCCGGCTTTTGTCTGTTAATTTTCCTCCTCAAGAACTGTTAGTATTGGATAATTGTCCCGGGCATCCATCAGCAGGTGAACTTGTCTCTGAAGGCGGCAACATTTTTGTAATGTTCCTGCCGCCTAACACCACGGGGCGTATACAACCGATGGATCAGAATGTTATACAAAATGTTAAGTTAAATTACCGCAAATCACTGTTAGTTAACTGTCTTGCATTATGTTCTGAGAACCTCATGGACTCATTAAAATCCATATCTTTAAAAGACACAGTTTTTCTTTTGGCTAATTGCTGGGCTAACGTTAAGGCATCTCTAATTAACAAATCATAGAAGAATTTGCACCCTACATTTCTCACAAATAATAACGACCCAGAAGATGATGTTCCTTTAGCTCAGCATTTTAATAGGTTTAGAGGACCCAATGATCCTCAAATAAGTTAGGCAGAATCTCAAGAATGGGCTGGTGGTGGTGACGAAAGCGAGTTACAAAGATACGAGGTGTTAACTGATGAAGAGATTGTGCAAGCGGCAATTTGCGAGGACGATGAGCAAGATGAAGACAATAGCGTTGAAGTTCTCGCCGTCGAGAAAGTTGGTAATTCAGAGGCCGTGGAAGCTTTAAACACTGCTTTAAAATGGGCTGGAAATAACGAATTTGATAGCCACGAAATTATGTTTCTCCGTCGACTTAGAGACCGGGCTTTTGAAATGAAGTGCCAAACTTTTACAGACTTTTTCAAGGAGAATCAACGTATGTTAACTTACTTTTTTTCTTACATAGTTGTCATTTTGAACTTGTTCATTTTTGTCTTTATACTTTCATTAAAACATTTATAAAAGAAATTAAGGTTAAATATGTGTTTTATTACCATTAAATATGACATACTATAATCCGGACGCCTCGATAATCCGCAAGGGGTCCTGTTTCTGCCTCTCCAGATTAACGAGCTCCTACTGTATAAACCTTCTTGTGCTTTTTCCATCTCTGTCTGAGAGAAATCGTCCGAGGGCGTATTTATAATATGTAACTTAGCTGTGCTGATGATACAAATTCTTTCTGCAAAAATTCCCCTAATGTTGAAAAAAAAAACGATGAGGATGCTCGTCGCATGGCTACCCGCCTGACAACATTTTTCGACATCAGCGAATCAATAGTTTTCTACCAACTGGATAGCTAATTTGCTTCAGGATCATATCCGGCAATCGATGTTCCATTATCGGCTTCAACTTCAAATTTAGAAAATTTGCATGTTCTAAAATTGATTGACCACATATTGAAATTTCCGTCGTCGATCTTCGCATTTTTGGTTTTCTGCAATGGTTTTGAACGAAGTTTATGTGGAACGTTGCTCGCTTCATTTTTCATCTACATGTTTTTTCCTACCGTCTTTAAATGAGGCATAAAATTATGTCCAACCCGTTGCATGATTTTCGAATCTTTTCCGAATCAATTTCTACGACGTTTTTCCCGGGATTTACTTTAAGTATAACGCAAATAGGTTGCTCTAATTTTTCGTTCATCTTGTAAATTGAAGGACTATGCATATAACCTGTCATACAATTACAGGCAAAATGGCCGCAATAGGTCGCTTCAGAGCTAATCTTACAATGTAAAATCAAAACACAGTTATATGTCATCACTAATCAGCAGGTCGTTGTATGATTTCATGTTTTCTTGCTTTGGCAAGAACTTTTCGATCGCATCTCGTATTCAAATATTGGGTGTTTATTCAAAAGTTCGCATCCTCGTATTCAAACTTTTTTTTTCTCCGATTTCCATATGGATTTTCCTTGAACTGTAAATTATTAATCCTTTATCTCAATTCGGCACCATGTAGCATGGAAACTATATTGCAACTACAAAACGAGGAATCACCGTAGTATTTGCATTTTAATCTTCAAACAAAAGTGATAAGAAAAACATAGAAGCTGATAAAGCGCATATTCGGCATAGGAATTTATTCTTACCCGTCATGGAGGCTAAGCAGAATTTATGGAGAAAACGTGCTAACATAATAAGAATGTCGACACAGTGGTTTCAGCGCTTTCGTAAAGAAGAAAGACAGTTTGAAGATCAGTGACAACCAGGACGAACCAAACAGATGACAGATGGTGATCTATTGCAAGGCGTACAAGGAGGTGATAAGATGGGCATTGCAGATTAACCCTAGATTACTAAACTATCGTAAAAATTACGACGCCAAAATCAAGATTCCTGGAAAAAACAAAGTGTGCGTTAGTTCCGCGTCCCCCGCTTCACTGTACCTTCTTTATTACTTCCGTCAGTGTGCCACGTGCTGTCATTGTCGCCGGAAGTGATTTGTGTATGGAGTTAAAACAAGTGTGTCGTAAAATTTACGAAAGTTTAGTGTTTACGTGAGTTTTAAGTAAAGGTAAGTGTACTTGTTTTCATCACTTTTTAGGTAGATTTTGAACTAATTATGGCATATTCTGTTATTATATATGCATATATATTGTTTTAGATGTCTCGAGCTGTTAGAGATGATGAAATTTGTAAGTTATTGGAGGAGGCTGAAGATGACGATGAGAGCGCACAGCAGCAAGAGATACTGAGTGAGTTAGAAGACAATTTAGAAGTGGAAGAGCATCAGATGACCGATAGTGATAATGAAGAAGAAAACACAATTATGTTAGATTTCGAGGATAGTTCCGATTCTTATGTTCCTCTTTCTCAGTTACAAAAGCGACACCGGCGTATTGAATCTAATTCTTCACACTCTGAAGATTTTATTGAAACCGATCAAAGTAGTCAAAACAGAACGCTATTTGATCCAAGGGTTGTTACAATAAGAAAACAATCAATTCGAGGCATAAATGGACCACGAAGCCAAGGCAGGTGAGAGCGCGAGCAGCTTCCAGAAATATCATACGTTTTGGTGAGGGGCCTCAAGGTGAAGCACGAAATATGGTGGAACCGTGTGAGATATTCTCTTTATTTCTTGGCGATGTAATGCTTGAAGAAGTAGTCCAATTCACCAATGTAGAAATTGAGTCAAGAAAGTCAAACTACGTTCATAAAACTAATACAATATCCAATACTGATAAGCGTGAAATAAAAGCTTTGCTCGGGTTGTTACTTATATCACTAAAAAGCAGTCATCTACCCTCAAAACTTTTATTCGATACATCATACAGTGCTTCCCGCTTCAAAGCATGTATGTCTACGGATAGGTTTGAATTTCTAATAAACAACCTGGGATTCGATGATAAAAATACACGTTCAACAAGAAGAATTGACGACAAGTTTGCAGCATTTCGAGGTATACGGGAAACGTTCATAAATAACTGCAAGAAATGGTATACTCCGGGTGCTTACGTGACTATAGATGAGCAATTAGTTGGGTTCCGAGGTCGCTGCCCTTTTAGGATGTATCTGCCTAGTAAACCAAACAAATATGGTATAAAAATTATAATGGTAGCAGACGTGAAAACCAAATATGTATTTAATGCTACACCTTAGTTAGGTAAAGAAAATACATCAAGAAACGAGCCACTAGCTGATCATTACATCAAAACTTTAACATCACCAATTTATGGAACCAATCGAAGTATCACCATGGACAATTGGTTCACATCGGTACCACTAGCTTCAGAACTTCTCGATGCTCCATACAATTTGACGCTGGTAGGAACCTTACGTAGTAATAAACGAGAAATACCAAACGAAATAAAAGATTCTACTTGTCGTCGAATTGAGACATCTGCTTTTTGCTTTGACGACCATAAGACCTTAGTTTCTTATAAACCAAAAAAAAAAAAAATTGTATATCTATTGTAAACAATGCATGAAAATATTGCGATAAGTACTAGTGGAAAACTAGAAATAATTGAGTTTTATAACTCAACAAAAGGAGCTGTCAACACAGTAGACCAGATGTGTTCTGCCATGTCTTGTAACAGAAAGACCCGTAGATGGCCATTATGCTTGTTTTATACTATAATTAATATTGTAATTATAAACTCATATGTCATTTATGTTACCAACAATTGCAGAAATAAAAAAATAAGTAAATCCAGGCGCGACTTTGTTTTGGAAATGGCTAATGCTCTTATGGAACCTCATCTGAGAGAAAGAATAAATACTCCAACATTGCGGCGAGATATCAAAGAACTCATAAAGGGTATCTTAGGTATTGAAACTATTCCAGAATCGTCAATTATGCAAGAATCAAATTCAAGAAAAACGTGTGCCTTGTGTCCGTCTAAAGCTAGAAAAATGACGACTAACTTCTGCATGAAATGTAAAAGAGCCATATGTAGCATGCACAACATAAATATGTGTCCAAACTGTGTAGAGTAAAAAAATATATACTATTTTCATTATTACGTGATCTCTGAAAGGCAAAGAATATCATTGTAATTTCTATAATAGTTAAAAGTTATGATTCGATAATTTATTCTGTTTTATTTCCATGTCGTACTTTTTACGATTGTTTAGTAAAAACGTTACGGTGTTCCATATACACAAAACCACGATAGAGAAAAGAATCCATTTGCTAGGATGTATGGTAAAGTTAGATGCTTGGGTACTCCACGAACTTTCGCAAATGAAGAAAACAAGGAAGACAGGAATGGTCTTCTGTGTTTCCCATCTCGCCTGTCAAACTAATGAAGGGGTTTTCCGATGGTAGGAGAAATTGCCAATAGTTGAATACATTGTCCACCCAATAGTACAAACGCGTAGGATGCAAATAATAAATGACGTCTTCGATCAAACGGTCAACTTTGGAATGGAAAATTTTAGTCAATTTTTTTATCTGAATTTTCCAATAATCTAACGATAAAACATCAGAATTACGATTTTGACAATCAACTTATTAAAATAATTTATTTCTTTTGATTATGTTATCTAGCAATGTCGAGAATTCTCGAAAAATTTGTAAAAATCTTCCATGCATGATTAATCAAATTATTTTATCAGAGTGCTCTACCTTTTTATTGAAAATACAGTTTGATATGTTCCACAAAGCCGTTCCAATTGTTCATAACTATTATTTTCTTTTTATGTTTATTATATAATTAATACCGAATTTGTCATTGTATTAGTACTGGTAACTGTTTGTTAGAAAATATTCCTCCATGTTTAGATAGCGACGCGATCAAAACAATGCTTTTCTGATAAGATAATATTACCTATATTGATAAAAGCACTTGAACAAATTTATTTGACATTACTTTTTTTTTATTGTACCAACAAAAATCTTATCAATAATTTTCTTACCATTTTAGTCGCCTGAACCAGTACATCATAGACATGTCCGGAAAAATTCGAAGCATGATAGTGGTTTGGATCTTTCAGTCGAGGAGAAATCCCACGACGATTTGAACAATTCGGATCATGAAGGCGTGAAAAACGGTCTAATGTTCGATATGGAAATTTAGAAAGCCGAAGACGAAAACATTTCAGAATGCATTTTCAATTGATTGGCAATGAAAGTAAATTCAATGAAATTTTATTAATACGTCGATTTTTATAAGATCTAATCACTCATTGAGTACAGCGAAAAATTTGAAATAATTAAATTTTTAATAGCCGTTTACTATTGATATCCCAGTGCCGTCAGAAATTTACGCTGAAGCAAATTATTTTTAACTTTTCATGTAATATTCGAATAGAAAAAAATATAATTCATTTACAATTAGTAATAGTAGTAATAGAATTAGTAGATTTTAAACTTCTTCATCTATCGAATTTAAGAAATTTATTAATGGGTACAAAACGAAAACCCAACCCCCACCTTTGAAGTTGTAGTTTTATTTATTCACTTTCAAGTAATGGCAAAGCTAGTCCGTGTAGCTTCTTTCTGTTGATTCGAGGTGAGTTTACTTGAACGGTCATATAATTGTGAGAATTATTCCCTTTACAACAAAATCAAAAATTTTTGGTGCTTTTCAAATTTGTGCTGGCAATCGTAGCAATGTATTTTCGCGCTAGTTGATTTGTAAGTCGAAAATATTTTAGCTACTGTCTGCAACATTTAATTTAATAAAACGCTTTAAATCTAAAACCTTCACATTTATTCGGGGACTACTTATATTTAAGAAGAGTCATTGTACAACGATTTTCGAAGGATACGTTAAACTATCTGATGTCAGATTTGTTAGAATATTTTGCATGTCTGTAATCATATAATAAACATGTGTTTGATTCTTTGCGGGTACACAGTGAACTTATGTGAAGAAACATCGTTCAGCAAAATTATAAAACGTTATACTACTTATTTGAAATTATTTAGCCATGTTGATAACCATATACAGAACTTGAATAAATTTATTAATTGATAAAGGTGAGTTTTATTTCATGTAGTATCAACCTGTATTGTGATTTCACTCAAAAATCAACTTGCAAACAAAATGTAGCTTTCCGTAATTTTATGTTCAGTTTACTACTGAGATATCTTAGGACTTAAGAGGACGTACCTGAGGACGTTTACACGTTTGAAAACGTATCGGTTCCAAATTCTTTTAGTTTTGAATTTTTCGAGACAGTTGGAATGTAATTTATATAAATTTTTCGCAATTTTGACTTTTTTGCACTGTACTCGTTTTCCATTTCAGTTTCATCATCGAAAAAAGTCGAGCGTATTTATATTGAAACCGATGGGAATGCGAACTTCATTCACCTCCACTAGGTTTTGAGTTAACTTTTGGCCTGCATGGCAATCCGACGTGTTTGAATGTTAATGTGTTCTCAATTTTGGCTACAACCTTCAGATACCAAAAAGTGGCATAGATTGTCTAATCAACATCTAGCGAAAAAGGAACGTAACCCAGAGTCTTCTTCTGTCTTCCTCCAAAAGACACGCCAAGCTAGCTTCCAACTAATTAAAATGTTCCGAAAACGACAATGAAGAAACTGTGAGACTACCACGAACAAAAGTCGCCCGAAACAAAATCTAAGCTGCAATAAAAATGGAAGTGTAGCAAAACCAAACAGCTTCGAATGACAGCCCCGACATAGAGCTGATGAACAGAAAAGAAGAAAATAGCATTCACGAAATTAGAAAACAAAACTCTTAAGACTCAGGGTACCAACTATCTGCATAAACCCCCTATCCAATGAAGTCGCATTGTTTAATGTGGGTACCTGCCTTGAATAGGCATAACCCCACAGTCTTCAGACAAGTATTGAGGTTCGTCACCTACCGTCCCCCATTATATCGTAGTGAGATATTTAGCTCTGATTGAGGATCTCTAACTTTTACACTCGAAGATACGGAACTCCGCTATTTCTGACGTTGTTATGGACTACACGATCCTGCCCAAAGTGCCGCAATCCAAGCCGATCCATACGGGTGGGTGCTTACAAGCTAGATGTGTAATCAGAATGTAGCTCTAGGATTAAGTCGGAAGGAAATCCCATATGGTAGAATCTAGCAAGCTTATCAAATATTCTTCTATCTAAGATCCTAGTAATAATAGCTAAACTAAATGTCTAGGAACCGCGGGACGGGGAACGTCACATCAGGAAAGTACTCATTTACCATAAAACAGTCAAGAAAATACACTGCTATCCTCAGAGGAGCAGGTTCCACATTTGGAGAAAACAACGTGAAGGATGACTTTGGCGAGCAATGACCTGACTAACAAATAAGGTATCCGATGACCTAAGTCAACGGGTCCGAACAAAAAGAGAGTAACTGTAACACAAGGATTCAATCTACCCTGGCTGCTGAAGCTACGACAAATTCTACATCAAAAAGCAGTTTGGGAAAGCCATAGAGGAAGTGCAATGCACCGATGTTTAAAATGCCAACGGCTTGCCCACATATCGAGCGAATGCGCCTATGAGACAAAATGTGTAGCTTGTGGGAAAGAGAAAGAACATAATCCCGAACATGTTCTAAAAATCAAGGCGCGCCACCCTTTCACGTCCTGTGCGTACTCGATCGACATCAGGCTAATAACTCCGGCTTTCCCGTTAGGAAAAGGCCGAGGTTTCCGGTTACAGGTTACAGGATAATCATCGGATGGCCCGAGCCTCAATGAGAATCACATCACCCAAAGTGTCAAGAAAACGTATCCAAAATCACCAGAATAAAACTTGCATAAAAGAAACCATCGATACATCATTAAAAAACTCACTTTCTAAGTTGGGCGAAGAGATACTGAATATATCGGATGTCAAAGTCAGTTATGCCAAACTTCAGAACCAGCTCGCTACAAGACATTTTAAGTGATTCAACAGTACAGCTTATAAAGGAGAGTAAAAGTATTTTCTCTGGAGAAAAGAAGACACAAAATATCAAAAGAATAACAGACTTAAGCAAGAAAAACAGGGAAAATATTAGAACAGAAAGGAAAATCAAGCGGCTTAAAATACTAGCAAAACATATTATTGCAACAGGAGGAACGAAGAAAGCCATAAAAGAGCTACGTGAAATCAACCTCTGGATTCCTAACCCGAAAAAGAACCAAACTAAAAAAAAAAAAACAAATAGAAAACACATCAGCAACCTTGCAACAGAATTTTATAAAAATCTCTACTCTAGAACACACAAAAAGGTGGAACAAAATAAGTGTGAATTTCCTAAATTAGAAATGTAACCTGAACCTGAAATTTTAGCAGCGGAAGTTAGCAAAGCTATACTGAGTCAAAAGTCGGATAAAGCCCCAGGGCCAGATAGGATCACCAATGAAATATTGAAAGGCACTCTAGAAGAACTTGTTCCCATCCTGACAAAAATTTTCAATGATGTATTAATAGCAGGCATAATTCCAGAGCAATCGCAAACGTCACATATAACCCTTACTCATAAAAAAGGTCCAAAAGACGATATTGAAAACTATAGACCAATAAGCGTGATGTCCAATATATATAAAGTTTTTTCGAAGATTGTATTGGACCGGATAACAAACAAACTGAACGAAAGCCAACCAAGGGAACAAGCTGGTTTTAGAAGACATTTTGCTACTATAGATCACATACGCACAGTCAAACAAGTTCTAGGAAAATACAATGAGTACAATAAGCCCCTGTATGTGGCCTTTATAGATTACACGAAGGCTTTCAACAGTATTAGTCACGAAACAATATGGGAAAGCTTAAAGAACCAAGGCATCCCTAAAGTATATATAAATATTATTAAAAACATATACAGCAAAAGAAAAGCAAAAATTCAATTGGAACCTCTTGGCACACCCTTCAAGATCGAACGAGGAGTCCGACAGGGAGACCCACTGTCTCCTAAGCTTTTCTCCGCAGTATTGGAAAACATATTCCAAAAATTGGAGTGGGAAGAATTCGATTTAAACATAAATGGGAAAAAACTCAGCCATCTAGATTTGCAGACGACATCATCCTACTGAAAGAAAACCCACATGACTTGGAGAAAATGATAAAGAACTTAAATAAAGAAAGCGTAAAAGTTAGACTCTTCATGAATGTGGAAAAAACTAAGTTGCTAATTAACTCTGAAACACACGAGATTCAATTAAAAGCACAACCTCTGGAAAATGTAGACGAATGTCTATATTTGGGACAGTAATAAAACGAAGCAATACAATAAAACGAAGAGCCTGCAACACCTGCATACTACCTTGCATGACATATGGCTGTGAAACTTGGGCACTTACAAAACACCATAGATGCATGCTGAAGTACTGTCAAAGAGCAATGGAACGAAGAATGCAGGGAATAAAACGTCAGAGCAGACACAGAAATACGTTTGTAAAATCCAAAACTAAAGTTTTTGATGTTCTTGAAAAAATAGCCCAATTAAAATGGAGGTGGACTGGTCATATGATGCGGAGCAGACATGAAAAATGGAGCAAAGATGTCACCAACTGGTACCCTAGACACATCCTTCTGTTGAACTGTTATAAATCCAGAAAAATTTGACCCCTTTGTCTACATCGTCTGGACAGAGATCGATAAATATCACAAACTCTCTCTTCTCTCGATCGCTTATTCTCCTACCTTAAGATTCCTCCTTACCTACTATTAAGAAGGCACGCGCAATAGAAAGCTCTCTGAGTCGATAAAAAGTAGCAAGGACTAAAACACCACCAAAAGCAGATACTGTACAAGCGCCACAGGAAGCAGACACTAGTTCTTATTCCAAAAAATAAAGAGAATAAAAACAGAAGCTGCAGAGGTTGAAATGTATTTTTGTAGACACTTAACACCCGTGAGCCAGGAATATCTGACACTTAAAGCGGAAAACAAAAACATTACCAACACAATTAGGGGGCGAATGAAAAAGAAAATAAAGAGAAACTGCAAAAGTTGACTGAATAGTCTACACATCTTCAGATATCTTTGAAGAAATAAAAAATCTATCAGGGCGACAGATAGAAAGTCTTAGTGTCATTTTTGGCCCTGTCAAAAGTGGGAGGTTTTTTTCTCTCCACTTTTAAGTAACCCCTAATAAAAACCCTAAGTGATCTCCTTTATAAGTAACCCGGACCAAGAAGTAAGCCCGAAAAATGTTAGACCAAACGAGATGAAATATCCGCCAGCATAGCTCATACTTAACCATTTTTACACCACGAACAAGGCATTATCAACATATCTTTTTCGACATTTTTGCTCAGAAGTCCAAAGTAGATCAACACAGTCTGAACAGCAAGCTCGCCTTTAATCTAGATGATATGCCCTAAAAAAATTTCTATGGGAAGTGTTGTTTGAATTTTAATAATCATCTTTAAGAAATTCATCAATAAATTCGACTTCCTTTTAGTCTGCAAATGGGGCAACCTAGTCCTCATTCGCATACAACATTATGTCATATTTTGTTGCTTTTACTTATGATTAATGTTCTGGAAAGAATCATCCCACGCAGCTTTAAGTTGATTTCACGAAACCTTATTCCATTTCAGTATGCATTCCAACATAGAATATCAACAAAACAAGCAATAATACAAATGTACGATACATTTGAAGCAAAGTACGGACGTTTACGCATTGGATCTACGGAAAGCGTTTGATTACGTTAGGATTGACGGACTCCAAATCGAGCGAATTTTGTCGAACTCTCTCTTCACCGGCCCTCGCTACATTTTTAACATTCAGAACCATAGGTTTTTAATCCACCAGTAATCTTCAACACTTATACCCATATTCAATATCCCACAAGGCTCCGTATTGGGGTCATAACATTTATTTTCATTCACGATATTGCTTACTTACTCTTCCAATTCTTCAAGTACATTGCGCGCAAAAAAGATAGCACACCTGAAAAATTTCTTATTATTTCCTGAAATTGGACGGGTAGACTGAAATACACATTTTTACCTGTAAATAATGAAGAGTTTCTCAAAATTTGAGATTTTATGGTGAATTTAATGACTTTTAGGTGCGTAAAAAAGATAGCACATAATGCTTGCCTCTTAAATTAGCTTGGTTTCCTCCATCTAGCCACTTTAGTTTCGGCTTTCAAATTGTCACCTTCACAATATAGACATTTAGGGCAGAGTGTATAACCACTTTTAAAAACAAAAGGTTCAAACATTTAGGAAAATGGGACGAGGTAAAGTACTAAATCACTCGGAAATTGATACGATTTTGGAATTACGGCGACAGAAGAAAAGTATTGCGGAAATCGCACGAAGTATTGGCAGGAGTCGAAAAGCTGTAACAATCTTAATTGCGGATCCGGAGAATTATGGGAAAAAAGTCACCAGGTCGACCGCGAGCGATATCACAACGCGAGAAGCGTCGAATTTTGAAGGAGGCTTCGAATTCTTCTCTCACCGAAAGGGAAATCGGCAGACGAGCTGGCGTTGAAACGAAGGTACGTAACATACAGAACGTCATTCAAAAGTCGTCACTCATTCAACGCCGGAAGCTAAAGCGGAAACCACCATTAACCTTTCTTCACAAGAAGCACCGTTTGGCGTTTTGCACGCGCCGTATTCAGTGGAAAAAAAGTGGAGGCGTGTGGTATTTTTCGACGAAAAAAAATTTAATTTAGATGGTCCAGATGGCTGGAGATATTATTTCCACGACATTCGGAAGGAGGAAATAATTTTAAGTAAGCGGCAGCATGGTGGAGGATCGGTGATGATATTGGGTGCTATCGGATTTAACGGTCGATCGGAATTAGTGTTCATCAGTGGCAAAATGAACGCTGATAAGTAGGTTCAGCTGTTGGAACAGCAAATATCAAACGGTCTAATGACCATTGCAGATACTTCGCCGATTTTTCAACAGGATAATGCGTCTGTGCACACCGCCAGGAAAGTGAAATCATTCTTCGAAGAGAAAAAAATCGAACTTCTCGGTTGGCCAGCACGATCACCCGACCTCAACATAATCGAAAATTGTTGGGGACAGCTAGCTCGGCTTGTTTACGCCGAAAGAAAACAATACGCAACTGTAGATGAGCTGAAAATACATAAAAAAATTGTATAAAAGCCTTCCAAAAAGAAAGTTTGAAGTAATTGAAAATAGTGGAGGTTCAACTAAGTATTAGTGTTTAAATATAGATAGCATTACCTAATCTTCGGTTTTTTTATTTTATTATTTCCTCCAGGTGTGCTATCTTTTTTACGCACCTAAAAGTCATTAAATTCTCTATAAAATCTCCAATTATGAGAAACCCTCCATTATTTTCAGGTAAAAATGTGTATTTCAGTCTACCCGTCTAATTTGTAGAACATCTAATTGACCTGCATCCCGTAGTTCAGGAAATAATAAGAAATTTTTCAGGTGTGCTATCTTTTTTGCGCGCACTGTACATACCAAAATCTGTTTAACAATTTAGTCCTAAGGAATTAAATATTATGGCATTAATTCACCAAAATGATGAATGGAAATGAATGCCAGGAAAGCGATAACAAGGGCTAAAGGAGCAGCTGTGATAGTCTCACTGCCCCTATCCTCCACATGCGTTTTTTCAAATGTGAAGTTCGCTATGCATAAATCTTTAAGGAGTATCTATTCCTTCTCAGCTTGGGGCCCAGCCAAGCGTCAACTACTTAAATTAAACGCCCAACGATAGTACACATACATATAGAGAGAAACGTAACTTACGTGGTCTAAACTTTGGCAGTACTTTGGTAATATGTTTAATGATATTTGGTTGCTATAATTCAACGAACTGTTCTCTTTAATTTAGCATGGAATATTCAAAAATTTTGAAATATAATTTTATGATGAATTTAGTGATATGAAATTATGAAAATAAAATGATTAATTAAATGATGTCAAATAATGAAATATAAATGCATTTCTTGCCCACATCATTATAAATTTGTATTGACTGCATAAAAGAATCGGCTTGACAAGAATTTTAACTTCAGATGAGGATCCTTTCCCGAAGAACTAAACCTCGCCCATTCAATCAAATTAAATTTTAACAGACGGCAGATTTGATTTTCTAATCAAATCGCAAGAGCCAAAACAACAGGAGAAGAAATTCAGTCTTCAGCTGATAATCACCTTGGACTGTGCTAATGGAATGTATTTCAGTAGTTGACTTTGCAGTTAATATCCTAAATGTAAGCATTTTGCACATTTTTAAAAGTATTTTTTACTTAGTAAAGTGTATGATTCATAGACCAATTTTATTGGAATTTCAATAGTCGGATTGATAGTGTGACAAACCGTTTACAAAAAGTGCATCATAAAAGTGCAGTCTCAGTCAAAAGTGCAGTATCTTAAGCTTCTATGCCAATAGCGATGCAGGCGAGGTAGAAATAATTGAAAATGTTTGCCCGAAAATCTTTAAAACTGACAATCGATTAATATCACCGATGCAAATGAAAGTCTCAATAAACTTACTATGTAGGTCCTTACAAACAGTGGCTCTCAAGTTTATAGCGTATGGAATTCTTAAGAGATTTCTTGGAAGTCGGTTTGCGTCTGGGCTAAATTCCAAAAGAGCTTTCATGCAAGCACTGAAAACAATGTGCAAGACAAATGATGTTTTTTAAAGGTAGAGAAATTTTAAATTAAATATGGATAAATTGTTTTGATTGCATTAAAAGTGGTTTTACTGGAAACATAATTTTCTTCAATTTTAATTTGAATAAGATGTGAGTGCCATAATAATTGGGGCCGTACCTCACCAATAACTTCACGAATTTTATCTTCTAAATGGTGAAGAGTGTCGGATTTGTCGGGGTAGATCCCGTAGTAGTATCCCCACAAGAAGAAGTCCAGCGGTATTAAATCACAAGATCTTACAGGGCAATTCCAAGGTCCAGAACGAGAAATTGTGCGCTCATCAAATGCTGCTTTCAATAAGTCGATAGTTGCACGAGCTGTATGGCACGGTGCGCCATCCTGTTGAAACCAGATGTTCTTTGCTTTACAGTGAATTAATTCTGGAACTAGAAAGTAATTGATCATGGTCATGGTCACCATTGACTATAATGTCATTTCCAGCAGCCTTGGGTTGTTCAACTCCCCAAATATGGTAGTTTTGTTTATTGACGTAGTCAGGCAATCAGAAATGAGCGTCATCGCGAAACGAAATTCTCTTATAAAATTCGGCGTCTTCAGCAATTTATTCCTAGATCTATAAACCGAATGTATACCATGCCCGGCGATCTTTCGCTTTCAATTCCTGTACGAGTTGAATTTTGCAAGCACGTGAACCAAGATCCTTACGTCAAATTTTTCATAATTTGGACCTGCACAGGTCAAATTGTTAAACGGATGTGAAAGGCACTGGGTTTTCATCGCACTTGGGTTTTCATCGGTACTACGCTCTACAGCTGCTGTGGTTTCTTCGTGATGCACAATACAACGTTTAGATGGATGGTATTATCAGTGAGGCTAAACATGATATAGAAATGACCCATGGTGTATCGAGATAACTGTTCTGATGGACGATAATGACGGCCTTAAAAATGACAGAGTGTGCGTTAAGTTTCTCGAACAGAATCGTTTGTTTCGGAATAAGTCTGTACAATTTGTAGACGTTGCTCAGGCTTCAAGCTTTTCATGATAAAATGGTAAGCACAATGTGTCCTAAAACCTATGACAGCTATTAAAAAGCATTAAAAAGTGTTGCCAACTTAAAGGTCTATACCCCTGATAACACACTTTAACACACATGATGACAGGAAAAGTCTAGACAGTCTAGACAAAAAACAGTCAGCACTCACATCGGACGTTCGTATGTTTTGAAACGAAGCCGTCGGTAAAACGTTCAATATAAATGAAACATATTTAACAGGGATTAATCTTAAAATGTTACTGCACTATTCAGATCATTTACAAACTCCAGTTGAACTACCTCAAATTGAACGATCAAGACGAGAAATCATAAAAGCTATCCAAGGATAAATTGTACACAATATGTCTTCCAGTACTCGAACTTCATACTTTTCATGGCCACTATTCGACTCAATAACAGTTTGTCGTGGTTCCATTATAACTCATTTGGTTCCATCATATGACAACAGTTTATGACTTAAGGAAGTCATTAGTTTTGACAGCCCAAAAACAAGCAAACGCTGGGCGTATGTATGTATATCATACGTATAAAAACTGAATACTTTTTTGTGGAATTTTTGTGCAACTAATAGCAATTTTTCGCTACTTCTACGACTAGACATGCAGCTTATTATTCTGAGCTTAAACAGCACAATCGATGAACAACGTATGATTGCAACGGAAACCGTCAAGCATTTAGGCGTTTCCTTTGTAATGCAAATTATAGAGGCTTGAGGATTCTGGATGATCTACAAGCAACTTTCAAATAAGTATAAAACAGAAGTTTTGCTCAACTTCTGCATGAGCATGGTCTCTGAGCAGTTAGCTCAGGTCTCTGACAATTGACATAAGCTCTGTTCAGAGGCTTAAAATGCGTATAGAACAGATACTATTAGTACTTTTAGTAGGCTTAGTGTTTTTAGTGTTCTTGAGGAGTCCTAGAGAAGTATATAATTTCCGGATTGCTACATTTTTCGCAATAACGAGAGCATAGATACTGGCATTCTAGTGAGAACCAACCATGCCATCTACATCTATATTCTGCGTTTTGGATAATTTCCATCTCCATTGATAAAACAAAGTCCTGCCTAGGTTGACGAATTTTTATGTCAGGGGGATCTCAATGCCAGGCACTCATTGTGGAACGACTACTCAATAAACAATAACAGCCTCCAGCTGCCAAGCAAGCCGTTCAATCGTTTCTTTGTCCCGATAAGGAACCAATTACCCTCCGTTGAATCAATTCCAAAAAGTTGTCCGACCATCATTACTCTAGCTCAAAGTCTCTATAAGTCGAACTTGTTTTAAGGCAGTGTGATAGCCCGTATTTTACTTTTTTTTCAGATTTTGTTTTTGACGAAAGGCGAAAAAATTTAAATTCGAAATTTTTAATAATATATATATTTATTGAAATAACCCGACAATATTTCAAAATTTTTCCAACTAAAATTTTCATCATGACATGAGTTATAGGAGGGCAAAAGAACCCTTGTCCATTGAAACGGTCTTTCTACAGATTGGCTGATCGGAATTCAAAAAGACCAAATGGAATTTTACCAATTAAAGTTCAAAGCTATTAGTCAAATCGTTTTTAAGGTATCGTGGGGGCCAGTTAGAAAAACATCTATTCAAATAGAACACGTTTAAGAATTCAAACATGGTTTAAAATATGAACAATTCACTCACCATTATTCGACTGTAACTTTCCAACGACTTCGAATATTGGAAATTCATGCCTACACAGGTTTGGAAATAAATTTACACCCAGAGAAAAATAGATTTTTTTTTCAACATAACACACGAGTTGACTGCCTTAAGTTATGGAAATTTAAAGAATAAAGTGAAAGAAAGGAAAGGAGGAAAGAAAAGGAAAGGAAAGGAAAAGGAAAGATAAAGTGTCCGCCAAATGGAAGAAAACAGGAAATTAACCCTTTGCGATCGAGGCCGTTTCCGTGCGGACCAACCAGCAACATAAGACGTTTTGTAGCGCTTTAGGTGACCTTATTACCTCTAACCTATAATGATTACAAAATCGCAAAATAACATACACAGCTTTCATATTTTACTATTTAATGTATTTTTACATCTTTACGAGGATAATTTGTTAAATATTAGTCTTAGTAATTTTGTTTTATATTATATTTCATGAAACAATTGCCGAGATGAATGCCCAGCTTATCGGGGCAAGTATCACAATAGTATGTCATTTGATGTCTTTTGCCATATCCAGTTCTTTGAGAGCAGACTTTGCAATCCTTCCTAACTCCTGTTAGAATGTTGTGTAGCTTTCCATTTTGGCAGTCGTTTTCAGAGCTGAAGGTTGAGGTTGAGGATCGAGCACGTGTCTGATGAAAATCTCCAGTCAATTGTTGAACTAAGGTTTTGACATACCTCAAGTGACTAAGCGGCTGTTCTCCTCTCTGCTGTTTAGTCATTTTATAAAGTAAATATGAATTTATTGAGCATTTCAAGCCCCCAAAAACAGTTTACGCCACCATTTCAATGATTTTCGCAAAAAACAGTAAGTTGCGTTTTATATAATTTATTACATCATTAGGCTTCTTGACGGTAATTTCAAGACTACCTCCTAACATTCTTATCACAGAAGTCATTCCTGCATTGTTCCAGTTCGTCAAGCACGCGATAATCCTCTTGTCTTTCCAGGATAAAACTAATGTATTTCCCTTGCGGAATGCTGCTATTGATTTCCTGCCGAATTTTGGTTTTTGGATTTGGTTAGGTAAATGCTTCCTATTTGTTAGTATTGTTCCTGACAAGTGGTATTTCATTTTCAATAACTCTTCAGCCAGGATAAAGCTGGTGTAGTACCGATCGGTGAACATGTAGTGTCCTTGACTATCAGGCACTTTCTCCAGGAGTGGTCAGGCCTTATCCATTTCTTCGTGGTAAGACTGCCATAATAAGGCAGAATTCCACAGATATAACTAATATTTGATTCTGTCATTGTGGAGACTCTAAAACTTTTCGGGTTATACGTGTGCGGTTCTGCAGGATTGTTGCCAGGTATAAACGGTATTCTCTGGGGTATTTCTTAGGATTCTGCACAGCTAATCTATTCCGAACTGTCGGATTGTGGGACTCCTCCAGCATCACTGTCACTGCCACCTTCATTGTCTATTATTCTAATTTTTCGCCTTCTTCCACCTATTATTTCATCATTATCATCATCACTGCTCGCGTTCTGTCTATTGCCAAGCTCTCTGTGTATGACTGTAATTTCCTCATTTAGCAACCCTAAATCAAACTCACCTTCACTAGAGCTTATTTCATTATTCCGTTCCATGGTAATGGGGATCAAAAACTTCAACTTTTCTAGTTCTATTGCCACGGCTGTCAAATTCGAACTGAGACCGAAGGTAGAGTTCGGTTCGTGGTCGCGTACTAATTTTAGATAAGAGAGTCTTATCTCCATTTGAAAGGATATCATTTCACACTTCATAAGATGGTACAAGAAGAGCGTAGGGATCCGTGCTGAAAAGGCAAAATGTAAACAGTTACCGTCGCGCATCGAGTTACCTGAGCGAACCATGTGGTGAACGACAGTTACTTCTCGAGTTGCGGCATGATGAAATCGCGTGGTGAGTGAGACTCAAAGCTCGAGTGCACAACATTGTTTTGACAAACATGCTATTCTGTTTTGCTGTCAACCATATGTCATTTTAGTAGTTACATGTAAATATGTCCACACGGAGTAGTATACGATTATGCAACGAGTTAAAGGTTGTCAAAAGTTCTGTAATAAAGGTGGCAGCGGTAATAAAGCCGTAATAAAATATGTTCCTCACGATAGGCTTGCTTCCTATTCGGAAAAATTTGAATGCGGAATGAAGCCTTTTCTATTCGAGAGTGACCAGATCATAGGGACGTGAGTATCATGTACATAATAAAATTATCTGCTGTATCCTGAATTTAAATGTCTTAAGCAAAATTAAACAAAAAAAAAGGTAAATAAAAGTTGTTTTTATTTTAAAACTGAATAAATTTTTATAATCCACATCTAATAGAAGATTGGATGAAGTCCGATTAGGGAAAATACACAAGAATTCCTAAAACAAAGAATTTAAAGTTTTCATTGGATCAGCATTGCTTGGATTGGGATGATCTTCTTTGTTTGGAGGTGATTCGGATGTTCTTCTAACACACATTAAGATTTAGACATTTTTTTTAACGTTTAAGAAAGCTTAAATACGTTTAGCATACAATATAAAGATTATGAAAAAAATTCTCAAAAATAAGTCTCAGGAAATACGAATTTTTACATCAGGAGTAACACTTTCTTTACATTCTGAATCGTTTACATGAAGCAAAAAACATGAAGTAAAAAAAGCACAGACTCCTTTATATTGAAGTTCGTTTTGGTGTTGCCGCAGGCCAAAATTAACTTTGGGTAGCTTGGGTCCGCCGGGCCTTGCTTCGTTGATACTCGAGATCCACGAAGCAAGGCCCGGCGGACCCAAGCTACCCAAAGTTCCTTTATATTGTTGATCAAATTCAATCAGATTATCAAATATAGAAACTTTCATACAATTTATAACTTAGGTGGAATTTGAATTGTACAATTCGGTTTTTAAAAATATTTATTTCGACATTGTAACTCATAAACAAAGTTTTAGGCATTTATTTTAATTATTTAAATTAAAAAATATTTGTTTCAGTTTTTTTTTAAAAACTGATGGGAAAAATCCTCTTAACACTAATCATGGTAATTGGACTTTAATGGTGCTGCTATTAAAGAGGTTTAACGGCTGCTGAACACATTTCCGGATCATCTTAAAATATTAGATGAAGGATCCTAATTACTTCTACATATTACAACACTTTATTAATAATTTATTCATGAAGGTCCTTAATCGTCTGATTAAGGTAAAGCATTTAATGTATTCACTTTTACTCGTTGCTGCTAAGTGGTAACTACGGGACTGTTGCGGAATCGCAAATTTACTTCTTCCTTCGGGAATAAACTTCACCAATCAAATTAAAATTTAATTTATCCTTTGTGCGGAAAGGATAGTAATTATAATAATTTATAATTATTTTCTTACTAACTGTTTTATTTTCGAATGCGCTACTTTGTTTATATTATTATTTAGACTGTTAGTTTCACACGCTTCTTATTTTAATCGACTCATATTTATTCCAATGGTACCTCTTATTGAAACATGAGCGAGGAAAATTCTGATAGGACTCGTGGATTTGTAGGCATATTGGGAAGACAAAATTTTATGTAAGAATTAAGCACGGAAACGAGTAGCAAACATATAATAGAAAAAGATTTTTTCATCATAGTTAAAATTATGTCAAATTTGTTAATAGTCTTAATGATTGTTGTTAGGGTATCATTTATTTACTACAGGAACAAGAACGGACGGTGAATGAGTATCCTGAAATTACCACACAGAAAACCATTTTGGAAGAAAAAATGCATATGTTTTCTGAAAATTTAAATTGTTTATTTGTTGATCAAGTATTTGATGTTATGAAAGCAATAAAATGTCGTATAAATAAAATGTCGTATAGTCCTTCGAAATAGTAGTGGCTTATGGTTTGCATGCATAAACCTACGAATTAGATCACTTATATTAGGTGTATAAATATGAAATGCGGATTTAACTAACAGATGGCATAACCATTACATATGGTTTGTGTTGGGGATAACAAATATCGCATTTTGGAGGGTAAACATCGGTCAAAAAATTCCAGTATGTCATAGGTTTTGATTGTACAAACAACTTATGTATTTTTCGCTTCAAAAATGTCGAATTATGTGCCAGAAAAAGAGGTTTTATGGGGAAGTATAATAACCTTCTTTCATTTGAAGAAAACGGCAGCAGAAACTTATCGATTGTTAGTGGAAGCATATGGTGAACATGCTCCAAGCCAAGACACTTCTGAACGATGGTTTAAAAGAGTTAAAAGTGGCGATTTCGATGTCAGCAACAAAGGACGTGGAAAACCACCACCAACATTCGAAGATACAGATTTGCAAGCATTATTGGATGAAAACAACACACAAACTGAAAAACATTAGGCAAAAGCGTTGGAAGTTACTCAGGCAGCCATTTCACAACGTTTAAAAGCCATGGGAAAGATCCAAAAAGCTGGAAAAAGGGTGCCGTATCAATTGAAAGAAAGAGACATCCAAAGGCAAAAAACCATTTGTGAAATTTTCCTTCCGAGACAGAAAAGAAAAGGTTTTTTGCATCGGAATATTACTGGCGATGAAAAGTGGATTTATTTCGACAATCCCAGGCAGAAAAAATCATGGGTAGACCGAGGCGAGCCATCAACATCCAAAACAGTCCGAAATATTTATGGAAAGAACACTTTGCTGTGTATTTGGTGGGGTAGTAAGGGACCTTTGTATTACGAACTGTTGAGACCTGGTGAGACTAGAATTTCACCAAAGACATGATAAAGTCATTTTTCAACATGACAATGCTCGGCCGTATGTTGCAATACCTGTCCAGAACTACTTGGGAAATGTTAATTGGGAAGTTCTTCCCCACCCGCCGTATTCACCAGACATGGCTCCTTCTGACTACTACTTGTTTCGATCGATGCAGCACGGATTTTCTTACGAAGAAGGTAAAAATTGGCTTGATGAGTGGTTAGCCTCAAAAAATAAGAAGTGGTACTGGGACGGAATCCATAAATTGACAGAAAGATGGGAAAAAATCGTAGCTAACAATGGCCAATACTTTGATTATTGAATTCATTCGTTCTGTTATTCAAATAAATGCATATTTCAAACAGAAAAAATCCGCATTTCATATTTATATACATATTAAGAAAAATATCCTGATTATTTGGTTGAGTTGGTTTTGTCAAAGGAATAAGTTGAATTATAGATACTAATGTGGATGCATTAGAATATGAAGCATCTTAGCGGCATGCGTTCGATAATGTATGCAGCGATTGGGCATGAAGCTCAATATTTTTGAAGCCTAATACCAGCCATTCTGTTATCTTACATTGAGAGGATATATACTAAATCATCACACCAATTTAACACCTTCGATTTATTGTCATTATTTGATCCATACGATGAAAGAAGGATTTATAAATCGGCATCAAATAGTGAATTATTGGAGATCGTGTTTTAAGTCTTAACTTCGTCGACGTCATCGTAACGCTGCACCACCTTTCAAAACTAGGCCTCCTTCATCCGATACCTCTAACAGGCTTGGTGAATCTACCGTGTATTCATAGTTGGGTAATCGGAGTAGCTATCCGCTATTCTTGTCAATTAAGTGCGAACTACGGTTCCTAGGTTATCTTACGGGTCACCGTTCTTCAGCCTTGCCTGTCAATAAGTATTTGCGCTAGTATTTGGTCCTCCATCATTCCATTGAAACTTCCTCAGTTTGATAAGTTTTCAAAATCTTGGCTTGTTGAAACTTTTGCACAGCTCGTGGTTGTACTTAATTCTCCATTGATCTGCTTTCTTGCTTTGTACTTGTTAAATAGGTTAGAACTTTGTTTGCGCAAAGGTGGGCGTCTCACAGCCGTATGATAATGCAGGCCTTATGACTGCTTTGTTTGATTCGAGCTTTGTCTGCTGTGTATTGAGCTGGTCTTAAGATTTGACACAGCGAAGAATGTCATTTATGTGAGAATTCTGAACTTATTGAACGTTATGACCTATAGAAGTTCAAGGAAATTTATTGGCAGTTAGTTGACACACAAAACACAGAAAAAAATACGCGATTACATATACTTTTTTATAGTTGAATTTAAGGCGTTCTAATTAAGTCAGAAGGCCCTAACCTGAAATTCAAAATCTAAAAGAAACCACAAGTACTCAACGAATGATTACGTGGGACTCTAAATATTCGTACTGACACTAAATGACTGAAATGATCAATGACGATGCAATGATCCATAGTCTGAGCGAAATACTGCTGATTGAGCATGTATTCAATAATGTAAAAGACTGTTGAAAAGAAAAAGGGTGGAGAAAGGGGTTCTACACATCCAAATGATCTGTTGAAAAAAAATCACGCAATATACGTTTGATATCAAATTGATTCATCATCAGCGCAAAGGTTAAACTATCAAAAATTTGACAACCTAAGAAAAAATAGATCATAATATAGACGATCTTTTCCTTAATATGACCTCATAAGGAAGATACAAATGTTGTAGAAACATGACAAAGAAACAGGCTCTTAAGTTACATTACTGGAAACAACAAAGGATGAGAATATTAAGAAAGAGGAAAATGACAAAAATACAATAACATACCCTTAGTGATCCTAAACTTAAAAACTTTAGTGCTCGTTGGCCAAACAAAAGGGTTGATAATTATGAGGTTCAGAAAGAGCTTTAAATTAATTTTAAATTTCTAAACTGAGTATCATCGATAGACAATAGGAGTCACAGACAACTTATTTCGGCTTAAAATAGGTACGTTTTTTAAATACAAGCAAAGGATTGGATATTTGGACCTTTTATTGATAAATTATAAATAGTTTGTGATTGAGGAAGGATTGAGTGTTCAATCCTAAATATCGTGGTGTCTGCACTGAGTAATAAAATTAACAATGAATTTAAATGAATCGTATTTTTTCAAACTTTTTTTTCTAATTTGTCAGGAAATATTTGTAGAATTATAAAATTTCATTGAAACGTTAGACCAATACACTATTGCGATTAACACTTGACCAATTTCTAGTCTGCCTTCAGGAAAATTTCTATCCAGCTTCTGAAAACATCCAATCCTTGCTCAGAGCCACGAATTCACTGAGCTCTTAGCAATACTCCTACGAACTCTGTCGAGACTTTCTTTGGAATTACTTGCAATAGCACGCCAAGAGTGTTCGATGTCCAGCATTATTTCAATCAACCCAAACTGTTTATTTTTTCTTCTGGACTAGTCTGGCTACTTGGAGCCATAATCAGGACGTTGTGATTGGTTCGATACGATGTACATTTCAGTTCCTCAGTTTTCAAAACGCATTCAATATTTGTAAGTAAAACTTGTAGGAAATATGACATCGTTGAGAATAGTCGCATGTGAATATTCTGTTATATTTTTACTTTATACAAAATGACTCACGTATTTTATTTTCCCGGAAAATTATTCTCCTGGACATATGGACTCAGAAAACGTGACATCTTGATCTCTCTACCCACTAACGTCTTTTGTTTTTCAAGCTCTCGATCCCGCAAAGTTCGCTTTATTGGTTACATGATAATAAGCAAAGCGAGCTTTATGATGCTCCAGTTAAATTTCCGCGCTTTGTTTGCATCGAGTACGATATGCTTCAAAATAAGCTTTATTTTTATCAGTATTCCTACCCTTCTGCACTATTAGTGCTTTTTTATAGTCACACTATGATAGTGTTACACAAGGACGGAGTGTGTTAATTATCTTAATGAAGAAGTTAAGTTTCGATCTTTTTAGATTGTCAGTCTCTGATGGAAATGTCAGTGTCTGGTTTATTACGTTTTCTTTTCTTTGTAAGGATCAGCTTAAGAGCTGACGATATTACATCAGACGTTCTATATTAATTTTTGAGTTTTTTTTCTGTGTTTCTGAATTTATAGTCTTTCCAATATGCCTGACAAGTGAAGGCACAGACCCATGCTATTTTAATATAAAGATATAGAGTCATGTGTTAGTTTTGGTTCGTTTCCAACTTAGTTTTTGTTATTCAACTTTCTTAGTTTGCTGTTTTTAAGGATGTTTTCCAATTTATATGTACTCTTGCATGATGTTGAGAAAGCTTTACCATTAATATGGTCTTCAGTTCAAGTTGTGAATGATTCCTGAAATTTTTCTTCCGCAGATAGTTTTTTGTCAAAAAATGACCTGCAAACTGGGTATCGTTATCGATACACCAACAAGAAAAATTATTAGTGCCGGGTAGGACATATAAAAGAGTCACTAGGTGTGAGCTCCTATTGAGTCTCTTCGTAATTTGTTTGCGTATCCCATCTGAATAACCATTGTTGTTCACCTGGACAGTTGTTTGTGTTCCATTTATTCGACATGAAAAAACAATTGCAATTAGCTGCATAAATTCCTGCTTAACATTTATCTATTGCCCAACGATTTTTCTTCAATCATCTGAAAACATCCCGGGTTTTTCCATAATTGCTTGCGGTAGTGCAGGTTTAATTCTCCAAAATTTGCAATATGAAAGCACACAACAAATATGAAATGTGAAATCAATTTCGCTGGTATGCAAGACACTGGAAGCCTTAGTAATTAAAAACAAATTAATTTAATAGTTTTTTAAGTTGATTATTGCTTATTAATATTGCTTAATAAAAATAGTTTATTCAATGCTTGCAAGCAAATTATCGTCAAGATACTTCAGATCAGATTTGATCAGTGCAATTTAGCTCCAGTTATCATTTGTCATCGTCTGTCTTCTCACTAGAAAACCTAGAAAATATACGGAAAAGGTGATCAGTTACAAGTATTCCGAAGGAATACGAAGAATACGAAGGATACGTTCAGTTTTCATTAAGGGTACTTCAACCGTAGCTTTCAGACGAAGAACTCTAAAGCGTCCGTTTAATACATCTGCCATAGACAGTCCCAAGTGCGGTTGAGAAAGGAGGAGGTATCATTTTGTTTCTCCAATCCACAGCTTCCATGATCCATACCAAATCCCACGAATAAATGGTAGCAAATTGTGTGGTGATTACATGTTGGGATTAGTGGTTCCCCAATGACGGAACATTAAATATCGAGAAATGTCGTTAAATGTAAATACACCTACCGTTTTGCTACTGAATCCTACTAATGCTCCTATTGCGGGAATTAACAAGAGAATATTCCGCGCCTGACATGAAATCAATATAATACTATACAAATCTGTGGCAAGACTGGTGCTTTGCTCTGGAAGTGGAACATGGACCCAATATCTAGCATCCGAAAATTTATTGAACGACTTTGAGCGACGGATCCTGAAGGAGATAATTGAAGTGAAGCTAGACGGAGACCATTAGATAATTCAATGCAACTGTGTGAAATTTTTGACGAGCAGTAGGTCTCAACAAGTGTAAGACACCAGACGCTGCATTCGGCTGCCTATGTGAATCGTTTGCGTGAACAACGGATACCCAAAAAGGTATCCGTTGGGAGAACTGAATGGCGGAGACCAGTGGGAATACCAAGCAAACGCTGGTCTGACTCTGTTGTCGAAGACATTTCATCGCCGCTAGGATTTCAAAACTGGAGGAGGATGCGGAAGCGAGACAGTTGAAGGCCCTTGTTGCAGGAATGGAGCCCCGAGAAGAGCTGTAGTGCTACGACGAAGAAGAAGAACCCCGTCTAAAACACAAGTGGTGAAACCCATAAAACAAGGTCTTAGCTACCTTGCCTTCAATCGAATTCAATTGAATTGAATATCAGTTTGAGTTTCACCGCACCCTCCAATTTAAACTTTAAGCTTTTCGTTCATATTGTAATATAATTTCGCAATATATCCTGGAAGCACTTAAGTTAACTTGTATGGGGTATGTGCTCTGCTATGAATGGTGCGAAGTTAAATCATTAAACCAAGCATTATCCGTCATTACTGAAGATTTGGTTTTATTACGTTGTCGGTAACAAACTACAGGGTGGGCCATTTAAAGTGGAAGCATTTGTTTCTGAAAAAAATATTTGAATATATCTATTATTTATTTTTATTTCGATTATAATTTATTTTGGTTCAAGGAGATATGTTACAGCTTTTTGTTGAAAATGATATCGCATAAATGGCCACCTTTGGCCTTGAGTACAAAATGTGCCCTTTTTTCGGCGTTTTCCATCGTTTTGGCCAATGTATCGACAATACGACAACGACGTATGTTGTCTTTAAGTTGAGCTATGGTGCTTGGCTTATCAGCGTATACCTTGGATTTCAAATAGCCCCACAAAAAAAAGTCTGGTGACTTAAAATCGAGTGATCTTGGGGGCCAGTCAAAATCACCGTTTTTCGATATAACGCGTCCGGGGAACAATGGTCGTAACAAATCGATTGTTAGTCGACCTGTATGGCATGTTACACCGTCCTGTTGAAACCATAAGCCATTCAAACTATTTTCACGAACAATGGACATCACAAAATCATTTATCATGGCTCGATAACGTTCGCCATTAACAGTTTTCGTTGCTCCATCATCGTCTTCAAAAAAATAGGGACCAATGACCATATCAGCACAAACACCACACCAAACTGTAACTTTTTGGTCGTATAGAGGCTGTTCCACAATTAATTGAGGCATAGAACCGACAGAGAATTTTCAATGGCATAGAACCGACAATTTTGCTTATTAACGCTTCCATTTAACGTGAAATGTGCCTCGTCTGACATGATGATTTTTCGCCAAAAGTTGGTCTCGTTCTCAGCCATTTCGATTATTCATTTGGCATAATCGACCTGACGCAAATAATCACCTGGGTTCAATTTATGTGCGGTTTGAATTTTGTACGGAAACATCTTCCAATCGATACGTCGGAGAGTGGTCCGAGCGATGCCCAACTCCTGAGAACGACGACGAGACGATGTTGTCGGCTCCTCCTCAACACTGGCTCGTACGGCTTCAATATTTTCATCGGAACGCCTTGTTCGTTGCCCGGATGCATGACTGGCATTACTAACATTATCACCTGGAACACTTTTAACTTTATTTTTCGAACGAAACGCACGTTTGGTTTTCACAATTGAAAAGTTATTTTGAATGTAAAGCTGAACAATTTCAGCGCGTTCTTTTGGTGTGTACTGTTCCATGATAAAATTGTCTTGGAATGACGCTTCCAACGCGGTATGTCATTAGTCGATCTGACAAATATGTCAAAAGTTATTGGGTTGCCCGATGCTTCCACTTTAAATGGCCCACCCTGTATTTCTTAGTAATTAAGATGCCATTTGTATTTTAAGGATTATATATATTTTTGTAGAGAATAAGAAAAAAAGAGTAAGAGAAACAGTGCCTGAACAGTTTTTCAATATTTTGTTACGTGATAAAAACAATATAAAAAGGATACAGGAAATGAGTTAGGAACAAATACAAGAATTTCAATTGGATTTTTTGTAACTAGTCAGCAAGCATTCAACTGCCGAACGAAGGAAAGTTACAATTAAAGAAAAAAAAACCTTATTAAGACTATCCAATATTTTTTTCTTTTAAGAAGCAGTAAAGGACATTAACGCCCAAGCTTGCAAGCTCATAAATATTAATTGGAACCTATCACGATATCCTTATTAGTGGCATCCATGCTGACCACTAGGCGAATAAATTAAAGAAAATATGCTACTAGACATGAGTGTGATGATATTATATTTGGGCACATGGTAACATGAAATGTGTGTCAAAGCAAACTGTCAAAGTTGATAAACAGCGTAAGAAATCCTGCTTTCTGATACAACGCAAATATGTTTACACACTTTTTGATTGCTACCCGTCTTATTTTGAGGATAACAAATACTCGAGGCACATCTGTAAATAAAATCTTTGAAGAAAAACTGAATATTCCTTGATGAAATGGATTTCACGACTGAATCCTACCCCTTGTGAAATTTGCCATTTCAGAGACGCAACAAGTTTCACAAAACTACCAAAATTAAATTCCATTCATATGTCTAACAAGACAAATTTTTCCCATTGACTTTCTATCATTATATGTAAATGTATATTTCCTGCGTTGGAAATAGATCTTTCACTCGAAGAGACTCCTGTGCCAAGTACATTTTCGTAGGATGTTCATGTTACGGAAACGTCGTATCCATTGATTGTTACTCAAGCATGAGAAAATGTCTGAACTGCTTACTCTATCATTGTGCTTTCTGCTTTAATGTTACATGAACAAAATTACAGGGAATTTGTCTTTCATCCTTTGCGTGAAAATGTGAAATTATAACTTCGGGCGCAGACATGTGCGTTGGTGTTAGTGTAGTTGCTGGTAGTGGTAATTAAATAAAGTAAGAGGATACAGAATGGTACATGGCAATGCGAAACTTGTAATTAGCATCATTAGTTTGCGAAAAGTATGCAACAAGGTGGATAAATTCCATTGCTTGAATGCCAAAAACAAGGAAACTTTACGGAGGATTACTTGAGTAAAGATGAAATAATTCTTCGCTATGGTAACGAAATTCGTTTATATGTTTCTTAAGACGTTGGTCAGCCCAATGTCTAACTGACCCACTTGATGCGGCTTCAAGCATGAATGCTAATCAGATTTCATTCTTGGAAGACGATTTCATATGTATATCCTTCATGAATTTCCGAAATTAAGAAAAACATTTCAGCTGTCGTCAGAGTTATTTTCAAAGCAAAATGTATGATATGTTATAAGGACCTACTCTGTGTTAAGTCTTTCGTATATTTTTTGCTTCTTTCTATTGTCCTTCAATGATTGCATGCACTCTCCGTGGAGAAGTGTGTTTTTAAGAACAATGTACTTAATTTAGTCTGCCTTTTGTGTAAATAAGCATGTGCACGTTCATTTCTTTCAACAATCCAAGCTTTTGAGGTGATATCTGATTACGTCTGAAGTGGACTTTTACTGGTATTATAATAGTGCGGGGAATTTGTGCATAGACGCAAAATAATTCTCGGGGTTTGAATGGGTTGTTCTTGAAATGTTTGAAATGCAAAACTTGAATTGTTTTTCTTCTCATTTTAGTTTTAGATAAGAAGACAACTTTCGAGACTTCAGAGAAGTCATTTCAGGACCTGAAGTTCCTGAGGCTTTTTGGTCAGGATGACGCTTGATCTTGATTGCAATTCGCGGAATATCTAACACTGAAGAGTATGGTGGTATCCAGCATCAGAATCACCCAGTAAAAGGGTAGTAAAAGAACAAAAGAGCTATCAATTTAAAGTGAATCCGGGATTCTATGCACGGCACATAATCTGTACGATCATAAAACGTTGGAAATGCAAAAAATTAAGGAAAAAATATTGTGGTTCTGACTCAAAATTTGTGGGCAGCATTCAATGGGAGCTTTCTTTTGTTTTTTCTACTAGTACTAGCTTATTTTCTACGCTAAGCATTTCGCTCGCATTCTAGAAGAACCTTATTTCCCAAAACAAACGTATTTCCCAGAGACGAGCTCAATATTTCTGATTAGCTTCCAGATAGTAGTAAAGTCCAATGGATGTGCTCTTTCCGATTGAAATAATGGATCGTAATGCTACTTAATCGTATTTATCCATTCCTTTTTTTTCCTGGTTATGGCGATGTTCTAACTGAAAGTAGGTCATTGTGCTTGAAAAAATATCTCATTTATTTATTTTTATATCTCATTGATCTTATTTATATTTAAACACAAATCTTTATAAAATAGGATAGTATTTTTATTTCTGACATGTGCACAGTCAGCTTTTTTCTTTTGGGATATTCCTGGTTTTGTGTGAAGAGCGATGTTTCATATACTGACATTTTTCTTCTTTCGCTTGAAACGCGCCTCTTCATTAAGCTCGTCGCGAAATATGACGTTTTGTACGAAATGGGTGGCGCTTGTTTTTATGTTACTTTTGGGACTCTTACTTCAGGGAATTTGAATTGAGAGAGAAAGTCCAAGAAACAAAAAATGGAAAGGATTTCCTCTTTTTGCTGATGAAATGATTGAGGTAAAAGGCCCAGACGTAAGGATGGGACCACTTTTAAGCACCCGTTTTCACCTACTTCACTGTTAAGGAATGGGATGAATTGCCTTCATTTTGGGTATGACTTTTCATCAGATATTTGAGGGTAATTTATTTGAATCGCAATCGACTAACCGCTTACAAATACATTGCGACTATATATTGATTTTTTTTGCTGTCCTGTGCAATTGTCGGAGATAAATATTACTTCAGCATCATCAGTTCTCGAAAGATTATTGATATGTGGCCAAACGCACGTGCCCCGTTCATTTATAAGCCTCGATGGTCCTTAGCTTCATCCTAAAGAAAAAATTAACATTTGATCGTATTCAGGTCATAAAAAGTGAAATTAAATACATTTAATTATATAACTAAATATTGGGTGGCTGCATTGAAAGTGTCGGTTTAGGGATGACTCATCTGTAAACCTCTTTATTCCAGAACTTCAGGTCATTTCCTGGAATCCGTATATCTACCTGAAAAGGTATGTCGGCAGCCATTATCAAAGGTGGAGTATGATTCAAATGTATTAAGTCTTTTGGCAAATATTGTAGTGTAAAGATGGTCAGTGAAACTGTAAAAGTAAGGTATGCTCTCTACTACGAGTTCAAATGCAACGGCTGCCCGCAGGATATGTGACCCATTCGCAGACGATATTGTGTCAGAGCGTACAGCTCAAAGATAGTTTGCCCGATTCGCATCGGGAATGACAGCCTTGAAGACGACGATCATCCTGAAGCGATGTTTTGGATAAATGACACGCAGCTTCTTGCCGACATAGAGGACAATCCTCGCCAAACTTTGCCTGAACTAAGCGTAAATCTCGTCGTTGACAAGAGCACCGTTAGTCGCCATCTTCGACATCCGGAAAAGAAACGACCGATTGATCAGTGGGTTCCTCATCAACTTACCGACAACAACAAAAGTCAGCGTGTAGGTAATATATTACCTTTTATTTAAAAAATTTAAATATTTTATTACTATGTCCAAAACAGACAATTTCAATGCAACCACCCAATATAATTTTATATAAATTATAAAATTACGCAAGAGGAATCAAGCTACCGAGAGGACGCCCAAAGATTCGATGGGGTCATGATATAAAGAATAAAACCGGCACACTTTAGATGAGAATAGTTGAAAACGGGCAGACTTTGAAAGCAATCAGGATTCATTATGTGAGGGAAGCTGCTCCATAATTTAAGGCGTAAATATGGTTAAATGAATTAATAAATTGAATAAAATGAATTACATAAAATGCCGAAACTCCACCTCTAGGTAACTGTGCAATTGCTTGCGAGCTAGAAATATGTTTTTTTTCTCTGACTGTAACGTTTCCTCCATTGACAAATCCTTTTCAAGTTTATGCTGATAATTGTTTCTTTTCTTTTGTAATTGTTTTTTCTTTTTCTTTTATGAGGTCTGTTCAAAAAAGTACTGCGAATTTTAAAATTCCTCAGGATATTTTTATGCCATTATGCTAATATTATGTACCTGACAAGTGCGGCCATTTTTAATCTTCATTTATTTTTTGACAGCTTTTCTGCTAGGACGTGTTTTGGCTTATCTTCGATTTTTGTCTATTCCAAAATATAGAACAAAGAATCTGTATGAAATTTTCTGTGGAAAAACAACTTTATTGGCATGAACGCATTCCAAATGTTGACTCTGGCATATGTATGATAAATTTACCACATACCACAGCAACGTTCTAAGATGGTACAAAATATTTTCAGAGGATCGAGATGATGTGAACGACGAACAGCGTGCCGGACGCCCGAACTCTTCAACAACAAACGCAAACATTGATCAAGTGAAGAAAATAGTATTTTAATAATGCTAGAGAAGTACCTCAGCACCCGAAAATATCAATTGGCTAGTGAAATCCAATTTTTGGAGGATTTCACAAGGATTTGGGCTTCAGTCGGATCGCCGCGAAATTCTTGCAAAAATTGCAGATTTTCCTCCAAATAATGCATTGAACTAACATAAAAAGGAGCTGTTGTCCGTGATGACCCATCTGTGCTTCAGAGGTTCATAGCTAGTGACGAATTATGGATTTATGATTATGACGCGGAAACCAAAGCACAGAAAGCCTGAAAAATCCATTGATGTTAGGGGTGTGGTGCATTATCAGTTTTTGCAAAGTAGTAGAACGGTCAATATGAAATATTACCTGCGAGAAATGCGCAATTCGCGCGAAGGAATCCGCAAGAAACTCCAAGATTTATGGAAGAACAAAATTTGGCTCTTTTACGATTGGAGAAAATTTGGCTCTTTTTTGATAACGCCCAGCTCACACATCGTTTCATATGAGCAAATTTTGTGCTGAACACAACGTACCAATGATGCCGCAGCTACCGTATTCCACAAACCTTGCTTTTTGTGACTTTATCTTCTTCCTGAAACTGCAGAGACCCATGAGAGGACGACAATACGCCACGGTTGAGAAGATAAAGACGGCATCGAAGCAGAAGCCGAAAGAGATAACAAAAAATTAATTTTGTTCAATCGCTTCGGAGGTTGGAAAAAACGTTGGCCCAAATGTTTAACATAAGAAGGGGACTACTTTCAAGGGGACATAAAAAGTATTGATGAATAAGTTGATAATTTGTGAAAAAACATAAAATTAGCAATACTTTTTGAACAGACGTCGTATATTGTTGTAAGTTGTTCATAGTTCACACAAGATGTTTTCGGGAATGAAAAAAAATCCTCTTCAGTAGAAGGTATTTTATGATTTTTTCTATAAAGAAATACAAAAATTTACAAACTATGAAAAATTTCATTGTATTAGCCCTCTTCAAAAAAGTGTTTTGAAATTTTCGCACGCATAAAATTTTTTGGGATTTTATTAATGGAGTTCTTAATCCTGTGCTCGATTGTTGGGTCCTGTACTTGATGACTGCGAAGATTCATCCTCTGATAAGGCTCCAACACATGGTCAGCATTTGTATGTCGTTATTGTAACATGGTGTGAATTGGGTGATCATTGATATCTAGAGTGATTTTGATGATAACCTAATACAAATACGGATTCGAGAGGTTCCCTTCAGGAAGGAATAGGCATTATTGTTTTGTCGTGGAGGACTAGTGCCGCCAAAGAGGACGTAGCCATGTCACGGTTTAATAGTTTGCATGCAATTCGCATTCTGCCTCTGATTTGGATGCTTGGTTTTTTCCTCAATGTCATTGCTGTGCGCTTTCTTCCTTTTCATTTTGGATTTCAAAGATATACTTCTCTATAGTAAAGTATATCTCGTATACTTGAAAACAAACTGCTGCCATAGGCATTTTTTGGCAATAACCAAGCATTTGCAGCAGCTTCATCCGAGCTAATATTGGAGTTTTTCGATAATTTGGAAGAGATTGCACACTGCTTCGTTTGCAAAAATGCAGCAAGTTTCATTGAAATGAGGTGTTTCATTAAATTTCGTGAGAGTTTCTGCGATAGGCTGTGCGCAAAGAAATTAGACGTCCTTGTTTTGGAGCTTGATGTTATAAATGTTTCTTGGTCATTATCACTCTTATCATTATTATCTATTATTTTATCTGTCTAAGATATGTGTCTTTTTCTAAATGGAATCGTCCGAGTTCTCGAAAAATGATGAGGCAGAACATGGTCATGAAGACGAAGAATGACTACCTTTCTTGAGAAAAATAATCCATGACCCATGACGTTTTCAAAAACTTGGAATAACTCAATATCATGCATATGTTACACATTTTTAATATTAACTGCAATGATTAGGCAATAATCATTGAAACAATACAAGTTTGCAATAATAAGTCTCGAATTGAATTTTTGTCAATTTATCTTAAAGTTTTAAAAGAGAATTTTCGGGGAAACACGTCATATTCTATTTTACTTCAATAGAATTTTGCACAAATGGGAATAAATCCAGAGCAAAAAATATTAGAAAAAATTACGTAACATTGTCTTATTTCTAAACAGATTTTGTTTGAAAAATAAATGAAAAAACTTCCTTTTAATTTTGCGTTTTAAATTTTTATTTATCGTAATCGATTTTCGACCGTTATCGTTCGGTTTCCTTCAGCGATTGTGTTTACGCTCCATAATTCTAGACAAGATAGATAAAAACACTCGTGAAATTACCTCGATCTTCGCGCGCTGACGGATAATCTACAACCGGAGATGTGGCGTTCTTGCGATTAAGCCACTTGCTAAATGTAGCGACGGTATAACGGTACATGTTTTATAGGGTTATACGAATAAAAAATGTAAGAAAATGATAATGACCATCTTTCAGCACCTCCGTCTTTATGTCCTATCTCCAAGAAGTTTTCCGTTCAAATACCATTCTTCGGAAAGGTTTCATCCGAATAATGTTAGATTCGAAGTAAGTTTGAAGTATTATCGCTTGTTAATTGTCACGCTATAATTTGGCGCAGCATAAGCTGATACAAAAGGATCTGTTATATCGCAAAAAGGCTCCGGTCATGTTATCATCAAGCGATGAAAACGATGCGTTTGACTTTTTAAAGAAATTTATTCAAATCGCGGACTCTCAGAGTCAAACCAAATGTATTCTGTTAAAATGTATCCCATAGTATTACCAACCTGAAAACATACACAGAATAAATCAAATCTTTAAATTGTTTATTTTATTACAAAATCAAACACTTGCAAAACGTCTCAAAATCAGTGATGTATCTTGAAAGAATTTTCACATTCAATCAACATCGTTGTGTTGCTTCATCGAAGGTTTGTACATAAAGAAACCTGTTGAACTGTTTGCTTTGCTTTCGTACTCCATTTATATGAGTGGTTGTTGTTCATATCGTAAAACATCTTAACATCAAGCTATACACAAGGACATTCTACTTGCTCGCAGTGATGATTTTATGGATCATTTCACACCTACTTCAATTTGATTTCGAAATTTCGCTCAAAGAATTATTTGAATAGCAATGAGACGGTATATGGTGGGAGTGAATTTCCTCTTGACTGTGTTGGAGGGTAGTTTTTCTATTCTTACGATTTGAGGGCGTATATTAAGGTAGGGTAAATTCAAGGGATATTGATGAAATATTGAATTAGTATCTAATCAGTTCATTCTTTGGTAGATGTACTAAACACTTTGACCAGGTGACACAATTTCGCAGGATCTTTGGGAGATTTCATCATGACATGTTCACATTATCATGGTTTTTTCTACCGATAGAATCAAATAAAACCACTGAAACAATATTGTTTGTTTAGAAAATCTGTCTGTTGGCGGTGATTGGTAATGATTAGTGCCGGAGTTCCCTGTGTCCTCGGTATTTAAAACTGAGTCTCCAACTTAAAAATCTCTATAATCTCTAGTTTCCTTTCCGAAGTTGGCTTTTCCACTATTACTGAGCCTTTTACAGATGGTTGTATGGATAACAAATTACATTTATGCTATCTTAAACATATGTAATAATCAAAGTAAACCGACGATTACAGTGTCAAACTGTCAATAATACCGGAACAAACGTGTCCACCATAACACATGACTGGTGTCCAGTATAGCAATTTTCCACTGCTCCAGCTGCCAGAAAAAGTTTTGAATCTGCTCCTAGCAGAAGCTTCGGAAGAACTTCCGAGAAATATTCATTGAAGCATTCTGCTACAGTGCTCACTGACAGGCTTAGCAAAAGAGTCCCAAAGTTACTTCGACCCCAGTAGGTTTATCTTATCGAAAAGCATAAATTTTGACAGTGGCAATAATTTGGGCATGTAATAAAGTTAGGATAAAAATGAAATACTGTAAGCAGTTTTCAAGCAATATTTAAAAGTAATTAAATGTAAAACTAAGCAACATAGATGCAGAGTGTGTCAATAAAGCGAGATGGTGGGGTTTGTCACGAGGCAGACGGGCTTATAAGAACATCACAATTGCAGAGGGTTTTGTTTCAATATGCCGTCGAGAAATGCGGTGTTCGATAGAATTTTTTTTTAAATTGAACATGGGCGGTACAGAAACGTTCAAAGTGACTTAAAGAAGAAGCCTGTAAAAAAGACGTGATAGCACTGTCATTGTTTTTGATGGTGCAAAAGAGATTTAAAAGTGGCTGCGAAGACGCGGGGTTTCAACTAACAAAACTGTCAAAAATACGTCCGAATTGTTTCAAATTGCAAATGTTGACCAACCTTTAAGCTTCAAAATGATGGTCACAGAAGAATGACAATTGGGTCTTCCACCATGATGTTGCGACTTTTTATACATGCTTTGCCGTCACTAACCCGGTTGACCCGGTTCTACGAGTTGGCTTGACATTGCCATCAATGACTTGTTTTTGTTCTCTTGAAAGGACAAAGACCAGATAAGGAAGCATTTTGATAATAAAAGTCTTCGACGAGCCAGCAGTAGGAATCTCGTTGGTACCGAACGTGTGAATTCTCAAGGCAACTATTTTGGTAAAACATTAGTCCTGTTTATTTCAGGACTTATTAAAAGTCATGTTTATTTCAGGACAGAATGAGCAACGATTTATTTCAGACGTGTAGCTAATTAGAAATAGATTTCGTTAAGAATATTATACCCATATTCTCATTACCTGGTTGATTTTCGATTTACAGCATCCTTACCACTATTTCCTGGGAGTTCCGTAGGTTTCTTTACAGTATTTTCCAGAGTATTTCCTAAATTAGCAAAGATTCAACATAAAAGATTAAGTTTATTTTCATTTTGAGCAGGACGTATTAGATTACACGAAGCGAGTATTTACTCAGTGTCCTTTTTGTCTTTCGTTGTTTTTTTTTTTTGGTGTGCGACTTGTGACTTTCTTTGTCCTCTGGATGATGTAGTAGGCTGCGTACTTATCGTCCATCCATGCCGTATTTGAACTCAATGATTGACAGTGAAATTTGAATTTGTGTTTCTAGTGTCGGTGTATCAGTCCGCCCAACTTAGAAAGGTGCCTTCGGAGAACCCATCAAGTTCAACTATGATTCGGATTCGATCAAGATTTCGGCTCACTTGCAAAATTTTGGAATCAGCTTCGTCACAATAAAGAAACAAGCGAGTGACTTCTTTACCACAGTGTTGTTCAATGTAATGAGCAAACCTCGTGTAATAGTTTTTGACTTTCTGAATTTTGGATACTCAGAAAAATAATGATGTTGATTAAATGTCATCATTCTTGAGTTGGCAGAAATAGTTTATATTTTTGATTCTCCTCAATAACCGCAAAATCTAATAATATGAAAAATAATGACCAAACAATAACATGTGCCCAGAGTCCCGCATTCAATTGTTTAATTGAAGCACAATTGCAGGAATGATTCCAGCTGTTATTTCGCGGCACAGCAAGAAATCTAATATTAAGAAGTTGGATTCACTCAAAACGAGCAATTTCAGTCCCTAAGGTTTTGGCTTTCTCTTCGCATATTGCTTACAATAATGGTGTCTTTTGCCTGGAACAATTTTCAGTGACAATATGTTTAGAGTTGGATGCCATTACCCCTTCCGATTCAAGTACCGTGTCCTCTTCAACTTAATTTTCTGATTTGCCCGAATCGTCTACGTCTACTTCAATTTGCTGCATCAAAACTGGTTTCATTTAGATCTTCCTCTTCAAGGAGCTCAATCTCGAACAAATTTCTATCCTCTGAGCAATATTAAAGTTTCTTATCGGTCCAGTAAACTCTGTTAGGTTGTCGAAGCCCCGTATCACGTAAAATTTAAGTATAATAAAAAATAATCAGCTAAATAAAGCTTAAATTAAAGAAATAAATTAATACCATCTCTTCCGCTATGAGTACCTATATATCATGATCTATCCAATAAATCCTTAGGTCCAATTAAAATTAACATAATACTGAATTTAGTTCAGTTATATATAAAAGTGTTAAAATAATTAAAAAAAGTAAACTCACTAGTTGAACACGCAATGGCAACTTATGAGAGCAGAAGCAAGCAATTGACATTCGGTTTTCAATTGGGTTGCACCTAAGTATCTGTTAATTTCAGTTATAGATGTCTCTCGCTCCCATTTCATCCGTGATGTTTGATATCCGAAAATATTATGATTTTTTTCTTTTTATATATGTTAGCAGTCATCCTTATTTATATAGAAAATAATATCATATAGAATTTATATATTATTTATTTATATGGAAATAGAAATTTTCTACCTTTTGGCGTAAAATAAACGCAATTCAAATATAAATTTCCTTGTGCTCAATCTGTCTCTTTCAGAGAATAGCCGCAGTGGAGGGTTAGTGCATACGCTATATAGAAAATATGCACAATGGAAATATGCACAAACTTTATTTCAAGAGGGTGGACTTGATTGATAGTTCATAATGGTGGACTTGAATGTCATATATTGGTAATATTTGCGCATGTGGTGATAACTTCAGAACTTAAGTTTATGAATTTAAGGATTTAATCTTTCGAATCGAAATTCATTCTACCAAACATATACAAGCATCAGGTAACATACCCACCAATACGTTCTGGATAAATGGTTTAAAATGTCCTGTTTTCTGTACGTTTGTTCACAATAGTCCTCCACATACTCTTTAATGATGATACCAGCAAAAGTTGTATCATTCGTTCGTTTCCATTCAACGAACCAAATGAATCTCTTTTCACGTTTCATGTGAGAGTAGCTACGAATCACGAAGCTCACTTTTTGAAAAAATATGCCAACATACGAGTTTAAACAACGTAAAGAGTTGAAAAAAGTTTGTTTCCATATTGTTGGTTGCAGGTGGTCCATGAAGTGAAATGAAATTTTTCGCTCCTCTTCAGTTTCGTGATTTGTTTGCATTTTTTACTTTTTCCTGTCAAACACGTTGCTCCTGAAGTTTTCGTTTTATTGACGAAATTTTTTTTACTACGATTTTTCAAGTTTCATTGGAATCAATGAGTCAAGGATGTAAAATCCTGGAAGAATCCTCATCACAATTCAACCGATCTTGGGAAGCAAAGTGGAATTGAAATCCTTCGCAGAAACTTCCCTTTAGAAAGGATGGTCAGAAATCAATAATTCAGAAAAATAAAAGGGAAACATCCGATTTGGAGTGGTAAATGTTTGATGAAAGAACATTTACTTTACTTTACTTTACTTTTATAATATGCATAGTATAATGACAGAGGTATTGTAATGGATTTGAATTCCCAGGTCGTCACGGCGACGACTCGGGATGAAAGTCGGCCTCGCACCGACAATTGGACGTGCAGTCCTGGAGACGTGGCAACGAATCGTACCCCGTGGGTCAACAACTCGGCCACTCGGAAGTTCCCTCGCGTGGTGGCTGCTGGCTAGCTAGCTCAGTGCGGCGAGGATTGCGGACGTGGGTCGGACCCAAGTGAACTTCCGCTCTTGGTTCCATTTGAACCAGCCACCGAAAAGCCCGATTTACTACGCGACGTTTCTAAACAAATTACGTTACTTTACTCGAATTTTTTTTACCATCAAGATACAATCAAAGAATCAAACTCCCCGACTAACGCGCATTCGCGAACCGATATACCGCGGTGCCTAAAAACAAACTACTTTAATTTTGCGACCGTAAAACACGCGAACCCGAAAATACCGAACTAGTAGTCCGCGACACGACTACAAATTATTACCGGAACAAAATTACAGCACCGCGGAACCCGAGCGACGAAACACATTGTTGACCCTACATCATCCTGCACTTACCTTCGCGCCATTTCCACCTGAAAGAAAAGGTTGTTGGAAGGAAAGAATGTGGTTTTTCTTTTAGCACTTCATTTTAATTCTGGTTCTTAAAAATTTATGAAAAATTTTAACGCTTTATAGGTCAAATCACACAAGTCAGACAAACGTACCAGAATCGCGCTATATTAAGTCCACTGTTGATTAAATCAAATTAAAAGAAAGCACGATAGTGAAGCAGAAACATCGAAATACTATTATATGTGTACACATACTTGCTTAACCTACTTCAAAAAAATTATTCTTAATCATTCATTGGGTTTATAACAAACTTTTGAATTGCACATTATTCTTACACAAATGAATATTTCTTTTCCACTATCAATATAAGTATTCAAAAATTTTTACAAGTTCTTAAATTGATTCTCATTGATGTGTCGAAATCTCCAATGAGTTCAAATCAAAGAGGAAGCGATCCATTTTAAATTTAAAATATTTTACCATCAAATATATTTTCAACTGCTTAACTCTACTTTTTTTTCTTTTTTTTTGCAATGATTACTTTCCTTCGTTTTTATTTTTCCTGATTTTACAACACACGTTGCGATCTTTAAGTTGCCATTATCCAATATGTGTTTGATTCCACGCTACACTGAGTGCCGGCACTTCTCCTCGTCTTGCATTATTCCATTTATTTTAATTGGAATACCCTTTCACTTTATCATTAATGTTTTTAATATACATTTTAAGTTATATAAAATCGGCATATAAAAAAAAATTCATTTAGAGTTTGTGTTACCTACAAAAATTATTTTTTTTTCTAAATTTTTCTGAGACTCCTTAGCACTACTACAATGCTCTTATATTGATGTCTTTCTTTTCACAATCTGTTACAACTCCTTAATCCCCCGCCGAAATGGGATCAGCCATGGATTCTTATGTTTATCGAACAAAGAACCTTTTTCCATAAGTGCTGCGTTTTCACTTTTGTAACATAGCACTTTGTTTATCATTAAAACTTATTGCATCCACATTTACACATGTGAGATGTAATTACGGCGTCAGGCGAAATATACCCGTTAATTTTCCCGGTTCATTATTGAATTTGTATGCAGGCTTCTTTTCCTTGTAATAAAAACAATAAAAGTCCGGTGTTGAATGAAATGCAAAACTCAAGGGCAGATATACATAACAATGTGGCTTCACTACGTTATTTCGCGCTCACAACGTCTTGGCGGATTTTCACACAGTTTGTTTTGCTATTGAAATGCCGAGGAACCAGCGGTAAGGGTTTCCTTTCAATTTTCCAATTGAGCAATCACATAGGTTTATATGCAAACTAGCAATTGTCAAGCGGTGTGGTTATGCTCACGGGCACACACTGACAACACTTTCGTAAACACTTCCGCCTGGGTTTTCACGTCACACTGTCATCAAACCTCTGGCGATATCCTTGTTTTCGTGGCGTTGATGACAACGCAAATATCTATTGCATTCGACACATTCGACACGACACGAGAATTGCGGTTGCATTGCAATCAGAGTTTTAGGTGGTGATGCTGTTGCCGTCTTCGTCTGACGGTTCACGTTCTACTCTCCACCGCGACGAATTCGTATATCCACCGTATATTTTACGACCGACCCATAAATCGATTTGAAACCGCTTTTCTATTTTCCAACAGATAATCGCGCGCGAAAGACACACCAAATTGTCCAGATACGTTCACGTTTGGAAATAAAATTACGTCGAGTGATTTTCCACGAGATCACTTTTCTTTTCCACCCGCGTGTGTCTCTTCTCGCGGTCCTCTCCCAACTCCCCGTTCCGGAAATCAAAAAAAACTGTCTTCCGACCTGAAGTGGTCGCCAGGTCGTAGGTCAGCTGACTTTCGACTTGTCCGCTGAACTTTCGCCTGCGGGGAAAAGATGGTGGCACCATCTTCAGGTCGGTAGTCACTACAGGGCAGTCTCTACGATGCTGTTTACAGCATGGAGAGACTGAAGGTCTGCCGCTGTTTTATTCGTGCGGACCAGATGATGATGCTGATGATGGTGATGATGTTGAGGCCTGACTTTGCTTCACCTCCGGAGGTCCCTAGGGTGGTATACTCCAACGGTCTGACCGTTCAGGTCTGTGATGAGGTACCGAGTGGGTCCCAACACCTTCCCAACTCGGCACTTCACGAATTTGTGGTCCAGTTTTGAATTGTAATGGTTCGCGGCACTACTGGGCTTAAAGTTTCGCCGGAAGATTTCGTCTCCGACTTGGAACCCAGAAGGACGAGATCGCAGGTTGTATTGCGTTTCGTTCCTACATCTTGCGTCCTGCAGGTTTTGCCGAATCTGATCGCGCAGAGTCCGGAGTTTTTCGTGGGGCTCTACGGCGACGACGGGTTCGCCCAAACATTTTAATTGCCGGAGCAACTTATATGATCCACCATGGCAGATCATATGTTGCCCGAACGCGGCAAAGTAAGGTGCGAAACCCGTGGCAGAGTGGTACGAGGAACGCAAGGCACAAGTGATAGCGGACAACTTGCGATCCCAGTCCTTCTGGTTCGGATGGATATAGGCGCGAATAGCAGCCAGTAGTGTCCGGTTCAGGCGTTCCGAAGCATTTGCTTGTGGAGAGTAGAGGGCGGTGAGCTGTTGGGTGACGCCATACTTCTCCAGTAATCCTTGAAACTGCCTGGACCTAAACTGGACCCCATTGTCGGATAGCACGTATTCCGGCACTCCGAATACGTGGAAGACACGCCGCTCGAGGAAGTCCACTATTGGTGGTGCAGTGAACTTCCGGATGGGTTCGACCAGTGGAAATTTGGAGAGCTGGTCGAGAACGACGACAGCACCAATATACCCTGAGGTGGTACGTGGGTATGGACCGATTAGGTCGATATACAGACGCTGAAACACGCGCTCTGGGATCTGGAGTTTTCCCATGGGAGGACAAGTGGTCTGGTTCGGAGCTTTCGTGCTCTTGCAGGTGTCGCAAGCACGGACATACTCCCTGACCTGAGATGACATTTTAGGCCAGAAGAAGTATGTCTTTAATCGCCGGATGGTGCGGCCGTAGCCACCATGCGCGCTCAAAGGGTGGTCATGAGCGCGAGCGATTAGCTCACCGGTCATTTCTTCCGGTATCCACAATTTCCACTCGTCCTGTTCGGACATTGGATCTTCACTTGGGTATTCCATCCGTCTGTATATAAACCCGTCCAACACCTTCAGATCGGGCAGCTGTGCTTGCTGGGTATCAATGGTTTGCCTCAGTTCCTTGTAGCTGTCCGACTGGAAGTGTGGACTGGTCAGATCTATTTCCAAGGTGTTATCATCGTCCCGCGCCAGTTCAGCTCCTTCTGGTGCGAACATTCGGGACAGCGTGTCTGGGACCACATTTTGAGCACCCTTGCGGTGCCGGATGGTGAAGTCAAAGCCCTGTAATTTTAGGGCCCATCGGGCAAGTCGGCCATGCAGGTCGGACTGGCTCATGAGCCACTTCAGGGAGGCGTGGTCAGTGATAATTTCGAACGGATGGCCTTCTACGTACGCCCGAAACTTCTTTATTGCCATCACTGCTGCCAGACATTCCTGCTCAGAGACGGTGTAGTTTCGCTGGGCTGAGTTCAGCTTGTGTGACATGAAGGCTATTGGAGCTTCCTCACCGGCTTCAGTGAGCTGCACCAGAACGGCCCCTACTCCATGTTGACTGGCGTCACAATGGATGGAGAAGGGCTTGGTGAAGTCGGGGCTGTGAAGAACGGGAGCAGTGGTCAAGCTTTTCTTGAGCTCTTCAAAGGCCTGCAAGCTGGACTCAGTCCAGAGAAACTTGTGGCCTTTCTGCAACATGTCTGTCAGCGGCGATGACAACGTGGCATAGTTTCGGACGAACCTTCGGTACCATCCGCACACGCCTAAGAAGCGTCGCAGCTGTTTGGTGGTCTTGGGCAGCGGGAACTCCTCGATGGCTCGGGTCTTCTCCGGATCTGTTTTGATGGTGCCGTGTCCAATAATATGCCCCAGATAACGAACCTCCGTCATCACGAACTTGCTTTTACGCACGTTGATGGTAAGACCCGCCTTTCTGATGTGTAGGGCGACTTCCTGCAGTAGGACTAGATGGTCGTCCAAAGTCTCGGAGATCAGCAGTAAGTCGTCCAAATACACAAACACTTGGTGGCGTACGTTTGGTGGTATGACCTTATCCATCAACCGCGTCATGGTTTGAGGTGCGTTGCAAAGTCCGAAGGGCATGGTGACGAATTGATACAGAGGCCGGCCGGGCACGGTGAAGGCGGTCTTATCCTTTGAGCCAGGGTCTAGTGGGATTTGCCAGAAGGCGTCCTTCAGGTCGAGACTTGTAATGAAGTGCGCTCTCGGCAGGCGACTCAAGATACCGTCAATCAGAGGGAGAGGGTACGCGTCTTTGATAGTGACGGCATTCACACGTCGAGCGTCCAGGCATAGCCGAACCTTGTTGGGTTTAACGACCAACGTTACCGGTGACGCCCATGCGCTCTGCGACTCTTCTATGACGCCTAGTGATAGCATTCGGTCGACTTCCGCATATAGCAGCTTTTCCTTTGCGGGCGATATGGCGAAGTGCCTTTGCTTGATCGGCTTGGCATCGCCCACATCGATAATGTGAGATGCCAAGCCGGTCCGGCCTAGACCTTCACTTTCGTATGATGGAAAAGCTGATATGGCCGCGTCCAACCGTCGTTGCTGTGCGCTATCCAGGCCATGTTGGAAGGGAAGCGGTGTAGGTGTTGGGTCGCTTAAGGTCGCGACAGTCCCAAGTAGGGTCGAGCCAAATAGGGTCGGGGCCAGGTTGAACTGTCGGACGAAATCGACTCCCAAATATAAATTCTGGGTCAGTTGGGGCACGATGTAGAATTCCAGTGCTTTGCTCACGCCCTTGAAGGTGACGTCGGCAGTGAACTTGCCCAGGATGGAATGTCGAGTTCCGTCCGCAGTGTTCAGGTGGAATGTGAGACGCTGAAGTCGATCTCTATGCCTCTCCAGGACTTCCTTGGCGAAGTCAGCCGATATGCAGCTGACACTGGCGCCAGTGTCCACTAAGCCTATCCTCTGTTTGTCCAGGATTTCGACCGAAGCATAGGGACGGACATCATGCGAGGCCAGTTCTAATATCTGCGCCTTTCGCAGAAACCTTCGGGACTGTCGGACCCTCTTCCAGTATGTCCGCAGGCGTAAAGTGGATCTTCGGGGTCGATGAGGTAACTTTGGGCCCAATTCTTCGGCAAAGATTCGTTCGCGGGCTAGCTGGTATTCCCGCAGTCGGACGTGGTATGGCCGCTTGTATGGTGGAATGGTCTGCGGCTTTTCGGAGTTAGGGGTCTCTGACGGTGAAGCAGTCGTTGTCGGGGTCAAAATTTGAATGAGCGGTGTTTCGGGGTGAAGTGTTGGCGGTGTCAAGGGCTGGGTCAAATCGCGGGATCCGTTAACATTCGTAGGACTGATTAGTGGGGTGTCCTCGAGTGCTTCGGGGTGGTCTGAGCACTCGGTTGCCAGTTTTTTTTATGAGCCCTGCAGTCTTGGCAATCCGGAGCATATGTATTCACCTTACCACAGCGGTAGCAGAAAATCGTCGGTTCTATTGTACATGTCGTAAACCTGTGACCAGGCTTTCGACAGTTCCAACAGACCGCGGGTTTCACCACTGCTACGGCGGCAAGCGTGTCCGTATCGGCCTGTGGGATTGCTGTCTGTGGCTGAAATTCGGGGACTGGCGGTTGTGATTCGACTACGGCTTCCAAGGGTACGGCTACTTCAGAAGTGTTGCGGGTTCGTACGACGGAACCTGCGGAACGTTGGGGAAGACGGAAAACCCCTCGCAGCTCGTCTAATCGCTCCTGTTTCCGGGCATGCATTCGTAAAGCGTGGATGTTGGAAATGGGGACGTGTAGCAGATTGTTTCGCAGCTCGATCCGCATGTTGTCTTGAATCAGACCCAGCAGGTCTTCTTCGTACATGGGTGACCTTAATCGTGCTGCAATCCTCATGACTTCGTCGTAGTAATCGTCAAAGGACTCGTGTGCTCCTTGCCTTCGCGTCCTCATTCGCTCCCGGATCTCCCGATCGGTCAGGCCGTCGTCAAATTGATTTCGTAACGCGGCACAGAAAGCGGTCCAATCTCGGCGTCGAACTATCTGAATGTAACCCCAAAACCACTCGGCTGCATCTCCAGTCAACAGTAGGTGGATGTGCTGCATAAGGGCCGTAAAATCCCCTTCCAAGGACATATCTGTCAACGACTGCACCTGGAATATGAAGCGGTCCACTGGAGTACTGGAGTGGCGCCCGCTGAACTTGATGTGCCAACTCTCAATGATCCGTGGGGTTGGATCTCGCACCAAGGTTCGCACGGTATCGTTCGGATATGCCCTCTGATGGAGTGGGGCCGCGTCCAATCGGGGTGGTGTCGTGTTGTTCCAGGTGGGGGGTGGGGGAACAGTGGTGTTAGGCAATCGATCCGGTTATTGAGGTTTTGCAGGAGCCTCAGGACCTGTTGTAGCTCCGAACTCCCCGACTGATCGGGATTTTCATCCGCGGGGGAATTCATCGGAGGCGGGGTAGGCAGAGTTGACCTCAGCGGAATGTATGCAGCATCGCCGCTAGTATTTTGGCCTACTTCCCGACCCGATCGGTCGGCTACTGCTGGGATCGGTGACGATGCCGGAAGGAGTGGGCCTCTTGACCTCAGTTGATAGGGTGCCTCCTTGGGAATCGCACCTTGTTGCCTTGGGGAGCCAACAGCTCCGAGGTCGGAGAGTCGTGCGTGCTCCTTCTTCCGGGTCAGTTCTCCGGGAGTGATTGGTTTCCGGCACAGAGGACAAGCCTTGGAGTGCTTGACCCAGCCCGTAATGCAGCTCGGGTGGAACGAATGACCGCAGGGGGTCAGAATTACGGGATCTGCCGCGAGGAATTCGTTGCAGCAGATCACACACTGGGGAACATCAATCATGGGGCCTACTAGCTGTGGGCTCCGACGTACTGCCATAACGCGTTCGTTGCTGACAAACAAACCAATATCTGATTTGAATTTATAGTTAAGATTAAAGTTGAAATAAGTAAAATTTAACAAATTTAGATCGTTAGAGAAAAGCGAGTACAATGATTTTCTTCTTCCCTTCCAACAAACCAAATTCCTCAGTCGGAAAGTAAGCGCTCAGGGGTGCAATACCTAACACAGGACCAGCAGGTGTTTCGTCTCGTACCATCACAAAAGTTTTCGCGTTTTATTAATTTTACTTTACTCTACGAACCGAGGCAAGTGAGTAAACCCGTCAATGACAACGACCAAGCGGACGCATCCGCGATGCACAAGGCATTCAGCACCGCGTAATTCCAGCGATGGCCGGCTGTCACGACGAATCGACCCACCCCTTATCACGCATAAAAAAAACGAGAGTTCCTCCGATACATAAAAGTAAGGAGGGAGGTTGGTACTTTTGAGAGTCTATCTAGCGGCGTACGACACCACTAGTAGCCGTTCTCATCAAAAGCCCAACCGTCCTTACAGGTCATTCAACCTAGGACAACACGTCGGAGAAACTCTATCGCGTATCAATCAAATAAAAAAAAAAATAGAGCGGAGAGTGAACGATACGGCTCGCGTGAAGCGACTCATTGGTGTTAGACACAAATTTTCACAACTCCGTGTGTGGGCGTCCTCATTCGGAGTACATCCGGATCGAATTGATCATGCTAGGTCAGAAACTGACCGAAAGTAACAGTTAGAGGGCCCCACGTTGGGCGCCATTGTAATGGATTTGAATTCCCAGGTCGTCACGGCGACGACTCGGGATGAAAGTCGGCCTCGCACCGACAATTGGACGTGCAGTCCTGGAGACGTGGCAACGAGTCGTACCCCGTGGGTCAACAACTCGGCCACTCGGAAGTTCCCTCGCGTGGTGGCTGCTGGCTAGCTAGCTCAGTGCGGCGAGGATTGCGGACGTGGGTCGGACCCAAGTGAACTTCCGCTCTTGGTTCCATTTGAACCAGCCACCGAAAAGCCCGATTTACTACGCGACGTTTCTAAACAAATTACGTTACTTTACTCGAATTTTTTTTACCATCAAGATACAATCAAAGAATCAAACTCCCCGACTAACGCGCATTCGCGAACCGATATACCGCGGTGCCTAAAAACAAACTACTTTAATTTTGCGACCGTAAAACACGCGAACCCGAAAATACCGAACTAGTAGTCCGCGACACGACTACAAATTATTACCGGAACAAAATTACAGCACCGCGGAACCCGAGCGACGAAACACATTGTTGACCCTACATCATCCTGCACTTACCTTCGCGCCATTTCCACCTGAAAGAAAAGGTTGTTGGAAGGAAAGAATGTGGTTTTTCTTTTAGCACTTCATTTTAATTCTGGTTCTTAAAAATTTATGAAAAATTTTAACGCTTTATAGGTCAAATCACACAAGTCAGACAAACGTACCAGAATCGCGCTATATTAAGTCCACTGTTGATTAAATCAAATTAAAAGAAAGCACGATAGTGAAGCAGAAACATCGAAATACTATTATATGTGTACACATACTTGCTTAACCTACTTCAAAAAAATTATTCTTAATCATTCATTGGGTTTATAACAAACTTTTGAATTGCACATTATTCTTACACAAATGAATATTTCTTTTCCACTATCAATATAAGTATTCAAAAATTTTTACAAGTTCTTAAATTGATTCTCATTGATGTGTCGAAATCTCCAATGAGTTCAAATCAAAGAGGAAGCGATCCATTTTAAATTTAAAATATTTTACCATCAAATATATTTTCAACTGCTTAACTCTACTTTTTTTTCTTTTTTTTTGCAATGATTACTTTCCTTCGTTTTTATTTTTCCTGATTTTACAACACACGTTGCGATCTTTAAGTTGCCATTATCCAATATGTGTTTGATTCCACGCTACACTGAGTGCCGGCACTTCTCCTCGTCTTGCATTATTCCATTTATTTTAATTGGAATACCCTTTCACTTTATCATTAATGTTTTTAATATACATTTTAAGTTATATAAAATCGGCATATAAAAAAAAATTCATTTAGAGTTTGTGTTACCTACAAAAATTATTTTTTTTTCTAAATTTTTCTGAGACTCCTTAGCACTACTACAATGCTCTTATATTGATGTCTTTCTTTTCACAATCTGTTACAACTCCTTAATCCCCCGCCGAAATGGGATCAGCCATGGATTCTTATGTTTATCGAACAAAGAACCTTTTTCCATAAGTGCTGCGTTTTCACTTTTGTAACATAGCACTTTGTTTATCATTAAAACTTATTGCATCCACATTTACACATGTGAGATGTAATTACGGCGTCAGGCGAAATATACCCGTTAATTTTCCCGGTTCATTATTGAATTTGTATGCAGGCTTCTTTTCCTTGTAATAAAAACAATAAAAGTCCGGTGTTGAATGAAATGCAAAACTCAAGGGCAGATATACATAACAATGTGGCTTCACTACGTTATTTCGCGCTCACAACGTCTTGGCGGATTTTCACACAGTTTGTTTTGCTATTGAAATGCCGAGGAACCAGCGGTAAGGGTTTCCTTTCAATTTTCCAATTGAGCAATCACATAGGTTTATATGCAAACTAGCAATTGTCAAGCGGTGTGGTTATGCTCACGGGCACACACTGACAACACTTTCGTAAACACTTCCGCCTGGGTTTTCACGTCACACTGTCATCAAACCTCTGGCGATATCCTTGTTTTCGTGGCGTTGATGACAACGCAAATATCTATTGCATTCGACACATTCGACACGCCACGAGAATTGCGGTTGCATTGCAATCAGAGTTTTAGGTGGTGATGCTGTTGCCGTCTTCGTCTGACGGTTCACGTTCTACTCTCCACCGCGACGAATTCGTATATCCACCGTATATTTTACGACCGACCCATAAATCGATTTGAAACCGCTTTTCTATTTTCCAACAGATAATCGCGCGCGAAAGACACACCAAATTGTCCAGATACGTTCACGTTTGGAAATAAAATTACGTCGAGTGATTTTCCACGAGATCACTTTTCTTTTCCACCCGCGTGTGTCTCTTCTCGCGGTCCTCTCCCAACTCCCCGTTCCGGAAATCAAAAAAAACTGTCTTCCGACCTGAAGTGGTCGCCAGGTCGTAGGTCAGCTGACTTTCGACTTGTCCGCTGAACTTTCGCCTGCGGGGAAAAGATGGTGGCACCATCTTCAGGTCGGTAGTCACTACAGTATTCTGATTGGTTTAAATCATTAAAATGGTATGAAATTAACAGTTATATTTTCTGGTTGTGTATGTTTATATTTATTTCAATTTTTTGTGATGTAAATGGAAGGAGAAAAGGATCTGGTTGTCAAAAATGTTACGAAATGTCAAAAAAAGTTAAAAATTTGAGCACCTCTAAAATTTTTTTTAGATTGAAAGTATGTTTCTAAGAAGTTTTCTTTACGGCATCTATGACTTCAGAACACATAAAACAGCCTCGTGTATACATCATTAGTCCTGAGCATCTCATATGTCGACTCCACTTGTGAGTGATATTTTTCGCGATCATGGAAGAAAGCATGGGGTGGATAATTGGTAACAGCTTATGACAATTTGCGATGGAAATTTTTTCAGTAGATTTGTTCGAAATTTGTTTGTATAATTAAACTTCAGTAAAACGTTATGAATGAAGCTATGAGGAAATTTGTGAAGGCAGCTTAGGCTAACAGCAGATATAACATCACAAATTCATTCTGTTCACATTCTTTTCTCTTGGAAAAGTTACATTACAGCAGAAATTACAAAAACTCAATTTGTAAGTTGTAAGACTAATTTTTGGGGTTACTTCTATTGTGTGCCGCGGAGCCCCTCCAAAAAAATCTGTTCCACTCAAACTGCTATTGGGTGGTCATTTTGTTTTATTATAGAAATTTTTTTTAAGACTTCTAAAGTTAAGTATGTTTTGTTTAACCTTCCTCTGCTTCAAAAAAAATTTGGATTTTCAGCCGTGAAATAACGCTTTGAATGCAGATATGAAAATGTCAAATGCACTGGAAAATCATTTCTGGAAAAGGATAGCTAAATGTATCATGTTACCGAGGATATTCTTTGCAAAACATCAAAACTGTTTGACGAACCATCACTATCCGATAACCACTTTCGTGTCTATGCAGTTCTCTGAGCCCTGCTAGAGGCTCTGATGATATTTTTCAAATTTAAGAAAGAGCTCAACAGATTACAACGTGCACAGCAGACAAATATATTTCTTTTGCTGAAAAACAAGTCTTAATTGATTTGTACAACATAATCGTCAAAAAAAAATAATGCAAAATAATTGATATTTCCCAATGAATTGTAGTCATTCCTTCCACATTGGGCTCTTTTGATTTTCATTTGTCTCTCGCCGAGTAGTTCAAATAGTTTATTGTTCTCGCTCATCAAACACTTTTTTCAATAAGTCGATGATTGCGTGAGCTGTATGTAAGATATCTTGTTGAAACCAGAGGTACCTTACATTACGGTTACTCGATTGTGCAACCATAAAGTCATTGATCATGGCTCTTTAACAGTCAGCATTGACTGGAATGTTGCGTAAACCTATTTTTGATGAAATCGTCAACCAAACTAACTATAAAACGCATGACAGCTGTCACACTATACGTAGTATTAGAAAGTGTTGCCAACTTAAAGTTCTGTGCCTCTAAAATCAAGGTTTTCTTCATTGTTAGTCTAACCACATTCCAAGCCAAAATCTGTTTTATTATTTTCAGGGAAAGACTGTGAGGCTCATGCGAAATCCTGCTTCTCTTCAGCTATGGACGACTACCATCGTGATGATGTGACAGACGATTTTGCAAATTCTTTACCCGAAACAACAATCAATCTGAAGGCGGTAGAAGGCATAGATCAAGCTCAAGGACTGGAACCGGAGTGTACATGACCATAGGTCTAGAAGTATCCATCCACACCCGCATTCATTTGACCACATGATGTAGGTTGATTTGTATTGAAAATCTGTAGAAGATTCTTATAATTAAGCCATGCGCTGATTGTGTCCGCTATATCAGCATGTTATTGGTAGTATTTCATAAAAAGTGGTTATTATATTAAAAGTTTTGTTATTATTGTAAACAAAACACGAAAGTTTTACTTCAAACAGTTGTCACATACTCAGTTTTCACTGACCGGTTCATTTTTTCGTTAAGACACTATACGTAAGTATCCTACACTCTGAAGTTTCTTTTTCACAAACACAAGACTCTAGTAGAACATGTCCTGTAGAATTACAAAAAGAATCGAGGGGATACTTGAAACAAAGGTCCCTTGATCCCTTTAATTTAGGTGCCTTTAATTACAACTTTCAAAACTTTGCATCATTGAAACATAATGGCGGTCATGATCATCCTTTCTTCTTCAAAGGAGTACTGGCCTAAAACGCCAAATTCTGATACGGCATACCAAACCGTTAGTTGAGGATAATGAAGGAATTCTTAATGAAAAATTGTGGATTGTTTTCGGCACAACAGCGGAAATTTTGTTTATTCACTATCCCGCCCAAGTAAAAATGTGCCTCATCGTTTCTGACAAATATTGCCTCAAGATGGATCGCTACAGGGACTTCGTCACACAAATTTCGGTGATTGGCATAGTTTGTTGGATCCGACTCTTGAACCAACATCATTTTGAGGGAATGGGAAATGTGGGAGGGAAAGTCTACATTTTCTTAGTGTGTTACTAAAACCGATTTGTTTTCGAAGTAGAAACAGCCCTATTGCTTGGAGTTTTGAACCATCGTCGAATAGTTCTTTGCGTCGCAATTACATCGCAGTTGTTTTCATGAAACGCACACGTAGCAAACCTTCGGCCCAAAGGGTTTTGGGTACCAAAAAAGGGATGTTGACAGAAAAAAGGGGACATATTACAGCTGAACACAACTACCAGTGCCCAAACCAGTGCCCCTTTGAACTAATTAACTGACTCTGTCGTAACCTGAACAAATTTCTGCGATGATGGTTCCAATATGGTTCTAATCCAATAGTACAGTCCTTTTTCACGAATATGGTAAAAATGATGAAGTTGCAATGCTCCCGCAGAAAATACAGTTTTTTGAGCATAAAAAGGGGTAATATTTGTCGATTTTAAGCTGATAAATTTCTTCCTTAGCCATCAAAGGGATTTAACGACGTCTCTTTGCTACATTTGCGTGTGGGATGATCAAAACAATCCAGCCAAAACGACCGAAATATTAGGGATCGTCGAACTCACAGCTCTAGGAAACTAAGAAAGCGTTGGTGGTTGGTAAAAAAATAAAAGAAAAGAGACCCAAAAACTGCGGCAAAAAACTGCACTACGACGGTTACATATGAAATTAACGTCAAATAAAAGTATTTGACCCATTTGGACTTAAAAACTCAATGAAAATTGTTGAAAATGAAATTCATTTTTCGTAAAATCTTAAATTCAAGTAACCTGATAACTGTGTTTTACTTTCTTATGCTTTGAAATCTGGAGCTGATGACTTTTTTGAGGTCTATCCATAGAATATGTAACTTCAAATTAGTTCTTCAATCTCTTAGATCTTAGATCTCTCTTAGACCAAATTGTGTATTGGTCCGTATTAACTACGAGGATAGGTGAATAAATCCTTAAAAAATTAAACAGATGGCGCAACTAGCACTCTGTTTTTATGCAGCGGCACTACCGAATAGGTATGTTGTGAAGTTTCAGCCCGATTGATTGAGTTTTTGAGTGTTTCTCGTGTATTAAACAAAAAATTGTTTGATTACAAAATAGAAAAAATTTAGCTTAGATTCGTTATTAAGCATTTCCATATAAAATGCTTAACAGCAAAAGAAATAAAAAAATGAGTTGAATTTAGTTCACGGCACATCTGCTCCTTCACTTGCAATTATTTATAACTGGTTAAATGAATTTAAACGTGGTCGTTCATCAACAAAGGATGAACCACGCTCAGGACGCCCTGTAGAGGTGACTACTCCAAATGATCAATAATATGCTGTTAAGTGACCAAAGATTAAAGTTGAGTGAGATAGTTGAGGTTACAGGGATTTCAAAAGAAAGCGTCATTTCCATTTTACATGACACGTGGGGTATCAAAAAGATTTCGGCAGGATGGGTGCCTTTTGCTCACAGTCGACAATAAGTGCAATTAGGTGGTTGTCTCTAATATTGAAGAATTAAAGCTCGAATTGGTCGACCACCCACCGTATTCGCCAGATTTAGCCCCCCGTGACTTTTTACTATTCCCAGACCTGAAAAAAAGACTCGCTGAGCAACGGTTTTTTTATTTTATATGAAGAAGTCATCGATCAAACAAGTGCTCATTTTAAGGACCTTCCAAATTCTTTTTTTTTCTGACGGATTAAAAAAATTAGAGAAACGTCTAACCAAGTGTATTGAGCTCCAAGGAGATTATTATGAATAATAAAAAAAAAAATTTACCAAAAAAAATTGTTTTAATGCAATTTTCTTAGGAGCTATTCACTAACCTCCGTATCTAAATTCATAAATAAAACTAACATGAATTTTCAGGCGATAGGGAGAGACATACGTTTCATTTAGCTATACCTAGGAAAAAAAACCTTCTTACCGCAGCGGGCCTGACTTTTAAAAATTTATCAAGACTAAAGTTCTCGATCGCACATTGAATATGATCTTTATTATAAAGAACTTGAGACAACTTGAAGGATCCAGGTCCGGACCCGAGAAACCAGTACTTCATTTTTGAAAAGTAAACAAACAAAGAAGGTCTGATGTATGTTGATCTTAGCAAAATTTCGTGCAATTCGTGCAAGACAATAGCGTGGTAATTGTACTCGTTGTAATTGTACAACGTACTCGTACTTGTCACTAGTCACCCGAAAATCCTAAAACCGAAGCTGAGATTGTCAAACGAAACAAACTGAATCCGATCAACAAATTTGATACCAAATAAACTTGATTAAAAAACCGCAGCATGCATTCCAAATAGTAACAAGGAAGCTGTGGACAACTAAAAATCGAACAGTTTTCGGTTCTAAACGGACGGCCAAACTAGCGCTTGGCCGTCCGTTTAGAACCGATTCTGCATATGTGTCATAAAGGAATCCCAAAATTTATTTACCCTCACTGGCTAATTTGAACTAACCTAGAATACTTCGGTCAGGACAGAGACTTCAGTTCCTTCCTATGAAATCTGTAGGAATATGTGAGGCTCAAGGCACATTAATGTCCTAACCTATTCCTATATCCAAATCGTTTCTATAATAGTGTTTCTTATAATCAATATTCATATAATCTACTGTCACTAATATTGGGAAAACTTGATTTTACCTTAACAATTCAAGTTGTATTTTGATATACATTAAACACTGTATATCTCGCATGTTCATATTGGGTATGGGAATAAGTTTCCGCCGTTGGTAGACAAATGTCTTTCCAGATACTATTTTAGTTTCTGCTGTGGTTGTCTTCTTGGAATTGGAAGTTGTAAGCGTAGCCTCACGATCACAGTAGTCGGCGTTCCTTCAAAGCGTGAACAAGGTTTTTTTTTCTCGTGTTAAAAATGTCGACTTTCATACCGAAAAAGCTGCATTTGCAGGACGACTTACAGAGAGTGGTTTCGGCGTTTTAAAAATCGTGATTTTGATATTTGTGATTTTTGTGACTGATAAAGATCGTGAAGGGGTACCGAAAAAGTTTGAAAATTTACAACTACGGGAATCGTTGGATGAAGATTGAAGTCGAGGCAGTTAAATGTTTTGCAGGTCTACCGTCGGTAATTGCTTGCAGGCCATGGGATTGATTCAAAAAGCTGGAGATTTGGGTGTCGCATTGACTGAGAGAGAAGGACATTAAACGGCCTTTGGTGGCGTGCGAGATGCGACAAAAAAGAAAAGGTTTCATGCATCGAATTGTGACAGAGGATGAGAAATGGATGTACTACGATAACTCTAAGTTACCAACACATTGGGTAATACGAGGTCCATCGATGGCATAACGGAACATTCACACTTTCAAGGTCATGTTGGGTAACCGCTGGGACCACTCTGGCGTCATCTATTATGAACTCCTGAAACCATCTGAAACAATCCCTGAGAATGTGTACCGACGGCATCTCATCCTCATCATGATTTTGCTGCATGACAATGCAAGGCCACACGTAGCCAAGCTGGTCAAAAAATATTGGGAAATTGTGAATTGGAAAACCTTGCCTCACCTATCACATACCCCAGAAATCGCTCCTTCGGATTTCCTTTTGTTCCGCTCCATGCAATCGGCCCTCACTATAGAACAATTGACTTGTTATGAAAGCATCAAAAAATGGCTCGGTGACTGGATCGAATCGAAGGATAGGGTTTTTTCCGCCGAAAAATCCATTTACTGTCAGAAAGATGGGAGAAGGTCATAGCTTCAAATGGTGCATACTTTGAATGACGTGTCTGTATTCTATAATGTTGAAATAAGCTAAAAACTTTGTCGAAAAAAATCGGTGGAAACTTGTTTCCATACTCAATACCTAATCAATTTCTTCATATCCTTTCATATCTAGTGTTCACTAAACAGACAGTTTTTTATGCAGAATCAAATTACGAGTTTACGGAAAATTCCAACATAAATTACCTAAAAAAGTGGACTCCAATTGTTGCCACAAAAGCTGTGACTCGTAAGCCACCAAATTGTAGGAATATCTATGGCCCAAATACCCTATGAAATATCTGTAAAAGATAGTCTCAATAGACAGCTTAACATATAAACTTAATCTTAAGCCCACTGTACCGTTTTCCTTATTAAATCGGTGATTTGTAGCTTCTTAAAATCTTGTGTCCTACTAAGGGGCACTTTCTAGTTCGAAACAAATAAACCAACACAAAATAAGTAAGAAGCAAATGGAACTATATTAGTTCACGTTCTCCAGCGGCTTTAAATCAACAACGCTAGAGATTGAGGACTTCAATAAAAGAAAGTTATGACTTCAACACAAGAAGTTGAGGAATAGAAACCTTACTTGAAATAGTTAGACAAAGATATACATACATGTATGTGACTACTGCACAATAGCCTTAATACAAACAACGAGAACATTCCTGGGTGAGTTCTGGCAGAAAGAGATAGAAAAAGCAAAAGCTGATTTGTATATACAGTAATCCCTCCTATAAGACAGTAGTCGTATAACGCGTTTTAATACAACGCGATTTCAGATCCCTCGTATAACACGTATTTCTCCCCATTTAACGAGGGGATTCCCCACATTATATTTCTGTGCTGCGAAATTTATAATTTGGCAGTTCACATGCAATTTCGCGTACGTTTGCACACTGTGTCAATTGTGTTCTTATGGAATAAAATTAAATTATTTTATTCGATTTGTGTTGCTAGTTTTTGAGTTGTATGAACATTGATTGAACATATCTACTAAAAGGTGTTAAAAATTTCATTTTATAATTGTGAAAAGGAAACAAAATCTTAATTTAAAAGGATATTTATTTCTCAACAACAAAATATTGTATTGGAAGAAAATGCCTAAGCGTACTTTAGTATCGAAAAGCGAGTGATCTGGTGGTGGGTTTAAGGCATCTAAGGAGAGGATGACTTTTCTGGTTTGTAGTAATGCATCTGGCAACCATATAACAAAGCCAATGTTAATCAATTGTTTATTAAGTCCACGGGCAATGAAAGTTATTGACAAGACCACACTTCCCGTTTGCTGGAGAGCAAACAAATAAGCATGGGTTACGGCTGTAATATTTCACGACTGGGTTTACAACTGTTGTACAAAACGTCGAAAATTATTCAAAAACTAAAAATGTCAGTTTCAAGGCTTTACTTCTGATAAATTCTCCTGGACATCCAGTAGAACTAGTTCATCCAAACTTAAAAGTAGTTTTTTTTTACCATCCAATACTACATCAATACTACAACCAATTGACCAGGGAATTATAAAAACAATTAAATCTTATTATATACGTAAAACACTTGGACTTATATTGGAAAAATGTGAATGCAATAAAGGTATGAAATTACTTAAAATGTGGAAAGATTTCTCTATTTTAAAATATGTGGAGTTAATTGCTCTATATGTTCATGAATTAAAGTCTTCGACATTAAACACCTGTTAGAAAAATATTTGGCCTGAGATCGTTTTGCAAGAAAATTTGTTAGATTTTTTGAGTATAAATATCGAACATATAGTAAATATTGCTAGATCAGTGGGTGGATTTAGAAGGATTTGACGACATGAACGAACGAGATATTTATGAATTAATAAATGACGTTGAACTTTTAGGTGAGGAAGACTTTGTATTAGGTTGCTGCAGATGAAATGGTCGATTCAGTGATAAATTTTTAAACAGCTGTAACTTTTTATAGACAATTTTGATGAAATAGGTTCCAATAGATGTAGAACACTTTTTCCAACGAGATACAAGTACATTGATTTCAGTTTTGTAGAAGTCCGCATTTCTGGTTCGAAGAAACTCCTTGAAGACATTTTTGACAGCAGCCAAATGTTGATCCAAATGTTTAAAGAAATGCTAATCTGTTGCTGAGAGGTCTGCTGAATATGGAGGATGAGTGAATATGGATCAACTCGTTTATTTTTTGTACCGTTGTTGGCAATAAATGAGGTCGTGCGTTATCATAAAGGAGTATCACTCCATCCCTGTTGACAAGCCTAGGTCGTTGGACTATCAATTTCTCATGCATTTCATCTAGTTGAGCACAGTATTTCGGTGCAAGAACGGTTCCTTGTCGTTGCGGGAGAGAATAGAACTTGAAATCTCCATTTGACACGTCATGTTTTGCTCTGTAACATCATGCGGAAGCTTTTTTCAGCATTTTTACTTTTCCAAGTAGTTGCAAGTGGTGGCAAACTATCGAATTGTGAACGCCTAATTTCCCGGCAAGATCCCTTGTGATTTGGCGGGGGTAAGACTCTACTAATGCATGTAGCTCGTCGTTATCGGTCAATTGTCCTGAGAGTTCACGTGGCTCTCTTCCAAGGTCGATATCTCCGGATCGAAATTTTTCGAACCACCGCTGAGTGGTTCGTTTGCTAACAGTATCAGGCCCAAATGTGCTGTTGATATTTCTCGTTGCTTCCGTCGCGTTGTGCTCTAATTTAAAGTCGTATAGTGAAAGTAGCCGATTTTGATTCACTTCCATGTTCACTTTCTCCTTTTGTTTCAACGATTACTATGAAGTGCAAAACAGGAATGTCTTCATAAACCCAACTAGCAGTATTTATACATCAATATGTCATGTCATTTGCGCTGTCTTGTGCCAACATAATACACTAAAATTGTAGCCAACTTTATGTCATTGCTAAATCGGCCATTTCATCTGCACCAACCTAAAACAATTATAGCTGATACATCTGGCACAAGCATTATAAATAAACCTAAAAGAAGCTAAATGCCGATTATTGATGAAGTAGATGAAAATTATTGATAGAAAACCTAAAGCAAATAGTAAAATTGGACAAACAATTGGAAATACTTATTACGAATTATGATTCTTCAGTGGAACGATCTTCTGAATTTAAAATAAATCTTCAATCCTGTCTTCGTCGTATGTATCGTATTTTATCGTATGTAAAAATGCAGAAAAAACATAAAATAGAAAACGAAGAATCACTAGATAGTGAAATTTTAATTTTTAAATTATTTTTTTACAGGCAAACAAGAAGATATGATCTTAAGTAAAGAAAATAAAAAAAAACCGAAACGTGAAATTTTCGAACATTCTACTAAAAAAGATGTCGGTGGAACGTTATTTCAGATAGCTCCGACACTGAATAAACATGTTAAAAACCGCTTTTGGAATTTTTTGATCTTTGTGTTAACTGTTTTTTAGTTACATATGTACATGCATAAGTTTTTTACATATATTAAATTTTTTATTGACAATGTTCCTAGTTTGTTTTAAATAAAACGCACATATTTGGTTCATAACATTTTTTCATAAAATTTTTCCTTAATATTCGATCTAAACCCCATTTAACGAGAAAAAATAAACGTGAAAAAATAAACGTGAATCATTCTCACATACATAACGCGTTATACGAAGTCATACGAGCGCGTTATAGGATAACACTCGTACAACGCGTTTTCTTACAACGCGGAACTCATATACCGTGCTATACAGAGGATTACAGTATATTGCATGTTTACTGAGATGCTTTTAAAAAATTAGTCTTGTTAAAAGAAATAATGGAAAAAAAACCGTCAATACAAATAAAATTATTTTTGTTTGAATTGAACATTGTTACGTAGGGAGTTTGTTTGAAGTGTTTTCACTGTTTTGTCTAGTCACTGTACCGTAGATAAATTTAATCAAACGAACTTAAACTAGACAAGCAAACAAGAAACTACACTGAAATATTCTTCTGTTTTAATTTTCATCAAATTTACACCTTCATCTTCTAAAAATAGTTAATTTTCTGTGGAATTTTCCGCATTATTATCTTCAACGACAACTTACCATTGACTATTTCTAAGAAATGAAATAGAGAATACGGATCCAACTAGTTTATTGTGCCATGCATATTTTCATGCCCTTGAAGGAAAGGATTATAATTCATTCAAAGGATGAAGAACGGCATTGAGATTCTGATTAGACAAACGTGGAAAATTAAGGCTCTTTAAATCAAGAGGCGAAAACCACAAAAAGGATTCAGGGTTAATGCTTGATGAAATTAAAACACAAAGTCCAAGCGAAAGGATGCGTCGAGAATATTTTAATAAGAATATGAAGAAAGATAGTGGTTTTGTTTTTAAGGATCGCAAGTCAAAGTGGTTAATTTGATTTGGTAAGACTTTGTTCTGGACTATCAGCTACCAGCGGCCTACCGAATTATTTCGTGTGAAACTGTTTGAATATTACAGCTGAGTGAACATCTTTGTTTTTCATACTAATTATCAAAAGGGTTTCAGTTCACCGAGAAAATGTAACAATTTACATTTGAAGTTTAACGTTTATTGTTCGTCTTTTCATTTTGTATTTTTAATATTTTGCATCTATGGCCTTTTTGCTTGACATCAAATGCGACATCAACTGGGAATCAATGTCTCAATGTTCGTATTAATTTTGGTCTTATTAAGTAAGAAAAATTAGTAAAATTGAATTACATATTGAACAAGTTGATTTCATATACGAGTATACGAATGGTAATTAAAAATGGTTTCTTTTTTCTTTTTCGTTGACATTCCAATTAAGCTGCTATTAGTGGTAATTAGAAGTTGACCGAAGCATTTGTTACAAGGATGCAATCAAACGAAGTGTAGCATAAATTAGTAATTTGATCGCAAAAATTCAAAACTATAAGCAACAAAATTAAAATAATTTCTCTACAACAAAATAAATTAATTGAAATAATCAATTCATTTCTTCAGCATTTTCAAATTGTATTGGTGATTATTAAATTTTATTGACAAACCAAAAAAAAAAACAAATGAAAAAAGAATAAGAGAAGTAATGGATAATTCCCATCCTTAACACATATTGCGACTATAGCATAGGTCAAGAGGTAACGAAAAGCTAAGATATCAATTAAGATTATAGATTATACGTTAAGTTGGGATAAAGGTTAAGATATTGCTTAAAAAAAAACAAAACACAATAAAATAACATCTTCTGAATTTTTTTTAGAGATGTCAATATGATGCTTTCCCAAAACCCAAATGATTTCCTATAATGATTGAAATACTTTACAAGTAAATGCAGATAATCGTGAAAAAAATTATAATTTAAGATTCATAAAGGGATAAAGTACAATACAGGAATAAAATAACCAAGTCTCAGTTAGATTTGGTATTAAGATCATTATGATGTAGGTTAAATAAACTGTTTTATTAAAGAGTACCAATTTTTTAGTTTTTTTTGTTGGTTTTGTACAAACAAAACCATTGATTCACGTAACACAATTTATGCGTGTAAAAGGAGCAGAATATTTCCTGAGAGTGAAATTGTTCACAAAAATTTTTGAATTTGTCAAACGATTGACAAATGAAATGTACGGTACAATAGATTTAGTGAAGTTAGTAAGAAGTTCAGAGATCGTGTTCATTTACGTTGAAGCGCTTTTAAATATACGAAGGGAATTTGGCTGGTGGGACCGAGCAGGCTTTAACGTGAACTCCTGGGCGCTAGAAACAAATGCAAACAATCTTATTGTTCAGTTTTTTCGTGTAGCGACAAAGCAAATGAAGAGAAACTCTCAGTAGACATACTGCTATTCAAGTGAACAGTGCTGTTGTTTCTATCTATTATTTCATAGATTGAAAGATTGTGTTATTTTATCAGTTTTTTTTATATGTGTGGTGAATACACTATTTAAAGTCAACAGAGAAACATATGTGATGTTGTGAGAAAAGTTTATTTTGCTTACTTTAAATTAAAACTTGGTGGTCAAGATAAATCATGGGCCCGCATAAGGTGTGAAGAATATGTGAAGAAGATCTTCGTTTGTGGGTTAAGGGTAATAAAAATTCATTTCGATTTGGAATTCCTATGATACCACTGATTGTTACTTCTGTTCAGTTGACATTCTGTTCATTCAATTCAAAAAATAAATGAGGGGTAAGTTATCCTAACCTTGATTCAGCTATACGTCTAGTGCTTCTTAGCTCTGGAATACCTTTCCCACAGCCCGCTTCCAGATTGGATAAAAACCCGGTTGATTTGGAGGACGAAGTTAAATTAACTCTTCAGCGTGAATCAAGCTCAGACTTTTCTTTAGACGAAGATGAAAGGCCTGAACTATTTGCTCAAAGTGAGCTCAATTATTTAGTATTTAAGCTCAATTATTTAGCCGAACAATTAGGTTTCAAATTAAAAATAAAAACCTTTTATTATCTGTCACCTCATTTTTCCGTCACATCATGATACAAACACCGAGAAACAGAAGTTACCCAGTTTCTCTCAAAAGAAGGAAGTTTAACGTTTTACAATGATGTCAAAGGGCTCATGCATTGCTTTGATATTCAGTATGACTCATCTAAAAGTATGTATGATTCATCCAAAACTAGTCTTAAAGTAGTATTATTGAACAATGGAAATAACTTTGAATTGCTTTCGATGGAACATTTTGGGTTTAAGGAAGAAAACAATAACGATTTGCCCATTCTTGGAAGAAATCAAATATCAGGACCATCAATGGATGGTTCCTGGGGACATCAAAACATTCACGATACTTTTGGGTCAGAAGCCAGGCTATAATAAATACCCATGCTTCTTATTCTTATTAAAAGAGCCATAGAATAGAAACGGACTAAAAGTGATTGGCCACCCCGAAAAACTTTAAAACCTGGAGAGAGATATATTAACAATACTACTTTGGTACCACCAGAAAAGATTTTGTTTTCCCCTCTCCATATCAAATTGGGGTTGATAGAACACTTTGTAAAATCGCTGCAAAAAGATGGGGACTGTTTTAAATATCTATGTACAAAATTCCCGAAGCTGTCAGAGGCAAAGTTGAAAGAGGGAGTTTTCACTGAAGGAGTACTGGCCCCGATATAAGAAAACTTTTAATCGACACCATCTTTGTGGAAAGTAGGAATGAGAAGGAAAAAGAATCTTGGGTATCATTCAAGGATGTAGTGTGGAAGTTTCTGAGAAATCTTAAGAATCCTGAACCTCTGTTCAACAGATGCTAGCAGCATAGAAAGCTCAAGGCTGCAACATGGGCTTCAAGTTGGATTTTTGAACACTCCCACATAGACTATTTTTGTAAAAACCGGGGAGAATTATGTTAGTAAAAAAAGGAAACATATTTTGCTGGATTTCCAATTTGGTTTCAGAAGGCTAGATAGAGTGTCTAGCTAGATAGTGAAATTTTGGTTATGGCTAGCTTGAAGCAAGCCATTAATTTATAGCTTGCAGCTAGATGCCATGTTGTCGGGTGGGCTTCTTTAATTGACGCAGAAGTCCCACTACAAAGTATACATTAACATTCATAGTTGGTCAGAGGAAGACTAAGAGCATACGATAAAACTGAACTGTGGCAATGATAATTTTCCCATAAAATGTAAAGAAACATCTCAGCGCAGACTGTGATGTCCATGTGGCATATTTAGAGTATTCTGCTATCCATTGAAGACAATATACCAATCAAATGAAAAAACGATAAAATAACAAACCATCGCCACCAAAAAGATTTTCGAATTACAGAATTATCATTATCTACACGATTTCTTCCTATCGATGTTTCCGGAGTAGAAATTCGGAGGATACAGTAGTTGATGATAAAACTTTGACAAAACAAACCATGGAGTAGAATTTTCTTGAAATGAATATGTTAGTCTAGTCGAATAGTTAGCCTTATCTCGTGTTTTTTCAGACTGGGATCGAGACATTATTTGTTTGCTTACGGAACAAGCTACCATTGTTACCGATCTGTTTCTTTATTTTGGTCACAGACGCGTTCGATATGTGTAGAACTTAACCACATATCGTAGATGGCACACCACCGAAACACATATATGAAGAAAACAAAAACAGACGGGCAACGACAGAAGTCCGTCCCGAAAGCAAACAATAAATAGTTAGCCTTTGCCTAATGCCTGCTTTCAAAGTTAAAATAAAAGCCCAAAGGGTAACCCACGTTATAGGCAAATCTTTTTATTTCACAAATCAAGTAAATAGAACGTCTATTGACACAAAAGTTAATCTGAACAAAGTCTAGACTATTCGTTATTTCAAATGTTATTTGTACATAAAGCAATGCTTGCAAAAACAATGTGAAAATCAATTTATATCAACGCATATTGCTTAGAAGTAAACCACTTCTAAATAATTTGAAAAAAAAAAATTAGTCCTAACTTTAACATATCCGAACTCAATCTGTTAACTGCAACCAATATAATACAAAATGATGTATATTTGAAAACAATAAAGGGAAAAGACGACAGTGGTTTTCCTCCAATTTATCATGCTTTTAACATAGGCTGACCACTAAGGAGGACTAAATCTTAGAACTAATTCAAATCCGACAATACTCGAGTTTAATTTTGAAATCAAATTTTTATTTTTAGGCAAAACGTATTAGATATAGGAGATAGAGCGGAAGGTGTGGGAGAGATGCAAATTAACGCTCACTTAAATTTTTTTTCATACACTATAATTCACATATGCAATGACATCGGGAAAATTATTCTCAAATTCAGAAGCATTCTTAAGTTCAGAGAGCTAGCCATCAAGGGTCTTTCATGTATTTAATCATTTGAATTCTAAGCTCTCTATCCTGCAAAGCTCGCTTTATGAAACATTCGTTTCTCTTCTTTTTTGATGCTGCTCTGCAGCTTCGAGGTGAAGAATGATTTAGAAGAATGGTTGATGGGGTATCGCATGTGTTTACCGAGAGATAAATGAAAACTATGACAAAATACATTTGACGTTTTGGATGCTCAATAAAAAAGTAAATGCGTTTTGTATCATATGGTTACAGAGGATAAAAATTGGATTTATATTGAGAATACCAGCCGTAGACACAGGAGTACAATCAATATCGATTACAAGCTCGAATCGCTTTTGCAGACGAGAGATACTTTTTGTTTGGTGCAACGAGAGGGTCGTGGTCATTTATGAGCAGTTTAAGCCTGGACGAAAAACCAACCTAACCCTGTGATACCTTGGTCATTGCAGGAGTCTCATTCTTGGTAGAGAAAATTATTCAATACATTGTTTGGACTAACACTAACTAATCTTTTAAATTTGAAGCCAGGAGATCAGTTCCTGGCATTTATTGTTATGAATATAAAAATAATAATTTGGAGAAGCAGGAAAAGCGGAATCTTTCTCTTTGAAAGTGCATTTTGAATATAAACAACCCTTCATACCAACCCTTTAATCACTTACTTAGGGGTTCTGATATGTTTGTCAAGTATTTGATTTTTAACTTTTTCAGATAATTTTTCATTTAGTGCTCAGAAAAATGAAATTGTCCCTACATAATCCCGAGCTATTCTATCACGATACTTACGTATTATGGTCCACGCAAAGGACTTCACTTCTATACTTCGGCATCAAGAAAGTAGGCACAGAGTCAAATTTTTCAGATATTAACCTATTGGAGAGGAGTCTTTTGGCTAAACTGGTTGTCGCAACATGCAGAATCATCAAAGACAAATTCTGGGAGAAAAGAACGAACACAAACAAACGTTCTTAACTCTTGGGTGCACAAAGTGGATGTTTAGAGGCTAATTCAGAAGTCTTGCGGTGCAGGGTGTTCTACACAGTGCAGGGAAGGAACGTTATAGTAGTATGTGCCCTTTTTAATACAAAATAATCATCACAACTATTGCAGTTTGCATCATGTAAGTCAAGTAATGTCACTTTATTTGCATAACATGAAAAAGTGGCCCAACGCTCAACATTCTACATCAATCAAGTAACAATCACTAAATATTAATTTCTTTTAGGTCTAGAATTCTACGCTCGCTGACAAGTATTCGAGGTGTACGTAAAAAAATTATTGCCCTATCTATAGAGCGTAGCATGTTCTTCAAAAAAATATTTTGAATATATTTCTAGTAATGAGCGATTCAGTAATTTTACCAACAGCTTTCAGTAATAACTACTGAACTTATATAAGAATGAAGTTTAACGCACAGTATCTAAGACATAAACGTGCATATCATAATAATAATAAAAAAATGATAAAAGTCTCATAAAATTCATATATGGACTCGTTTGGTTCATGTGTAAGTTTATTCTAGACTCTAAAACTCAAACAGAACCTTTCACTCCGTTAAAAGTCCATTGAAATGAAAGTCCTGTTGTTTTGCTCCTTAAGCACTTCAAACTAAGCATTCCTTCGAATGCACGAATGCATTTCATGTGGACGTTGTGCATTTGAGTTAATGGTGAAATAGAAAATGCATCGGTTTCCAACATCTGTATGCAGATATCTTGACCCGAATGGAGAATATTTTCTTTTATTGATTTAGTTTTTCAATAAAAACATCTCTTTCGGACGTTATTTTACGTTGCTCCGGAAGAATGCTGAAGAAATATGATGGTGAATATGTTTCTTGTATTTCCAGGAGTTATGATTCAATCAAATACTTTTATGAGTATAACTCTTTTTGAAAGTAATGATTTCGCAGAGATGATTGCCTTTTACAGTAAAAATTGAAGAATTTCCGATAGTTGGAAGGATCAAGTATCATGCTCTGTTTCTTGCAGGAAGGATTTCGTGAGAGTATTTTAACATACTTTATCTAATAACATTCAGATTTAAAGCTCCATTCTGATCATCCATCTACTTCAATGAAGTCCATTTTCCCAAAAAATAAAAAAATTATTCTGTTTGCGATTATTTAAAAAGAAAATTCAAACCAATGCTGAATTTGGATTTATCATCAAAATCAATGGAATTCGTCTTTGATTTTGTCTTCTTTTCTGCGTGTTTGTGTTTAAATCTGAATAAAATGACGATGAATTTCTAAGAAATGTGAAGATTCAAAGCATTTAGATGTCTGCTGTACCGCGATTTAAAACATATTTTCATAATCGACGCAGATACAGACGATAAGAAAAGTCATTTTTGAAGGTAGATATACTTCAAATTACATTAAGCCAACTAATTCAATCCTGGTCCATAACTATCCAATCACCCATTACTCAAACAATTACAACTCATCTAAGAACTAGTCCTTTACTCTCACTGTAGCTTCAACTCTATTTACGGAACATATGTATATAATGCAACATCTGGAGAAACGGAGATAAAGACTCAATGTCTGTACTCGATAATGTCAATGAGAGGCCTAAGTATAACGTGACAACAAACATCGAGGATACTTCCGGGGGACATCTCGGAGATTTATATGGATAATGCAAAAATTCCACTTATTTTGTTTGTATCCTGTTAGATCCTGTTCGTATTTGTTTCGGAGTGTTCCGGCTGTTTTCTGCTTACATTATCGCCTGAGTATAGAAAACGACCCAAACTATGGACCGGCAATCAGTCGCGACCATCTTTAGTACTCGTCAATTCCTGCGGTATTCCTTCCGTCACATATTTCTTCCGGAAAATGGAAAATAAGAGCATTTATAGCGATAATCTGAAAGGAACAGTAAAGGCTGAGATGCAAACCTCCTGTGAAAAAATAACAAAATAAGAACAATATATTGTAATATTTTCTGTCGGAATGTAACTATCACTCATATATAACGAACAATTTCAAATGAAAAGAATGCCATCCTGAATATAATGGTCCCGAGAATAAATACTTCAAAAACAATGTATCCTTAAAATTTAGAGTGCGGTCCCTTCCTTACTAGACTGAAAGAAGAACCACCAAACAAGTATTGTGGGTGTCGCCAAGATTTTCTTACTATTCTTCGCATTTAACTTTTGATTGCGTTCCAATAGTTCGGAATAAATGACTTTAAGACAATCGCATCAACAGCCAAAAAGTCTTTCCGGGGATACCTGATTTTGAAACGAAGGCTGGTGTTTCACCCCTTTTGAAAACTGTCCGGCGCAATTTCATGTTGCTGTAAATTACCTAGTTTTCATCTCTACTGATCATTCGTGGGAGAAATCCTTCATAAGTTTAACGAGCCACATGGTAAACACATTTTGTCTTCCATGTTTCTTTGTGAAAGTTCATGGGGTATCAAACCAGCATCCAACCATCCAGCATGTTCTTTCTACTGTGGTTTTGTTGACTTCGAACATATCCGATAATTCAGCAATAGTTATCTTACCAACTACTTGTATGACTTACAATAGCCCATCGTCTGTCACCTACTCGAACTGTCCTGATCGTGATTGGTCTCTAAACTATCATTTTTCTAATAAATTGAAAATAGTGGAAATACTGATCACATGCTTGTTCTGTTAGCACATTTCCTCCATTAATTCTGCTTATTTTTCGATGAGGGTCCACTTCGCAGTGTCCAAGATCAAACTCGTATAGCAAACGATGCCTTATTTACCCTACTTTATCAGCTTCCATATTTATCGTACCCTCCGTTTGCTTGAAGACTAATGATTATCACTTTCAATAGTTACGTTAATGAGATTTAAAAAACGCCACCCGTAGCCAAGAGGGGATCAAGGATTTCCGATTTATAGTCTAAAGAAAATCCATATGGGAAACCTATAAACCCACCCACCTAGAGGCAATCGGAACGAAACGTTTCACCTCTTTCTGAACCATTTACCTCATACCTATCTTGATATCACATATCACTTTTCCATACCATAGGTTTCAAAAACTACTCTTCCAAATGGAACCAGAAAGTGGAAACAGAATACTGGTAGCTAAATGTAAACACCACTTTTCAAATCTGTGACTATTGTGTACTCAAGATTCAAGATTTTCAATAAATGTAAGCCTATCAAAATGATTTCTCCAAAACCTTTTTTTTTAAATTTAGTATGCTCTGTTAAGATCCAGACAACATTGCTTTCGCTTAAACAAATTGTAACAATCCTTTTACCAATTCGTTTGGGAAACCTCCACAATTTGATTTTTGAACGATCTAATAGCTGCTCTGGGTGTCAAAAACAATGTTGTGCAAGTAGTCAATTTCCGATGAAAGGAAGCGAAATAAAGTCGTTAGGCGGCAAATTATAACTGTACATTGGGTGACCCATCAATTCCGTGCTTTGAATGATCAAAAAGTCAGTAGTTGGACAAGATGTGTGAGGATACGCTTTATCATAATGAAGATTGATCCGATATTGTTCAAAATACTTTGACCAAACAAACATTTGTGTACCATTGAGAATTGACCATTCTAAATTACTCCAGTGAAACTGTTGCGACATGACAAAAAAAAAAAACCAAAAAAAAAAATACGGAACCATTTGCTTTACAGTGCGTTCAAATTTTGTCGGGCGTAGATCGTCTTTGAAGACCCAAACAGTCGACTGTTTTATTTCGGGATAATACTAATAAATTGATGATTTGTCATCTTTCACGAACATTTTAAGCTTAACAGTTGCGGTTTTAGAACATTTCTTTATCCCAATCGACACGAGCATTTTGAAAGCGATTGTTGAATTATGCGGGATCCTTTGTCAATTGGTATGTCCCATAACAATTTTTCATAAGCAATTTTCTGACTAGATTGATGTTTTCTGACATAATTACGGATTTTAGACTTGCACTACACATATTGAAGGGCTAAATGTGATCACGATTGAAATTGTCCTTGCAGATTTTTCACGATGATTAGATCTTAGAGCTACTTCACAAAAAGCCGATTTAAATTGATTTACGTACGATTTGCTTGATTATTCACGTCAAAAATCGTTGTGGATCACCGCACGGAAATGTTCACGATATAATTCCATTTTTATTTTTCCATAAATTTTCCAATTGCTACAACCAAAACAAATAGCGTACTCGGAATGCTTTGGTGTACGTCAAAGGTTCTGAATACGGTTTGTTTTGAGTGATGAAAACTTTGACGTACGTCAAAGTGTTTAAAGTGCGTATATGCTACAAAATGTCTGATTTCACGAATATGACTATAAGTAGCATTTCCGTGGATAAAGAATATTAATAGCAATCTTTGTAAATAAATAAAGTCGCAATGTGACATAGTCATCGTTTTTCCGCTTCATGATCCATAAGTCAGTGATGATCTTGAAGCGTTTGACAGTTTGAGCAATGTTGAAGCTTTTCCTGCGATCCTAGACCTGGGATTTAGGAAAAACTTTTCGGATGGATATAACAAAAAACAAGAAATTTTGACGACCTTCTACCGGTGTTTTGCTAGGACTTGAAAACTCGACAATGCTAGACCATTTTTTCACCAAATTCTTTCAGACATAGTTAATATGGTTATTGATTTGCGGAAATGTCCTAAAGTGTAGAAGTCAGCAATTATTCAACTAGAAAAGAAAAAGAAGAAAAACTAGAAATGGTTCGATGAAAACAAAGCCTTTTCGCGATAAACTGCAAAAAGCACAATGTTCCCTTAGAACTAAACAGTCTTCAAGTCTTTTGTTTTGAGTGGCATACCTATTAAGTGCATAATTTTATTGTCTTGACTTAATAGGTTTGTTGCGATCAATACTATTCCCTGGGATAAATAAGTCAGAATATAATAAATCAAAATTTATGCCAAATTAGTAAAATACAAATGTAGAAAGCAATGAATCTTTCTGAATAGGACCCAAAATCAATGAGAGTTGGAGAATGAAGGTAATTTTCCATGAATTTCGGAAACATTGTCTGTCATCAGAGTGTCACTAAATCTCATAGAAATGATTGAAATGTGGTTGAAAGAACTCAGCCGATCACAGGCTCTGCAAAAAGGACTGGTAGGTGGTGGTCGATACGTTGACATCCTATGTATTCCATCGGAATGATCCGATAGGTGTACAAACATTTCTGTGTAAAATATAAAATAGAAAGCCTTGAACTGGATCATTCAAAAGAAAAAAAACTACCGTCCAAATAGAACAACGCACAATTATCCAAGGTACTTTTCGATAATGGAGTTTTAAATCTTCTCCAGAGACAGTAATGATAAATTCGAATTCAGGAAACCAGAATACTCTCCTTTTGAGTTCCACATTCTAGGTTCGAGTCCCACCGATGGCAGTGATGTTTGAGCTTGTGTTTTTGGTATCGGAGTATCAGTCCACATAGCTGTGATACCTAACAACAAGATCACCGTATATTGCATCTTACGTCTTGTGATGACGGATGCAATTCAGGTAATGTAGTGAGCTCTTATACCACATGAACCATGGTATCAATTTACTAAATTCACTTCAATCAATCATACTATGTTCTTAATCAAAGGGACTTTGGTGTTTTCAGTTTAATGTTTATTAAGCGTTCTTTGCAAGAGTTAAAAATTGCTTCTAAGCTCCACACGTACAACAGACCTACCCATGTCAAAAATATTGACATAAATTTAAATATTAATTCCCTAAGTTGGTATTGAGTAGTCAAATCAATTCCGGATATATCACAGTAGGATACTAAAGGAAAGATCTAAGTATTGATCTATTGATCTACAACCTAAGTATTGACTTAACATGTTGAACCGAAGGCAGATGCAGGAACGGTTAAAAACTTATTTCCTCGATTGGTCAGATTTTTGACGCATCGTGCATCTGGCTTCGGTTGCAAGCATTATAAGTCGACTGCCCTATTCAAATTTGTCCTATAAAGAAGGTTATATACATCTTTGATGTAAATTCGTGGAATTATAAATGTGCTTTTTTACTTCACACCCTAGACCTAAATAACTCCCTCCTTTCCTTTTTACAGTGAACATTAGTTTTTTATCAATGGTATTATTTTTCTTAAAAAATGATCTAAAGAATTTTTTTTAAGAGTATTCTTTATTCTCTATCTCTATTCTAAAGTATTCTGAAATGAAATCATACTTGAAATGAAATGAAATCATACAAAACTGTTTTGATAGCCATTTTTATTCGGGCATGTCTGCGATACGACTGGCGTAGAGGAAGTCCAAACCAGAAGTCCAATTTTCGACTACTTTAGCAAATAATTGGACTGTAGCTGACGAATAACGTGATGAATGTTGTCTTTAAAATGGTCAAGCGTAGTGAAATTGTAGGCGTAGACAATGATTTAACGTGAACCCATTTTTTAACGAGAAATCAGGCCGAATTTTTCTTTCAATAAGACGCGAGTTAAGGGACGGAGACGACGGGCGTCTAAAACCAGACGTCCCTACATTACAGCGAGTTGATTCTGGAACGATAAATTCATTGAAAATGGCTCTATAGCAATCACCATAGCAGCATTTTTGAAAACCTATGGACCAATGAATTAACCGGTCCATAAAACAAACCAACCAGTTACTTTCTGCGGGCTTAACGGTGTTTTAACAATCATTTGTGGTTGCTCATTACTCCAACATGGCAGTTTTGTTTATTGTCATAGCCATTCGAACAGAAATCAGCCTCATCGCTGAAAAAAATTTAATTGTGAAATTCAGGATTTGTAGCAATATGTATTTTTATCCATATATGGCATCTACGCGATGCGCGGTGGTTGTTTGGCATCAATTCCTGCAAGAGCTCGATTATGAAGCCCACAAACCTAAATCTCAACGTCAAAGCTTCCATAATGTGGATGGGCACTGGTTAAACTGTTGGACGGATATCAAATGTATTGAGTCTACGTCGATATTACGCTTTGTAGCTCTTACGGTTTCTTCATTACGCACTGTACGTCGTCTGGATGGATGCATATTACTAGTGAGAGTAAACGTGGTGCAGAAACGATCCATAGTTAATCGAATTAATCGTTCTGGTGACGAAGTGCGCAATGATTTTCTCGAACAGAACCGTTTTTTTTTTTGGTAAAAACCAGCGCAACTCGCAGACGTTGCTCCGTTGTTAACCTTTTTAACGTATAACAGCTGTCACAATATACGAAGCATAAACAAGTATTGCCAACTTAAAATTCAATGCCTCCCAAAAATGACACTTTACTAACTTTGCAACTACTATACTATTATAGTTACTATAGCATAGACACAGTTTCCATAGTGCCATGATCCTTTTGATGATTTCTATTTTATGTCGACTGCATCTTCTGCACGTCTTGTTAATTAACCAATCGGATGTCATTTTTTAATTTATTCCAAGGTAGAGTCATTTTTCCTCATCCCGTTTACAAACATGGTAAGAGGTTACTTTAAGTGGGCTCTGGCAAAAAGCAACGTTGCATCGTAAGAAAACCAGACATCTCCATTCCATACAGTTTGAATCGCAATGGAGCCATTGCATGGGTTCTTTGCTGTTTTCCATAAATTTTTTGATAGTTTTGTAGGGTTGCTGGTACAAATCTCCACGATATTACTTAGCTATACTAGCAATAGACGAAAACGTAGCAATAATAATTTTACGGTTTTCGTTTCATATATTATGGAATTACAATAAGATGTTCCAAAGCAGAGTTTTTATGTCATTTCGAGTATTTTCTATCTTAGACTAATTTCTCTAGCGTCAACTATTATTAAAAAGTTACTCATGGACAAATGAATTTCCTTTTTTACGCCTCATTGTATGGCTTGTGAGTTATTTCCTTTAACATTTATACTTAGAATTGAAGGAATTTTAACGTTCTGTCTAGAAAAGCTTCAAGACTTAGTCTAAGCAATAATGACATTCTTGACTTGTAGACATATCGTTACAATGTCTTGCAGACTTTAGTTGTAGTGTCCTAGTTCCGTTTCTGTCATGTTTTCCAATAGATTCTGATTGAGTTAATTGCATTAGTATCCAATATTTTATTGCTGCTTATTTACTTGGTACATGACCAAGGACTCTTTCCTTCCAGATTTTTCTTACTCTATTACAGCAAAAGTATTATATTCCATTTACTGATGTTATTCGCTCTTTTTTATTTATGAAAACTGATTGAATCCGGAAGAGCTGGCACAAAACGACGACCATTAATTTCATAACATCTTTACGGTAGCGTTATCGTGAAAAACTTTTTCAGTCAGCGAAAGATTAATCCGTAATCTACTCTTCCGTCACAGCTCCAAGGAAGAAAGCTTTAAAAAGGATCTGCAGGTGAAGAAAGCTTTAAAAAGGATCTGAAGGTGGTAGATGATTAGGTAATTTCTTACACGAATAGTTAACCGAGAAATGACCGAGTATCTTTCCTGCAGAATGAATTTCGCATGGGAAATTAAACCGCTTATAACGATGATTAAAAATGTGTTTCGTCTCCGGGCTGTCGGTGCGATACGTCAATTACTTTCATAATTTTTTTCTGAGCAGGGAAAAGGGAAAAGCATATAATTGGCAATATGAATGCAAGCTGGAAAAATTGGGTTTGGTCGTTTGAAACCCATCACTAACAAACAAGCGGAGTCCATTTGCGTTTGCTTGCGCTCCCCATAAGAGCGGATGAAAAAGTAAATTGAGAGGAGTAGTTAGAAATTTTTTTTTTGGATTTTTCACATGCTGTCCAACTTAATGAAAAGTTGATTTGCTAGAACAAAGTTAAAATTGGATTAAAAAACAATTTTTCCCACCTTAGAAAGTGACACTTGGCAAAATACGTTGGCAATTATATATTCAAACATATCCCGAAAAAGTGTTGATCCTATGTGATATTTCATTGAATTCATTAAACAACCTAAAGCAAGTTATCCACTAAGCCTTAAAGTTGCATGCACTATTTGAATTTAAAACTCATTCTGGGAGGTCACATGATTAAAGACTCATAGCTTAAACTATCATTTGAAAAGGATGCCAAGTTCAGAACGAACCAATCTTATTTCAAAGAATCATTTTTCAACGTGTCGGCGGGAAAAGATAACATTTCTTTGTTGAAAGTTTTTCTTTCTAGAAAGTTGTGGGAGTAGGGCGCCAACGAAATTGCAGAGAATATATCCCTAAGACAAGAGACAAGTTTCTTTCCAACTTGTAGTAAGTGTTATTTAGAATCCCATCAATATGGACAGATAAGAAGGACATAAAAATTGTTTTAATTAAATTTTCTGTTCAACTTGTTATCATTCTTTTTTGCCATTTACCACTTCTCTGCGTCAGACGACATAATTGGAAAATGCAGATAAGTGCTGGACAGTTTTCTTATTGGTTATTTAAATAAAATTTTTTGTTACGCATAGCAGAAAAATGGTTGGCTGGTGTTAAACAATCAATTTAGAATTGCAGTTTAAACGGAAGGGTAGAATAGTTTGTAAACTTTTAGCCTTAAAACAGTTTTTGGAAATGATGTTGTTAGATTTTCAGAAACATTAAATTTGGTTAATATTAGGCTCTCTTTGAAGATGACTACATATAATATATTTTGGTGAAAAAATCTAATATATTCTCGGTAGATGGCGGTACTGATCGATATCCAGTAAATTATTGACTAAATAATTTCAGATTTATACGAGTTGTCAAAGTGACATTTTGCAATCAACAATTTTTGGTTTTGGTTTGGTACATTCAGTTTTCAGTTACAGGGTGCTAAAAATGAAAGTAAACTAGGAAGAAATTCGGGACATTTTTGAGTTTTACTTTGATAAAGTCGAAAACTTCAGCCATACGGCTAAAATTGCGAATGATGTTAATGATTATATTAGAATATTTATTCCCTATAAACAAAAATTAGTGTTTTATGAGTGTTGTGTGAGACTGAAGGATCAAAACCAGAAGAGTATTAAAATTTGTCCGGAAAATTATGAATCTCTTCCATATGGTCAAATTTGAATCTCTACTGTGAGTAACTGGACTGCTTGAAGTCAGCTTCGGTCAACAAAAGTGGTGCTGCATTCCATCCGTATAATGCCAGGACACACAAGTCTATAGTGACTTGTCAGTAATTCTAGGGGCTTGGCTGGGAAGTTTTGATGCATTCACCGTGTAGCCCAGACCAAACAATTACCATATTTTCTGACATTGCAAAATTTTAATAAGAATATTGATAGTAAGGGATAGACATAAAGTGAATATTGTGACAAACAATCCTTGGAGATTTTTTGCAAATAGGGATTAGGACATCTAACTGGGACATTGGACATTAGGACATCTATTGGATTCGGTCCAGCAATTTTTTATCAAAAATAAAATTACATCAAATTTCAGAAACTGTTGGTAACATTTATCATAGGCTTTATAAATGATTATCATGTATGAATAGTTTTTTGAGTTAATCTAGCATGGCGTAACTTTTTTAAAATTTGTCTTATTACACTTGATCAAGAACACACTTGAAACTTTAGCAACGCCTTGGATTCCTCGGTGTTTTTGCACCTTTAGAACTTTGTTTTCTATTACTGAACAACAACTCAAATCGATTTTAACGTATATAAATATTCCATTTTCAGTAAAATACAGGCGAGAAGCACTATTACTCCCGATATATATATATATATATATATATATATATATATATTCAATATATATTCAATATATATATATATCTTAGGTCTTAGCAACTTTCATATGCAATGAATCATTTCCTTGAAACTCCATGAGATATTTTATAATTCTTCACTATTTTTTATTCTTATTATTTCACTGATAATTCATCCGAAATTCAAAAAGTATGAACTTTATCTCTAACTATTGTTGAAGATGGTCATTGCAATCGGTTAATGTATGAAACTTTGTCTTCTTTTGCATGGAATTACATCTTTCAATTAATTTTTTTTTGTTTAATGTTCAGTTGGTCCACAGGAACTGAATATACTGTCCTAATCGCCGTATCTGTAGACCGGTTGTCTCCGAAAACTTCAGGTTTTGGACACTTGCTCTTGTACTTCTAAGCCTTCACAATGCTGCTCAAGGTATCTGTTTGTGTCACTGAATGTGTCCTTGCTGTACTGGTTCACTTCCTTTTTTCACATGAGTTTTTTTAAACTCAATACTAGCCCCTGCTTAATTTTAGGTTGAATGTTAGACAATATCTATTATGGGTTTGCTCCTAATAAACCAAAATGCTCTGTTGGGTAACGAAATGATCCTTTGGTTTCGGTGACCTTAGTTCCTCTGGTTTCAGCAATCCTTTAGTACTGATTTGATCGTTGGTGAAATTGAAACGAATTTCGGTGAAGATGCTGATTTCTAGTCCTGGTTCTAGTCCTGTGAACTTCGAACCAGTCTGCCGTTGGTTCTAGTTCATATTGGGTCACGATCATGCCCCTGTCTGTCTCCTGGGGAACTTTTTACAACTCGTCGATGCTCTATAATTATTTTCTTTGGATCAGGAAAAGGCAACTTAGTACAACGTAAGTATTATCGACGATAAAACTCTCTTGCGTCTTCGGACAATCGCGTGTGTTCTCAACAGAGTGTTAAAAAAGATGAGTGTTGAGTGTGGAGGTGTTATTGAGGAGCTATGCTCAATAGCTGGACATCAATAGCTGGAACCATAAGGGGACTCTAGATGAGCCATTTACACCATTAACGATACCATTGCCTTTTTATTGAACTGTTTAATTGTGAGTTTGATTTGGTGCATAAATTAATATTTGGGTCACTCCTTTCCGGAGAAAAGAATTAGTGCGAACTGATTTCCTGGAATTTTTCTTTATCTCTACATATAATTTCCACAGAAATGGAAGCTACCTCATGGCAATGGTTTTGAGGCACCTATATCTTTCGATTGTCAAACATTCATAGGCGGTTACCTTAACAAGACAACCAAACCGGGATCGGGCTACACAAGTGCAACACAGTAAATCAATGAAGCCTGCATATCCCCAACGAACCAACCCATTGTGGGTAACATATGGTCATGCAATAGACCATAGACAATTGTTTCGCAAATGAAGTTCGCTTAGAAGTCCTCGATAAACTATCACCAGACCATAAGGCGGTTATTTTCTAATAGACAACGAAAGCTTTTCAAGTCCGAGACCAAAGAAATAAACCATCAAACACCTGAAACGGCCGACGACATTGAGGAAACTATTGAATGTCTTACAAACAAGATCGCACAGGCACATAAGAGCAACATGATCATAACTCTGAGAAGGGAAACGAGTCCCTACGAACTACCGAAAAACACTAAGAAATTAAAAAGAATGGTGAATCAAGTTCGGAGGAGAGCTAAGTTTACAGGCGATCCTAGGTTAAAAGTTAAGGTCACCCGGCTAACAAACGAAATACATGACAAAATGAACGAGTTTAGAAATGACCAATTCGAAAGCTATCTACAAAGTTTTGACCCAAGTTTCGATTCCTTTTGGAGAGTGTCCAAATACTCCCGACTGCAAGACAACGTGCAAGCACCACCAATCCATGGTCTAATCAGGACGACAGTATTGGTAAAGCTGAAGCTTTATATCAGGACGACAGTACTGGTAAAGCTGAAGCAAATGCAATTCAGGGAAAACCCATCAGACGAGAAGAACTATGGTTTTGCGGATAGCGTATTAAACTTAGTAGGCAGGCTCTGAAGAACACAACTAAACAATGACCGCACAGTACAGCCAAAAGACATTCGCAAAATTTAAGGACATACAAGCACTAACCAAACGCAAAGCACCAGGGTATGACACAACAACAAAAACAACGCTAATGTGGCTACCACATAAGATACTAAAACACTAATGAACGTAATAAATGTAATCCTTCAGTTGCGAAAATTATCTCAAATCATGGAAATCAGCAAACGATTATTGTTTTTCCCGAAGTCTGAAAACGACCTAAAATTTCCAAAAAAATTGGAGGCCAATCAGCGTTCCCAAATCAATGGCGGAAATTGCAAAAAGGGTGATACTGCATCGTCTCAACATGGTATTACATGATAGCAATAATCTTAACGGAAGAAAAATTCTGCTTCAAAGCCAATCACTCTACTGAACTCCAACTTTTAAGGGTGGTCCAGCACATAAAAATGGGTCTGGAGCGCAGAAAATCAACAGGGCTAGATTCGTTTGACGTAGCCAAAGTCTTTGGGAAAGTGTGGCATACAGGACTTTTATTTAAAATGCATGAACTCAATCTGCCAGCGTAACTCACTCTATTCATAGACTCATTCTTGGAGGGCAGAACATTCTTTGTCGAAATCGAAAACCATTTATCAACCATGTGACCCATTGTTACTGGAGTTGTTCAAGGATCACACATCTCACCGGACCTCAATAGTACATACGCGTGCTAATCTACAAGCTGGTCATACACGAAAAAGACCAACGCGCTCGAATCCTTCCACAACCGAGTAATAAGAAGAATACTGAGAACTCCATCGATCATCAGAAATGCGGACAGAAACAAAGACGTCAAAAGAAAAGACAATAGAAAAATGTGTACGAGACAAGGCTGTAAAGCTTTTCGCCACAATAAACACCCACGAAAACAGTACCCTGGCGTTCTTAAGATACCTACGGAATAATGGAAACTACAGATATCCAATTATCCTTCAAATGGCACAGTAGAGTTTGGAGTCTGCAACAATACCAAACAGGACACAATATCGTTAGTGGATATATAAACCTCTAACATTGTAAGTTTGAGGAGGAACTGCTTGCAGTGGTTATGTTGTCAAACAAACTAAAACTTATATGATCTAATTGAGATATAATCACGTATCAGGACGTCTAAGAATTTGTTACATCAAAATGAAACTTCTGCTTAAATATCAAAATCAATAATTCTTATTCCTCTCGTGAGCCCATCGTATGACCATGCCGGACCAAAATTCTTTTAAGTAACATCAGAAATCTCGGAAAGCCTTGATTTAACGAAGCAAAATTTTTCCTACAATATTTGGAAAAAGCATTGGTTTAAGTATATTTGGCACGTGTGACAGTGGAAAAATTTGAATGATCAATGAAATATGGTTTAGTTATCAATGCAGTGTAAACAAAAGAAATATTTTAAACCAGTGTTGAGATTTAATAGGTACAGCACGTGAAATTACAATGTTTTCTGTTGGCGATCGCGACAAAAACTATAGGCCACTTGTGTTGTAACGATGTGCACACTTTGATATGTCAGAGACAACTAAACTGAAAAATGAGTGATAAAAAAAAAACCAAAAAAGGTTGGTACAAAACCCAGAGAGTTCGACATGTGTTTGCCTCATGTTCGACCGTTTTCCAACGAATTGGCTATGCGCCGTGATATCTATGGATGCGGTGAGAATAAAAAAAAAACTCATGCAATGAAATTTTTTATGTTTGCTAAGGCTCAGGGTTTTTTTGAAATCTCTAACAACCGGAAAGCTAGATTTTTCTGCGTCTTAACCGAGCTTGGATCTGAGTAGGCTTTTCAAGGACCAGCTTATTTTGAGGATTTGAGACAAACCGGAAAAAAGTTGTCATACAAATTAAATAATTTGAAAGATTTGACAATATCAAACAGCATTCCAAAAACGAGGGTTGTTAATGTTAAATTGGAAAGACACGAAATTCTTTCAAAATAATTCCGGGCTATATACTGCTTTCTTAACTCGTGTAAAATTCGGAGCACTTGGGTATGAAAACTTGTCACATCCACTATATACTCTGTCCCTATCAAACCCCCCCCCCCCATCCATATGCCTCTATTCTTTCAAAAAATGGCAGATATTAAAAACGGCGATAAACAATTGCAACTATGATGCGTGAAATCACACTAAATTTCATTATGTAATAACTCATCATATGGAGATCCCATATAGGTATGCAATTCGGTGTTTTAAAGTTATTGGATGACCCAAGAATAAGTTTAATGTAGCGGAACAACTCTGAACTGCATTTTTAAGTTTTCAACTAGTCCTTGGGAACAATTTCATGATAGTTCTTCAAAAATATCTCCTTACCAAAGGACTTATCAGCTTTTTTTCTTTAAGCTCAATGTTAACAGTCACCCAGCAACAATAAATCATTTCTATACTTGCTGTTATAGATTTCAGCAAAAAAGGATTCTATTTTCTTCCTGACGCGTAGTATTATATTGTTAAAGGCAACATAACAAACGCGGCAAAACATAATAAATCTTTACTAAATATTTTTATTCCCGAAACTCGTTTTTCTAACGCGAAAAGCGGAGAACAAAAGGCGCATCTACATCGTTTACAGTAGTTTATATATATATTTCATGGGATCGTAGAAGAAGGACACGAAAAAAAGCAAACATCATGCAACTTTGGTGAGGAGGTTGATACCCGCTGGGATATTGCCCTTAGCGAAACTCAGAAAAGGATTCTACCGTATAAAATTCCTGTAACGTTACGCGGAATACAATCAGCTTCTCAACTTGGACATCTTATGGTGTCTTATTATTTTCATATTTCCCTTGAATCCTTGTGCACTGCAACGGATTTTGGTAGCGTACATCTTTGAGATAAACGTGTATAGCAGCTACCATAATATTTTAAACATTATGCAAATTGTTTGGAATGTAATAAAGATGACACGTTTATGTCTAGATGATCAGTCTACGTAGATGTGTCTGCTTCGCAACATACATCCTTGTCAGGGATTCCATGCAAAGATGAGAGTTCAAATTAACGATTTAAATAATTTATTGTACATTTATGTGGGTCATATATACATTTACATACGAATTTTGTATTTGATTTCATTTGCAAATATGAGTTTTTGTCATTTTGTATGAAAAGAATTGGTTGTATGCTAGAATGGTTCTCCATTTTGTTTCTGAGCTGTTGCATTTGTGATTTTTGAAATAGCTTATATGAAGAGTATCTCAATTTATTGATGTAAATCAACTCTGCGCTTTAAAAAGTTAGTAAGTAAAAATTAAAGAATTTTCGTAAGATTTGATCGACGGAAAATATTTGAAACTTTTAAAGGCTAGCCCCGGCTTTCGTTAAATCACAATTGATAGTACGTACTTCTTGTTACTCGAATGTGAAAGACAATTTGCAGGCTTAGAAGAAGTTTAAAACTTGGAAAGCAGTGAAGTTTCAAGACGTTTCATGTTTATTCTGATTTCATTCTCAAAAAAATTTCAAATCACTAATTTCGACTTTTGGGCCGCAACCAAGGGTTTTTTGTTTGTTTGGGAGGTGAAGGCTATTTACGCCCTGAATGTCGGACTGCCCCTACCAGACTACCGACTAAACACCTCCCCTGTCACACCGAGAACCTAGCCTGGAACTGTTTGTTCCATTACTTCGGAATAGGCCTCATTAATCATCGCATAGCGGTGCCTTCAGGCTAAGGGAAATCTCTCTTTCTCCACGGATGGATAGGAAGGAATTGCGATTAATTGCAACCAAGGGTTGACACTGACTCCGGCACAAACGTCAAATACGTGTTGCTTCTTCATCTTCTCTTCTATGTTCTTATCTTTATCTTAAGTTGACAAAACATGCTTTATATGAACAGTAAGGATGTGTAAGTTTCAATTGTTGACATTTTGTTGGGCTTGTCCGTGAAAAGAATATTTCTGGAAAGAACATATTCACCGCATTGTGAGCAGTAGATAATAGTTCACATGTTTTCTCTCTAGCGCATCACTTTGTATCCTTTCCTGGTGAGGCGTCTTTGTCTAGTCGTAATTCTTGTAAGCTCTTGACCAGCTTTGGAAAGAAATGTCTTTATTTTCATCTGTCACATTTTTGGTTAGTTTTTACGGACTGCCTTTAGTCCTACGATGAAAAGACTGCAGGTGCCGCCATACAGGCTTTACCTGTTTAATAAAAGCTTCAATTTTCTATTCATCAAATTGTATGATTAGTAGCTTAATACGCCAAGCATAACTCGAACGGATTTCGTCTGTTTCTCGGTTAGCGGGTTTCCTAGCTGCTGGCTAAAGGATGAAAGAATGCCCTAACTTCTTCAAATTGCGACCTATGTCACACAATACATACGTCCAGACTACTTTGAATTGCTCAAAACTTTTCCATTTTCTGAGTTAGTTGATTTTCTTTGTAACTGAGCAAGCTTTGAAGCATATTGAAAGGGAAATATCTTCCTAGAACCTTTCCAGTCTAAATTTGCATTTTTCCAGATTATTGATGACTTTCTCCAACCTTTGTCAACAACTTTAATGACAGATCTATATAGTCTGGACGATCATATAATTGAATCCCCTATCTGTGCACCCCTGCATAATCTTCCTGCTGGGGATATGGTTGAAAATTTCTTCTGTGGTTGAACACCACTCTACTGGAGTAATGGGCTGGCATACAGTAGCTTGACATAAGCTGCTATGGACGAGGTACTCTTGCTATGAGAAACCGCATAAATGTGCTGTAGGATTCCAATTCAACAACATGATGGAAGAAACTGGTACCCGATATTATGCTCTTAATATCGGGTACCAGTTAATAATAAATGAAAAAAAAAACAGGAAGAAAACGGTGAAGTAAAATGCTTGGCGGTAAAGTTTTCCGTTCCCGCCAAAGTTTTCTTATTTCTCTTTGTTTTTCTTACTCCTGCTCTGTAGTATCAACTCGAATTGTATGCATCGACTTCAAGCAGAAGTAAAGCATAATTGTAACTTAACAAAGGTGATAGTGATTTTCTCAGCTTTCTTTCAAATATGATCGTCAGTATTGGGCCGAGCGCTGATGATTACGCAAGATTGGACAGCCGTCGCATCAATATACAAGCTGAGTAACACAGCAAAGAAGCCAGAATAAAGAAAAGAATCAAAAAAAGGAGACTGATGACAGCGAAGCTGCTTCAAAGAATGGAACGGAGGATTCAGTATAATTTATAGAAAGGCTTTTTCTTTACTTTTTTAACTTCTCAACTATTAAAAACGTTTTTCTCATAAGCATTTTTCAGGCCCTTCGATTTTATGTTTAAAAAAGTTTTTTCCACTCATTCAGCTTTCAAAACGTTGAACGCGTTTTTCTCGAAACAAATTTTGTCAAGGTTCGTTTTCGCTACGATTTAAAAATTGCTCCACCGATTTGTTTCAAATTGGGTAAACACATTTTGTATTTCCAATGCCAACCCCAAAAGCAAATTTTAGAATTGTTTTTATTAAGGGCTTTTCAATTACAAAACGGCGGAATTTTCGGTGCTTACAAAATTTCAAACTTTGCCGGCCATTTTTAGTTAAAAACCATTTTTAAAAGGTTTCAGAATAAGAAAAGAATTTAATCTGAGACCGTTAATTATGGTAAATTTTTGAATATTGATTAAATTCAAATAGGTTTTGCTTTCAGAACTTTCAACTCAGTTCTAGTCAACATCGTCCATTGTCATTTTCGAAGGGCACTCGGGGAGAAGATCTGGCACCGGCTTGTTTGCTAAATTTTGGCAGAATATTTTTAAAATCATATTCAGAGGGACCGATAGCCAGGCCAAAGAAGACCTCCGTCGCATCTGACTTAAACATTTGACAAATCAAGAGAAGTAATGATGATTGAACAAGTTGACTAAGTTGAAAAGGGATCGAAAATTCTCATCTCAAGAGCGAATAATCTATAAATATCAACAATATATTATGAAATTATTAAGTCTACCGGAATCATCTGTTCGTTCTTCGATTGAAATGAAATGACACAATTTGCATGAATTCAATAAAATTTATTGTAGAGTATATTTTCCGTCGTTTCTTTTGACTCGTTGCCAGGGTGATGGCAACTTGTAAATGCCATTTTTAAGAAATAATTTATTTTTAGAGGCAAAGAACTCAACTAGTGTTTGATTGAAATGGGCTTCAGTTTTGAATCTTCCTGTTGAAAATTCTACAAAGAGAGAAACAAGTGATCATCGGAGGGTGCGAAGTCTGGGGAGTACGTTGGTTTTGACAAAATTTTGCAGCCTAGCTCTGCGATTTTCTGACGAGTCGCCAAAGCTGCATTTGATCTAACATTGACATGATGCAGTAAAACGTGTTTACTTTTGAACATTGTCGGCCACTTTTCTCTTATTGCTTTATTTGAATGATTTATTTGCTTACATTATCTTTCTTAATTATCATCTTCCTTCCCTTCTCTTGCTTACTGTATCTTTCTTAATTATCATCTTCTCGGTTTAGAAGTGGAGGGGGTAGGCTGTGTGGGCTCACAATATGCTCTTTTTCTCACTTTTTTTCTGATGTTTTCGTATGTAATCCATTTCTATCATCAGTTATCATCTGGTCCAAGAAAGGTTCGTTTTCATATAGAGGAAGCAGAGATATACATATGGCTACTCGATTATTCAAATTTTGACTGTTGAGACACCCATCTAGAATATTTATAGACTAATCCTAGCTTTTGAATATCGTAGGAATTGCTTTTTGGGTTGAACTCAGCTTCTTTGCGATCTGCGATGTTGTCGAACAGTATCTTGCTCTTATAGTCTTGATTATGTCGTCATCGATCAAAAATTGCCGTCCTGAAGGTGGCTTGCCACTAAGACCGAAATCACTAGCGTCAAATTTTCAAACCATCACCTGCACGTTCTATCACAAACTGCATATCCACCAAAAACGTTCACTAAACTTTAATACACTTCTGTAGCATTTCATCCCTGTTGGGATTCTTACAAAATCCATGGCATTATTGAGCTTTATCGGTACCCATTTATTCACGATCGCGTCTCACTGAATATTGACATGTGACATCTTTGTTTCTTATAAGCGAATTGTGTAAATGCAATGATAAAAAGGGATAGAACATGTGCATATGGATTGAAACGTGAAGTGATACTATCGAACAGAACTTTCCGGAAGACCTTATAAAATACTCCACTCATTATAACAAAGGATATAAATAAATTGTAATTGCGTGTAAAATGACGTATAATTGGTTCTCACCAGATTTTTTGAACGTACTTCCATCTTATAGTTTCAGTGAGATACAGAGTTTTCCTTGGTTTCAGTTAACAGATCTTAATCCTGTTCTCCGAGTCGTGAATATTAATCGTAAAATTCTTTAGCTGCAAGTCGTACGCGTACACTTGTTTATTAATTTCGAGTCACTTACCTATAATTGGAATACAATCATCCATGATGATGGGTGCTTTAAATGATGAGTGCAACCTCATGGTATACACCTCGTTAAAATCCTTTTTGAGTTTATGGATGGTCAACGAATTTAATTCGCATTTTTGCAGCCTCCGATATTTCAGGATGCTTACGCAAAGCCTTTTTGAATAGTCTTAGTTTATTAAAAGTGACCCCGATCTCCATTGATTTCAGTCCCACCCGAGACATTATTGTGGATCCCAAAAAAAGACGAACATCAAAAACTTCAAAACTGATTGTTGGCTACGCTATGAAATGACCGAATATGCTCACAAAGACGAAATAACACATGGTAATAGGATATATTTCTTCATGTTTCCAATACCAAACTATTTAGAAAATGGTAGCAACTTTATGGATGGTGTAAAAGAAAAACTACGGCTTACGACTGCTGTAGTCTTAAAGGATTCTCACAAATATCGAACGTTAAATTTTAGAAAATGACAAATAAATGCAATAAAAAAATATCCCATAGAACTTTGGTAATAACTTGAATTAAAATCAATAAATTTAAACTACCTTTCATCAACTTTTTATCCATTTTAAAGATTTGATAGCGTTTATAGTTGAAAATTTCTTGAAATGTACGAGTATATCACTTAATATATCTTTCGTAGAACAAGAGTCAAATAAATCCAAAACGTATTAAAATTTCAATCTTAAATCTTTCTTCGATCTGGTTGAAGTGAACGATACTTCAAAGAAGAATCTTTATGTAAGCTGGTCAAATCGTTTTTTAAGAAAATAAGCGTATGCTTTCTCAATTTGAGATACTCAAGCGGATGTCAGGGTAAACACTTATGTTGAAAAAGCAAAAGACAAACAAAGACGTTTAACCTTGTCTTTGAAGCAGAAGAATGTTCATGGTTTCCTTTAGTAAACTCTTACGCTTTTTTGATACATTGAAGAAAGGGGTTAGGAGTCACATATGCGCGTGCAGTATTCCCATGATGTTAACGTAGGAAAAACAACGGAATACAAGAACGAAATGTGTTCTTTATGTGTTAGTGGATGTTGTGGATAAATAAATATGCATAAAAAACTTTAATTTTCGTTATTGCCATGATATGTGCTTGTGTAACATACTCGAGTTCCAAGAAAGTGATTGAAAAACTTTTGAAAATTACATTTGCAAATTAGGTGATGTTGTTGTCGGCTCGTTATGGAAATTCAAACAAAAACTCATCTTCAACAATTTGAATTTTCGAAATAATTAACTATAATGCTGAGGCTCTTTCCAGTCATTGCAAAGGATTTCATTTTCCCAAGTAGTCCCTCTTCTAACGAAACTGACCAGAATTTCTTGAATAACTTTTATCGGTACATGGCGACGAGCCGTTTCCAAGCAGCTTAACACATACTGGGCAGGATATTTGTTTCAGTTAATTGAAATTTATGAATGATTTCACGTGAAAGGTGGGTTGCAGGATATTAAAAACTTTCACAATGTCGTTGTATAATGTTCTCAATATTGGTCTCGAAGTTGTATGCTAACATTTCGATTTTGAATGGAAGTGGGTTACGGTATCATTCATACCTTGTAAGGGATGGAGCTACAAAAGAAAAATGACTAGCAATCATCTAGTAAGGGTTGTTTGCAATAGGCAAAAAAGGATCCGAAATTCTGGGAAAATGTTCACGTGCAGCACGTTTTTAATAAAAATGTGCTTACGCAATCGTATCTTGCGCTGGAATTCCTTTGGTTCTTTGAAGTACCATTGAAAAATTTGGGAGGCATTTCATTAATTTGTCTTTTGTTGCGTTTGATGGACGCATAAATGATCATACTAGATAATCCTTCATGTTATAAAGATGAGTGCGCTTGCCAGTTTAACTATTGGTTTGTTGAGCAATCCATTACACAATGGCAACAAAGTCGAATGAAATGAAGCAAATTATGAGTTGGGTTGAGTAAGAATGTATCTCTACACGTTGTACCAAATAAAATATGTTAAAAGTTTAGAATTTTCTTCCGTTGCAAAATATGGCGATCAATTAAGGGTACCTGGTAGTATAGCACGTAAATTGTCAAGATAAAAAGGAGAAAAGGAAATTCCAACTACGATATGTAAACTGTTTGTTTAAAAATACAGACAATATTCATAGGGGAGAGAAAGTTATTATGAAAAAAAATTTCATTTTTATTTCCCAAAATTTTAAAACCCCAAACATAACATTCTCAAAACAAAGGTCCTGTATGCCGTTCAAAATTTCAGCTCTGTCCAAAATTTTAAAAATCAAAATAAAATAGATTATTGACCTGCATTAATCTGTTCCCTGGAACCAAAATAAATGACGTAACTTACAAATTTTTCGGCAAAATGGTGCTGTTTTGATATTATGAAAAAATACGATCTTAAAAATTATTTTTTAACAAAAAAAGTAAGACATTCAGAAAAAATATTTTTTTGGTCCCGACGATGGCCACTGATATAACATACTTAAAATTTAAGTGAATCGGTTTTCAAAAAAAAATTAATAGTAATATGTAAAATAAATAAATTCTTCCTCATTTATTTCTGACATTCCGTCTTAAAAACGATGCTACCAATGGCTTCTCCAGAGGCCAGCCATTCAGTGTGAGGATTTTTATAGTATTCATTTATTCCATCCTTCAAATTTTATTGAGATTGCAATGGATTAATGCAATGCAATGGATTAATATGTGAGGCAGAACACGCAGAGTAACCGCAGAGTAAAAGGGCTGCGAACCTCGAAATGCCGTCAATATCTTGATAAAAAATATTGATCGCATATTCCCCAAGCTTTACAATTTATTTAAAATTTAAAATCGATGTTTTGATAATCCTGGACAACCAGTTTGCCTTAACTCTCCAGGAACACACTGGGAGAAATTCACACAGAAATAACTTTGAGCGTATTGGAGAGTACCTGAATCTATTAGACTGGCTTCGGGGTGCCATCTCGTGTTAGTTTGAGACCTACACTTGACATTTTGGGAGTGGGGAGGGCCTGACGCCTGTCAATCTTCATGTAGCGTCCAACACAATCAAAATTCTAAAATCCTTGGGTGAAATTCATCCAGCGTAACTAGAGTGAACTTTGGGGATTCTTTTTTTTTTAAATCTTGTATTTTACTTGGTTAAAATAAGTCTTAAAGTCATGAATGTAAGCTGTGAAGTGCCACGATTTTTCCTTATCAGTTTCATCTATATTGTCTGTCAAGTGCTCAAATGGCGTACAGTCGCCGTTCACGGCGTGTTCGTTGTTTGTTTTGAAGGAACCAGGGCCTGATGATAAATTTGACCATGTTTCTGAAGAAGAAGAAGCACGTTCTGAGAATGAAGAATAAACAAAATGGGAAGCCTGAAATAATCCATCATTATAACTGACTGCTTCGATATGCTCTGTCACGTCTTCACTGTTTTCCGAAGAATAAACCGTTGGCCGGTGCGGATTTTGTTTGGCATGTTAGCTCAAGCGGCTGTGAATGCACACATTTTAGCCCAATTCCAACTTAAAAAACCTCGTTCGAATAAGAGAATAACTGCTCAGGATTGTTTAGGTGACTTGTCGTAAGCACTAGTAAGACCGGAACTGGAAGAATTGCTCCTGCTGCCAACTCTCCGAAACGACTTGAAGCTTGCAATCCTGGGAATCTTTAAAAAAGATCAACCATCTAGACTCGTAGCCAATGAACGTCCGAGGCTTGAGAAACAACAGAGATTTGGAGTCTGAAAATAGGCAAATACAAGAAAACTACGTCTCCTTTTCCTTCTTGCATCCGTCCAATGTGCGATCAGCACAAAGCATATATTTGCGTAGATTGCATCGGGAAAACATAGAAAACTGACTAATTTGTTATTGATAAAAAGCAATTGACATATTATTTATGCGTTGTAATAAAGTTTAAAATATTCTCATTCCGAAATTTGGCCATTTCCAGACTCGAAATTTTACACATGTTCACTTGATGAAAGAAATATATTTTTTAAAACGAAGCCTTTGGAATTTTAATGAAAATACAGTATATAAGGGAAAAAGAAAACTGCTAATTTTTTCTGTCCTATATCAATTCGTAAAAAATATAACAAATTTTCATTGCAAAACGCGCCTTTTTTGTCATAGTAGTAGTAGTAGTAGTAGTAGTAGTAGTAGTAGTAGTAGTAGTAGTAGTAGTAGTAATATTAGTAGTAGTAGTAGGAGTACTAGTAGTCGTAGTAGTAGTGTTTGGAGTAGTAGTTGTAGTAGGAGAAGTAGTAGTAGTAGTATTAATTAGAAGTAGTAGTAGCAGTAGTAGTAGAAATAATAGGAGTAGTAGTAGTAGTCGTAGAAGCGATTGCTGTTGTTAACTTTTTCGTTTGTATGAGTGATGTTTTTACTTCGTTGCATTATTATTGTATTTTTCGTCTTTTGTGCAAGAATTTAGGTATTGTATGTATGTCATATGTAATGTAATATATATGTTACCTCAACGAAGATGATCCAGTTCAACTTACGTTCATTCTAACGTTCAACTTACGTTCATGGTATCACTTTGGTTGCGTCTCATATTTTCTAAACGTTATATACGATTATATAAAGAAGATTATTCTCCATTTCACTTTTGTATAAGAGCTATAACATATTCTGCTCAATATTTAGAATCCACGATATTTGTTTCTAATGATCGTATGATGATTATTTTCAGCTTTTTTGTATTCGGTCTCAGTACTCCGTTTTCTTTTCCATACTCTTGAATTTTGACGCGACCGAAATTAAGACAGCGATCAATTGAATCTGAAGATACAGAATTATGAACATATCTTTCATTGTTCTTACACGGAGTATATTATATATGTTGTAAAGTGCTTTTTGCGGTCACGTGTTACACAAATATTCGGAACATTAGAAAACGATTATTAAACAGAACAAAAAAAAATATAAAATAGAGAAAAAGCCTTTACATACGGGGTCAAAAGGTGGACGCGGAAATAATGAGGGAACGGAATTCGCCCCTCATTCAGGACTATAAAACTGGATAAATCAGGAGGAGTAAGCGATGGGTTGCGATTTACCAGTTTGTTAATCTATGTTCGAAATGGTTGTTGCTATTTTCTATTTCTATTGATTTATGTTTGGAACTTAGGACCAGCTTTTTTCCGGCTAACTTTTAGACACTCTAAAAGTAATGTAATTTGATGTTTACAATTTTCTTTAAAATCTAGCAAAGATTTTTTTCTTTGGTTAACTTTTAACTATATTATAACTTTGGCAAATCTCTTTTGTCTCCACGAATTGTTCAAACAATTGTAGTTTTTTTTGCAAGTAATTTCTAGGCTAATGGTGCAGTCGTGAAAAATTTTCTGCTTCGTGTGTTCCTTCGTACGTGAAGGGATCGTTCAGGTTAAGAACAATGAACTCCCCAACTTTAATTTAACAATCTCTATTTTCATCCTTTCCCAAATAGAGAAACATGTTTATTAAATTCTTAGTATTGACGTCTCTCGCCAACCAGAACCAAATTTGTCTGGTTTGTTTGACAGATACCATGTAAATTTACACTCAGCATTAGACGGAAACAACTGTTCATCAACAGCAATATATCCACAAAGTTTAAAACAAATTTCGTTAATTCTCAATAAATCGTGTATGTATTATAACAAATTTATTGGTTTGTAATGTTGACTTCTTTGGCTCTTCTAATCAAATCGTATAAGTTTCATAATTTCCGTATAGCCGTTCCAGCTCATTTTATATCACAAAAGCCAAAAAATTTTTATTCCACAAATATGAGATATCCAAATTTGTTAACCTATGCACCGCGAGCATGTAGCAAAGAAATAAATGCGACTGGTTTTGTTGCATTTCGCTCCTATTTAGTCCCAAATACCCTATGTGCATCCTTTTCTGTACATTTTATAATATGATGCATTATACGCTGATTGATGACAATGCAGTGTCTATGTGCATTGACTCAAAGCAGTCTTTATTTGTATTTTCATTCATGTCGTTTAGCATGTCCTGATGGTTTTGCTATAAGGTTTACGATCTCTGTTAGTTTGCAGCACTTGCAGCAGTTTCGATGCGTTGATCCTCTAAATCTTTGTTTTTTTCGGATCGCAGGGAAAATCGCTTTCTTTTCTATCCTGGATGCTTTGTGATTCGATTTCGCTTGCTGTAAGTAACTCCTTATCTGATTCCATGTTTTCTTCAATTCCAGGAATTTCTTGTTTATCATACTCTTCTTGTATGTCCGTTATATTTCATATGTAATTTGTAGTTTTGAAAGCTTTGATATTTTTAAGGTAAAGATCTATAACAGACTATTACACTATGTAAGGAATAAAAAATTATGCATCCTAGTTTTGATACTTTACTTTATCCCTTTCAAATAAACAAGTTGAAAAATTGTATAGGAAACGCCTTGGGAGTGACCTCCTTAAAACTGTCCTCAATACAATTCTTGTCTAATCTTTTCAATTGAAACCGACTCTGAGACGACAATAAAATATTTTACTCTCAGACCACTGTAAAATATTTTCTCCACCGGTCATATTGACCGACCGCAGTAGGCAGGACACATCATAAATTTTTTTTGGAAAATAGAGAAATTGTAGTCATATAGATAGAACAGTCCATTGAAAAACTAAAAATTGTCATATAGTTAAATAATGGTATTAAACGTTTAAAATATGTAAGTAATACAAAAAATTTGAAAACACTCATTTTGACCTAGACTGTAAGGTTTAGAGTTAAGGTGTTTTTTTAATGATTCATATATCTCCAAACTCTGTGATAAATGCTGGCGATTGCTATAACTGATCTACTTTATATCGCCCCTGATAATTCAATTTCCAAATTGACCGGTTTCTCGGTCAAGCACGAAAAATCACATCACTCTTTGGCCAAGTTGAAATTATGAAATCGAAATTCTGTGAACCGTCGAGGTACTGTGAATCCTGTAGTAACATTTGTGGAAAAAACAACGATGGTTGCACGGTTGTGTATCCAGGGTGAATTGTTCCTATCACCTTGTAACAACGAAACATTGAATATTATCTAATATTTTGACAAGTTTTGACATATTTGACACGACTTGAAAAACTGCGAATGTAAAAACAGCATCTGGCTGAGAGGGGAACTCTACTGTATCTGTAGGAAAATGAGACTCAACTTTAAATGTTTATTTTAGAAAGACTTAGTTAACAATTTTGGTTTTTTTTCTTCGTTTACCTATTAATAACAAATAAAAGAGTGATTTTATAAAAATATTTTTTCAAAAAAGACGATGGAGCAGCATTTTTCCATTTGATTTGGGGGGGGGGGGGTGGCTTCTACTGGACGGTTTCCTCGAAAAATCTGTGACACATAGTTAAATTTTTTCTTCTTTTTTGTTTACTGATTGTCAAGAGGATACCATAGGATTTTGGCGATTTGATAATTTCAACTAAAATGACTCTATATACAAAATTTGGGTTTTCGATTAAATGACGCTGCATAAATCCTTATTTTTGATTTGACAAAAACCACGATAGGAACGCACGGAAATCAACCATGACAAGCTATCATAAATTGACATTTGAAAGATAAAATCAACTAAGATTTGCATTCTTGTGTTTCGATTCAATAATATATAAAATATAAACTTTTGTTTAAGCAGATGAAAAAATATGAAAAAAAAGTTTTATTCTATAGTTTTCCCACCGAAATGACTCGCATTAACCAGATAAGCGTGTTTAACGACTTTATCCGTCAAGAAAATGTGGCAGAATCTTGTGTCATGACGATTACATCCGTCATGCGTAAAATTTTTCTTACAATTTGATATTTAAATTGTAATTTTGACGAAAATTAAATTTTATTCTTAAGTTTCAATATGTTTTAAGAGTTTTGAGGTAAGGCCGAAAGGAAACAAGCAAATAAAACTTATAAATAATTTGTGCTGAATTCAGAACTTCTTGAGAGCCAATTCCTTAACAGTGCAGTAACGCTGGATCTTTAGTGATCCCAACTTTAATTTTGATGTACCAGAAGTAAAAAAGAAAGTATATTAGATTTTTTATCAGTTATGATTCCTGGAAAGTTTTTATTGCTATGTAGCGCAGTTCTAGGACTTATCGGGGATGGAGAGGAAAGGGTTGGCTTTTTTTAGTTTACTGAGAATCATTTTTTCACGTTGCATGGTAGTACGTCTGAGGTGCAGGCCTCCATTTGAGCTCATTGGCTCTTACGCGGAATACTGAGATCTCCCCCACGTTTGTCATTTGATTTTTGAAGTACGTAAAACTTGAACGATGTAGTGGATTTCAGTGTGTATCAAATAGTCAGTGAATCGTGCATAGTCATGTAAAGTATAATGAAAGTACTTCAGGTGCTTAATTATTTGAGTTATACTGAAGAGTTTCGTAAGCCAGTTTTTTATTCTAAGCTTATTTCATCCCCAAAATAAGTGGTTATTCCATCGATGGTGACATTGTTTCACCTCAAATGAAGCAAAAACGATTGCTTATATTTTCAACGTCATCTGAGAAAGTTACCCATGAAAACAAGGAGTCCGATAGTGAAACCGACCGCAATGAATATGGTGACATTTTTTTCGAGGACAATGAAAACGATAAAGAATATCAAGTTACAATTGTTAAGTGGAAGAGTACAGGAGGTAATAGAAAACCATTCGGATTTCTTGCCAACCATGGGCACCAGAAAATTGAACCAGGAAGATTCCGATTCAAATGTCCACTTTATATAGAAAAATAAAGTTGATCATTATTTATTAGCATTATAGTGAAAGAAACAAATTTATATGCTTATCAATTTTTGCAAAGTCACTCGAACTTGAAGCCGCAATCAGAATGAGAAAATGGTATTCAACAGTTAATAATGAGATTAGATGTTTTATCGCGATGTCGATTTTGCAAAGTATTTTAAAGAGTACATATGGAACGTATTTTTCGAAAAGAGAAAGCATTTCTACACCGTACTTTGCTAAAGTTTTCTCTGTGGACCGATTTTTACTGGTATGAGAATTTTTACATTTTGAAAATAACGAACATGACATTGAAATGCCATCCTAAAAACTCTGTAAAATTAAAACTGTTTTGGAATATGTGGTAAATAAATGAAAATCTTTGTATACTCAAAAAGTGGATATCTGCATTGATGAATAGTTGCTAATGTGGAAAGGGCGGTTATCATGGAGGCAGTATATACTCTCAAAAAGAAGTCGGTTCGGGATAAAAATTTCGTCCTATGCGAGAGTGAATCGGGTTATATCTGGGTTTTCAATGTATATACGGAAAAAACCCTATTTCGACCCACGGTATTCATAGTTAAGGATTTCAGCTCGTGTTGTCCTTCAATTATGAACTTTAACTGAACTTTAAGAACGTGGAAATTGTTTTTATTTAGATGTTTAGTGCACCAGTGTCATAGAGAAACTATGTACTCACAAATTTAACGTTGTTGGCAAAATTCGGGAAAACAGAATTGACATTTGCGAGGAAGTTAGAGAAAACGCTAATATGTTGCAAAATTTGAAACTGAAGTTATGTTGTCGAAATGGCAGGATAATAGGGAAGTTTATCTTGAAAGGAGCGTCCATAACGACAACACCGTAGAGATACAAAAAAGAAATGTTATAAAAAAAAATACCCGAAGTAGTTTGTCGATTATAATAATAAAATGGGTGGAGTAGATATGAGTGATGGCATTATTACATACTTAAGAGCAAGAAACGCTTAAAGAAATATTAAATAAAAACTATTATAACCTTTTAGATGTTATATTTTTCAATTCGTATCTAATAAATAAAAAGAACAGCGGAAACTTATGTCGAGCAAACTTTTTATTGGAATATATTGAGGATACATTTGCAAAAATTATCACAATCTCGACCAACGACATCTAAAGTTTCCCGCTTGATTAAAAACATCTCCGGATTACATACCAGACAGTTCAACAACAAAAAATCCTTGACGAAGATGTGCTGCTTGTTATGAAAAAGAAAAAAATCGTGGTACTGGTGTTCGACGTGCAAAGTGTCACTATGCATTGTTCCTTGTTTTCGTGAATATCACACGACAGCAATAATTCAATTTTCTATTCAAATTCTTGTCTAAGTTTTCCATTCATTATGTTTGTATATATACATTGTCCCTGTGTCCCTTAAATTTCAATTTCAATATATTTTTACGCATACCTTCTAAAAACTTTCGTATTGACCTAATATAGTCTAGAAATAAATATTAGCCCGATTTATAAACGATAACCCGTGCCAACTTGAGTTTTTAACTTGTCCATACAAGTCGCGCGGGTGCAGCGCTGCGACCTGTTACTGCGAGTTTCAATTGTCATTTCATACGTCATTTCTAACATTATTAGTGCGTTGTTGTTTATTGTGTGAAGATGTCTGTGGAATTACGAAGTGATAAACAAAGTATTTACCTTATCGGACTTCCAAGCCACCAGATAAATGGTGCAAAATTACCATCTAATCGACAAGTTCTCACCGTTGTATATTACAATATTCGTGAAGTCAATCTGACTGTTAGTGAAAGTGCGAATCTTGTTATAAGAGAGTGCATTATATTTTGGGAAAAAGCCAGAATTCCTACAAAGGCGTTTCCTAACTGCGTGAAGAAACTTGTTGACTTATATCATGTTTGGAGAGATCTGCAAAAAAACTGTAAGAAAACTCAGGTGACGTTCAAGAACCGTGAAAATAATTTTGTAAAAGACCTTGATAACTTATTTGATATTGCACATGCTGATGCCTTCGACAGAATGAAGTTAGAGGAAGACAAAGAATTTTTAAGGAAACAGAGAGAGCCTGGTCGACCGGGATGCTTAGGTGGAATTGACAAAAAATTGGCGGAGAAAGAAGAACGAATTAGGCAAAGACGATTGGAAGAAATGGAAAGAAAGTTAAAACAAAGAGAGTTATTGGCTGTTGCATCTACTTCTTCGATAGATAGCTTGGAATATCTTGAGAATTCGTATGAGGAACAGATTTCGAACTCTGAACTTAGTACTCAGATTCCTTGCCCTGAAAAAAGTTCTAAAAGAGGCACGAAATGTTTCATAACTCCTAAACTGGTAGCAGCTTTAGATCGATGCCAATTAAGCGTAAGAGACTCAGTTTACATTCTCCATGCGGTTGTAGAAGCGCTTGGTCTGAACAGCGATGATTTCCCAATTAACAAATCCTCGATTCAGCGAATTCGGACTCAGGCGAGGAAATCCAGGGCAGAAGCAATAAAAACTGACTTCCAGAATAACTTGCCTGACGTAGTCACAGTCCATTGGGATGGAAAACTATTACCTGGATTCGATGTACAAAGTTCAAAAGAAGAACGCTTGCCAATTATTGCTTCATTTCACGATAGAGAACAGCTTCTTGCAGTACCAAAATTAGAGAGTTCTTCTGGAAAACATCAAGCTAAAGCCATTTCAACTGCACTCTTTGACTGGAACCTCTATGATAAAGTACACATAATGTGCTGCGATACAATAGCTTCAAATACTGGCCGTTTCAGTGGAGCTTGTCCTATTTTGGAGCAGACTTTAGAAAGGGAATTGCTGCTTTTTGCTTGTCGTCATCATATTTATGAATTGGTGCTTAAAGCTGTTTTCGAAACCAAGGTAAAGCAAATTACAAGTAGCCCAGATATTCCAATTTTCAAAAAGTTAAGAGATAATTGGAAACATATTAACACCGATAACATTGAGCCACCTCTCGATTTCGTTAAAGCACATATTGCTGAAACAAACATTACATCTTTGTTAACTTTTTATAAGACTGAACTGGAAAAACCTTTTATTAGAGACGATTACCGTGAATTGGTTGAACTATGCGTTGTGTTCTTAGGAGGAGATACAGAGAATAAACTAAAACTCAGGCCCCCCGGAGCTTTGCATCAAGCGCGATGATGGCGAGAGCAATCTATTCTATAAAAATATGTTTGCTTCAATCGCAACTTAAAATTACTGCAAAGGACAAAAATGCTCTACAAGATGTTTGCTTATTTATCGCCACCTTGTATACTAAACCTTGGCTCGAATGCACAGTTGCAATTAAAGCACCTAACCAAGACTTGTGCTTTTTGAAAGCTCTAAAAGAATATGAGAAAGTGGACGCGACAAGTTCCAAGGCATCCATAAGCAAGTTTGTTCATCATTTATGGTATTTGTGTGAAGAAACAGTCATGTTATCACTATTTGATGAAGAAGTTGATTCCAAAACCAAGACAAAAATGATTAATAATTTAAACAAAGACGAAAGTTCAGATTTCGCTAAACGCTATCTCCCATCGAAGGAAGAAATTACGCAAAATTTGTTTGGTAAGCTTAATATTTTCTTGTTTCTTTTTTCAAAGTTTCGTGGCTTAGTTTTTGCATATTTAAACTGTTTTTTCTTTCTAACAGAAATGACGCTGGATGATTATGTGACTCAAAGAAGCAAACAATTTCTATCTCGACTGCAGATCGACGAAAGTTTTCTTCGGGAAGATGTATCTTCTTGGGATGACAATCCTGCTTTTTTGGAAGCTAGAAGACAAATAAGTCGTTTGAAGGTCGTAAATGACACTGCTGAAAGAGCTGTTAAATTAATGCAAGATTTTAATGGACTTATCACGGCTGAAGAAGAGCAAAAACAGTTTTTGTTGCGAACATAAAAATCTGCATCCAGACTGTAAAAAAACTACACTAAAGAGAAGTTATCCTAATTAATTATTTATTTATAATATAATTTGTATTTAAACAAATCTTCTTTTATTTTTACTCATATTTACTTTATTTGCTGCATTTTTATTAGTTTTGGATCAAACCAAAATGTTAGGCCAAAACACCATTTTCTATTGAACTTTAGAGCTCGGTCGGCACGGGTTGCAATCATGCTATAAATATGAAATTTCATATTTAAGTACATTTTAGCATTTTTAAAAAAAGTAAAGGGTATGCGTTTCGAAACTCTAAAAAAAAATTTTTTTTGCCATATAAGGGACACCCTAATATACATGTATGTAAAAATTTTCATTTTTAAATACAGTCGTCTTATTGACCCAATATTTGCATAGCGCCACCTACTCCGCGTGACGACTATACCCGTCATCGCTTCATTATCGCGACACACACTGGTGCGCGCTTTGTCAAAAGGTCGCCACGCTTTACTGATTAAGTCAACGAAGTGAACCTTTCGATCTGAAATGACCTATTTTTTGACTTATGGATAAATTTAAATTTTGTTTCGGTGGCGGTGGAAGGTCAATGGAATATTGACGTTTCAAGAATGCCTGGCTATAGGAATTCTGACTCTTATGAATACTCAAAAATTTATTTTTGTGTCCTGAAAATAACAAAAGGAATTGAACGAGAGTAAATTATTGATACAATAAAGAAGTTATCATGAGCTAGCCATATGTGACCAGTACTGTAAGCTATGTGTTACCATGTGTTACGTTACCAAAAACTTGTTTCCATTTCCCAAATTTACGATTTTCCAATCAAGCTCCATTTTTTTAATGTTCTAGTTCATTCTATTAATTCTAAATATCTTTAAAGTTTCTTGAAAAATTTGCTCAGTCGGAAGCAACATTGAATTTTTTCGCAATAAAAAATAATATTAAAGCATGAGATTATTGTAGGAAGCCTCCATTAAACAATCTACTCAATCTTAATCACGAGCTTTTAATTACTCTACCAGAACTAATCTTGATCTAAAATTACGTGTCTAATAGCGAAAGTAAGTCTAAATGGCACTAACCCTCACCCGTGCAATATTTCGTTACAAATTAAATTTAGAAGGCAATAAAAAAGTCATAAAAGTATCCACCAAACTCACAGCATATGTGTCTAGACCACAACAGAAATTTTCTACTCATAATTGCGCTGGAAGTGGAGAATGTAGACACTACGTTCTGATTCTTTTGACAAAACATCCGAGACGTACGGAAGAATAACATGTTGCTCCTTCCTTGCGAAACATGTAAAAGAAATCTGTTGCTTTTGTTCACACACGAAAACAACACTCAACTAACTCTCAGAAGCTGCAAAATTAGGGGTCGGTTTGACCTCCTTCTTGGCTTGTTTCACTGGAGTTGAACTATTCATTTATCCTGTTGGAGCTTTGCTTCCTAGATTTTATAGGAAAGCTGGAGGTGACTTGTCTATTTCCGTGCTTAGCTCAGCATGTAATGTTAACAATAGTGGAGACCTGGAAACGGAACACGCTTAAAGCTTCTCTATTCAAATTATGTTGGATTTTTTTTCCTACCGACTACTTGTTAGTTCAGTGTCCTTTGGGATGCTCGCAAGAGTGGTCTACATCATTCGTTAAAAAAAGGTTCAAGGTTCAACATGATGTCCTTTTGGAAAAAATGTTATTTGCTTTACATCACATACTGAAAATTTAATGAATAAATTATTAAATATGATTCACATATGGTTGAATGTGTATTTTCATGTTCACGTGAATGGTATGTTAATATAATTTGTGGCAACTATATTAAAGATGATATAAAGGTACTGTTTTTGAAAACAAAAGGGTTGCATTTTTATATGAGATGTGTTTATGTTGTTTCACTGGAGAAGAATTTTCCATCCTAAACAATATGCATATGTTATAAATTAATATATGAAACCCGCTTGGATGAATGCTATGAAAACAGAAAAGTATGTATCACTCAGTATCCTCAACTTTTTCACAAAAAATATTAGATCCGAATTCCACTATAGATCGTAAGTACAGAAGAAAGAATTGAATGTTTAGATATTTGATGTGTCGTTGGCGGGAAAGCAAGTATATGTTAACTAAACATTGAGTTGCCTGAAAATGTCACTTGTGAACAATATAATAAAAGCCTAATATACCCTTTGAATAATTATGCATTGAAATAAATTAAATAAATTGTTGATAATCCAGAAAATGTTCAGGTTTTTACGGTCTGCACACTTAAAAGGTTTAAGGATATATGATCTATACGATATAAGCTGATCTAGCACGATAAAATAATTTTGACAAAAAATTCCTCTTAATTCAAATTGCTATTCAGACACAATGACACACGATAATGACGAGCTGTACTTCATTATCCTGTAAGAAATGTATTGAAAACGTATTGAAAAAGTGGAGGCATGCTGATTGGTTTAAGAAAGTGGGTGGCACTTGAGAAACTCCTGCTCAAAGTGTTAGAAAGATTTTGATAATGTTATTTCTAATTTCTGAAAATTTCCATTTATAATATATTATTTGGTTGCTTTTTTTTAAGATGATCCAGTTAGTCGCCCTATAGAAAACAAGGTTTCCCTTGGTTCAGGTTCTTCAGTTCTTGTGCCAGTTCTTGTTTTGTGTATTCTTGTGCAAGTCCTCTTGTTTTGTGTTATCCAAGTGTCCTTATTCTGTAACGTTAGTGTTCCTCAGCCATGCAAGACATTTTTTTCGGCAGGCTTGGACAATATAGAAGAAATTGTTCTGTGTTTATTTTTTCCTGGTTACAAGCTCAGCAGCTGCCATTTGTTTGGATTCCCATTCGTTCAGCGTGCTGTAGTAGTTGTTTAGCCCTCGTTTTTATAGGGAAAAGACAAAAAGTTATTCCTTTCATTTCAAACTGTATCGGTCTATTTCCAAAGGGTTTCATAGTTTCCTTGTTATTGTTGGCACCGACACCTGACAGTGTTAATTCTGATTGCGTCTTGGCTGGCTGATTCTGCTCTTGCTAGATCAACTTCTCTTTGAATTCCCTCTTAACCACTGTGTTCAGGGAGTTACGTCACTTTTACATTACTCAAGTTGTTTTGGCTTTTAAGGCCTGCCTATAATCCTGCACTATTTATGAAAATACGCTGTCAGTGGAAAGCGCTTGCTGTATGTATGTATTCCTTGTTTACGGGTTTTTGTTATCGGCCCTGTAGCAGCTTTTTGGATTTTAAGCTTGAAGTTTTCTCCAATCATCTTTTCAATGTAAAAAGTGCCGCTGTGACTCTCCGTCTTGAGTCCCTTATGTGTGGTTTCTGAGTTAGATTACTAGTCAAAACAAGGTATTTCACCTTGTTTCCCAAGTTTATGTGCTCTCTATCAGCAGTTGGGGTTGAAATGTTTCCCGGTTTTTGGTGGTTTGTGTAAAGCTTATATCTGCTATTTCATCCTGTATGAAATCCGGTATGAAAAAGTGTAGAGGAGAGGTATGTAGAAGAGCAGAGGTATGAAAATGGGTAGACATACTGTTGTGATTAGCGAAGTGGGTAGGTAAGCATCTCTTAACTGCAGCTCAAAGCTGAAGTCTTATCACCAATTGTGGCACACCTAATTCTGTTTTCAGAGAATTTCTTATCAATGCAGCTGGATTGCAATAACATTGGGAACTAGTGCATTTTCTTTGACGGTATTTATACGTCAGACATTGTCAAACGCTTTCACTATATTTATTTCTCTGGTCGGGAAGTGAAGGTTGCTTACGCCCTGAGCGTGGGACTCCCAGATGCACAATGCTTCCTGACTATCCACTAAACACCATTCCTGTCAACTTGTGAACATAGCCTGGGTTCGTTTGACAGATTATTTCGGGCTAGGTCTCGTGTTCTTGAACCAAGAAACGCCTTCGGATTACAAGGATCTTTTACCACCAGGAAAGAAGAGACGGGAAGGAATTGCTGGTAAAGAGATCCCTCCATCCCCGACACCTCACAGCGCTCCAGTATGACTTTTTTAAGTGTCAGAGGTGTTCCTACTTATTATTCTTTGCGATTTCATTTGGAATAACGGGACTTGTGGACATGTTGTGCCAAGTTCTGGCATCTTCAGTTACCTTTGTTAGCCGTAGTATGTTAGATTGTTGTTTCGGAAAAGTGTAATGATTTCATTAAATCTTCCTACTAATTCTACCTCTCTCTGTCTTTCTCTCCCTCTACTACTTGAAATACTAATATTAACTGTGCGTATAACTAATATTACTGGAAAACGTGATAAGTGTGCTTTCGATTTTAAAGTGTGGTTATGTATATGTTTAACTTCGATGCGTATGAAAAACGTTTATGCTGGCCTTCGGGTGGATTGGTGGAACAAAGTGATCGAATTGTGCGAGTTATTTAATTACTCTAGATCTTCATAAGTATGTTGAGTTCCAATATAAATTTAAAATTTATACAAAATACGACAGTGAATCAATAATTCTTCGTGTAAGAAACTCATTCGAAAGCATGAAGGCTTTTGTTTTTTCAAATTTTGTTTTCGAAAAACGAGAAAAAAAAAAGAATATATTTATTGAATTATTTTGAATTTGTCTGTTTTTTATTTCATTTCTATTTCAATTTTGCCAGTGAATGGGATCTACTTTCATTACGTTTTGACGGTTTCATCAGCTATTGCTATTTTATCCGGTGTTACCTTTTCCTTTCTCTAGCTATATACAGCGCAAAAACTTCTCTCTGACAGTTGTTGACCGATGTCATACAGATGTTTTGAATTTTTACCCCAAAAAATGGCGAGAAGTATGTATGCTCTAATATAATAAACGAAAGAAAATTTATCATTTAAAATAAAACTTCAAGATAAGAGAAGTTTCATTGACTGGGGTAGGAACAGGATTTTTTTCGAAGTGTTGGAGTTGTATATGTATATATAATCTGCAGCCCAACATTGGCTGTTAGCATTAGCAACAGTTGACTTATTATCCAACAGGTTGTGTAGTTTACCGTTAAGTTTGGCCCGTGTCATTTCTGTCGCTACTTCACTTGTGAAAATCTGTGAATGCAAAGCCGAAGAACGTCTCTCCATTATCAAACCTCGTTTGAGTTAAGGGTGCTTGTCACCAAATGAAATTTTGGCTCTCCTAGTCGCATCATTTTACTAGGATGTTGGCATGGATTTTGATTTTAACGTATATATCTTATGTATTGAAATCCTGAACTGTTTCCAGCTTTTCCTCAGGAGATTGATTTCATATGGGTTTGTACAGTTTTCAACTAATTTGAATGTTTGATTTTTCTCTCATTTTTGAATTAGACAGTGACACAATGAGTTCGAAGCTGCGTAGTTTATTTTTGAGCTGGTAACCTACTCTGAGTTTAGTTAGATGCTTGCTTGGGATGTTTCTTATAGGATGTGTACATCCATCCATCCATCCAGATTGACTCAGTCCTTTTGGCGCTAGTGATGCTCAGTTGTGACAATTGGTGATTCTTTTTTAGGTTCCTTTATGGAACAGCTTTTCTGTAGTGAAGATTGACAATTTGACCCCAGTGATGTAGTTTCTTCCCATAAGACGATTTAGGGCTATATTATTCACGTCTAATCTATCACTGTCTTTATTGTCAAAAGTCATGCCGTGTCTCCGTTTTTTGACTTCTCTCAAATAAGTCCGATCCGGTTTTTGTCTATGATTTCCCTTTGAAATTCATGAAAAACTCACCCTGTTTTCCGTTGCATATTTTCCAATATGAGCTCAGTTTTGATTATATTGTTCTGTCTGCTTGTCCACGCTCATGTATGAGAAATACAGGGTCTACCAAGGAAATGTTTTCTAAGTATTATGTCATGAGTGAAATTATTAAATTATCATTCCTCTCATCAGTACAATGAGGTTGTTTTCACACGCAATCCTTCTGAGTTCCTTCACTGACTTTGGTACACTCATGTTTATCCCTAATCCTAAGGTTTGAATATGCATATACTAAGAAGCTCTACCGTTTTTTTTTTTGCTATACAATCGTTAATTTCGTGTGTTTGGATGATTGCTACTATGCTTTCAGTTTTCGAATTATTGGATGGGCTTTAATGTTGAGGAAAGCCACCAGTATTGATTCTTCTTCAAGTCCTGCCCGTTTACCTCACAAGTATTCGGTGGATCATTTTGGTCGCTTCTTCAGACACAGTACTATAAATTTTACGGTGTATGTTTCATATTCCCATATTCTAGAAAGTTTTGGGTTTTTGAAGTGAAACATGCACGCTTTTATGCAACCAAAATGGAAATTTTCCTTGCCGTTGTCTAGTTCAACGGTATCAGACCATTTATAAATAAGTAATGTTTATTTTGACAATAATGTTTGTTTTGCTAACATTCCTGCAAACTTGCTTGATCAGATGTACTTTGTGAGTCCTGATTGGTTTGTATTGGACAGATTCGCATCATGCCTTTTTCCTGATAACGTTCTTCGCAAAATTCATGGAAGTTTTAATAAAGAAAGAAGTCAATGCGACTCGGTAACGAGTCTTATTTATATCTCTTTAGATCTCATCGCCCAGAAAGTGTTGATCTAGAAGGAGTTCGAGACGTTCCTGCTTACTATCTATCACCCCTCAAGTGCCACTAAAGCACACCTATTGACTACTACGAAGATCCTTCGTTTTCTCTGTGAATAATTGGAGATCAGCACATTCATAGCCAAACTATGTTTGCATGGTTGATCCAAACACGTGCGCAGCAGGTCCTGCTGCGGTCGAAGTAAAGGTGATCTGATCGCTAGGTTTGATATTGTAGGATCTCAAAGTTAGTGCCCACAGCAGCAGTAGTGTAGTGCGATCTTTTATTCGACTTCGATAAAATGATTTTATTCGATAAAATTTTTGGCAGCAGCTTTTTGTCGAAATTTCTATGCGATGTATGACCCAAACGGGATGAGTAAAGTTGTCCGGATATTATGATTTCATCCATTTAAAAGTGAGCGGGAAAACACTTTTGAAGAAGAAAAAGTAGAAGACCATCAATTATTACTGATTTTCAGAAAAACTGATGAATCGAAGTTTGACAAATACTGATTCCTTCGATGAACGACGAATTTCTTAGGTATTTTTATGATACGTTATAACAGAGAGCTTGGCCTTCAGGAAGGACTGTCATAGGATGTACCAGATCCTTTTTGAGTTCCGCTGAAAACAAGAAATAGCCTTTCTAAAAAATATGGCAGACCATTATGAAGAAGAAGGAGAATTTTTGTTGAGCGGGATTTTAGGAAGCTATGAAACTTCGATCACGTTTCTGGATTTTGCGCAAATGAAACAGTTAAACGTCTGGACCCATAAAAATTTATCTGTCGAACCAAAAGAAAGCAAGTTTTTCTGACTAGAAACTCATGGTAACCGTGCTTAAGCATACCCTGAGAGATTTGCTAACTGGATTCCTGAAACAATGGACAATGATTAAGACGTACACGCACTTCGAAATGCTGAAAAGCTTAAAAAGGAGTAGAACAATCAAACGCCGTGGTTTGCTGACTTCCGGTACTGCGTTCTTCCACGACAAAGGTGGACATTAGTCTAATCAGGTAAGTAAGGAAATTCTATAGTATTTCTCCTGAAACGCATTGGACCCCCCGTCTTCTAGTCCACACTTGGGTTAGACAAATTCTCATGTTTTCATATTTATTAAAAAGTTATTTGGATCACAGCGCTTTGGCGATGATGAGGAGCTTATCGATGGGAGGTTTTTATACATAAAAATTTCGGAAGCTTGTCAAATATATCAATGGAAATAAAAGTAATTAAGTAATCTTAAAATGTGTATAACACAATTTTCTTTTTTTCTTTTGCAATTTGTAGTCAGCTGGAGGTTATTTTCCGAAAGACTCTGCTTGATGTTATTTAGTTTTTTTATTACTGAGAATGATTAGTGTATCCTCTGACATTTACTGTTCAAAAAAATTAAACAATTGGCAAAAATATTGAATTTATATAATTTATATATAATTTATTGATTATAGTATAAGGGCGATTCCGGTCGTTTACACAAAGGAAAAATGTTTTTTTTTGTCGAAGGGTTTGAATCCAGCATACAATTTCGACTTTACTTTGTGTGAATACATGTGCCCAAAAATTAAGGGTAAATTAAAAAGGCTATGATATTCTAAATTGCGGTCGAACAAATGATATCAGTTTATTTTGAATTAGATTTTGAACAAAAGAGGAACTTATCTATTGATAGAGAGAATTAAAACAATGATTTCCATTTCTTTGTATTGCATTTGCTTCTGACCATTGTAATTCGCTTTGTTCGTTTTATTCCATCATTCGCCACTACATATGAAAATACCATCTTGTCTCAGAAGCAAATCATTTACAGCACAATCATCTCCAGGTAACATCTTGATTAAATTCTTTCTATGACCTTTATCAAAGATCCTGCATCCACGATGTGCTGGTCAGCAGATATTATTAAGCTCTAACATACAGTTCTTATGGTAGCCAGTATCTAGTTTTCATTCCTTTTGTTGTAGCGTATGTGATTCCGTCAGCGCTGGAAATGTTGTCTTGTTAACGGTAACTGAATGTCCATCAACATGCCAGTCTGAAAACGCTAGGACATTTCAGATTTTTGTTTGTGACAGAAAAATAAGTAAAAGTCTTTTATTTACTTGATTTGGTAGGAAGAATTTATTTGTATAGATTAAATAATAGCAATGCAAAGTCAGGAAAATTTCTTTATGCTATTGAGTTCAATATTTTTTTATATATATGCTCGTGAGGAATATTGGGGATAACCGTAATTAGATGTTATCCTGGCACTGAAATGGAGCTATGTAGACTTTTTGCCATATTATAAATGAGTTATTTTAATCAAATTTTGAGATCTTTCGGTTATAAAGTACAGTTTAGAAACTTCGTCCAATAACTTGGCTCCATTTGTCAAAGTTTCTTAAGCTAATAGTTTCTGAGAGCAATTGCGTATGCCTATGTGTGTGGAAAGGAAGGTGTTCTAGTGGAGTCCTAGAGTTCACTTTTATTGTATAGCATTTGAATACACTTGTCAAACAAATATCTCTTTCTACTCATTGTAAGGAAATCAATCTATTCAATTTCTTGAAAGGAAAAATCATACCGTGTCCTTGCGTCATTGCTGATTAGCACATTTGATCTCATTTTGACGTAATTTCGTTGTCCACAAATCATTTCCGTTCATCTTTCTTAACTGAGTACCTAATTAGTGATTAACTTTATACACTATAAAATAAATTCATTATATATATCCTTATGATAATTATTTCATTATGTTAACAATATATTGTTTGGATTGTCTTTATAATTACGAGTGATTATTGATAATAAACGTATCAACAAATATTCCCCCCTTGTTTGCGATAATTTTCGAAAAGAAAAACTTAATCATAGTAGTCCAGTTTTTTAATATGAGAGAATAATTAAAAATAATTTTTATCCCATTTCTTTTAACAAGAAAAGATGAACCAAAAGCAGATTCATTTATTGAGAGAACATTCTAATAATCTTAAAGCTTTGAAAATCATTTTAATTTTCCAATAAAGCCTGATATAGTTTGATTAAAATGTAAAGAAATAAAGTGTTTAAAGGTTATTTTTTAAGACGCACAGATCTTTACTTGGCAACACTTTTTAATGCTGTGTCTGGTGTGACAACTGTCATGTATTTTATGGTTAGTTTGGTTTGCCGTTTTATCATGAATAGGTTGTCACCTGAACAATGTCTGCAAATTGTGCAAATTTATTTCGAAAAAAACGGTTCTGTTCGAGATATTAATCGTGCGCTATGTCAATTTTATGGTCGACGTAATCGTCCATCAGAACACTAAGTTCTGACTTAGCAGCACGTTTACTCTAACTGGTAATACACATCCATCTAAAAGTCTTACAGTGCGGAATGAAGAAACCATAGAAGCTTTAGAGTTTAGACCCAAATAAATTCACATGGTAACGTGCTCAAAAATTAAAACTGTGTCGATCCACATTATGGAAAATTATACGGAAGGTTCTTGTTTTTCGGGCTAACAAATCCACCTTATGCAGAAATTGACCATTGTGCATTTCGAAGATGCGGTGTATGGGCCCAAGTTGTTGCCAATACTGGATTTTATAAGAAAATGTTGTTTGGCGATGAGGCTCATTTCTGGTTGACCGTCAACAAACAAAACCAATGCGTTTGTAGTGATGTGCAACCTTCACCCCAGCCGTGGTGAAGATTGTTCTTATGTCCAAAGTCATATTTGAATTAAAAATGACAGAGATTTATCTTTCGATCAAACCCAATTTTATGGCAATCAAAAAAACAGTTTACCCGTATTTTATTTAATTTCAAAATTCTCTATTTTTTACGAAACACTCTATAGGTGACAAAAAATGTAAAAAAAGTAAAGTAAGTAGGTCTGTTGGACTAAAAGAATCAAAAATTTCAATCTGATTATGCAGTCCTAGAGTCACTGGTACTTTTAAGTTTTGATTCGCTTGTTGAGCCCCAATTTCTTATTTCAAAAGTATCGATTTTATTATGTGTTCGCTTTGTGTTTGTACTCAAGATCATTTTTCTTAAATAAAAACAAAACTTGATCTCTAAATTCGACAGGCATTTCAAAGAAAGGGATAGAGCAAGTGAGACCAGATTTACAACTGTACTGTGTCTTTTACTTGAACGATTTAATGCGATTGTAAGGAGAAAGCGTTTAGCAATTCAAATTAAATCTCAGAGATCCAAAAATTTGGTCTAATTGAGGTCTAATTAAGTGATGGAAACTTTGTTTTTTTTTCATGAATGGTCAAGATTATGGGTGTGTTGTGGTCAATATTAAGGTGTGTTCGTAAGCTAATATTCGATAGTGCTTCTTTGAAAACTTGATTATTGGTAGTTGTCTATCTTTTAAGCAGCTCATCAGCGTAAACGTCTTCGATAAATGAGTGAGCCAGTTGAAGAGAGCCTGATCCTTGTATCCTGTTTCGGAGGCTATGGTAGGAGGTTCGAGAAACTTTAATGCGAAGGAACTTCCCATGTATCCAGAAAAGAATGTGTTAGTTTGTTAGGTGAATGTGTGTATGAATGTGTGTTAGTGTGTAGTGAATCTTCCTACAAAAGCATTAAAGTCAACAACTTTCATAAGATGAACTTCGGCATTGAAAAGGGTATGCAGGCCTTGCTGAAGGTCCTTAATAAGAACTTAATAAAATTTTCGTTGTTTTACAAAGTATCTAAGTTCACCAAATTTTGAAGCAAGGAATTCACATTGCGTGTCAGTATAGACACATTGTAAACACAAGCAGCTGGAATACTCTAGGGTAACTTCCCACAGAAAGAGACAAAAAAAGCATAAGTACATTTGTATATATATTCCTTTTCAAGCAAACGCTTTGAGAGTGGTAAGAGACAGAGAAAATTTACTAATCAAAATAAAATTTCATTTAATTCGGTTGTTTATCGCTGTTTATGCTTGCACTATAGTAAAGTTTCACGAGTTAGAGTATTGGATGCTAAGTAAGGATTTCTCTGTGAGTCTTGTGTAAGTGATTTTAAGATATTTATCAAGCGGATGTTCGTTGTGTGTTTTTCGTATTAATTTATGCGAACAAATTTTTTGGAATATATTTTATGGTTCCCGGACAACCTTCATAGTTACAATAATTTCCCATTGGGCTCCACGTAAATTACATGATTAGTTTGCGTGAAGATTAAATATAAATGCAAATATATTTAATCCATTTATTTTCCTGTATCAAGTGCAAAATATATCAGTAATACAGAGGAAAGACGTTTCTTTCTATTCCAGAAGCTTGATATGATTGTTTATTTTGATTGTTTAGTTTCATCATAGTGTGATAGCTTGAACTAAATTTCAATTGAGCGATTAAAGTTGGTGACTTTGTTCTTCGTAGGAGTTAGTTACATATTTTCAACAGCCATTGTTTCCTTGGTCTCCTGTAGAAATTTATCAAATTTTTATTGGTAAATATATGAAGCAACATCCGGGCTTTTTCAGACTTATGGAAAGCTAAATGATAATTTATATGACCTTGTATGGAGCGAAAGTGTGTCCTTCTTGTCATATTTTTGAGCTTTTCGTCGCACTTCCAATAATTTCCAGTAAGTGAACCCTGCTTCAAAATGGAATTGAAGTCAACCCGCTTAGCAATAATATAAAGAATCTTAATAGGTTAGCGAGACCGTCCGCATATTGGTTGTGAATGATGTGTGATCTTCATCTTTTCTTCATCTCGCGTCATACCTTTTCCTAAGCCAGAAAAACGCAGCTGCCCTATGAAACCTATTTTAAAAGACTTCAGATTGAAAGTTAGATATTTTTATGTATTTTTACGTTGACTTCAATACTGATGATGATGTAAATTGCGAAAACTGTCATAGGATACAATTATTCAACGATGCCTCTATCCTTTTTATGCTCATACATAGGTATGTCAGGCTGGTCATAGGTATCTCAGGCTGGCGTTCGAATCCTAAAAATCGAGTTCTAACCCCAAAAAGTGCTTTGGAAAAGAGTTTGAATGGTGAATGAACCTTAATGAATACGAGAATTGTGAAAGAGAAAATGAGAAAATTCCCTACAATAATAAATTGATTAATCCTCATAACAGCCCATCTATGAAGTGTATGAGAATAGATATGAGACTGACTTTTCATTTGTATTAGTCTTTCTCAGACAACAATAATGCCCACTTCAAATTAGCTCCTTTGGGCTTACCCTTTGTTTCCTCTCTTAGTAGTAGCGCTGGATATCTTCAACTGGTATGGCTTGTAAGTGGTTGCAGACAGTCTTTTAAATGCTCTCCAGAGTTTCAAAATGACGTTCTTTCAAGATATGTTTCAATTTCGGGAAAAGGAAACATTCACAATAGCTCACATCATGTTGATAGTCGGGTTGAGCAATAACACAGATACGTTCCATGGTCAAAAGTTCATTGATGGAACTGGCCATGTAACAAGGGGCGTGGTCGTGGTGATCATCCACTAGTCTTACACGTATTACACTTTTCCTGAGCTATAAAAGGACACTTTTGTCTACGCTTTATTGATAGTTTGTCCTGGCTGAACAAATTCTATGTGGACGATACTTACCCAGTGTATACAAAAAACAAAAAAGCGTGGTTTTAATGTTTGATTTGTTCATGAAACAATTTTTACATCGCTGAAATGACGTAGTGCGCCACTCTTTATTTGCCACTTTGTTCCTGGATTTTACTCAAATATCCAGGATCCGTCACTTTGTAATTACCCAGTTGAAGAATTATGGGCTGTTGTCAACACTTGTATTAAGATCAATGCAAATATTTCTTCGACTGTCTTTCTGTTCCGTTGTAGAATTTTTCGGCACCATTATGGCGCACATATCTTGGATGCGCTAATTGTCTTACGACAATCTAATCGTTATAAACTTTGCTGCTCGTCAAAAGTGTTCAAGTGGAAACGTTTACACACCATGTTTATTGTTAAACAGTAGTCTCATCTCACAAGACCCCTCAAATTCCCCTTCAAAGTTTTCCTCAGTTTTTGAAGTTGAATGTTTGCCTCAGCAAGGTAGATCTTCAAGGACTTCTCAGCACTCATTAATTGATTCATGCCAGCGACAATAGTAAAGAAAAGTAATGCCATATAAATAAGCAATATGGTTCATAGGCCTGTTTCAATTTTTCAAAAGTCAGACTGGTGGTTTCACCAACACTAACACCAAACATGATCGAACAACGTTGCAATTAATCCGAAACTCCATTTTGTAACACACAACAAAAACACATGTACTCTGATAGTGCTATCAAAAAATATGTCTTATTTGAATGGTGCTGAGACTTGGACTGAGAAAGTGTTAAAGATAAACAAACTAGGTTGATACAATCTGGTGGACTCAACGTTGCCATATCGCCAACAGTGTTGCCAATCTCATTATTTTTCTCTCGCACCTCGCATCTATTTACGTAAGACTCACATGCAAGATGTAGGCGATAACCAAAGCACCTCTGATAGTTGGACTATAGGGAATCTTTCAGGGATTAGATCGAGAAATAGGAAGACGAAAGCATTCCATTAGTATATACAGCACTAAGACTCTCGGATGGCTTGTAGCAGACCGAGATAGTCAAATACAAGTATATTTGGATGTGTATAGAAACGCTTTCAGATCGGTATTCTTTTTTCGCTCATAAATGACGTACAGTTTACCAATGCAATTAAACTTATACTTATTTTGGTTGAATACCATTATATCGAAGTGTTTGTTGGACGCGTTAACAGTGGTTGTTGGTACGCCTTGGTGCTGACTTCAGGATTGTCAAAGTGACTTTTCTAAGCGATTAGGGATCGACATATGTTATCATGTTGCGGATGATTATGATAAGGTATGTGTTTATTCGATAAACGACAAACGTCGCTCAGGTTAAAGTTCCAGATACTAAAGTTCTGTATGTGAGTTCTGAAAACGTCTGAGTTTAGTTAATTCAATTAAGATTCTGCAATTGCATTGAAGAAGAATGGAATGTGTATTTTACTACGCATCGTTAGTCAATCGAGAATAATATTTTAAAGCAGTAACACGTGGTGTTCATCCAATTTATAATAATCAGTTGTCTGTACCTGAGAAGTAATTGATCAAAATATTCATTAAATACGACGAGCAGAGTTGAGCGAAGGACACTGAGTTTTGTTTTGTTGACACAAATTTGGTACCAACCATACCAAGTCCATGAATCATATATGAGCAAATTTATAGGTGATTCTAAGAAAATTATTCAAATGGCTTAGAATCACTTATAAATTTGCTCATATATACATACATGGTATGGTTGGTACAAAAATTTCGTCACTTATCATGTGTAAGACGTTGGACAGAATTGTTAGTATATGCTTGGAGAAAATTTTCAATATATTCTCCATTCTTGTACAAAGCGGCAACCACTTAAGTGCTATGGTATCGAACGCTTAGTTGTGAGTCAATACACTCACTAATAAGGAAGAAAACAACAAAACTTTCCATGGAATCCTTCGATGTTCAAATAAATGTTTGGTTGTGCTTCGTAGCGTCCATAAAAACTGATTTCATTGGAAAACTGCTAGGGTATCTCTGCATTTGCTTATGTTTTCCTTGAATCAGGAAGCTCAAGTGAAGTTATAGCTCATGACTACAAAGTTCAGTGGTTGTAATTCAATGCTATTGGATGATTATATCAAGTACAGTAAATAGAATTTATGTTTGTCGGAAAACTGAAACAATCCTTAAAGGATTATTTCATTAATTAATGACGATGCTCTTACTGAATTATTTATATCGGAAAATTTCACGTTGGATAAATATTTCCTGTAGGAGATTTAATGGGCGCATTGAACAATTTGATTAAAGACTTGAACAATAAGGTTCTAACTAAGGCGGTGAGTAGTCTAAACTCACACCTATGCTACAGTTTAACAAAGTATACATACCCCTCTATAGTTCACGATTTCTCGCGGATAAAGCCTTGTGGAATAAAACTACATAAACTTAAGGCATCTTTAGTTTAAAGTGTTATAAATAATATAAAAATAATAAAGAAAGTAATTTGGTTTGTTTTTTGTTTATCCTTTTAACCATGTGGTAGATAGATAGATAGCACTACATTTTTCGTCATTTCTGGTGGAATCTTAAATCACTCGTGCATGAATGCGTTTTTGAGATATTTCTTCCTTTTAAGCCCATGACTTTCTACGGTCCTAATAATCCCATGCATGTCTTATGGGATTTAAGTCGGGTTATGTTGGTTTCGGACATTATAACACAACCACTCCTTTACAATTCTTGATGGGTGTTTGTAATCTTCGTCTTATTCATCATTCTTCTTCTTCTAATGCCAATTTGATGGTAGATTGTTTTAAATTCTCTTGGATCTCTCTCTAAAAGGATTCGTCATCATTTATGCGTAATTAAGCAAAGTTGAGTATTTTTCTGTTAATTAACGTCTCTTATGTAAGGTTTTTTTTGTAGGATTCGACAATGGAAACCACTTTTCTGCAGGACATTTCGAATTGTTTGTAGATAGACGCTTGTACCGGCTTTTTCCACCATTTTCTCCCATTCTCAAGCCATGGTTTTTCCTAGCCTAGGATTTTCCGTCTTATTCGTTCTTTTTCACATTTCATAAGCTGACTTAACTATGTGGTCGGCTACTATTACGTTTATCTCCCAAAGATGTGTTGTTTGCTAATAGTTTCTTAAAAGTTTTAATAAACACATCGTTTACGGGAAACTAAAAATTGCCATACGCACTGTTTTTTTTAGTAAAACGTGGGAAACAACTATTGTTAGCGGAACACGAAAGGTCTAATTTTTGCCCAAAATCCTGAAAAAAGTCTTGCTTTATGCTACGATTTGGCGGTAAAATGCCTAACTGCATAGTGTTAATACCACAATACCATAATACCACGGCAGACTAACTCTAATGTTATCCATGATTTTCCAACTATCACATTATGATTTTCGATATTTTCTCGATCTAACTATTTGCTCGTGAATTTCAAATGAAATTTCCTTCAATTTCGGATTCTTTGTTTTCTTTAATGCAATCATGTATAAAGTTCAATGCAAACACTCCCGATCCGTGAAAACTACAGATAAAAGACCTCTTCTAAATTGTATACAAATAATTGCCATTCTACCGTTACAAATCCTTAGAATAATAACACTCAACACACCTAATAATCAATGCATTTTCTTGTGTTGCCATATGTTTACTTTTTTTGTGTTGTTAAAGATTTTTGTATTAATTTCGATAAGTAAGGAAATAATTATATTTGTTTTATTTTTCTGGAATGGTTGTATTTTTTGATGAAATTTTATTCTGCATTGCACTTTGAATGAGAAATCGCCGATATCGTGAGGCATGTATATTTTCGTTGGGAATCGTGTATGATATTGATAAGTTGGCTTGGTCTATACCATACGTAAACGGGCTCGCCGAGTTCAACGTAACGTCACGCTTATATGGGATTAAGTATTAATAGGCCCGATAACGGGACATACGTATATAGTCACATACGTATAGTCACGGGACATACCTGGTAGTCCCTTCCTTTGATTGCACAACTGGCCTATCGAAAAGTGCAATTTTTTTCTCTTCCTGGTAATTTCAACAAGACTAACTGTTACCTTTTCACTACCCCACTTCTTTACAATGGAGCTTAGGACCGGTTTCAGTGAAATTAAGCTGCTTGTATCCCATTGCAATACGTTTTTTATGCTCCGTTATGAACATTTTGAAGCACAAGGCGTCAACCTTAACTACAACAAAGCAGTTTTCTTACTGACGCCTTTTAATCTGTATAAATCTGTTTTATACTCGTTCATTGTTGATGAGCAGAATGCTCAACACATTGCATCTGTATTGTGTTGAATACAATATTTAACTGTAAAATTTTGAATAACTTGTAGATTGTGAGGTGGATTGAAATACATCTTACTGTGCATACAAGGTAAAAATTAGTTGGATTAGTTTTAAATCCACCTGGCCGCAAAGAGTTACGAAGAAACAAAAAACCTGAGGTTCACAAGTTTAAATCGGTGGTCGAAGGCACAACCACCTAATACCGTTCATACATATACCATCTGAAATTACTACGCACAAAATTAAACTCAACAGGGAACGATTCCAATTTGTGATTAACATCCACATCAACTTATGTATTCATGGTATTCCGAACATTATAATGTTTCGTCAAACCAGTCATGCTGTACCGCATATTTGACAGGATTAATCCATTGACCTGCATTTCATCAACCCCACGCGGTATTCGTTCTAACAATTAAGAATTTCGTAAGCACGAAATGGCACACAAACAAGAATGTGTTTTCCAATAAACTCAAGGATATACCGTGAAACCATAAACACTTGTAATCTTGGGAATATAACCACAAGCCTCAAGCGATTCAGGGAAATCCAATGATGAAATGAAAATATAATCAACAATTTTATTTTCTTTTTCGTCGCCATGAAATTTTTGAATGTAAATGAATTGTACCATCTTATTGCACTCTGGTGGATGTAATGACATTCATCTCGTTGATACATTCATTAGGTGGTATGCTAATCGTTGAGTGGGTGGTAAGTTAGGGGTTTGTGGAAAACTATTATTTGATATTCAACTGCATCGAAGAATAAGTACATTAAACGTACCCATAGCCTATGAAGTTAGTGGTACGTGAACCTACTCATTCTCATGTCATAGCATTATCCTTAATTAAATATTCAAACCATTTCCATGAAATCAAAGCGCTTATGAGAAGACGATTTTAATTTGATGCCATTTTAATTTCATCACTGCATTTCAGCTATCAAATCAGCGAACCAAACTTTCAAGCCACATACCCACATTTCATACCCACAAGCCAATGATGTCTAAATGCCAAGTACAATAAAAAATTTGCTCGTCCTTTTTTTAAAGCACATGGGTTAGACATTGAAGGTTGTTGATCTGTAAATGATTCGTGATGTCACTGCTCTCGTCCTTTTAGCAATGGAATTAAAAATTGCTAACTTTTGTCATTTTTAGACAGTGTTGGCATGTTTTACGTTACCGAGCTACTACTCCTCATCAATATAGTGTTCATGTCATCCTTTAACATTACCAATTCCTGTTTGTAGAGTGTAGCTACTAAATACATACGTCACAAAACCCACAGGTTTAAAAGTTAATACAGTTTGGAGCTGATATAAGCTTTACATAAAACAGAATCCTAGGCTGAATTTGTGTTCCTTTAATAGGAACCTACGCGAAACGAGTAAATATTTTACAAAATGTTTTTCAATGTAGCCTGACGTGTTGGGTTGCCTCAAGCACGTAAACACCAATATATTTTGGTAAACCTACGTGAAATCATAATCGAATCCATGGCAACACGTTGTGCACAGTTCCTTTCGCAAATTTGATATTTGAATTTCAAATTTAAGTGTATTTGAAAATAATCAAGCTTCGTCGGTGCGAATATGAGTGCCACATAGCAGAAGTGAATGCAAAAGATGTTATCATTATCTTCATGCCTTTTGTATCATGAATATTTGATAAATCCATGAATGTATGACAAACCTGAGATAATTTTGACACATCTACGACTTGTCCAACGCTAAGTTGTCTAACTTAACTAAGTTTCACAAAAAAATTTTTTTTTTAAACTTATTATCATATTATTGTAGCGAAGCGAGGACTGTTTACACCCTGATTGCGGGATTCCCAGACGCATGATACTTCCAGACTAACTACGAAACATCTCGCTGTCAACCTGACAACCTTGTTTGGCCGTGCTATGATTTCACAAAAAAAAGAAAGAAAAACCCAAGTCCTTATTGACGGGTTTCTCACTTCCATTCCTAGGCACAATCGTAGTCATAATTCAATTGACATGATTGGCAAAAATACTGCGAAAAGAAGTATGCAGCCATGTCTCTCCCATAAAGATATCATTTCCTACTGTTCTGAAAATTTGAGTTTCAATAAAGCAATACTCAAAATCTATACCTCACAGCTCACGAGGATAATTTTATTCGAAGACCATTTCGAAGATCATTTAGAGCGAAGAGTGAAAATTGAAACGATTATTGCCAAACTTATTGCTATTGCAAGAAGGAAGTTTCGGAATATATATATAATCATATATAATATAAAATCATAGATAAAGTACTGTCAAACTAAACATTACTTAATTTTTGACATCATCGAAATGCGATTTGTGCAGGTATCAGAAGTTTAACAATTATTTGTTATGACTGTTGTGGTAGTTACTGTTATGTTTATGACGTCTTAGCATAGACTGTACTAATTGTTGACATAGTTGCATTGAAATTTCTGACCACTTTTTTTGAATTATTTCTCAGAGTTGTGATTTTTTTTGGATACATCTTTCAGATCATTCCATAAATTTTCAATCGAATTAAGGTCCGCCGATTGAGAAGGCCAAGACAATACTGGAATTTTGTGATCTTTGAAAAAGGTTTCCGCCTTACCCGACTTATGTTTCAGGTCATTGTTTTAACCACTTTAAGGGCATATTATTCTTAGTGAAGGATAGACAGGTCACAGGTCAGGTCAGGTCACAGGTCAAAACCACTTTAAGGGCATATTATCCTTAGTGAAGGATAGCATTGTATTCACGCGGATGTTGACATACACGTGTTGGTTCAAGTTCCCATTAATCAAGTAAATAGGACCAACTCCGCACCAAATATATGCTCCTCATAATTTACCATTATCAATGTCATGTTTCACGGTTTATCTTGTATACTTTGAAGCAAAACACCGGAGATCCCAGGAGACAGCGTCTGCCATCAAAACCAATAAAATTTATTTTGGTTTTCTCGCTACATAAGATGTTCCTCTATTTCTTAATAGCTACGTTGCTTCAATTTTCGTGGCTTTTTGCAAATTCCAACCTCTTTCTGACCCTGATAAGAGACATAAAGTACTTTGTTTCAATTTTGCGATTCTTTAATTTTTGAATTCGATTTTCGACCATAATCGTTCGGTCTTCTTCAGTGACTTAACTGACAGATTATAGCTACATTGCTATTTTCAGTCTTAAGCCATAATGACAGATAAATTCAGCGTAGCTGGTGAAGAACAGAATCAGCTCTCGAAAACTTAGTTTATATGGTCAACGTGGCTCTATTTTTAAGCCCATCATGGTATATCTTGCAATTAAGGATTATAATATCACGATACCGAGAAGTATTTGCAGTTGTTGAACGATCAGCTACTATTATCAAAAAGAAGTAAGGCCCAATGATGCTTCCAGCTCAAAATCCGCATCAAAGAGTGTCACATTGCGAATACGTGTTTTCCTAGACAATCTCTCGTTGAGTAACTGGTTGTTCTCGATGAAACTTCTCTTCGTTGCGTGGTCAGTGATGCTGTTGATTTGACTAAATCACGAATACGGGAAGATGCAGACCTTCCGTCAAAATTCAATGACGTTATCTCTCAATGTCAACTTGTTGACTATGTGGTATAATTGATGTTCCTGTGCTTTTTGCAACACTTTTACGAACTTTTAAGATATTTCGTCACCAATGACTTGTTTAAGGACAGCCAGAGTCAGAGAGATCATCAACCTCTCCACTCTTCCGAATTTTTTTAAAACTTTTTCTCGCCATTCACGTATTTGTAGCACACGTTCGATCTAATTCTGTCGGAAAATTGCGAACTGTAGCTGTTCAACTAACTGTTGCTTTTTCATGTTTTTTTATTATCCTCAACAAGGAAAAGAATATTGTTCTTTTGTGGACTGCTCCATTTTTATTAATCCTAAACTGTTAATTGCTTAGATATTTTTTCTCTTTCTCGCATGATGTTTTCTCATGGGATGGTTTAATTTTTTTGTAGCCGGATCATTTCGTCGTTCTCCGTCTCTTGCTTCGATTCGTCCATGTGAACGTTTCGGCGGGGCACCATCATCGGTGTGATGTTCCGTCGATGTCAAGTGGCGTTAGTTATAGCTTCTTTGTTTATGCAAACAGGTAGGCGTCCTTATATACAGACAGGAAAAAGCCCGTAATCTTCTTTTTTGAGGGGGCTTTATGACTTCGTTGATTATGTGTCCCTTGAAGTTTTCTAGTGCTTTCAACCGTCATCGTTTATGCTGTACATGTAGTATTTTCACTGTTTCCTTGAAGCGAGTTGGTATACATTTGTTGTCAGTATTGTGGTCTGCGAATTTGGACTCAGTTGTCGTGTCCGGTTTCCGTAGCCTTTTGTTGTAGTCCCTCATGTGTTCCCGAAGTCTTGTCCTTATTTTCCGTCCAGATTGATCGATGTAGCTGTGTTGGTATGCACAGGTTAATTTGTAAACACCCTGTTTGTCCAACAGGTCCTCTTGATTTATGTTCGAAGTATTTATACCAAATTGGCTCCCTTTTTTGAAAGCAGTGTTGATGTTTTTTCTTCAATAACTTCGCCAATTTGTGTGCTGTTTTTCCAGTGTATGTAATTCTTTTGGTGTTGTGGTTTCTGAACTGGTGTCTTGTTTGCCTATTATTTCATGGTTCACGTCTCTGTTTAGCTCATGTCTAAAGACTAATTAATTTTGAAAGTTAATTCGCTGTTGAGAGAAGTAGCGTATCATTATTATCATTTTGTTAAGAAGTTACCGGAGATGTATGATAAATGTAATGATATCAGCATCACTGCGGGTGATCTGGCAACGTTGTATCTTTTAGGCTGTATTGATAAAGTCAGTTTATTCCTTTGTTTTCCTCTTTCTCAGTCTCAGCACCGTACAGCTAACACATTATTTTTGACAGCACTATCAGTGAACTTGTATTTATGTTGTGTGCTACTAAAATGGGATACCGGTACTTCAAGCGACGTAATGCGATCCCGCGAGTGTCACTTTGTAATAGTTGAAACAGGACTATGGTGAACTTCGCGAATTCGTGTGACGCCAGGAATTGTAGACAAGCGTAGCTTGTCATGGTAATGGCAATGTCCCGTCATTCGTTCAATTACATCACTGAATTTAAGGCTTCATTACTCACTTTTTTCTCATCCCTCTATTCATCTGATTTAAGTCGTGACTTTATCGCTTCCTTGAAACTAAACCGTCTCTTGAAAAGACGACATTTTGAAACTCTGGGGACGTTCAAAAGACAGTAGCTGATTTGTTAAAAGCTGTATCAGTTGAAGACATCTAGCGTTGCTAGAAAACGTAGGAACAACGACTTTGCCGGTGTTCAGCTTTCCAAGGTAACTATTTTGAAGGGGATACTTTAAAGAAATACTTTAAAATGAAAAATAAGCTTCATTGCTTTTCTCACACACTTTGTATGGTATATTTTGTTCTTATACTGACAGATTGTTCGTCCAAATATTTTTTCGCAAGGAAATTCAAATATATCTCCAGGATTCCGTCCGGGAGGCTGGGGATAGATGTTTTAGATTGTTGTGGTTTCTGTGCATGAAGGTCATACTTATTGAATTGCATATGTTACTATTCACAACGCACTTGTAAATAAGTTTGTTTATTGCGGGATAGTATAAGTTTTTCAGGATTTGTACGTTGTTTGGTTAGAATGGATTCTTTTTCAGCCGACGATGTTGTATACCCTGTAATTTATTGTTTTCGTTCGCTGGATTCTGAACAATTCCTTGCTTGATTGGAACTCTAAAGGTTGAACAATTTTCCTATTAGACTTCTTGACTGCAAAGGTGGTATTCACTGTACTGATTTGAATCCTGACGACTAGAAGTAATATTATCAAACTGTAGAGTTCGAAGCAGGCAAGAAATTGGTCAGAACTTATTTCAAATTAGTGCTTAGATTCTTAGATTCTAGGGCTTAGATTAGAATCTTAGATAGATTCCTTTTTTATATTTATACCTTGGACATAATGTCTATGATGCCTAAGGTTAGCAAAAACATAAACTCAGCTCAGAATTTTTACCTAAGCCCAGGTCCTTGACTGATAGTTTTGGTTCAATCAATTTACCCTCGACACTAACCGTTCTTACTCTAGATATATGCACCATTGTCAGGATCATGTATCCAGGATAAGGTTGAGACTATTGAATGATCGAGTCGTTTTTATTTCTGATAATCTTTGGCGGTGTTGGTGTCTGCAATCCTTAGGGCATAGATTTTATTGTAATCTAAACTATAGTTTGAACGACCTCACTTTGGTATGATACAAAGGAAGTTGATACAGTCCGAAATTTAAGCTCTTGTCTTTAACTACATTTCCTGATGTTAAATTACGTTTAAATATGTCTGGAGCCGATCTTTATATCTTTTTCCAGTACATTTATGTCTTAAAATATTATTCAAATTAAAATCTTGGTGAATTTATCTCCATGAAGCGGTATCATATCAAAGATGTAATAATTTTTTGTTTTAATAAATTGGAAACGAATAAATTATTTAAGTTTTTAAATTGTTCTGCTCTTTCCAACGGATTCGTACGTTTCATTTATTGGACTGAAATCAGTAAGTTAAATACAGTTTTATGTCGTGATTTTTGCATCATATCCTTATAATTCTCAATCTCGTTATAGCACTAACGAATTCTTCCCAGTACTCAATATGAGCACAATATTGCCAATGAAAGCACAAATGTGAGTGCCAAAATCAATCATTCTCAATTAGGATGATTTATGCATGTGTTCGTTGGGATTTGAATTGATTCATTTCGGAAATTATCTTTATGTTAGTTTGGTCTCGTCTGTTGAATTATGTGAATATACTTTCTTGGCACTTATAGCGGTTGGCTGGGCATTTTCATTTGCCTTAAGGATGGTAAGGATATGTACATTTAGACTTAAATATACATTAATATTTAATAGTGCTTTGATGTTTCATTATCGTTGAATGTATTTGGGGTTTGTGAATAGACGTTATATTGGCATGAAAATTTATTCGATGGAAGAAGAAGTTGGAAATTGAAGAAATTCAGAAATTGGATCTCTATTTAATTCAAATATTTTAAGGTTTTCGCTTTGAGTACTATTGATGAAAATAATTAGAAGCTAATATAAGGAAATATATAATGTTTTTTTTGAAGTGAAAACTTCTTTAGCGGCGTTGTACACTTTTTTTGTAATGGGTAAAAAATGTTAAACTCGCGTCAGGACACGTGACCTGATCGAAAATTCGTAAGACGGATGGAGAGTAGACAGCTGGCGTGGCGTAGGAAAGGGAGTATGCCCCTCTCTTTCTACGGCGCGGCGAAAATGTATGCCTGCGCCGGCTGTTTCGTTTAGGCGGCGCAGGGCGCTTGCGCGAATGTTCGTGTGCGTTTATGTGACAGCGTGCCACGCGTATCCATGGATGGTGACAGCTGATGGCTCGACCACCTGTGTAGTGGCCACACTGTTGTTTATTCGTGAAATTCGTGTATGTAAAGTGTTTAAAATATGGAAATTGAACAAAGTGCATCTATTAATGAAAAAAGTGACGAAGAAATAGCGAAAGAAAATGAGTAAGTACTTTATAAATATACTAGATGAAAATTTAATTAATTTTCATTTTTTAATTAATATAATTTCATTTTATTATTGAGGTTAGGTTAGGTTTAATTAATTTTCATTTATTAATTAATGTAATTTTATTATCAAGATTAGGTTTCGATCGAGTCTACCGTAGTGCTTGACGAAATTATTAATATAGATACATATGTACTTACACATTATAGATGTAATATTTGTAATATGTTTATACTTTATAGCATTAACCTATATTTTCATAACGTTACAATAAGCACATGTGCGGTATAGGTTTACCAAACAAATAATTTCGAATGAAAATAAATGAAATAAGATAATAATAAATAATCTCCGTTTTTTAGAGAAAGAAAAAAAAAACGATAGTGAAAAAGTCGTCGAAATTATGGATGGAAGTTGATTTTTCTGAGGGATAAACTTTTTAATGTAATATAAATTGTCATGTTTGTGTACGATAGCGCAATAAATAAATATTGTATTCTACCACATAAAAGATAGTACTTTTATTCTGATAATTAAAGCAATTCATGCAAAATTATTCCATAACCATTCCAAAATATCCAAAACGCATAACGTTAATACTTAAGTTTTCACTTCTGCCGGCCCTCCCGGAGTGCATCCCGTTTTTTATTCTCAAAAGTTTAAACTTCCCGCAAAGGACACCACCATGGAACCTTAAGTGCCATAAAAGAAGCTTACACGCGTACCCATAAAAATCTTTTGGAATCCGCCTGCCAGAGAGTCATGGAAAGCCGCTGGCAACAGTAAGCCTTTCCTCAATAGATGGGATTTTGAAAAATTTAAAGGTTGTGTTACAATATCTAGATAAATTTGTTTTCTGGAAACCTTGCCCGACAATTTTTGAAACGTAGAAATGTAAATATAGGGATATTAGTAAAGAATCATTTTTATATATGATTGATTTGATTGAATCCTTTGCGGGAGGTTTAAACTTTTGAGGGAGCGTTTTGCGTTACATTGTCGGTCGCCTTGGCTTGGCTACCGATTTTCGGTCATGGCTCTTTTTTCTCGGTCGATCCTTCTATTGTATACCAATTCGATCTGCAATCATGAACTATCCTAACCGACCATTTGAATTTAGTACTTATCGCTCATGTGACTATTTGTTTACGTCGACAGTTGTCCAACGAGGGGCTTCTCTTCCACACTCTCCTGGCTATGTTTGAAGTTTGACTTGTGGCATTTAAAAACTGCGATTTGTGACAAACTTTCGTCCTTGAGCCATTTGAAATTTCAAAATTGAAAAATCAAAATTGAACAAAGGGTTGCAGTTGACTAAACTTAAGCTCATGTTGAAAGTGATACATCCCACCACCGCCCCCTTTTAATGCAAGCGTGCTTTAACGTATAGTAACAACCAGAATACACTATTATCACGTTAATACAAACGTTCTATATAAAGTTTTACTACTTTTTTTCATTTTTCGATTGAATATTTCTTTTATTTAAAATAGATTTTATTTAAGTACATATTGTCCATTATTATCTATGACCTTTTGCCATTTTTCGGGTAGAGCCATTATTCCATCTGTGTAGAACTTCTGTGGTTAATCGGCGAAAAACTTGGCCAAGTAATTTTCACAGTCCCTTTTTGAAGTGAATTTCTTTTCATTAAGGAAGTTTTGCAGAGACCAAAAAAATGGTAGTCTGATGGTCCAAGGTCTGAATTGTACTGTGGACGCATCAAAACTTCCCAGCCATGCTCTGTCAATTTTTGCCGGGTCATCAAAGATGCCTGTGGTCTGGCATTGACATGATGGAAGACAACGCCTCTTCTATTGATCAAATCGGGCCGGTTTTTTTGAATTACTTGCTGCAATCTGGTTAATTACTGATAATACAGAGCCAAATTGAGTGTTTGGCCAAGTTCTAGCACCTCATGATAAAAAATTCCCTTCCAATCCCACCATACATACAGCATAAACTTATTTCGTGTCAATCCTGTCTTTGAAGTCGTTTGTGATGATTTTTTTTGAGCATGATCTTTTTCGAACGACATTCTCGTATCTTACCCATTTTTCAAAACTCATAATGATTTCCTTCAAAGATGCTTCGATTTCGTTGCGTTTATTTTTTTTTTTTGTGTTAATTCATGCGGCATCCAAAGGTTGAGCTTCATTTTGTATCCAGCCATACGCAAATGGTTTGAAACTGTTTGGTGATGGATATTCAATTCATTACCAATGTCATGGCTGCTTGTGTGTTGGCCTTCTTAAATTTTTTGTAAGATTTCATCGACTTTTTCAATGATTGGTCGACCTGAGCGAGGTGCGAACCATCTCTTGGCTGTGGCGTTTGATAAGTATTGATCGAATTTCGTCACAAATTTTTTCACCAGCCCGCGATGCATTCTCACCTTGATCGTGGTGATATTGTAAACTTAAACAATTTTTTCAAAAATTTCACTCATTTTTAAATGAATACAACTTTTGACACAAATGGCGAAATACAAAACTGTGAAAATTGTAGACTGGAATGTCACCTTTCAAACGCACGTCAGTTTGTCTCAATCTGATTGGTATTGCCCGATATATGGCCGATATATAAATAAAGTTTATATATAGGTGTTGACCGATAAATAAAAAAATGATGATCGGCGATATTCAATACGAAAAAATTGAGTTTTGATATCAACGAAAATAGGAAAAAATTCTACAAAAACGAAAAGATAGTGGGTTTCCCTTTTGAAAATAGGATGAAAATGCCTGATGTGGCAAAGTTTGAACCGATTTAGAATGGAGCTTTCCTATAAAAATAATTTATGAGCCTATTGAAATCGTGTCGGTTTTTCACTTTTCAATGTCTCACAACGATTTTTTTTCAAAGTTTGACCAAGCGAATAGAGTTTTTAAAGTGAATCGAAAATTTCGAATGATTTCCTTGCTCCGAATCTATGCATTTTTAGAAAATGTTTTATTTTCTATATATTTGAATCAGATCTCGAATCGTGATGGCTTTTGAGATCCTATAGACTATCTCCGGTGTTTAGAGTTTAATTGTTTTGCGGTGTCGTTTTCGTTAGTCATATAGACGCTATTTCCAATACAATCTTAGAAGGTGTAGAAACCGGTAAATAGATACTGAAAACAAAAATGCGCATGTGTATGCATGAACCGAAGCAATAATTATGATTTTTATTTGATTGAACTTAGCGTCGATACTCAGCACTTTGTAAGAACTCGATTTTTATACCATTCTGTCAACTTGAAGCTAACAAAAGAACATTGAAAAATTCATAGAAAAAATTTGAAAAAATATTGAAAAATTCCGTAGGGACCAGAAAATCGATTAAGCGACAAGATGATAGAACACCCATCTGTGGTTATCCCCAGCTCATAATTATCTTGATGATGGTTCATTCCTTTTAACGTGACGGTCTGTTCCGCAAGAGATTGTGTTGAATAATGAATGGAATTCGCCTATTTAGTCACTAGAAATCCACTGCTGCGTGGCAAAAAGCCCGTTCATCATGGAAAAAAGCACCTAATGCTATTGCAAATGTTCCTTGAATTTCCAATCCAGTATACTTTTTGCTAAGTTGGTTGGGAAGTGGAGGCTGTTTATGATCTGCGTAAGAGCCTCCCAGCAGCAGAAGGCAATTAGATTTCCTTGATGCACCTTGCTTGTCACCTTGGTAGTCCAGCCTACAACTATTTGTCAAATAACATCGGGCTAGACTCTTTTTTCTCGTCGAAATCATGGGCCAAACAAGTCCTCCACTGATAAGCTCCCTTCAGCAGCTGGTTTTACTGTTTCTTATCATTTTGCGAAAGAACGTCCTTCCAGGTTTGCCAAACAACAAAGCCTCTTCTTGTCTGCTTCTCTGTTAACCAGACGCTCGGGACAGGCTTGTCCTGCCAACGCCCGGACATAAAATAGCTGTAAGCAATCTTGATGAGGCTTATGGTTGAGTTCTTTGTCCGTTGTCCAGGAACACTCTCCAGATACCCAAGCCTTTCGTACGTACAGGATCCTATTCCTTCACATCTATTTTGCTTAAAACTCTACATTTCAGATGGTAGTTGGGCTGAATATGACTGGATATATATGAGTTTTCTAGATATGACTTCCTCGGGAGTTAGTTCAGGTCATGCAACATTCAATTGTTTTGGCATTGAAGCTAACTCTGGTAAGTATCTTCCAGCATACTCTGCGAGATCGTATTTTCATGCAGATTTATTGTTAGAACTTCGATCAACTAAGCTTTGGCATTGACTTGCTTAGTGCAACCCAAAATATCAAGCATTTTCCAAGGCGTAAAGCTAGATTTTTGGAACTGACAATTGCTGTTTTTCCAAGCACATAGTATGTCACGTTTGTGCATCCCTTAGCTGTGTGTTCGACGACTAAGTTTTTATACCATAGACTGCTTCCGTTTGGCCCTTTGCATTAATACCCTGTGGTCAGAAGCAGACATTTATAGTATATGCTAAAGATGGCCCTCTTTAAGGTGAGCAAGTTCGCACCCAATATTAATCGCTGAAAGTTGTGTTGCTATCGTTTTTGAGAGATTTATTATTACCACCTTCGTTTTTCAGGCACACTTGGCCGATTTCTGCCTTGCTGTTACCAGCATCCTTTGATATCTCTTTGATTGCATATTTAACATCAGTTCTCTCTGTGTCGAAAGCAATATATCCGATTTCTAAGGTAAAAGTTAGCTGTTATACTAAAACCACAGCCTTTTCCCCAGGAGCTCCATTTAGAAATTGCAAATTCATGTTCTTTAGTTTCGATACGAAAGTTATACGATTCGTTAGAAAGACATTCGGTTGGAAAACAAACTACGTCAGACTTGTTGAATCCTACACTTTTGGGATAGTTTAACAGTCCCATCCATTCTGGATATAAATACTGATTTCATCTGCCTCCGTTGTTTCGATATACTCCCCAACGCAAAGCTACTTTTCAAGAAGACTATCAGATGATGATATCAAGGAGGATAATTCAGACAAGTGTCAACGTCAAGTGTCAATGTAAAACGTATTGAGTTGTTGTTACCTATAGGATGGAATTTTCGTTTCACAGAATGCAGAAAAAAGTCGAATTGCAATTACAATGGAAACGATGGGAAATTATCCTTGCTATTTGTTTGATTTGTTTGATAATTTGTTGAATTTGTAAATAATAAAATAATAAAGTAAAGTAATAAAATAATGAATTTGTTCAAAATTTTAAGGTAAGAGATAGGGTATGGGTGACTCTAAAGAGTGGGCAATGGTATTTCGAATTTGAATGTACCATTGTTTTGAAGGTGTGAGAAATTTAATAAATGAAAATTAAGACCATTTTTATAGAGGCTTCCATTTAATTGGTGCAGCAAAGGCACATATCTACAAATAGTTCATAAGTCTCTGGTTGAAAGCAATTGTCTCCACCTTCTATAGCCTGACAACTCGCTTCGATCCTTGGCTTTCATAAGTGATTGAGGAAAAAGGAGCTGTTGTCAACTTATATATGACTCTTACCTTCCTCGGCATTCAAAGCGGGCGCTTCTGTTATGCTTTGCCTTGTAACGTCCTCTTTAGTAGTTGTTGTTCATTCGTATGCTTCAGAAGGCACATTTTATTCATGTTTGCACAATTTTACGCATATGGACATACAACGAAGGTCATACTAGCAATAGATTTAGATAATTTAACGAGTATCATCAGAATTATAATTGGGTCGTTGGTACCATTTTAAGCCTTTTTCGAACCATGTTTGAAGCTCACTATTTTGACAATATCTCTATTAGTAATGTGCAAATGATTATTTCTGTTTGAATTATATATTGTCACATAAACTAATCAAAGTTTTGACTGTAAAAGTCGCTTAAAAGGTCTCATTAAAAAATGTTTGCGTTATAATCGGATGAGAGCTTATTTTGCCTGCATTTGTTATAAAAAATGTTCGTGTCAAATTTATATAAGAACAACTTTTCTCTGGTTTTGTCCGATATGATTTACTGGATGCCCTGGACGATGCATATCACTTATATAATGCCATTGCGTCATTATGAATAAATACAAACACAGGAGTAGGAAAACTAGGACCACCATGCAAACATTTATTTTGATGAGTTTTATAATTAAAACCTACGATTGTAAGAATTTGATCAGAACTAGAAACTCATTTTTAGTCTTTAAAATGGACTCCTTAGAATAAAAATAACTTAATAATCTTATAGTGTACTTTGGGTTCATTGATTTGATTGAAATTATACCCAAAAGAAAATTAAAAATAGAGATAAAAAGGTGGAGTTTTGGTGGACTTGGAAATGGGGTACTTGTAATGGGGTACTTGGTACTCGTAGTAGACGTGGATAAGTATTCCTGAATTTACAATGAAACTTATTAGTTGTTTTCATGTTTTGGTACGAAGTCATTTTATTTAAAGAAAAATAAAAGCGCTCTAAATCTCGTCTTATGAATTCTACAGACATTATCAAAGGAATGAGTGGAGAGCTGATGCTAGAAACAAAATTTAACTTTGATTGAAATATTGTTATGTGGCCTGACAGCAGGTTCAAATTACATGCTCATATGGAGTTTTGAGTACGTACAGAGCCCATTTTCCAGTATCAAAATTTTGAAGAATAATTTTTTCATAACTTCTCATTTAATTTATAACTTCTTTTCTTGAATTTATATTTATAAGTCAATAAGTACAAAAGACGATGAGTTATAACATTGCCAAATCAGCCGCTCTAACAATTATCCTAAAGTTTTCATTTGGTTACCACAGGGAGCTCCTGTCGAAAAATAACTGATGGTCAAGCACTTTGAACATTTTCTAAAGTAATCCTCACATAATAGTCCTATAACTCACATTACTTAACAGTTCAATTTGAAAAGAAACGACTGTAATATAAAAGTCAGGATGAACAAATATAAATTTGGTGAGCAGCTACATGAGGACATGCATGCTTCCCAAAACTTATCAGACAAAGCCGCACATCTGAATATGTGTACAAATATTCATTTAGGAAATCAAATGTCTAGCCAACCGTCTGATACCATAATCCTAAGTGCTCGTGCAGTGTAAACATTTTCATTATACATTGCATTTATTTTAAACCATATATAAGTCTGATGCATCTGACAAGAAATCGATAGACCCTATCATCCATAGGAAACTCACTCATGCATTATGCAACGAACGGAGAACTAACTCTTTTCACAAAGCGGCACATAGTGAAAGGATCGTATGAGTAATCGTATGTTATGTGCATTGGTTAGGAAAGGAGGATGGTATAAAAAGTAAAAATACGTTGCAAAGGTGATATTAGAGGTGACATTGGTGAGAACTTTATTGGAATTTAAACGTTCTAAAAAATGTCCTTAACAGCTCCTTAAAAGTTTAACGATAATATCGAAGAGGATATTAACATTTCAAAAGAATGCATTGCATAAGGAGCAGATATCATGTAGGATGTTGTTTGTATTCACACAAGTGAAATTGAATGATTTTATTTTCTACAAGTGATGACTCTCCTTGATTGTTCAGAATTAAAAAATACCACAAAAAACTTTCCATAGCGATACGATAGGATAACAACCCTAAAGATACTAGAAGGCAATGTGTTTGAGTTTTATCCAAACATATGAGCATACGTTCATTTCCGAAATGGATGTGCGTTTGCTAGCAGGTGATAAAAGTGAGCATGTCTACGTTTTCGAGAGTTGTTTGAAGTGAGGAGTAATAAAAAGGACTTCTTGCTTCAGGATGTGATGATGAATGAAATATAGGTCAGCCATAAACAATGTGATTGCGAAAAACTGTAAAGTAACTGTGATGAAAGGAAGAGCTGTAAGTGAAAGCCATTGCAGGCATATTAAGAACGTAAAAGTCAACCGGAAAGATCACGGCCTCCGTATTTCGGAATGCAAGAGCTATTTTATATGTTGATATCTAGACAGTCCGAGCTCATGCGAGCTACCTAGCTCTATTTGTCAGCCACTTTCATAATCTGTTCGACCAAGCTATCTGAAATCTTGGACTTTTTGGGTAAAATCACTGCGCTTTCTGTTCCATCTCCGGTATGAAAAAAAGTTTGACAGCTGTCATTTACCCCTTCATGAAAAAATATGCCATGTGTGAAGATTGCGATCCATCGGTCTTGTTAAAGTTTGACTGAAAATAACCATGTCCAATATGTAGCTCGGTCTGCTACAACTCAAAACTGATCAAGTGAAATGTGAAACATTGTGAAACATTGAATTTATTGTGTTGGACGTTTTTCTCATGAGGAAATTTTCAATGGAATAGAACAGAACGGAATATTATTCAAATCTATAGAGCAAGCAACTAAAAAGCATTATACCTGCACTGAACGTATTTCCTCTTTCAAAAAAAAAAAAAAAACGGGAGAATTTTGTAAAACCACCTCTTAGGCTTCTTCTGTGATATATTGACCTGGGAAAATCTTTTAATATTCGAAAACAGGCAAAACCGTATATTACTTGAACGCAGCAATCAATGCCCGCCAAGAACCTACAAAGAGTTGACTTGCAGGACTTCTAATCACTGGAAGTATTCTTCGTAATAGAACAGTATGGCCCCTCGTATTTCATTCGAATTCCTCTTGCGAAAAGTTCAATCTTTATATTGGAAAGACAATATGTAATCTTATCTGGAATCTCTGGTCACTTGAAGACACATCAAGACAAGCAATGATGTCCAACTTGTCATGGTTTGGTTATTTCATGGTTAATGCTCTTTCGTGACACTTAGTGAAGTTCAGTTGTTTCTGCCACTTCACCCAATGTAAGGCACTTTGAGAAACGCCACTTCGATGTGTCAACTGAGGAAGGAAGCTTCTATCAACTAGCGAGACTCTCCAAAATCCTTAGAACACGAAGAAAAAATAAGCAGAATATCCGAAATCATTGATTATTGGCATGTCCTTATTTATGAGAGAGTGATAACTACAGTTTGTAGGTACGCTAAAGCGTTCGTTTGTAATCATGTTATGCCAGAGTTAGACTCCAAATAAGCGTTCATAAAATTTTCTAATATAACGGTACTAAGCAAATAAACTTCTTGCAGAGATGAATTAGTCAGACATGCTGAGTGGAGATAGGATACAAAGGGAAGATGGGTGAGATGCGCTTTAATACTCTTTTTAGCTTGTGACCGTTGGAAATGTCGCACATATGATGCGGCGAAATTTTTGCTTAGATCTACTCAAATTTAGGCCACACTTAATTATTAAGTTTTTGATGCTTTCTTGGATCCTTTTAGATATGAATGTAACCAAGGTGACAGAATATCCGAAATACATTGTGCCATTATTTTGGTATAACATAGAATAAAATAAATAAAATTCAGGTACGTATAGATGTTTCATGTTTTGCATGGTGGTTCACGTTTGGATGGGTTGGAGGGCCATGCAAAAATTAGATTCCTGGCATATTTGATGCCCTATACCTTACCTGATTCAACAAGCTAAATTTGAATTCTGTGAAAATTTTGTACAATTTTTTGAACTTCAAAAACCAAAGCCAAAAATCTTCAAAGGTCCGTATTTCCGCGAACATGTTGAATTTCACAATAGTATTCAATTTTCGTTAAATGTATACCTAAATATGGATACCAAAATGTATGCAAAGTAGTGGTTAGTGAGCCCAAAAGATGCTGTCCTAAAGTTGTGAAATTGCACTATTTTCCGTGAAATTACCGTTAAATTTTCCTCATTGGAAAGAAAGATACGTTAAGTCGCTCTGGAAATTCTCATTTAAGAAAATTCAATTACAAGCAAATAAAGAGGCGGATGAAATTTATCTGCTGGTCACGAGGGTACTCCCCTATCGGTAAGGCGTATTTATCAACAAACAATCACGTTCAGACTTCTAGACTCAGTTTTCTCACGGCCTCGGTTAGAAATTATAAGGCTAAGGATTTATTTCTCTTCTCTAAAAGTATACCTGGTTTTATGCTTTGGACCGCTTTGCTGTCTTACAATCATTCTCACTCAAAATTGGAAGCCTCGGTGCGTGTTAAACAAATAAACGTAGTGAACGGATTAGATATTTTCAGTTTTTTTTTTTGATTCACATTATTGTATATTGGATATTTTCTATATTTTAATTCACAGAGTACCGACACACAACTTACAAACTTTTTCGGGAAGCGCAACGCTACGTATATCGTGTCACAATTACACACTCAAAATATCATGTCACGTGTCACATTGCTGAAAAATAGACGTAAAATTGAAGTTGGCAACTCTTCACAAAATGATAAATCGAAGCAAGTGTTACCCAAAATTTTCCGATAACGAGGATTTCACCTGCCTTGGGTTGTCGCTTCCCCGGTTGAGGCTCTGGGCTCCAGAAGCTCGCCGAAGACGGGCTTGGGCGCCACTCGCTTATCCTGGTATGCCTCAAAGAACCGCCAAGCGAGAATGCGGCTCGCCGGATCGCACCTCTAGAAATCCAAAACAGCACCAGAGTAAAAAAAGGGGGGGGGGGGGATCGTCACTCCATGAAACATAGAATAAAAAGGGAAGAAGGAAAAAAACACTAACCACCTCACGTAGCCTCCTCCGTGGTATCACCGACTCATTCAACGCGCGCTCTCCATGTCTCACGCACACCACTCCTCGCTGCCACTTACCACCTGGAAGAGAGGAATAAAGGAGAAGAAAAAAAAACGAAATAGAGCGAAAATATTTTTTTCTTTTTCTTTTTTAATTACATAAAGACGTTGTATGAACCTAAAACTACTACTTAACCTACTTACGCTACGGGCCCCCTTGCACTATACTTTTAGTCTTTAGTGGTTTTCTTTTATTTCCTTATTTTCCCTTTGTTCTCTGATCCCCCTCTTGGACAACTTCTTCACTTTCACTGACCACTGCTTCAATCGTCTTTGTTATTTTGTCCCTTCTTCACTACCACAGACCACTTCTGCAATCGTCTTTGTTATTTATTTGTCCCTTCTTCAATTTTACTGACCACTACTTCAATCGTCTTTGTTATTTATTTTAGTTCCTTCTTCACTTCCACAGGCCACTACTTCAATCGTCTTTGTTATTTATTAGTCCCTTCTTCACTTTCACTGACTACTACTTCACGTCTCGCACCCTTAGTTCTTTACCGTCCCAGGCAAAAAAACGCAAAAACCGTCCGACCGCTATCAGGTTTCCTCTTTATATCCCCCAATCCCTTACGGCCAACCAAACATCCCGCTCTTAGGACGATAACCTTTTTTTTAGCCGCATCACTAGCCACCGCTGTACATGAAAATTCGCCGGAGGTCGCCGCAGTTTCTTCCGTCGCGAACTGTCTTATCCTTCATTCGCCCCGACGGTGACAGTTTCCCTTGTTTACCAAACGAAGTAAGTGTCAAGTGATGTCCGTGCAGAAGTTTCGGTGGGTAAGTTAAAAGCTGGTCCAGTACGTGAAAGTCGTTCGGCTCCCGCTGGCATTTTAAAATAATTTATGCTTTTTTCCTTCAATTCTTGCTTCTTCCAAGCTGGTGGGGTTTCGAATTCAATATACCTCATGTTAAAGACCGAAACAAAATCATCGTGAGTTAGGTGAACCTCTTCTGGGTAGGATCTACACTAGGAGGTAAGGTATCGGCTTCTTGCTGCAAAACGCTCGGTGGATACTTTTGGTGTTGGTCAAAGTCATTTTCGCCATTCAAGCACTCTTGAAAAGATTCTACTGGGAATATATACATTTCCACCTGCTTCCGGATCATTTCATATGACGTATGATTCTTCCAGAAATTCGTATCCCATGTATCAAAAAGTCCGGGAATTTTTGCAAGAGGTCGCGACCCAATAGCCAGCATTTTAAACCATTTTCATTGTAATTCGAAAGTGAACCTATCCAAATGAAAACCAGGCTACGATATCCATCGGATAAACATCTCTGGCGCCAGATCAGATTGTTCAAAAGCAAGCACCTCTTTCGTCCGAATAACCCCATTGTTAATATAAGCAATGTACAATCCTACACGCGACTTATTCACACTGACGACTGAACGTTCGATTGGCGAAATGGAACTAGCAAAGCCGTTTGTCTGATCTTTCGCAAATTTCCCTACAACACTTTTCCAGAAATCATCAGGCTCTTTCGTGTCCATTACCAAAGTATATTCTCCCAAAAGACTGCCAATATTTTTTTTGCGACTTCTCTTGCATCGCCTGTTGATCCTTAACACTACCTTAACTAATACAATCCAACCTTATATCAATATTTGAATTCTTCTATAATACTCGCTGTTACCTTAACACTACCTTAACTAATACAACCCAACCTTATATCAATATTTGAATTCTTCTATAGTACTCGCTGTTACCTTAATGCTACCTTAACTAGTACAATCTAATCGTATATTAATATTTGAATTCTTCTATAATACACTGCTTCCAACGTCGTGGCTCGAATCGTGGTGGCGCTTCTTATTTTTCCCCAACTTGGGGTACCCGACTCGTCCGTTTCGCGTGGTGATGGTGCCGCGGAAGTCTCGGGAGGGGCTGAAATCGACTTAACCCGTAACACAAGGCTTTGTAGATTCAAACCTTCATTGATGACATTAACAATACCCGGTCTAGATGCTTTAAGTTTCATGGATGGCAATTAACGGTATTCAACAAAAATAAGTGGAATTTTATTTGGATAGGTGCAGTCCCTCTCATTTTTACTTAAGAAAAAACTCCTCTCCCTAAAGTTTTGCTTAAAAACGCAGTGCGAATGTAAATCTAGTTGTAATTTTTCAGTCAGTCTGAGAGTGTTATCGCTGTATGTACTTTTGGTATGTCTGTAGGGAACATGGACCAACATATACTGCAGTTAAAAATGAAGAACGCAACGGAACTGAACGTTTTTCCAAAAGATCCAAATTCTGTTTACTTCTCAATTTTGGTAGTTGCTTATACAATCAAAATACGAGAGTTCTAAAAATTTCATTAAGACTCTCTCAGTAGAAAGATAATTTAAATTCCTTAAATTCTTCCAATCGCGTATATTACTACATCTTGAATTCCTTGTATACTTTCTATTTGCTTATTGATAATCAATTAAGTGTGAATGATGAGCGAAAGCTTCTGAAAATTGTGTACGTAGGCTTTCCTCTAACAGAGCATGAAACAAATATTCTTGATTTCCTTCCATTTAGGATTAGGTATATTTCCACCCCAAGATTCAGATTCACTTAGCGCAACGCTGTAATCATTACGTTAATGAATCTGTCTGCTCTCCCCATACGCTCGTGCTTTTATTTTATTCCTCTCATCCTTGCACAACTTAACTGCTTACGTAGATTTCTTGCTAGTCCCTCTTAATCTGCAAAGTAATCTAGGTTATTAAAAACATGTTGAGTTTCTTGGGAGCAAGACACAGAATTTGCGAAGATTTCATTTTTAAATTCAACTGAATCATATTCTCTACCCTCTTAAGACATTTTAACATACATACTCCTCGAGATTTTTCCGTAAAAAAATTAAATGTTGAGTCTAGCGGAGAATTTCGTAAAGTACTCTTTAAGGTAAGTGGGTGTGGTGCATGAGGATAAGCTGTGAAAATTCTTCAATTTAATTTTTTTTCCTCCTTTCTTTACACTTCCTCCTACATTCGTGTATCTTTTTGACGAGGTACACGGTTCGTAAGTTGGCAATTATATTCTTCGTCGTTTGAAGTATGCACCGTTTTCTTGGAGGTTTCCGGTCATATTAACACTGAATTGAAAAAGATTGTAGATGTATAAGCATGGTAAGTCTAGATATTGTTTCAATATGATGAATATTTATGCGTTGGATGAATTCTTCCGGGGTGGAGATTTTGGATGTTTGAATATTTACGTGTACAGGATAATAGTAACTGATGGTACAACAGAATTCCTATATTGAAGACAGAATGAACACGGACATGTGGTGCATGTACGAATATGAATACGCAATTCAATTCTATACTATACCTTTGTAAACGAAAAGGAGCAACACATGCTCACATTTCCACGTGGATATCAATCATATGAATTCGTATACATCATTTTCGAGGAAAGCCCTTGTTGTCTGGAAGATTATAGAGTTTGGTTCTTTGTAACCATCTTCCATCATATAGAATGATTAATTTTCTTGAAAATCGAACTTGCTTTTAAATTGCAGAATGTAGTTTAGCTTCGAATCCAATGATTCCTTTTTAATTTACTAAATGAATACATCTTAGGCTCATCTGGGACGATATCTTTGAAAAACAGGACTGACAAAATTAAGTTGTAATTCATATCAAAACACATTCTTATTTCTTTTTGTTCTAATTTTCGGATCAATAGAACATTTGTAACCAATCTTGAATCAGGTTAGTATCTGTACATGCTTAATTATGTTGATTCGTTACGATCTTGAAGGTGTGTAGGATATGTAGGAACAAACACGTGATGAGAGTTAAGTACCGTCAAATTTATAGAAAAAAAAATTTAAAAGAATTTTTTGAAACATCCTTTTTTTGGCTTGAAACATTAACAGCGTTATGCCGTACCAATTATATTTTTATTTACACATTGACTATCTTAAAGGCCCTTATTTCAAATCTTTTTTTATGTCACTCATCCCAGCAGCTAGGGCTCCTTTTAAACAAGTCGGAGGTTAGTTACGTATGTTATTCTTTTCTTAGGGAGTTTTATGGTTAGGTCTCGTGCTTTTCAGGTTGCAGTAGTTGTGTTCTCTGTTATTTTGATAAACGAAACCGATTTAACCAGTTCTTGGTATCATAATGACGTCAGTGTTAGGAGAACTTTTTAAACTGGTTCAAACGGCGCCGTCTCGAGGTATAACAATTTCCGTCTTCACAAGATGCTTGGATACGTTCAAGCTTCTGCAAATATTTTTAAGGTATAGATTTATCAATAACTGCTATGAACTTGACTAACAATGCTTAAAGATATTATTTAACCATTTGAAAATCAATCCAGGCTTACTAATGTCAATTTTACTTTAGTATCCAGTGAATCACATACTTCAAGGTAGTCCCTATTCTATAAAATAATACGCTTTCACGTTTCATTTCCGGGAGATGTCCTGGAAAACAATTTTTGGGATTCTCTTCAGTACATTCGCTGCCTTAGTTTCAACCGTCTCTTCGTCATAGAAATGGTATCCTTCGAGGGAATTGATAATGTATGGCAAACTCGGAACTCGCATGTAGCTATATTGGGACTTTACGAAGACTGGCAAAACTGTACCATTTATTGCTTAAAATATTTCTTCGCAAGGTTCTATTAATATTCTCACACATTATCCTGGTAAACCGACCAATCACCGTTTGACGTTCGTTTCTTCCTTCTCTTCTTGATACAGCATGTAGTATAATATTTCTTCATAATGAAAGATATCTTTAGTATCGTCTCAAATTTTCTACGACTTTTAAATGATTTTTCTGGCTTTGGCGAGTCAAAATGCTAACACTATGAAGACTGTCACTGTTTTTGGATCATATCCGCAAACCAACGATTCCTTGCTGTTAACAATCTTCTCCTGTACATTTTCATCACTAGAGAAGTAAAGCATAAATAATTTTGGAAAAAGGATCCTCCTTTACAAGTTAGGCTTAGAAAGATAATCATTGCGATCGTGCCGCTCACCTACGTCATTCGCTCGCAACAATGCTCGCGACAAAGCTCCCTTTATTCTCTACATCGGGTATTTGTGTCTCTTTCTTTTTGCTGCCCATATGAAGTGTGAGTACTTCTAAGTAGTTACGCTACGGTCCGATGGTCCGATTTCTATTTCAATGTATTCCGATGTGTTGGCGACATATAAAAACATTTATAATTAGATTTAGGTATTAAGAAATATTTAGTTAAATAATATTAGTTACAAACAAAAATAAAATAAGTCTCAAAAAAGTCTCAAAAAAAAATTTCTCAGTAGAAAAAATAAACAAAAAAAAATTTCTTGGAACGTTTTTGGGAAGAAATTTTCCATTGATACGATTCGCTTGTTTGTTGTAAATATATAGCTAAAAGAAGAATAAAAAAATGGAAAATAAAGTTTAGAAATCTAGTATCAAGTTAGGGAAAATAAAGGATATAAATTGTGACTTAAGTATTGAGGATGGTAAAGAAAGGATATAAATGGTGATTTAAGTATTGAGGATAGAAGTTGTGACTAAAGTATTGAGGGTAATAAAGAGAATCAAGAAGTATCAGCAGCAGTTTGAAGTGTTTAGCCCCAGAAGTCCTCGAGTCGCAAAATCTTTGAATTACAAAGCCCAGGAGAACATTTTGATGAAGAGCGAGACCAACAAGATAGTAAGCAGACAGCAGAGATGGTCAGAGGTAGCGCAGTGGAATTCATTGAAGTCGTGAAACCAAGCTGAGGCGGAGATTCGCGTTGGAGGAAGACGAGGTGGCCAGAATCAGCGCAGCAGAAGCAAGTAAAGTCCCGAAATCAAGCAGAGGTGGAGATTTGTGTTGGACGCAGTACAACAGAATTTATACGCTCAAGTGAAGTTCCGAAATCAAGCAGAGGAGGTCAGAATCAGCGCAGTACCATTCGCGTAAATTAAATATTTTATAATTACTTACTTATTTATTTGATCATTTCTATTTGTTTATTTATTTTGTCCAATATGAAAAGCTAAGCTCTTTCTGTCTGTGTATGTGAAATGGAAGGATCATGGCTTAAATAATGTCCTGAGACCCCCACGCCCGCGCGGTGAGCTAGTCGGTTAAAAGTTACTTCCTTCGGCTGACATTATGTGGCCTTTGTATTTTCAAGAAATCCTGTCTATTTAACCTTATTCCTGTGTTTTCGCTGCAGGTGCAACCATTCGGTTGCGAAAATATTATCAATATTTACATTATTATCTATAACTAAAGTTTTTTTTTGAAAATGCATCACACTATGTTTTGAAGTTTATCGCTATGTCGTCCTTTATGTAATAAATGCAACACAGTCACAAATTTTTTTTAGCATGAGATGATAAACATTTGTTGTTAATCCTGTGGTTTGCAAAGTTGGACTCAGTTGTTGTGTCACCTTATGTGTTCTTTTGTATTACACACAAATGTGTTCTTATTTTACTACCTGATTCACCGATCAATTTACCATACTGAAATTTATATACACCCAGTTTATCCAGTCACTCTGTTTTGTTTGTAGTTTGATGATAATGATTTTGATAATGATTTTAAGCACATAAAATACCACACTTCCTTTTCAAATGCATCAGGTTGCATTTGGAGACTTCATTAGCTTTAATTAAACGTCACATTAAAGTTCTTGCAGTTCAAAGCAGTACTGATCTAATAGTAAAAGGTTTTGTTCCGTCGAAAATGGAGTTTTTATTTTTTCAAATGGATAATCGTGCAGCTCCTTATCTTTACAGAAAAACCTAGAAAACATTTTTTTTCTAAAGGAACAAATGAATTATCTTTGAATAGAAGGAGATTAATAGAGATCAAGTGAGTGAGTCGGATGGGTTTAACTTTCATAATTTGTCAAAGACTTGCTTAGCTTAAATCATTTAGAGGACATATGTTCATTTTATGTGCAAGCCTGAACACCTTCTTCACATTCCTTACATATTATATTCTGGAAAAGTGAATTGTTGGTCATATATTTGAGTAAATATTCAAAGGTAGCTTATGATGGGGCTTAAAAACTGTTCTAGGGTTATTCGTCTTCAATTCAAGTGAATAATGTAATGTGGTGAACCAGTTAAAGAGCGCTCGTTTTCTATTGCTACCAGCATTTGATAGAATTCCTGCTGGAATCACATCTATAGCGTCTTTTTTGTCTGGCTTTCAAACCGGAATTGATTTCTTCTATGCTTCGTGGTGGCAAAGGAGACTCATAGAAACAAGAAGGTTTTAAAAAAGGTTTTTTTGAAGGTTTTCTTTTTTTAAGAAAGAAGTAAGGTTTTAAGACGATGTTTCGTCCTGAAGCTGTTGTCGACGGGGTGATGGTAACGTTATTATTAATGCAAAGCGTGGTCTTAGGCTGATATAGGTGACTCAAACGTTTTCACATTATTTGTAATTGCTAGGAATACTTTCGCCAATGGTACTCAATTTGTTTTTGCTATTAATTTATTTTTCATTGAATTATTTCACTCGCTACATATTATAGTTTCATATGTTCCCCCTTATAGCCTGGCTTTTCACGTTTTTTTATCTCTGATATATCGATGGATGAAGCGATGAAAAAATTATTTCATTTGCGTCAAAAAATTAATCCTATTTCACGCGAATTTGTCACTATAACACTATAATATGGTTAACTTTTTCTCAACCTGTAGTTTGTTCCTAGTTTTTAGCTAAAAAGGTGGTCTAGGATGGGAGCTGAATAAGTTTTGAGTGACGATCAAATATCCTCATACCTAATACCGTTTCAATCGAAATTGTTGTTTGTATTAATCGCCTTTTGAAAAATGTTATCGAAATATTGATTCACTTAGTAACAATTAGTTCATCGAAATATATGGACGCTAACGATGTCTGATAAATGTTAATAATCAATTGAGATGAACGAATTACCATAGCCTTAGCGCATACAGAACTAGAACTTCAAAAAACTCTCGATCTAATGTTAATGCAAGTGTTAGTGTAATGTTAGTGTTGATACATATCCTCTCCTTTTGTGAAAAAAAGCTTTTAAAGCTTTTGTCTAAAATAGGACTCAAGATATAAATTTACGTGTGCGTTGTCTTCCTCTACCTCAGAGAAGTTATCTGAATGTGTAAGCGATATGTGTAATTACTCGTATCTATAATTGTTTTGAGACACATCTGATTGGTTTATTTATGGATGTTATTGATAGTATAATTTATTCGGGGTAACACAACTGTGTTGGATATGGTGGATATGGTTTCCGCATATGGTGTTATTTTCCATAGACAGTACAACCTGGTGATCCTACAGAAACCAAGGATGTTCCTAACTTCGATGGTTGCTAAGTGTTTTGGTTATTTTTGGTAAGTACTCCTCAGGCATGTCAGCCGGTCGTTCACCAGATTTGGATAATCTAGAACCAACCTTGTCAGGTTTTATACGTTTGATTCCTATTCGCCTTGCGTGATGACCTAAGAGATTTTTGCTGTTACTATTGTCATTTGTGTTCCTTGGTTATTTATATTTATCCTAGAAGTTATTTTTTTCTCGTTTTCAAAGTGTAAAGCTAAAGACTAATCGTAAAGTCGTTCGTGTCAGCTTAAACCGTTTTGATCTCTTCCCAGCGGATTTTGTCTCGTTCCCTTTTTCATTTTCGCTAGTGACACTTTGATATTGTCTTTTCATTTTGATCAATTCCATTCTCATTTCTGTCAGCTGATCCCCTTGTTACTAGATTATTGGCTCTTCCATTTTGTGGTATGATGTTTTTCACATTTTACATATACATATCAGTTTGTTGCGGCTATGACGGCCTGGAAGCATACACTCCTATACTAGTTGTGACACTGCGTGTTTAAGGGCAAGCGCCTGCTTTGCCGAATTACTATTCGAGAGCATTTATATTCTTCTGTTAAATATGGTTTTTGCCGCCCCTGCGATTTCTTTTACAGCACATATTTTTGACGGGAGAACTCTGCAATGGCTCTCAGGTATGTGAATTTGGTCGAATTGCGATCGATCTTCAAAGAAGATTCCGTCGTATCCCTTTTGCCACTTCGATTTTCACTCCCAGATTTTAAGTCGTGTATCATTTCCTAATCTTGCCTGGTTAGTATGTTAATCCTGTATAATATCGTTGAGTTCACCACGAATTGAATTCTTAACAGCTATGCTTTATTGACGGAGCCACCCTTTCTATTTGTTTCTAAATGTAAAGGTGTTTCGTTTGAGAATGGTTATATATCCTCCTGATGCATTCCTGAAGATGAACATGTGAAGGGTTATGTCTATTGCAGTAGTTGGTGTAATCCTAATGGCCCCTATGATATCAAGGTAGATCTTTCGCTGGACCTACTAATTTTTTTGCTGGGGTTTTCCATTGTAATGCTGGTAATCATATCACTGATCCGTATAAGTTTTTTGGTTTCACTGACGTTGTGGGTGGCACTAACCTGGTGGGCAAGTTTGGGTTTTATGTTCAACATTTTCTCAACTCACCTTTTAAATATAAAGCGCCCCACAGCTTCCCATATGACTTTCGTTTCGTGTCCTTTTTGCCTTGCGATCGAAGCTTATTCTTAGGTTTTTATGATATTTACCATGCATGTTCAGAGTATGGCCTAGTTATCAAAACCGTTCTGATTAGGTCTTCAACTAACTGTTTAACAATGAGTGCCCAGATAAGTGATGACAATATGACATCTCGTATTATACCCATGTTAGTCAATTTTGTAAAAGTTACGTCTTTTTTTCGTCCGTAAATTTTTCTTTGATATAGGATTATATGGTACTTATTGCTTTGATGTAGCTACATATAAACACGATCAGGTATTGTCAAATGACATTGCTATGATCGCGAAGGCTTAAAACTATAGTCCTTCCTTGTCATTTTTCTTATTACCTACTTTTCCGTGTATAATCAGCTAGAACTTCGTTCACATAGTCAATAGGCAGTGAATCAAAGAGTCTTTTTAGCTTATCACTGAACGAGTCCTTCAGTTCGTCCGTCGTCGCATCTGCCGGAGCTGCCAAATTTATTAGACACATGCATAAAAAAATGTATAATGCATTTCGTACTTTATTAGTTACAATGATGTCCCATGTTATTTAAATGTCATAACTTCCCTTTCGAAAAGTGATTTTATGTTTCCAATTTTTAAAGCATACATGTAACATTTTGCAACGTTTTGCCTCCTGAATCGCCAATACATTTTCTTTTTTTTTTCGGCTGGGCTGGGATTGTTGTCAAGATTTACCAGCATTTATTTAGTTCAGTGATCTGATGTTTCAAGGTTTGGGTCTTTAATCTAGTTTCGCATTGCAGGGGTATTTCCATTCACATATACGAGTTGTTACAGTGGGACATGCTTGATTTGTCGTTCCAAAGTTATTTCTGTTTTTGGGCTTCGCCGATAGGACCAAAAAGCCAAAGCACGGGAGTAAGATCAATGAATAAAATGAGTGGAGGTGAAGTTTAATCATATAACAGAAGATGGTGAGACATTAGCTTCGAAAGAGCTTACTAGTACCGAGAGCTTCAATCAGTTTGTGGTCATACCAAATTTTTCCGGTTTTTTTACGAAAGTTACGATGGACACGGATTAAATTACTACAGTTTTACTAACTTTTAGTCCATTGGTTTGCATCAGTTTTCCTTTGTTTGAATGTTCTTCAGTACGAATATGAAAAGAATAGTTTTGCTCATAAATAAGAGCTGAACTCCGAAAAAATAAAGTTCTACCCCTTTTTTTTTCTGAGTAAATTGTTTTTATTGAATATAGCAAATGACACTGACAACAAAAGTTGATCAAATGAAATAAATCAAATTGTGAAATTTTTTTAGAAATTTAGTAGAGTCAATGCAATAAAAAGCTTGTAGCTCGACCACCAACTATTTGAATACTCCAATTTCATCTATTTATTTAATTATTCCGGTTTTCTCGATTCGTTTTGATGGTTTTAAGATGGTTGGTGAGTTTTCAATTGACATCCCTTTTTGTTTGATCATTTTGTTTGGTCATCTTCGCTGAAATGTGAAAAATCAATCGATTTATGTTGCTTTAATAATATTTTCACTTTTATTTTAGTTGATATATTGAGCCACATAAGAAATAATATTTTGAAGTAAGTTTGAATGAAAAATAAAAGAATTAAATTAATTAAATAAAATAATTAAAGGGGGCATGCTTGGTGTAACCATTTGAAATATACCTGGCAAGAGAATATTTAGAGAATTCTGGATACAAGTTAATATCTTTCAATGTGATACGAAAAAATCTACATTTTCGGATCTGTTTCAATGCAGGATTCATATTGAGCTGTAACAAAGTAAAGATTTTACTATAAATTAGTCTATCAGTCGAAAATGGCCGAAATGGCGGTCAGTCTGGCTTTGTGAACAATTAAATTCAAATTCAGAAATCCATATTATTAAATATGTTTTGAATAATATTTCAGCTCAGATTTCAAATCAGAATACTTGAGTTCTAAGGACGTTACTTGCCCGAATACCATTACAACAAAATAAAGCACTGATTCCATATTCCGTCCAGAAATAAGGAAAAGCACCTGCCTGCAGGCGTTCAAATTTGCAGGGTACTAAAAAATTATTTTTAAGAATGGTTTTCAAAGCAAACCCAATTTACGTATGCGCTTAGAAAAGACTTTGATGTAGTGTTGCTTTGAACAATTAATGCACGACAAGAATTTTCAACGAAACCTTTCTGCAGTAGTCAGAACCCAAATTGTTTTTTGAAGTATTTTTCAATGAGATTTCATACGTTTTATTTTGCACATTCCATTTTGTGCGAGTAATGAAAATCTGAAATTAAACGCGACCAAAATTTTTCTTTTCGGCTTTGTTAGGTCCTTGCTCAAGTAATATCGCCATAGAATTTTCTTAGAAGTAGTTGCTGTTGTGAGGAACTAAACGTGTGAGTTACCTGAAAATCATTCGAGCAGAGTAACCTGTATGTGCACATGAAAGTAAAGTTTATTTGGAATAACAAATGAGACACTCAAGTGAGGACCTCCATCAAAACCTTCACATAAAATGACACTAATACATCATAGGACATGACGTTCCATGGAAATACCCAAACATATTATGAATTGTCTTCTATCTGAGCAGACGAACTTCACTTCGACCTGTCCTTTTTAAGGACTTTACCCTGAATGAATAACTTACTATATAATTTTGTGGTTCGATGAATCAGATGAAATTCGGCAATGAACTGTAAGGAAAGGTTATTACTATCACGCTAGACGAGGATGATGATACGGGATGAGAAAGGTTTAGTATGGCCGATGAGGTGGAACTAAGTTTACTATATCGATATAACATCAGTGTCATAGCCTTGTTGCACTAGTTTATTACTTTAGGATTTAGATAAAAATAACAATATTGTTATGGCTGACCCATGCTCTGAGATGATAGCCTTTGCGTGGTTTGTTTCCGTGCATGTATTTATTCAATTAAAGGAAATTGAGGACATTTTATCTATTTTTGGGCATATTGGAAAAAAAAATTATGTGTCGATATCTTCCAAATATAAAACAAGTATGCATACAAGCAGAAATTGTTTCCATGACTTACGTCACAGGATATAAGTGCTTTGCCGTCACATTAAATTATTTACATATTGCTTAGCAACAATTTAAATACGAGTATTGTAAAAGGCTTGAACAACGCTGTTGTTACCGAAGCAATACTTGTGTTTCCTTTTTGAAAAATATGCGACAATGTTGTGGGCGCTGCAATGCTTTCACCTGTTCAACGTTTTGTGCACAATAAAGGCGGTTGAAAAGGTTCTTACATTTAGAGGAAGGATCGTCATTTTTTCATCTCCTCTGAAAACTTTAATAGATACACAATTGAAACATTTGTTCGAATGCTATGGCTAACGGGTGTTTTTCAGAGGTATAGAATTTGAAGTTGGCAGCACTTTTTAATGTTACACATGATTTGACAGCTGCCATGCGTTTTATTTAATTTATTACGCTATTTTATCTTCAATAGATTGGTGTCCTGAGAGCTCAAATAAAAAAGTGCAACGGCTACAAATTGTGCACATTTGTTTCGAAAAAGAAGGTTCTGTTGTCCATGAGAACAATTAATACGATTAACCATGGTTCGTTTCCGCACCACATTTACTCTCAACTTAGTAATACGCATCCATCCTGACCTTGTGTATTGCGTAATGAAGATACCATGATAACTGTAGAGCGTTGTATTGATGAAGACCTAAGTGAGTCGATTCGACATCGTGTTCTGCAATTAAACCTGTGCCCATTGGCATAATGGTCGCTTCTACGGAAATATCTTGGTTTCCGGGCTTATAAATTTCAACTCTGGTAGCAAAAAGAAGAAAATGTTGTTTAGCGATGAGCCTCATTTCCGTCTGAATGACTACGTCAAAAAACAAATCTGCCACTGATGGACTGATGAACGGTTGTCCAAACACCGTTACATTTGGAGAAAGTCACTATTTGATGTGATTTATGGAACGCTGAAACCATTGGAATGGAGAAAAACAAATTATCTTTATAGTATGGAAATCAAAACTGTTTATTTGTATTCTATTTCATTTCAAAGTTCTATATCGCTGAAAGAATACCCTATGTATTCCCGCTTTAATGGTCAGTTATAATGTATTCGAGTAATATGGGGTCATAAGTGGGATCATAAAGGTCATAACATTATTAAGTGATCCTTCAGCGGTTGGGTTGTCCTCTCTGTTTTTGTTATCAATCTTGAGAGGCCTGTCAAAGATCCACAAGCTTTTCAATGTTGCAATGAGCAATTCCAAAAATGTGAAAGTAAGCGCTGGTGGCCCTCCTCAGTAATTACTCTAACAATCTATCTAGTACTATCTTTAAACCAATGAAATCCAGTTCTTTCGTTGGGAAAGATGAGATACTCAGCGGAGTAACTCAGGAGTATTAATTAAAACAAAAAAAGGACGTTGGGTGTCAGCTTTTTTTGAATCGAGCCGGTTTCAACTACGTTTATATGTTAGTGTTTTTGCAAACGATAGGACTGGGTTCTCACTAGTTTGTGCTGCTATTCAAGGATTTTTTTGTAGGCTAAACACCATGCGATACGATTGAAAAAAAGGCACACCTTTATTGAACTTAGCCTGCAATGTGCAGTCATTCAAATTCCATGGGTTTACAGCACATCAGTTTTGCGTAACCCATTTTAAAAATTTCAATGAAAAAGTGATGTAAGGTCCACCTATCGACAATCTTGTACTGAATGTTTAACATAAAGTTACTACTTTGAGTAGGTATACGTTGATGACGTGTTGTAACTACCTTCAGAACATAAAGGTCAAACACTCTCGGGCGATTGATTTAAGAAAGAGATAGAAAAAACACAGGTAGGTTTATACTTCTATTGCAAATTTATGCTTTACGCGAATTTATTTTAATCCAAAATTTCTATTCATTTTAATAATATTTAATGTTCTTTGAAGTTATTTGTAAAGTCCTACACATTCTAATGAAATACTGTCAAGATGTTGTGTCTCATAGTTTAAACTTTTGGAAGAAATATTGAAGAAATTCGGAATAGCATATGGATTTGTAGCAATTTTGAAAAGTTTGCTTTTTTGCCGCGTCGAAAATAACGTAAAGGGCAAAGATTTAAGTAAGTTTTCAATGTTTGATTTTTCAAATTCATGTGTTTGAATGAGTAGAAACCTTCCGATCGAATTTTTAGCAGAACTCTTGTTTCGATTGTGGGAAAAACAATTTTGGTTTCGATCCTTACTTTAACATTCATAAATGTGTACAATATCGATGCTGCGGACGCAAAATCTAGGGGGGACAAAACTACTTCCTTTGATTGAAAATGCGGGATAAGGAACAATGCTGCTGGGGCTTCTGTGACTGGAACTGATTTGAAATACTGGGGATGTTTCCGAAATTGTCGGCTGATGAACCAAGTTGTGCTGACTGAACAGAATTCTTAGGTGGTCAAAGGTACGTAAATGAGTATGATTTCCTTGCTTGTTGTATTGTGTTCGATGTTAACCTCTCCACTGTCCTAGAAGTTATTATTTTGAAGTTTTTGATTGAAGGATGTTAAGTGAATCAGTATTCAATCTAAAAAGTCTTAAGCTAGACTTCATAGGTTACTTCAATCGCTTCGATGTCGGTCCTTCAAACTGGATTAACAGACTTACAGAAACAGTTTTTCTGGTAAATTGGCAGATGGAAGTACTGGGTTTTGCTGAAGTATATATTAATATCTGATAGAAAAAATTAACTTAGCTTCTTTGATTGGAAAGTAATCAATCGGCAGCTTCCTTACTAAGCATATTTATATGAAGGTGGATGAAATCCTATAGTGACTGGTTAATGTGATTGGTAATGTCTTCAAATCCTTTAATCATACATTGTGACAAAAAAGTATCCGGAAATTGTAATTTAAATTCCCCGGGTAAATGATATTTCAAATAAATGTTTTAATTTTGTTAAGTTGGTAGGACTGTCCTTAATCAATTATGCCAATATGAGCGCGATCTGTCAACCAGTTTGCGTACAGCAGCTGCTTAAGTCGGTACACCACAGTAGTGCGTTGTGATTTTCAGTGTGGATAAAAGTATTGAACAAAGAATTTGCCTGAAATTATGTGTTTCTAACCAAATTTCGTGTACAGAATCGTTGCGAATGTTGGTTGTTGGTATTGATTCAGTTTTATCAAAAACACAAGCCTACGAGTGGTAGAAAGCCTTCAAAGACGGTCGAGAGATCGTTGAAGACATGCCTCGTTCTGGACGATCTTCGAACTCTTCAATTGAGGACAACATTAAAAAAATAAGGATATGGTACTTGAAAATCGTCATGCAAGTGTTAGAGAGATGGCAAGAGAGCAAGACATCTCTCGCGAGTCCGTTCGAATGATTTTGGTGGATATTTCGGGTATGAAACGCGTTCTTGCTCGAGTCGTCCCGACAAAGTCCCTTTTCTTCAAAAAGAGTACCGTAAACACGTTTCTTTAGACATGCTTCATCGAGCAAATTCCGCTCCCACATTCATGGAGAGCATTATAACTGGCGATAAGACATGGGTGTATGAGTTTGACATGCAAACAAGTCAACAATCATCGGAATGGAGGAGAAAACACGAGCCGAAACCGAAAAAACCACGCCAAAGCAGCTCAAAAATCAAGGTGATGCTCATTGTTTTTTTTCGATATGCGTGATTTGGTGCATCATGAATTTATTTCGGAGGGACAGACGGTCAAAAAAAAGTTCTATTTGGCCGTTTTGAGGCATTTGCGTGAGAACATCTGTTCAAAACGGCCGGAATTGTGGAAAAATTGATTTGGATCATGGATTTAACACGATGATAATGCACCATCGCATCGAGCCACGATTGTGACCGAATTTAAAGCCAAAAACATAATAAACACTATCGATCAACCACCGTATTCACCGGATTTGGCTCCGAGTGACTTTTTCTTGTTCCCCAAACTGCAATTGCCGCTCCGTAGAACCCGTTTTCAGTCGATAGAAGAGGCCATCCCAAAAAGTGCTTATGAAAAGTATTGGGCAATGGACGATGGACAAATCGTTGGCATAGGTGTATTGCATCTGATGTTGATTACTTTGAAGGCGACAAAATAAACATTGATGGATAATTACATATTTTGCGTTTTGTTTACAATTTCCGGGTACTTTTTTGTCACAATGTATATCTGTCAATAGAAGAATGATTGTCGATTACACTTGGTTATTATGTTTGTTTTGATATTACCAAGTTAATATCTTCTTTCAGGCCAGTAGAATCTTTTACATTCGTGTTGTCAATGAAAAATTTAACTATTGAATCAAGACCCTTGTTTAGCCCTCGTTTTGGTTTTCTTCTGAGTAGAAAGATATTAAGTTTGAATCTTCGTTCGTATAGTTTTGTTCAGGTTACGGAAAATATGTTGTTAAGTTCTTGTACGTTGTTGCAGTCTGCCAGAGAAAATTGCATTAATACGCTAGAGCTCCCATAATTCCCTTTTTTGTGGTCCAAACTACTTTTGTTTTTGTAAAATCAAACAAGAAACACAAAATTGGGTAAGAAAAACACAAGGCCAATTGTTTCTTTCTACTCGGACAAGAATTCGTTAAGCATCGTGGTGCCTTGGATCTGCTTCTAGATTAACTGGGTTACTATGTGTCCCATTCCATCCATGGAGTTTCCAATGAGGAATGCTGCTCTGAGACTTGAATTGTCATTTTGCTAAGCCAAAACGGATAAAGCTTTATGCGGAGATGGGTCTCAATGACACGTTTCTGAGCAAATTTTTGTATTTTTATGGACTGGATTATAACCTATAAGTTTTTTTTGACTCATGTGTTTTCGGAATACATTTAGTCCTTGATTTATTCTAATACGTTTTCTAAAAATGTTCTGTTTATAAAGCTTATTGTGCTGAAATACGTGTGTTATTATTATGATCATTAGTCATTTTGCGGTTAGGAGAGGAAGGCTACTTCAGAATATCAATCTCTCAGGAACTCAAAACAATTGGACTACCGTTTAATAACGAGAAATGTTTGTCAGATTACTTTGGACTGGGCGTCTTTAGTTTTACCGAGCCTTGAGATTAGGAAACTCTCTAAGGTGAGTATCTTCATCCTCTCAGCTGACGACTCAGCTGGAACGGATGGAACGTCGAAGGACGATGATGCAAACTACTATCCTTTTCTCCAGAAAAGCCCACAGCACGTCATCACACACATATTTCAATTTGTCTTTTGATGTGAACATCTTTCCAATTGAACTTTTAAAGATAGTGTGCCTATTCTCTCTCTATGTTTCAGTGCTCCTTGTGTATCAGTGCTCCTTGCGGCTATCAAGTGATCCTCACGGCTAACTAAGCTTCACACACAACATTTCATGATTTTCTCAAGTTGTCAAAAAGGCATCTATTCCGATTATCGTTGTAAATCTTTTCTTTTATAGCGTCCATTATTTCAGGATTGTTGCTAATTGGATTACTGTTACTGGTAACATGTGAGTGATTGTCTGTGTCGGTGAGGGGGATTTATAGAATCCTTACGAATAATGTGGGTGTAGCTCAAAGTCTGACTTTGAAGGAATTCGATTTTCGAGTTCGATATTTTAATTTGATATTTGTAGTTGATGAATTCGGTCACGCTTGTAAACAATATCACTTACATGAATTAAGAAATTCCTCTTATTTTAGGATCTTTTGCAATTATCGTAGATAAACTCTCACAGTCATTTAATTCCATTTTCACCACGATACTCTCAGTTTATCAATAACGATGTTTTCCAATTGTCTGATGCATTTGTTTGTTTTATCGATTGTTATCGAGCTTTGTATTTGATTTTCCATTTATGTTCATTTGTCCCTGGTCATTTGCAGACTTTTGGTATAAGGACATGAATGATTTAAAATTAGCATGTGAAGGCTGTTGAGCCTTTTTTGAAATCGTTATTTGAAATTAATGTCGCCGGGTTTCACTTTTCTAATTTTCTAGGCTTCTTTTTCCCTAGTTTTTTGTTGTTTATTTTTGGATTTTTACAACAAGAGGATGAAAGATCTGGCAAATTTTATTACTTTCTGTACAGCATTTCGACTGAGAAATTCTCACGTGAACTATTTGCTAGAATGGAGTTTTTAAAACTTAATAATTACGTCGTATATTCCAAAAGAATCGGGTGGAGTTTTTTTGGCATTTCAGGTACATAGGGAATTTCAATATAATTTTTGCTTTTTGACCTTAAAAAAATAGAATGTGTGCTGCGGTAAGTGACCTCAAAAGCATCAATTAGGTTGGTTTATCCAAATTGTAAGCTGTTGGTGGTATGCTATTGAGATTTACGTTTTTGCATAAGCACAGATTCGTCGAAGCTAGACTTGTTTAAATAAGTGCTACGTAAGAGTAGTAAAAAAGATGTGCCTTTTTTTCAAATGTATCACAACTTTGCTGCGTTTATAGAATTCCATACTTATGCTCTTTAAAGTTTACGAAATCAGCCAGCTTCATGTCTTGGGTTATCAGGATAAAAATGTCTCTTTTTTCACGAGATATTAGGAAAAAAAAAGTGACCATATTAAGAATATTTTTGCCTAAGAACTACAGAAACGCCAGGCTAATCGATTGATATGAAATCGACCAAATCTCACTAGTCGAAACTGATAACTGACTCAAACTTTAACTCAATCAAAAAATTGATTTGTTACAAAGGTAAGCGGTTGTCGCAAGAAGTATGATGAAGTTGTCGTGATTTACGTGGGTACCCGACTTGAAAAGGCCCCACCCCACGGTCACTATGACAGGGTTGAAACAATGTGTCAACCACCACCCCGAAGATCTGAAAAAAGTTTCAGTGTTAGGTTTAAATTTATGACAAGCTTCCTGGATACTCGAACACAACTGGTGTGTGCTCCGCTCCACTCTCCAGTCTTCGAGACCACAACCACCACGTTTCAGCCAGAATAGCCTCCTCACCGTATAGGGGCTGACAGTAATCTGTCATGCCCCCCCTCCCCTTACTCGTGGTTCAGATAACCTCTGATCAGGTTGCGCTTCTCTACAGACCGAGAAAACTCTCAGTTTTTGCTCTAGGCACACGGGACTGATAATCGTTCCTCAAACCTCGGGTACGTGGGGTCGGTACTTCCCAAAGACTGAATAGTACAAGCTGAAGCTAAGACCATCAGCTCCCCTGCGTCACCGGAGTCCTATAGCACAAGTCTATATGGACCGGGTTAACAACAGTCACAACACTACAGTCAAATTTATCAGTATTTAGACAAAAAATCTTAGCAGTGTACTGGTCTCGTATCCACTTCATCATCAAGTTGATGTAGTGAGTGAGATTTTCCAACTGCTAGTACAATGAACACCACTCAGTCTGCATCGAACACTACATCCAGTTCGTAACATTCAGTTTTAGTCATCTGTCAATCTTTCACGGTACATAACATACACCAAATTGGCACATAACTCGACAAACATTTTCTTTCACTTCTTCTTCATCTCCATCATCTATTTAATCAGCATAAACATAAATTATTATTTTCATTACAGAACACAACAGTTTACACACAGTCCGTCAATCAGTTTACTAGTTCAGTCTTCATCATCATATCCTTAATGCATCGAGAGCTCTCAGCAAATCCCTCTCCATCGGTTCAGCTCCCGAAGGCTTTCTCGGTACGCCCACCTTATCGGCGCTATAAGAACTCGTTTCGGCCGAGCACTCGCAACTTTGATCAAGCCTACCTCGATCGTCATGCATCTTTCATCTATCATGATTTCATTTGTCAACTAGTCATCGGTAATCAGTACAACAGTTCAACTGTGCAGCATATCAGCATTCTAGCATGTCGTCAGTCACGGGGGTCACCAAGTCATCAGTCATAAAAGTCTCTAGTACTTCATTCCACCAATCATCATTCCTGCAGTCAACGCACATCAGTAGGTTCAACAAGACGTGTACAAAATTAACAGTTCGACAGTCCGTCAGTCTCCATCTTTCAACAATTTCATAACCTCTCAAAACACATCCAGACAACGTCTTCTTCAGCGTCAAGTCCACCTGTCAGTTTCCCTACTCGGCTTTCTATCAAATTCATCAAACACACAACTACCCTCCCTCCTTCCCTTCCCATTTACACGGGCTTGGGATCGTCATAAGGTAGAACCGAGGTTCTAACCCCAAGGCTGGGTTACAAGAGAAATGATATGGATCTACAATATAAAACTAGGAGGCAAACATGTTGACATTGATGATTCGGACGAAGGTGTCGATCAACCACTAAGCAAAGAGGCCAAAGAAAAGCATGGAAGTACATCATTGAAACAGTCAGATTGAACGGATTACAACACTCAATGATTAAAAGATTTGCACGTAAGACCCAAAAGACCAGACAACGACAGGAGCGATCAACATTAGCAACCGGTACTGAAAGGGTATACCGGAAGGCGTTGACCTACCACAAAGGTATCAGCAATAAGATAAAAAAGAAAATCAATTCTCTGCAACTGACCAAATCTTGTAGCAAGAACCAGCAATTTAAAAAAAATTATCAACAACTTCTTAAACAAAACTTGATGATTCAACTGTCCTGCTTTAAGACAGAACCTTAGGTTACAGTGAAGTCTTATTGAGACCTGAACTGTGTGAAAGCTGAATACTGAAACACATGCCAATCTCAAAACCGTTGAAATATGTAATTTTAAGAAAATCACCTGGTAATCGACGAATAAATGACACATCTCTTCCTCCGTTTAAAATCCTTAAAATAGAACGTTTCATGTTTATATATTTCAGACAAATTGAAACCTGAGAAATATACGCATCATCCATTAGCATGCGAGCCATAAAGCACTTTTCTTAATGAGTAGACATTTCCATATTTCGACGCACTGACTTGTAGATTGACTTGGGTTAAGCAAGCCATTATCTAGATTGGTAGTAATGTACTGGAACGTTAATATACCATTGATCAAATGCTATGCACCTTCTATAATTGCTCTCGTCCTTCCTTTATTTTCATAAGCCCTACAGCCTTGAATATCTCCCGAAAATTATTGAGTTTGCTTGTACCCTTCAAATCGACTATATTTATGTTCGGTGCGGGGACAGCATATTGTTTAATTTACGTTATATAAACCTCAAGGAACAGTCGGCTCATCTGAAAGGATAATTTCCAGCTTACCAAGATGTTTACATGTTGTAACAGGAAAGTACGTGCAAGTTTGTTTGAGCTTTCCACAGCAATGCTAAGGCAAAACACGTCCTGCCAATAATCGATAATCACAATAATAAACAAAGTGTTTCATTTGTTTGTTATGGGACATATGTTACAGATTTGTTACATGCCGTTGGTTATTCGTGCAAAGATTGCAATACATAATACTTGTATGTGCCATGTGTTTTAGAAACGACATAGTAAGGTCTAGGTGAACGTTGGAATCTATTTATTGTACTATCGGTAAGTTAAGTGATTGATTTTCAGTAAAATTTTCCTCAATGAAGGCGTGACTAACTAGATTACAATAAGGTGCTAAAAATATGTTACCAGGAGCTAGACTTCCGTTATTTCACTATCGTCTTACGGAACCAATATCTTTAGTGCTTCAGAACTAGCTACAATTTATAATGAATATAAAATATAAGCTAGCTGTCATGTTTCGCTGATTTGCCAGAGATACAATACATTCATCCCAGTTGTAAATATCCTAAACCTCAAACACCATTCCAAGAATTTCATTCATTAGTCCAAAATTTACACCTTGAATTTTATCTAAAGTGGAAATGGTTACCATACTATATAACGTTGGTGACACTAGTTTTTATTGAACAAATAGTCTAGCGGATACCATTGGAAAACTGGTTTACCTTCCGAGTTTTGATGAAAAAATTTCCATGTCATACGTCAAAAGCCATCATATAAGCAGTGAACTTCCGATTCTTGGCACTTATTCCACTCTAAAGGATGTACCATGTCAAAATCACTTGATGGTGCAGATGAAAAGTGGTAAAACATACAATGTAATGTGTTTAGAAAAATACTCTGTTCGAACTCGTAAGAAAATTCGAGTCTTTTTTTTCGCCAGAAAGCTCAAGTTATAACGCTGACAAATTATATGTGTTTTGTATGCCTATTTTTCATCTCGTGACTAGTTGTCCTCACATGTGTTCCCTGTCAACTAGATTAGAAGAACCTGCACCAAAATTAGTAGCATCTCACGCAATTTAACTGGAAGATACTTAACTTTGAATACATCGTTGTCATGTTTTCAACCTAAGCTGAACGCCTTGAAGGACGCTCATTCGAATACAATAGGCCATGTGCTGGTCGAAGGTGGCATCAACGCCAGACAGATTGAATGGGTATGCCTTGATCTGATGCTAGGGACAAACGAACCTTGTTAATGGCAAGCACATATGGACTCTTAATATTGAACACAGGCTACACACCTAATCTCCGCCGATGGAGCTGCATTAAAACCATGCCTGAAGTGACATTGGCTGCGGAGTCCTTTGAACCAACGTTTGCAAAGAGAAGAGCGTTAGAGGATTACTCAGCCGCTGATCATTGACGGAGGTTCCCCAAGCCCGCAACCTTCCACACTCCCGTGAAATACTGTTAAAGCAGACATTCAGAGGTTTGCTACGTGCTAATGGTACGATCCACAAAGACATAGCTCCACTGAACTTCTTCTAGCGATCATCTGCAGCTAAAGATGTAGAAACGCATTAGTGAGACAGGAAATATGAACGACATTGTGGGGTCCTTGTCTTTATCCATTCCGCTCCTGTAGAGGCCTTTCTCGATTAAATGTCGGTGGAGAGTCCACTTTTCACAAAAGGGAACTGAAGGAAGCAGTCTTGCCTAACAAGGCAAAAAAGGCTTCAGCACACACCGTGATTTCAGCTAAGCAGGTGCGGATGGTTTTCCATTTTTTCTCTAGCTTGTTCCTGAGCACGTTTAATGCATTCCTACTTGAAGGGATATCTATATCTATCGATGTAATTGGAAAAGATGTGAGCTCAGCCCAGTTCAGCATTTACTGAGTTCTGGTTAATGGACGTTGAAAATGGGCTTAATTGTGTTAGATGTTAGGCTATCCTGGAGGAATTTTCAGAGTAGGGCTTATCAATATTGGGGTAGTGCTGGTTAAAAAAAAGTCAACAGTTGAAATGGGTGTATTATAACCTAAAAAATGAGTCATTCTTTCATCTCAACGTCAATTTAGATTAATTTTTGTGTTTTCCAATAAAAGCTCAGAAAACGATATCTTTAAAATCCCAAAAAAAAGACAACATCACTTTTCCTTAATGAAGACTGGCTTTGGAAATGTTGGAAATGACACAAATTGCACTCCATGAGAATAAGCGTAACCCAAACGTTGAACTTCGAGGTGAAACCCAGGCCTTCAGGTGGTTATGCACATATGAATTTGAAAAACTTAACCTCTCACCAACCTCACGTGTTGTTATTCACCGGTTTGCATCAACAAATGTCTTTATCGTGTCTTTGTCAGCTTCAACCTGCCATCCAGTACTTGGAGCATCTTCGACATCGAGATTGCCCGATCGAAATCCTGTAAACCCGTTCTGGCACTTAAGAACTGCTAACACATCTGCTCCATACACAACGGTTGATTTCTTTTCGGCTTGAACAGCAATTTTAACTTTTCTATTAAAATTTAATTTCAGTCAAAATTCAAAACATGTAATAATTATGCAGCTTGAGTGTGAAGTTGGGAAAAAACGGGAAAAAACGAAATTACTTTTCGAACCCAATATTTACGTTTTCAGTGATATACCATAGAATAAATTGTCGTATTATGGTGTTATGGCAATCATTCTAAGTGAGTAATATGAAATTTAAAGACAATTTATTACCCTTATCTTTGTTGAAAAAATGTCTTGTTATTGACTTATTTTTGTTCTTAGCTGCAGCGTAACAGGAAAATAACTGCAACGAAAGCAAAATAGTCAAAGGAAGACTCAAAAAAGGCTGTAGGAGCTGTTAGTGCTTGGAAATCTCTCCGGTCAACTGCAAAGAGGTTTGGCATACTCTTCAGTTCGCTCCAAGATCGGATCAAGAAGAATGTTCCAAGTGCGAGACCTTTTTTGGACAGGCATTCAACTTTTTCACCAGAAACATAGAAGGCTATGGCTGACAATTTAAATCTTCTAGCTTAAAATGTTTAAGGCCTAAGACCTCTGCCAGTTTGTAATATAGCTTACATCTATGCTGAGAAACGTCAACAGGGAGAAGGTGCTAGCAGGAAAGGATTAGCTATATGATTTTTTAAAGAGAAATCCTTCAATACGCCAACCGGTATGAATCATGAAATACCATTTAACAGAGATGAGGTTAACTTGGTCTTTCAAAATTTTGGAAGATGGCATGGAGAAACGCCAGTTTATTGGATCAAAAATTTACAACATGTATGAGAAGGGTTCAGCTACGAAAAAGCCCCTAGTACAATAATTGCCGAAAAGTGAAAGAAGTGAGTATGTTCAATTACCAGCTATGAAAAGCGAAAAAAACATAACTGTAATTTGTGCAATATTACCTTTAGGATAAGCAAGAAAATGTCACCTCAGGTGTGCAAAGGTGGTCAAGCTGAAGTTATTTACCATTGCTCCAAAATAGCTGGACAAGTCAAGAATTGTTTTGCAAAAGTCCACAGTATTTTGTGAAATATTGCCACGTCCAAAAACGAATACTAAATGCGAAAACATCAAACTGCATTCTGCACCTATGAAACAAATGCTAAAAAATACCTGAAAAAGGGAGAGGAAGAGGATACTTATAATATGAGCAAAAACACTAACCAATAAACGAGACAAGAAGAGACAAGAAGACAACTCAGAAGAAAAAATATTGGTACCAACATTAAAGCAAGACAACGTGAGAACACGAAATGAAAGTCCACTGAAGATTATTCGTCTTTGGGCGAAGAAATTTTGTGTTTTGTTGAATTCTTAAAAAATGAATCAACAATATTTTCTGTTTATTATATTTGAACTCTAAGCAGCTCTAAGGTGATGATCAGGGCCTTCCAAATTAACTTGCACCGTAGCATCAATGCACAAGATTTGTTAGAGCAGTTCGCCAGAGGAAAGGGAGCTGATCTGCTGCTGCTGAGCGAACAACATCGAAATAAGGCCTCACCAGCCTGGTTCTCCGATGACTCCCAAACTGCTGCCGTTTGGGTTCGTGGCAGCATGCGACTCCAGATCCAAGGTCACGGCCGAGGAGACGGTTTCGTGTGGATTCGGTGCTCGGGTATAACGATTTGCAGCGTATACCTGACGCCGAATGAGTCAATGCCATCTTTTCAAAATAGACTGGACGTGCTAGAGGATGCTGTTCTGAACACAGATGACAAAGTACTCGTAGCAGGAGACTTCAACGCCAGAGCCGTTGAATGGGGCATGTCTCTTACCAATTCCAGAAGGCAACGCATTCTGGACATGTCGGCGAGGACCGGGTTGGTGGTTTTCAACACAAATACCAGCAATGTACCTACCTTGCGGCGCTGGGGCTGCGAAGGAACAATCCCAGATGTGACATTCGCCTCGGAGTCCCTCGCTTCGATGACGTTGAACTGGAGAGTACTCGAGGATTACTTAGCGAGTGACCACCAATACATCTCGTTTGAGATCGGCGATACCACTCCTCGCTCGTCTCAAAGATCTTTCACTCCCGGGTGGAATATTGGGAAAATGGACGTGGAGACTTTAGCCAATGTGATTCTAAAAGGCGGAACGACATCGGGATGCCCTTCGGGGAACGGAAGGGCTGAAGTTGAGGGAATGGTGGAGTCAACGATGAAACTCATCACTTCTGCCTGTAGTTCATCTATGCCTCGACGGAGGCCTCGACACGACAGCCCTGCTGTACATTGGTGGTCAAAAGATATCGCAGACAAACGAGGCGAGTGTCACAGACTTCGACGTGCAGCTCAACGCTCGAGAAACGTAGAGGAAGGATCCAATAGGACAGCAGCATACAGATCAGCGAGGAAAGAACTCCGAAGACTCGTTAATGAGAGTAAAGCACGCTGCTGGTGAGAACTTGTGGACGATGTGAACAGGGATCCATGGGAACTCGGCTACAAGGTAGTGCTTTTGATTGCAAAATGAGCTTTTCGGAACAGATCAGGGCAACGGCGAAAAAGGCCGCGATAGGCGTCTCAGCTTTGAGTCGACTAATGTGCAACATCGGTGGGCCCACACCGAGCAAACGCCGACTTCTCATGAGTGCTGTACAGTCAGTGCTACTGTACGGCTCTGAGGTTTGGGCCGGAGCTCTCAGTAAGGAGCTGTACCGAAAGTGCTTGGCCCTGGTACAGAGACGAGGAGCTTTGCGGGTTGCGTCTGCATACCGCACTGTCTCTGAGTTGGCGGTGGTGGTGATCGCAGGAGTGATAGCCATCGCCCTCCTTGCTAGAGAACGACGGAGAATTTATGACCGTAAAGTGGAGGGCTCAAGATATGCTGTCAACCGAGAGGAGAGGCAGCGCACAATACTCGAGTGGCAACAGTCATGGGAAGGCGACTCCAATGGCCGCTGGACTGCCCGCCTTATAGGGGACGTGGGATCGTGGCTAAATCACAGGCACGGTGAGACTGATTATTACCTTACCCAGCTTCTTAGCGGGGATGGATATTTTCAGTCATACCTGCACAAGATTGGTAAATCACGGTTCCCAGACTGCATTTTCTGCCCAGGGGAAAGCGATGACGCATGTCACACCTTCTTCAACTGTAGAAGGTGGAACAGGATGCGGCAGGACTTGTGGGAGGTGATGGGAGAGCTTTCTCCAGACAATCTGGTCGGAGAAATGCTGAAAAGTTTCGACAAATGGACCTGCGTGGCACATTACTCTCGGGCAATACTTATTGCCAAAAAATATACGATAGATAACCTTGGCCACGGGGTCTAGGGAGGTCTCCTTTCCAGCAGTCCTCCTCCATCCTGCCCTCTCCCGCTGGAGGGAGATTTCTCTAGACTGACGGCGCCCTAGGGCGAAGTAAAAAGAGGCCTAGCCCGAAGTAATGTGTCAAACGGTTCCAGGCTAGGATCTCTTGGGTGTTTAGTGGGTAGTCTGGTAGCATGCGCTGCTAGGAGTCCCACACTCCACACTCACAAATTGCCTTCACCCCCCAACCCAAAAAAAAAAATTATATTTGAACAGCTGTTCATTTCTAGTTTAAAATGTCTGTTGTCTTTTTAGTGTTTACAAGGAAAGATTCCTGATCCTAATTTTATGACCATTACACTTGGACCAAACAAGGAATCCTCTCTTGTATTTGTTTATTAAGATCTGTACAAAAGTATGGCATATGTTTATCATCTACGCATGTGTCCATTTATTTGGACAAGAAGGAAAAGGGTCTACGACTCTATGGTTATAAATTACGTGCTAAGTTAGGGATAAGTTTTTAGTTGAGTTATGACTCTCTGTGAAGTAAAGTGTTATTCCTCCTCCTGCAATTGTATTAAAATAAAGATATTAATTTTATCAAATCAACAGTGTTATAATTTAAAATCGTAAATTACCTATCCTTAACCTCCAACATCTTTCAAGAGAAAGAGTCCTCAATCAAGGTCTCCTGAAACTGATGTCGTTTCTTCGAATATTAAAGAAACTTGTTGAGCCGGTAAAAATTTGGAAAAATTTTCGGAAGAAAAACAGCAGGATATTAATCCTAGATTAGTTGTGAAGGTTTTGTTTTTTTAAATGCGTTGAATTTATTAAAGAAATAATTTATGATTCTTTTTAAGAGTAGATGCAAAATGTTTGAAAAAATTTTTATACAATCGTAATTGTTTTCCGGATAATAGAAATTTTGTGAAATTGAGCGCATTTTTTTCACCTAGCAGTAAACAAAAATGAAAGGGACATCCTTTATGAAAACACTTATCTTAACTCAAAAAAATTTAAATTGTGTCTATGCTATTGTGTTACCGAAAGAACAAGTCTTTTTTCAGAGAAATGATTTTGACAACTCATGACATTTAAGAGCGATCTTCACATAATCTCTTGCAGTCATTAGTATCTAATAGACACGTAGATGAAGACACATGAACACACATCGATATATTAGTTTTCAGTTTATCAGATGCATGTTAGTTTCTAGGTTAGCTATTCCAGAGATATTTCAACCCAATTAAATGGTTCGATTGATTCGTACCATCAATAATTCTATTCCAGAGAACATTTGTATCCTGAAACAAACACTGTAGGCCATTTGGCATTGCAGCTCATCATATCGATGCAGAACTAATGGTAACGCATGTAATGCGAAATTAATGCCAACTAATAACATTAATTTGAGCTTGAGCAGTATCGCAGGACGCTTCAGTTTGCCAGAGCAGCTAGTGCTATTACACAGAATGAAAAATGACGAGTCGTCCTTTGAAACGATGGGTAATTGTTGAAAACAATTTACTATACAATCAATCACAGCTCATGCATGCAACAATTGTTCTCTGAGTTTAATCCAATTAAATAACATCCAGCATTCTACATTTTGCCGTTTATCTTGGATCCGAAGCTGAATGTTAACGTTAACGACAGTTTCCACCTAATTGAGCTACAATTGACTTTATCCTTCACCGGTTCCAATCGAATACCAAACGAGCTCAACTTCATGGTTCGATATTTCTTTAATACCCAACTATCCAAGTAATCTTTAATAGCAAACTGTTAACTTTCTCAACTGAATATTTCAACTTAGTTATTTTGAGTAAAGTTAACAACAAAGTTGCTAACAAAATCAACACTTTAGCATTATCTTATAAACATTAACGATTGCACGATGCAGATAATTTGTTTCTGCTGCACCCAATGTCACGGTAGGATTCAACGTTTCCCCACGGACGAAAAACTAGCGCACTATTTGAGTGGTTCTATTATGATATACAAGGATTGCTATTCACTTCCAGTTTACCTGGAAATAAAGTTATTATCGATTGGATAAAGCGTGGAGCTGTTTACTCGGAAAATAGTGAAGCAAAAATGAAGTACCCATAAGAATAGACGACGTCGTAAACGTAAAATGAGTTTCATATCGTATTGTTTCAACAAAACCACCTTTGACATTCACTCCAGACGGTGAAAGAGGAAACGAGAACAACGAAAAGGAACTAATTAGATTGACTTTCTACTCTTTCTGTGTGCTAAAAGCTCAGGGTGCTTTGACATCAATTTGTTAGATACTTAGCATTTCTTCAATTAAGGACTAGTTGATTAGGATTTATATGCAGATTGTAACATGTAAGATCGTTATGTTATTTATTTTATTGCAAAATGCGACAAAACGATTGAATGTGCAAATGTTTTTTTACAACTTACAGCCTTACGACTCAGATCTATGATGATATCAAACATGTTTTTTTTATAAAAAAAGCAATTTCTAGTGTAATCCAAATAAACCTATGCTTACTTCCCCTAAACTGCATTGAAATCCTAAACTAGTTTTTGAGAACCTTAAAACTGAGGTTCAAATCATTCATGTTCTTGTTTCGAAAATGAAAAAGGAATCTTTATGGCAATATTTGGAAGCCATTTGCGGCATGTCAGGAAATCCAGACAGTGTGGTGCAGGATCAATCGAGAAAACCTATGTGGTTTATAAAGAACTCGTTGTCAGCCAAAAATGTAAAACCGTGGAAAGGAGATCACTTGGAAATGACGTTGGGGATGAGTTGATCAAGAATACAGTAGAAATTTTGAGTTAATTAAAAGATGTAACCATTGGGGACGGCGAAAAATTAAAGGTCCAATTTCCCAATCCGATCGAAGGAAATAAACATAATCGAGAATGGAAAAAGTAATATATGCAGCGGACATGACTCGTTATACATCACTGAAATTATTTAAAATTTCAATAGAACATTCTTCACCACCAAGGCTGGCATGGCAATGGGAAATCCTTTTTCACCATTAAAAAGTTAAGTTTCTATTCCAACATGCATCATAGACGTTGTGTCTAAATTTCATGATATGGAGATGAATAGAACCAATGGAGATGAATTGGACCAAGTTATTGTACTTGGTCGTCTATATTTGGTATCATCGGTCAAAAAAGGAATTTTGAACAAAGATAGAATATTAAATTATGTTTAAACTCGGTAAAACGGCGGCCAAGACGCATCAAATGATGCAAAATGCTGATGGTAGTGAGCGGTTTATCCTGTATCTCTTTCTTGGACTGGTTTAAACGTTTTAAAGAAGACCGAGATGCGCTGGATGACGTAGAATTTTCTGGCCATCCAAGATCAATTGTGAACGAAATTAACGTTGAATTAGTCCGCGAATTTATTAAAAATGAGCCAAAATTCACATTACGTTACATGGAAATGGATCTTAATATGTCCCGTGAGTTGATTCATTGCATTTGTCCACGATTCGTTCCACACAAGCTAACCGATTCCCAAAAATTGCTTCGTAAGACAAAAAGGACTACCAGAATCCATTGTAATGGACGACGAGACGTGGTTTTATCAATATGATCCCGAAACCAAGCGACAACATACGGAATGGCAGTATTCGGATTACAGCAAACCCAAAAAATTGCGTTCAGAGAAGTCAAAAGTCAAATCAATGTTGATTTCTTTTATGATTTCAAGAGGATTATCCACAAAGAGTTCATTCCACAAGGCCTAATGGTTAATGCTGTGTTTTATATTAGTGCTATGATGCGTTTGCTTTCGCGAACTCATTGTGTTCGGCCAGGAAGTCCTTTCAGCTGTCAGGTGGACAATTGATGGTACATAATCGGTAAATGGTCAACATTTGGGAGCCAATTGCATCATACACGCGAGTTCTACTGAGCGCTATTCATCCTTTTCTCTTTTCGCCCTGGGGATGTGGCTGTTGATGCTTCGTGAATGCGGAAGTTGGTGTTTGTTATATGATAATGCGCCGGCTCATTGGTCAACGCTTCTGACCGATTTTTGATAAAAAATGGCATTATTTCCATAAACCACATCTCGTTTTCGCCGGATTTGGCACAATGTGACTTTTTTCCGTTCGAAAAATACATTTGACCATGAAAGGAAAGCGTTTTGCGAACATTAAAGCCATCCAAACCGCCATTCCCGGTTGCTATTCTAAACATGATTTCCAAGAATGAGTCAAATAAATCCTTTGACACGCTTATGGACCGTGCAAAACGGTGTAAAGAGGCTGAAGGGAACTTCTTAGAATGAAATAAATCCGTTTTGCTGAAATCATTCGTAGTTTTTTAAAATTCTGGACCGGTCCGGGGACTTTTGAGTTGAGGCACATCTTGTATGACGCTAAAGCTATTGTAAAAGATGATGAAAAAGGGGCAATCCTGGTAAAAATCAATAGTATCTATAAAAACATTCACTTCACATGAGAATTCGCAAAATACCAATCATCTTCCCTTTTTAGACAGTCCAATTAACCAGAAAGACCCTAACCAGTAATTTACAATCAATAAAAAGCCAAAAGTACTCAACAAACGATTGTTTGGGATTCTCAACATTCGTACCAACACAAGAAGGACGCGTACCAGGCAATGATCTGTAGACCCATCAGAGTACCAATGAAGGAGCAAATCAACATTTAATTAGATATGAAAGAAACAGCTTGGAAAAACGGGTATACGATAAAGATTATAGACAAAATCATATGGAAAACTAGAAGTAAAATTAATAAAGGAGAAGGGTCAACAGTTTCCACATAATCAAAACAAAGAGAAAGAAGAAATAGACGACAATTTTTCTATTATAACCTCACAAACAGGATGAACAGGATGTTAAAGACACACGACATAGAGGTAGGTACATAAAGCAAACATATACAATTGAAAACAATATTGCGAGCGACGAAACACAAGAAGATCATGAACGAGGGTAGTGGCTAACCTAAAATAAAATCCCTCGGTGCTCCAAAGCCTATATTGACTGACAACGATGAGATTGTCAGAGCATTATAAGGAAGCTGAATTAATATCGACATCTAACAGGAGTCACGAGCACTTGCAATTGGCACATTTTGGTGGAAAACCATACGATTGGAGATGATACTATTAAAAGGTGTGAGTAAACAATTCAAACTGGATGCATTTGAGACATTTTCGGAATCTGAGATTAATCCTTGACCTGATCGTGATCATTCGGAGTGGAAGAAAGTAGATCATAGGTGCAACGAACAAAAACACTTATAAATGTATAATAAGAGTTTCAAAAAAGGATCTTATTACTGGATGGAATTAATGGTTGAATTAATTAATGGAATTAATGGATGGTGGTTTTTTTAGAGGTATGCAACTTTGAAATGCAATAAAAGACGGAAAAATTTTTTTGATTGCAATCTAAAAAATTAAAATTGAGTTGACTTCGAAAATTAAAACAAAACGCAAAATTAAAAGTAGAATTTAATTTTTATTTTTTTAGGTTAAATGTATTTTGCGAAAATGGAATCTATCGAAAGTTTTCATTGCTATGTAATTGGTTTTATTCGAAATACAATTTTTCCAATTTCATTTCAATATTAGGTCGGCTACGTGAGCACTTCGAATAGTGTGGAGGAAGTGCAAACAAGAGGTCGAGTTTTCGACTACTCTGAACCATAATTGGGCCCGTATTTCGCCAATTATGCAGCAAATACTGTCTTCCAAATGGTAAAACGTCAAACAATTATCATAATTCTACCAGCCCACACCAAACAGTGACTTTCTGTGGATTTAACGCTTAGACAACCGATTGTGGTTGTCCATCACTCAAAGACGGCAGTTTTTTTTAATGACGTAGTCATTTAACCAGAAATTAGCCTTATCGCTAAACAAGATTTTCTTATGAAATTCGGGATGTGCAACAATTTACCGTATTTTGCAAGTCCGCAAACCAATATCCTTCCGTAAAAGCTTCTATGATGTGAATGTGCGATGTCAAAAGGACTCACTTGGGGCTTGGTGCATGCTACGCTCTACAATGGCTATGGTTCCATCACAACGCACCGCAAGATTTATCGATGGATGCGTATTATCTGTGAGAGTAAACATGGAAAAAGATCAGATTAGTTATTCTGGTGGAATTATGATTATTATGTCTGGTAGAAACATAATTATTAAGTTAGCCACAAAATTGACTGAGTGCACGAAGTGTTTCATGAAAAGAACCATTTTTTTCGAAATAACTCTGCAGAATTTGCACATGTTGTTCAGGCGTCAATCTATTCATGATGAATTGTCAAACGTAACTTTCAATAAAATACATGACAGCTGTTTCACCATACGTAAAAAGTGTCGCTAACCTAAAGTTCAATGCTTCTGAAAACACTCTTTCTTTAGTTAACTAGCCAGTTAACCTGATATATCTCTAGTAACCAGTACCTAGTACCCAGTACCCAGTACCCATCTATGTGATTTTACCTGAAATTATCTACTGCTTTTCCATCATCAATCGAGAGATCAAAGTCTATTACTACATACACAGACTTTTGATTAAAATTTGTGTTCGCTTGGGTGTGCTTTCATAGAGTGTTTACTAAATGGGAAAGGCTCCATGTAGCAAGAAAATGTAGCGTACCTCTTCCTTTGTATTGAGCTTCAGAATTGTGAGTTGAAATTATGAAAAAAAAACTGTTTGCCACAATAAACTATTCAAGAACACTCCACCAGAACTAATTCGTCCCAGAACACCCAAAATCAGCGGACAAGAATTTTTACTCGCTTTCAACTAGGGTTTAGAAAATATACTCAGATCTTTTGTAGTTGTAATATTCCGAAAGCCTGAATGATGGTCCTGCGAATTACCAGTGTCGGTATCATCTCTCACGATGATAAAAAGTGTGATGATACTTCAGCCATCTTTATTAGAGCCGCAAGTTCACTTATTTAGCTCTGAACAACGAGATCAATACGGAAGTTCAGCTTACAACTCAATGATATGAAGAATCTTATCGTATCATATTCTTTAGCTCAAATAAAGCAACTCCTCCATAGCATCCAGTTTTTGGCGACTTTTTAACTCCGAATAAACATGTTTTAAAATATCTTTATTACACAAAAAAGCAAGCTGGCTCATGGTCCCGAAAGAGTCCCAAATATAGTCCGTAAAAAGTGTACGAAAATCATGTCTTGACAATGATATACAAAAGCTGTGTACCTGTTACTGTATAAATGTTACTCTCCTTAACCATTGAAAAATACCAGGCTGATTCCTATACCAAAACCCAAATACGTAGGTAGAACAACTATCGATCGATGTCTTTCCTTCCAAATTTGGGTAAAATCTTACAAAAGATAATATTCCGAAGCTTTTACTGTTTTCTAACCACAAATATTTAATTCCGATTTGAGTGCAAAAGATCCATAGATCAAGCAAAGATGTTTTGCATAACAGAATCACAAGCAATCTTCGGTGGGAAGAATGCCTAGTGGCCTATTCTTTGGCCTAGAAGAAAGTGCGCAAATTAGTAGGGGTCAAATTGAAAATGTTACTATGTCCAATTGCAGTCCTTAGAATCCTTTTAAGTTTCGTATCAAATAGAAACTGTGCGGATATCGATGCCTTATACTTTGTATCGTAACTCTAGTACTTTTCCTACGTTTATAGAGTCCTTAATTTTTTCCTTTCAAATAGAGCCTCGCAAATAAAATAAGAGGATCCAAATTCAGGGTTCTGTTAGTCAGGGTCCTTGGTCTTTCCCGATTCCATTTCTTTCTCGATGATTTTTCGAAACGAAACTGCATTAATTCGGCCTTAATCAGGTACGCAGGCGGCATACTACACTTTTTTAAACACTGCTGCAGCGTGCTGGGAACAAGGTCGCACTTTATCCGTAAAAATCTGGACTAGAAATAAATGGAAACAAGTTTCAATTAATCGGCTTCCGAAGTGCCAGTGACTAATGTCACCCGTTGGCAGTGTCCGACATATCGTTGTGAAACCTGCAAAATCGATGGATTATTTAGTTAGACTGGATCGCCATGCAATGTTGGTTGTAATTCAACGTTACTATGCGTGGTTGTGTTATGAGTTTGAGATACTAATTTTATAATTCTTAATAATGTATCTTGTAATATAGTAATATTATTTTTCATCGAAATTGAAGAGGAGCAGAGGGTGCCAAAAATCTTGCAGAGCTTCACAATACTCTAAAAAACCAACGAATGATTCCGCGAAATTGCTCATATGGTTTAAAGACTTTTCAAAAAACAGAGTTATATAACGATTTTAAAAAGTGAATTCAAGGCCAGACTTATCAGGATACCGAGCATTTTTTGGAATACGCGATGATTTCTTCGGCGTCAAAAAAATGGATCCTTAGACTCAATTAGTTAACGAAAGCTACTTATGTATTATTAGAGATCAGGAAAACTTCTTCATTAATCCTTAATTGATCTGCTGAAAACATATCAAAATATTTCAGCTGCAAGGCGTCGTTAATACAAATTCAGTTCAAAACGTATTGAAAAAAAAAACACGAAAAAATATTTAATCGATTTTTATAATTTATATATTATGTTCAAAGTGTCTTCTCCCAGTTCTCATATCCGTTTGCTCTTGTTTTTCCGAGATTTTAAGCACCAATGCCTTGCAACCTTTGCAAAACTCCTTAAAGTACGCTTTAAAAGCTCTTATGGGCTCGTGATTGCGATTGTACCCCCAACATCGATTCGGATTTATCTGCCCTCGGAGACAAAAGCCTCTCAGAATAAAGAAGAGAACATTTTTGTAACAGTTCCAGATCATAGTGAATTCATACATGTAGAAGTCGTTCACGGATCTCATCAGACTTTATTATTTGTTTGGTTCTCCACCAAATCATGTGAAAATGTCGTGACATATGTAATGTGGGTTGGACCACCATACGTTAAATGGTGCATGATCAAATTGCATGGTCAAATCATCGTGGAAAACAAAGAATGTGCTGCCAATCAAAATGTCTTAGACAGTGATGAGCTTGCTAATAGTCAGTGGTTATATAGTATAGGTTATACCAATAATAGTCGCTGAATTCTATAGAATATCTGCGTAAGATGGTTAACATCGCGCTTCACGTGACTCGCCAATTATTTTAATTTGGCTTTCCTCGTCTCGCCCCACTTAGAGAAGTTCATCTAGATCATAACATTTTCGCCATATACATCAGATAAGAGTTCTTGTACATCATTTCGGTTCTATTTGCGGTTCACTTGAAAATTTCACGTTTCAACATTACTCTAACTTTTCATCCATACTGGACATGGTAGACATATATTTAACACACGCTACATGCAGCCACTCAGCTATTAATTCACTTCACCGGCAAACTTAAAACTAGCAGCAATCGTTAATTTAACGAAATAGGTTGCACTGTGGTATCCCGTACTGGTATCCTTACCCTTCATCTTTCAGCTTTTCCAGTACCTTTATACATAGTACCGTAGTCTAGCTTTGATGGCTGAGTGCAATATCAAAATAAAGAAGTCAGACAAAAGTTCTTCGAGGATTACATCGAGAGCTGATAGTATTTTTAAATTGGTAACATTCCATGTCTGTTGCGCATCCAAGTATAAGTTTGTTCCTGTCAAACCTAATACTCCAGTGCGCATTTGTCAGGCTGCATCTAATTTTCAATTTCATCAGTAATTTGATCTGCTTAACAGTGAAGGTTTCACGCAAAATTCCTAATCTGTTTGCATTTTATTATAAATTTGCATCAGATAATATCAGGGAAAAATATAATCTATTGGTAAAGCCAATATTTGAAGCTAAACAAACCACGTTTTTATTTAGAAGACTTTGTTTTACCTAAATTATCTAACCTTGTTCCTTGTCTAAATTATCCTAATGGAAAAGTTGCTGTATAATGATAGTTTATATAAATGGCCTTATAACGATTCTCAGCAAACAAACGACAAACAAGAACGAATTTGTAGCAATGAAGTGCGGCCTTGTAATGACAAGCGCAGATCAACTTCCTTCAAAAAGACCAACTTTTGACTTATTAGATATTTGGTTAACAACAATTGTATCCAATCCAATATAATTTCGCGTGCCCCGAAACTTTTCACTTTCATTTTAACGATTCCGGTGTATTGAATGTACAACTTTCTCCAGAAAGAAAGTTAATTTTATCATCTACATCAGCGACATTTCTGTACAAATTTGATTGCTTTCAAAGAAGTTTGTCAAAACATTAAAATCTACACTAATATCTACCACAAGTTCCATTTGCATCATGCCTGTGTGGTGGTAAGTAAATTTTTCGTCTACTCCCCGCGGCAGGATGAAAAGACTTTGTGTAAATCGTAGGTTTGAGGTCATTTTCTGTGTCAACCAATTTCAACTTCTTTTGGGGACATTTTCAAGGTTAAATGTGTGACAACACGTGATGCTCCTTATTTCCAAAATCAGGTGTGTATGTGAAAATGTAAGCTGTACTCGACATGGAAATTTCATGATTATTTAATAAATACAACAACAACCTGTTCTTGAAAAGAAAGAGTATTTTCCAGAAAACATTCTACTCAAACAAGGACTCGTTGGATGAACAGAACGGGTACAATGTAGATACACCGCCTGCTTTGGGGACAAAGTGAGAGGAAAATTCAACAAGCTCATAATGGACTACCTAGGAAAAATTTTATTAAAAAAAGGAAACCAAGATAAACTTTTTGGAAACACATAGTGGAAATTGAAATCTTTACAGGAAATGGCACCAATGACCAGGTTTATCGTATCTGGCAATGACTGTCGGTGAATTTTGAAAGGTACTTTACAACCTCTGAACTGAATGATGATGTATTTAAGGACTATAAGGATAAGGATGTATTTAAGAACCCAAGGTTAGGCCGCTGTGTTTTCGAGTTTAAAAGTTAAAAGTCTAAAGTACATCAATGAGATCTAATTATCTCTACATTGATTTCATTCTTCTGTTATTTGAGCATACTGAACGCTCAACATCTTGGTACCTCTCCTTCTATTAATTTCAACGTTTAACCACCTTCAAATATGATGCGTTTAGGATTTTTTGGGATTAGAACAATTGTTATTGTTAACAACAACATAAGTTCAAAGCTGGCTTATCGAAGTGGTGTATTGGTATCTAATGGTTTTTTTTACAACAACGAACTTTTCCTTTAGTTCCTAAAGAACAGTTCCTGTATATATATCGAGAAAAAATTTAAAAATTGAAATTTATTTGAATGTTAAAGAAGAAAATGATGTAAATAATGAAGATAGAATTGTTTTTTAAGGGTCTTAGGTAGATAAATAGAAATCTTTATTGAGACTTTATCGTACATTGTGTTGTTATTTGACATTTAGCATAGTTATTTGACAGCGACTCTATTGTCAAGTACCTTATTCGTCTAAATCCGACCGTGGTCGATGCTGATTTGACTTTGCTTTTTAAAGACAATTTGGTAAATACGTTGCCTTTGCTCCCAGGCTTTTACATTAATTTGCTTATTCCTAACCTAATCTAGAATAACTTAAACCTATGTACAATTTTCAGAATTTTAAGTGAGTGGGGGAGTGTTTGGAATAGGTGAATTGCCGCAATGAAGTTATCCTCGATCACCCTGATTTGAGTTTGTATAAAAGGATGTTATATCTGGAAACAAAGGTCGAAAGAGCTTAAGCTAGTTTCGAACACACGTCCCTGCCGCTTCTCATCAGGTGCCAACTCACAGGCCGGGACACGTCGCGACGCGTCGATTGGCACTACCAGCTAGGTGGATGTCGTCTGGTTATTTTTATTTTACTCTCCAACGACGGTTCCAAAGTAATCAACAACTTCGAACAGCGTATTCAACATTTTTGAAAGAGTCTGAAAACCTTGGGCACATGAAGCAAGTCCCGCCAGAAGAACAAGACCCGGATGTGACTTTTTATGTACCACATCATGGTGTCATCAAAGAGTCCAGCACAACGACGAAGCTCCGTGTCGTCTTCAACGGTTCATGTAAGATGTCACAGGGTAAAAATAAACCCTGTAATAAATAAACGGTTCATGTAATAAATAAACACAGGGTAAAATAATTTTTTTCATGTGACATCGAGAAGATGTATCGCCAGATCGCTGTTCATGAATATGATTGGGATCTACAAAGGATTTTATGGTTTGACGACCAAACTCAGCTGCAACGATATAGATTAACAACCGTGACGTATGGTTTAGCATGCGCTCTCTTCCCAGCTCTACGCGCTATCACTCAACTTATCCATGACGAAGGTGCAAACTATCCATTAGCTTCCGAGACTCTCCGTAAAGGTAGATATGTAGATTATATATTTGAGGAGCTAATACCATAGAGGAGGCATAGCAAATTGCAGAGCAAATCAACAAAATATGTGCATCAGGTGGATTTCCACTACGCAAATGGCGTAGCAACTGTACAGAGGTTCGGGCACAAATTCCAGAAGAATACAGGTCATTATCATTATCAGTAGCCATAAAAGAAGATATTGTTCAAGCGTTAGGACTCTCTTGGAATCCAACACTAGACATTGTGCAATTTAGTCTAAAACAAGTACCATCAATTAAACCAACTAAACGTGGAGTTCTATCTCAAATAGCACAATTATTTGATCCAATTGAATTTTTATCACCGATTCTTATTAATTTTAAAACCTTCATGCAAGAGCTGTGGACGATCAAACTTGGATGGGATGAGATACTGCCACCTCCACAATTATCACGCTGGTAAAACCTGCTTCAACTTCTAGACGGCCTTGATTATATTCATATTACTCGATGGCTAAGACTTGAACCTGATGGAGAATTACAAATCCATGGGCTTAGAGATGCCTCACAGCTAGCGATGGCTGGGGTCGTTTATCTTAGAACAAAGACTTCAACTGGAATCACCACTAATTTGATTTGTGCAAAAACCAGGGTCGCGCCATTGAAGCGCATGACAATACCTCGCTTGGAACTGACAGCTGCAGTAATGGCAGGAGGTTCATGATTTGCAAGCTGTACCATGTTACCTCTTGACCGACTCTTCAATTGTCCACACCTGGTTAAATAATCATCCATCTCGCTGGAAGGACTTCATTCATAACAGAGTGAGTCTTATTCAAGAAACTGTACCACATGCTTATTGGCGATACGTTCCAGGAAAATCTAATCCAGCAGATTGTGCTTCTAGGGGGCTCTCAGCTAAAAAATTGAACGCACATACTCTCTGGTGGTAAGGTCCATCATGGCTCCGAGAAGAACCGGTTACATGGCCTCAAAAGACGTCAACAATAATAACTTCATCTGACGAGTTAGAAGTGCGTCAACCAATCACGAGACCGACTCTTCTCTAGAACTGCCCCCTCTCTACGGACTTTGGGACCTTTCCGCCATCCTTCTACCAGTCAGTCTTCTTCTGGCTCTCATTAGAGACAGACCTTCGCGCATATAGGATCATGATTATTTGTCTACAAGTTAATATCACCCTTGCTGGTGACGTTGAAGGACTATCTCCCTCGCTGGAGTTATAGAGTTTTTTCACCCTAGCAGGTAACGTGTAGAGAGGATCACCCTAGCTGGTGATCAGTGTTAATATCACCCTCGCTGGTGATTTGAGGAAGTCTCACCCACGCTGGTGACTGTTAGCTTATTCCACCCTAGCTGGTGGACCCAGATTTTCACTAGGTAACTTATTAACATACCGTAGAGCAGCGGTAGATCAAACTCGTGGTGTCAGACGTCCACCACCAATACCGTCTGGCTGAAACTTCCCACCACCTTTCAGCTGATATCCATCGAGAAAGGAAACTGTGATCATAAATTGTTAAATAAACATTCAAAATTGAAACATTATAAACAAAACTTGTAAATCTGTGTGCAGTCCATTTTGTTTGATTTTTTTTTAACCAACCTTTTTGAAACACATGGAATCATGAAAATCTATGAAGAATATAACACAAGCTTAACTATTTAATAAATCAGGATACTACAAAAGGAAGCAGTAAAAGCTTAGAACCTCCTTGCGCTCACAAGTTTACGGGGCCTTTTAAAATCTAATAAAGGACCTTCGAAATTTTCAAATGTCGAAAATTAACTGGCAAGTAAACTCAAAATAATAAGTATTTTGAGTCTATTTGCCAGTTAACATACCAAAAAATGTACAATTGTAAAATTGCAATCGTTGTCTTCGGCATCACTTTGAAAATTGCCGAAATTTGTGAAAGGGTGATTATGAAACAAAGTATTTCTAAACCTGAATTCTGTACATTGAAAGTTCTTATGATGCATATTAGTTCGCAGTAAGTATTTGCTAACTAATATTGTTTTAGTCGAAGATCTAGTTTTAGGACTATCTAGTTTTTGAACTAGCTATTACTCTTTGTTTTCAAAACACCTTTTTGATTGAATGAGTTGTTAATAAGTTTTAATTTCTCACTTTTTATCCACAGATTGTCATTGGCTTTAAATCTTTTTAAAGGATCAACTTAAAAGCCTTGTATAATGTATATTAGAAATTGAATTCTAGCCACTTCAATCTGATTTCATTTCCTAATTGCATATTTCTAGAACTTTTTAACAAGTGAAAAAGAACGAAAACTTTGAGTACGAAAACATGAATTGGTATTCCTACTTTGAAGCTAACATCGTGTTTGGTAATCCTTTCAAATGATTTAAAGCTTAGCAAGGCTTTCAAATACAATGTTTACTATAATCGCGACGATTCAATCAACGTCCTTTGTAGCTAATTAGAAGTTTTCATAGCATAAATGATACCGCATACTTTGTTTTGGTGAGAGAAATACTTCGTGGTTTACGTTCTATGAGATTCTTATGTAAGCTTTATAAGGATGCATGAAGCGGAAAAGCTTGAAGTAGAAGAACTATTTGCAGTTTTATCGTTATATATAACATTGCAGTCCCTGTTTCAAAGTTTACGACTAGACATTTAGCGTGTTTTGTTGTTCACATGTAATAAACTCAATTTTAATTCACGGAGACTTTAAGTGTATTATATATAAAATGTAAGCTGCAGGTAACATTGAATATCAGCTAAAGACATCTGAACCTTCTATTTGTGCAAATTGCATAAAATCCAAGCAACGTGGTACTAAAATGAAAAATTTGATTAATTTGATTGTTTATTCTGTTTTACTTACCTTTTAATTGTCATGATTAAAGGCTTGCTTATGAATGAATCGCAAATTCACTTATAATTAGAGTTGACTGGCGCGGATGAATACAATGATTACAATGACAACGCGGATGATTTTCTTACTCAATATAAAAAATATACTGAAAATACTCTTGGGTTGATTTTCTTTTCCAAGTGCACATAATACGACTTTTCTTCTATGATACATTTATTTCTACAATTGAGTATGAAAGCATTTCGTTTAGAACATAAGTGCTCACGTTTGATCCTGCTTTATAGATCGACACATCTTTACTGTCACATAAAAAAGAAATTGTTTTGCCAAATGCTTGAGTGTATAAGAAATGTTTAAATAAAACGTATGTAAAATAAAATGTCACAAACTCATGTTCTCGTAATATATGGTTTATTTCGTTGTTTTAGCAAATAAAATATTGAACTTAACATATTATAACATGTATCTGGTTTTTTGTTGTGAATAGGTTATAAAATTTTCGTTCGGCAAAAACGTTAGTAAAAAATACTATTCCATTTTCATTTTTCGCATTTAAAACGTTAATTTTACTTTTACTAAAAAAAACTTTTTCACTAAAAAATAAGATGCGAAACAATGAAATAATTTTTTTTTGGTTGGGGGTGAAGGCAATTTACGCCCGGAGACTCCTAGCAACGCATGGTACCAAACTACCCACTAAAGACCCCCCGCCCCCTTCCAAGAGACCTTAGCCTGGAACCGTTTGATACATTACTTCGGGCTAGGCCTCTTTTTACTTCGCCCTAGGGCGCCGTCAGCCTAAAGAAATCTCCCCCCAGCTGGAGGGGGCAGGATGGAGAAAGACTGCGGGAAAAAACCCCCTAGACCTCGCGCCCAAGGTTATCCATGGTACATTTTTTGGCAGTAAGTATTAGCCGAGAGTAATGTGCCACACATGTCCATTTGTCGAAACTTTTCAGCATTTCTCCAACCAGATTGTCTCGAGAAAGCTCTCCCATCACCTCTCACTAGTCCTGCCGCATCCTGTTCCACATTCTGCAGTTGAAGAAGGTGTGACATGCGTCATCCCTTTCCCCTGGGCAGAAAATGCAGTCTGGGGACCGTGATTTACCAATCTTGTGCAGGTAAGACTGAAAATACTCATGCCCGCTAAGAAGCTGGGTAAGGTAATAATCAGTCTCACCGTGCCTTTGATTAACCACGATTCCACGTACCCTATAAGGTGGGCAGTCCAGTGGCCATTAGAGTCACCTTCCCAGGACTGTTCTTGGGAACAGTCTCGAGTATTGTGCGCTGCCTCTCCTCTCTGTTGACAGCATATCTTGAACCCTCCACTTTTCGGTCATAAATTCTCCGTCTCTCCCTAGCAAGGAGGGCGATGGGTACCACTCTTGCGATCACCAGCACCGCTGACTCAGAGACAGTGCGGTATGCAGACGCTACCCGCAAAGCTCTTTGTCTCTGTACCTGGGCCAAGCGCTTTCGATACAGCTCCTTACTGAGAACTCCGGCCAAACCTCAGAGCCGTACAGTAGCACTGACTGTACAGCACTCATGAGAAGTCGGCGTTTGCTCGGCGTGGGCCCACCGATGTTGTACATTAGCCGACATAGAGCTGAGACGCCTATTGCGGCCTTTTTCGCCGTTGCCCTGATCTGTTCCGAAAAGCTCATTTTCGAATCGATCAATAGTCCCAAATATTTTATTGCAAGTTGAGACTCAACAGTTGCATCTCCGATCTACAAAGGAATTACCGTGGGAATTCTCTTCTTCTTAAGAATGACCATCTCGGTTTTCTCTAGTGCCAAACGGAACCCGCGCGTGGTCATCTATTCCCTCCCTTGACGCATTAGCATTCTCAGTCTGCGCTGCGCATGTTTGACTGTGCGGCCGGCGACCAGTGATGTTATATCATCTGCGTAGCCTACTAAGTGCGACTCATCTGGCAGCTCAAGCCTCAATAGTCTGTCGTATGAGGCGTTCCACAAGTCTGGTCCCAGTATGGAGCCTTGCGCTACACCAGACGTTATCTCCATACCGCATTTATAGTACAGACGTAGATAATACTCCTCCAACATCTTTTGTATCCAATGTCGACAAGTATCGACAAGTGTCGACAACCTTTCAAGATATCACTCAGTTCCTAAATAAGCAGGACCTATCGTGGAAAGAGAATTTGGCTCAAAGCAAGCTCCTAACCAAACTATAAATAGTCGGTTCGATTAGAAATTATTAGGCCAAAAAGGATGTGGTAGCGAGCCCCATTGAATAAGGGAAAACTTTTGATTCCTTTTGAATCGATTAGCTTATTTACGAATAAATTCAGCCAGCTTCACGTGTAAACTCAATGCATCGGGATGTCCTGTGGAACTATTTCCGAATCTTTTGGCATCGATTGGAAGGTCCCTCAGGAGTCCGATCCGTTTAATGTTCTCGTTCTAACCCGTTCTCCAGGGATTAGAGATGAATTTCAACCTGGAATCGACGTGAATCTGTTGTTGATGATTTATTGATATATCTATTTGAGCACGATCTCCCCTTTTTGTAAAGACGAGATTTCAAAGGTACCTGCAGTCGTGAACTAAGAATTGCAACTATTGAAAAGAACAGGATATATCAAAAGGAGTTAACGCGAAGAAACCCGACTTGCTTGTGTTCAAAAATATAGACATGATGCGAGGAGCACCAGAAAAGTCGATCGAGCATATGGAGAACTGCTTCAAACGAACGAAGTACCTGGTATTGATTTTAGAGACTAAAATCACCTTCAGCGCTCACATGGATCACAGCGCTCACTGGTTAAAAAAAATTAAGCATACATACCATCTTATTTTGTCATTTGTCAGGAAGCTGTTAAAGGTCAAAAATAAGGTAAAAATTATTCCTTGCAAAACTCTCATCAGACCAATACTCTTGTATGCAATGCTTATTTGACACGTAGCACCAAAATTCAATATTCAAGGGCCAAAAAGGGCTATTGAAGCGTAAAATCCATCGGACTTGCATTGGAGTGTACAGAAGAGAGGTCGTAATGCCCTACTTTAACCAAAATCTATACAAAGATTAAGCGCAAGAGGTTTAGACAGCTAAACGGATGACGGAGTCCTTCATTTTTGACAGCAGCTTCATTATTAAATCTTTTTTCTGTCAAAAAGTGATCCAAATGTTTAAAGAAATGGTAATTTCTTGGCGAGAGGCCTGGTGAATATTGAGAGTGAGGAAGAGTCTCATGGCATAACTCGTTTAATTTTTGGACCGTTGTTCTTGATACATGAAGTCGTACGTTATCATGAAGCAGTATCACTCTATTCCTGTTGACTAGCCTAAGTCGTTTTACTATCAATTTGTGAAGTATTTCATCCAGTCCACCCCAATATTTCTCAGCATTGATGGGTTCACCAGGTTGCAGGAATGAATAATGGATAACTCCAGCTGCAGACCACCAAGCACTTACCATTATTTTCTAATGAAGGCATTTAGTCAGCCATTGGGCCAATTGGCGACGATCATCGTTTAAAATCTACTTCTTATCGCAAATCACAATTCGGTGCAAGAACGGTTCCTTTTTGTTGCGGGAGAGAAGAGATATTGAAATCTCCATTCAACACGTTATGTTTTGCTCAGTAAGTTCATGCGTAACCCATTTTTTCACTTTTCCAAGTTGTTGCAAGATTCGGTAAACTGTGAAATTATGAACGCCTAATTACTTGGCAAGATCCCTTATATGTTGGCGAGGGTCAGACTCTACTTATGCACGCAGTTCGTCGTTATTGATCGATTGTCTTAGGTGTCCACGTGGCTCACTTCCAAGGTCCATATCACCGGATCGAAATTTTTCGAAGTAACGTATAGTGGTTCGTTCGTTAACTGTATCAAGCCCAAATGCGCTGCTGATATTCCTCGCTGCTTCCGTTGCGTTGTGCGCTAATTTAAATTCGTATAGTTAAAAGTAGCCGTTTTTGATTCACTTCCATGTTCACTTTCTCTTTATGTTTTTACGATCACTATGAAATAAAAAACAGAAATGACTCCATAAACCAAGTAAGCAGTGTTTACACTGCAATATGTCATATCATTTGCGCCGCATTACGCCAACATAATGTACTAAAATTGTAGCCAACTTTATGTCATTGCTAAAGCGGCCATTTCATCTGCAGCAACCTAATAGAATTAAAAAGATACCAAAATAAATATGAAAATATAAGCAAAATGTAATTAAAATAATTAGCAATTTTATAATGATAAATAATTGTTAATCAGGTATAAAGTGGTTTCTTGTGTAGATAATTTATAGACAAGCCAATCGTAAGATTTACGTTAAAAACATCGAAATATTGTTTCTTAAAAAAATCTGAATGGACCCAAATAATAATAAAAATTATCAACATATTGTGTTACGTGAGAGCAAAAGGTCATGTGTGTAATATTTAAATGTTTTTAAGGACACATTTAAATATTAACGAACTTGTAGATAATTCAGAATATATTAAATAATTTCGGATGGCAGAACTTTGAAGAGGCTTAACAAAAATAAAAAACGAAATAAAACTTACTTCAAAAGAGTTTCTTGAATAAATGCGACTTTGAACTGAAATAATGGGGATGCTACCAAAATAAACGTAAATACAAATTATTTAAGGAGGCAAATCGAAAAACCCTCATTGAGTTTCCTAGTAATTGAGCACTTGAAAGCAAAGCAACATTTTGAATTAAAAAATCTTTAGTATTTGATGACTTTAAGGTAAAAAACCTTCTTAAGCTAATCGAAAATAGTTTGGTTTTGCATTCAAATGGATTCTGATAAGAGATATATCCTTCCTGACATGCTTCCACAAGAGTTACATTGACCTTATACGAAATCTACGTACAAATTGGAACAAAATTGGTACAATCCCTTTCAGTAATTTTCGCTATCGCTACCAACAACATAAAATATCTGCCGAAACTACAATTCAAAACCTTTCAAGGATATACGTGACGAAATCTCCTTCAAAGAAGCTTATGACATGCATTTAAACTGTGTGAAACTTTATCCCATTATAACTCCCTCCACCGCTTCTAAAGAAAAATACATCTTCGAATGTCAGTTATTGCCTCTACACCACCGAAAGTGAAATGTTCAGGATACCGTGTAACTTTTTCCGCTTCAGGAAAGTTCAAACTAGAGACTGAAGCCAAGATTATAGATGACAAGGAATTGACATGGCGTCATATAAATAAATTCTGTGCTGTGACAACATTGTATAGTGTCAATTCCCTTTATCGAAAAAAAATCAGTCTTCGTAGTAATTTTGTAGTGTGAAACATGTTGTAAATTAATAATTGAATATTTATTTATTTATTTCTTTTTTTATGTGCTAGGCTGGATTGTATTTTTGCTGAATTGATGATGTAAAACTTTAAGGTAGTAGGTTTTCAGGTACTCAATAGCTTGCTTAAACACTAACGTATCCCAGAAGGTAAGTATTTCAAAATATGTCTTACCCAAATTATTCCTATTAAGGAATCAATTGATATTGACGGCTTGAAAATCAAATTTGTTTCTATCATATAATGGTCGTCAAATTATCAATAAAAAAACTGAGGGAAAAAACAATTGCATACCAAACTTTCACTTTGAAATTGAACATGCTTTTCGCATCAAACCTCAAAGCCATTAATTTTAATTTATTCAAAAGAAAAGCCTCCACCTAAGAGAAATACTCCACTTCCAACTTCCACTTTCAGATGAAATGTCGCCTGTTTTTCATAATTAGTGTCAAGTGTTGTGAGAATTGGGTCAAAAACGTAAATAGCTCCCAGCTAAATGAGCTCCGAATAGGCGAAGAGGACTCCTTTCGTTCAGACACTCTAATGATTGCAAGCACTGGTACTTATTGCTATTCTCCCAGCGTTCGCTTTTTTTGCCAAGTTTCCTAACTTGTCTGCTAGCTCTCCCGGTGTGTCTAGCAATTAGTCCTGGAGAAAACTAATTTTTGTACTTTTTATAATAATTTCAAATCAGGACCTAATTCTGTTTAAATGCGCAATAACTGCTTTGCACAGTAGATATATGCAAGGATAACACGTTTTAAATACTTGAGAACGCTACCAGCAGATTGCAATGTTACCAAGGTACGTATTCCAATATATATCGATTCATATATAAATGTATATACATATGTATATTACAGTTAATATGAAAAATTCCATGCACTAGCATGACTGGAGAAATATTCATATTACCAACCAATTGCGTTTTATCGTTCGATAACGTGGTTATCATCGATTTTAGCAGTCTACCTTCCAGTTTCCAGTTGGTTGGTTTGGTTTAACTTGGTTTAAGCGTATGAAGAGGAAATTTTTGGGATTTTGCGAAGAGAATTGAAAATTTTCGATAGCATAAAGAATATTGCCTTTGGATGTATAAATTTGGTCAATTTTCATCCTGAAATTCGTTTAGAATAAACCGCGAGATATTTTTGATTATGATATGCTTCTTGGTTTTATTGAATGAATGCTTTGGGTCAAAAACATACTCAAAAATTCTAAAATATACGTCACATATGCATACATCCTTATAGTACAATATTACAATATTATAAATACTATTTATAATCAATTCATAGGGATTAGTGATCAAGTATCAGCTAAATACTGAAATTCATTAAATGCGACTTGAAATACGTTAGACTTAGTGTGAAAAAACTACTTTGAAGCAAAATGGTTGACCTAACCAACGTCTTACTGGTTCTGATCAGCAAATCGACTTTAATGTAAGGGGTCTAAGTTGTGCAACAAATACAATCAAAGAGCCTATTCATGATTATCCATGACGCAGTGGCCCAGTCGGTCCTCGATTTCCAGGATTGAACTCTTTCGATCGTCCCGGTACGGCGAACTCTTTCTGCACTTGATAACTCACAATAAACATCGACTGTCGGTGTTTATCGTGTTTTTCCATCGAATTCTCGGTCTGCCTGCTGTCGTGTGCCTGCCCTCTACCCGGCAATATTCCTTTCGGGACCCGGTTTCCTTCCATTCTTTCAACATGGCTGGCCCGTTTCAGTTTACGTTGCTTACGTAGAAACAGGTGGTTTGTCAAATGATTCGTAAAACTCATTGTTGTAGTGTACAGTCCACTCTGAACCTACTTTTCCTGGATCTTAGATTCCCACAACCCTCTGGTTCAAATATGTCTATCGCCTTTTCGGATTCACCCGTCAAATTCCATGCTTCACTTCCAAACAGAAGAACAGGCTTGACAGATCATTCGAAGATGTGAAACTTGCTTTTCTGTGCACAAATTTAGAACTTTGAATGGCAAGTACGGAGTTTGGATTCCATCTCTTTTTTTTCCGCGAAAGTTCCGGTGAAAGTTGTCATCATGGTACACAAAATAATTCCCATTTTCATAGTAGTAATCTTCTACAGTAGGGTTTTGTTGGACTGTAGTATTCTTCCGCGTTAAAATTAGTTCAGTTTAGTTTTCGTAGCCTAAACTCACAGGCTAACTAGGCTGCTCAGATGCTTGACAAAAAAATGCTTTTTTAGTATCTTTGATTGATGATGCCGTGATTTTGACATTGTCATAATACGCTACCAATTGTGTGGAATTGAACAGGGATGTATCAGAGGTTTCAGCTATTGTAATTCTGATGATGTGTTTCAGCGAGATATCAAAGACTACTGTAGCAAGCTACACCTCAAGCTAAACTAAGTACTATCAATTCGTTTTTAACCTACGGGCTTTGCCTTTGAGGCCAGGTTGCCCAGAGTTCAGTCATAATTTTATTTAAATGCTAAAGCTAATAGTTTGATACATTAAGTTTCTTAACCCAGTGCCGTTGATTTAGTCATGTGGGTCCTCGTTACGAGAAATTATAGTGCTGGATTCCTGAGAAATCTGTCTTCGCCTTGGCTATCATTTCGTTTACGACGTGGGCCAGCGGCTTTATTTTCGCTGCAGCGTATACTTGATTATTTGAGTATCGCCGCTCACCCGGTCTGTAGTTTAGTCCTGTACAGGTGCGCAGAATTCGTCGTTCAAAATAATAAAGCCTATTCCAACTTGTGGCATTTATGTTGCTTCATATTGAAACTCCATACAATAATATTGGTCAGATCAGCTGTTTATATGCTAGTGTTGCCAGTTTGTGCTGGCTGTGGGTTGAATCTCTTGTCCTCCCACTGTTATTGATCACGTCTTTACGGCTGCTGTCCTTCTACGATACTTTCGATACGGCCCTTGGATGAATATCAGTTCGGATTTCGGCGTGTCGATGTTGAGTCGCCATCGCTGGTGTCCATGCAGTCGGGATACGTAACGTTGCAGTTTTAAAGTTAAGGCTGAAATACAATACCGCGAGACGACAATACGTGAGCGCGACGAGAGTTTCGCAGCAAATGTCAAGCACTTTTCGTAACATGCATTTGTATGCGACATCGTACAATGATTGCGATGCGTCTATGCGAGGCGGGAAATATTCGGAAAAACGAACATTTCTCGCAACGAGGTGCGTGACGTTTGTCAGATGCAATATGGCGCTTGAATTAAATTTGAAATTCAAACGCGTTAATTATTTTTTATGCTGAAAGATTAAATTCTTCGGTTATTCTGAAAGAATTTTTAATGAAAATTTCGTGAATCCTTGTAGGGGCTATTATTCGCTAGACGAAGGAAAAATCCAAATTCAAAACTTTAAAAAAATCAAAAACAATTTCATTTGAAACGTCACCTCTTTGACATTTGTCATATGAACATTATTGTTCCTCGCATCGCGTGCATTGTAAATTGAATGCGTTGCGTGACAACGAGCGAAAATCTCGTCGTTCTCACGTATCGTTGTCTCGCGGTATTGTATTTCGGCCTTTATAAATCGCGGGTTATGCTCGGAATGATAAACAATCAGGTCATCGGCATAGAGATTAACCTTAGGGGTGCTTGCTGTTTTTTCAATACCAGTGATATCAGCAGTGGAAAGGTTGAATAGAGTTGGGCCCAGTATGGACCCCTGTGGGACGCCAGAGTTATTCGGAAATTTCTCGAAGTTTGCCCAATTTATGCCTATGTATGCGCGTCTGTATCTTAAAAAGCTCGATAGAATTTTTATCAGATGAGTGGGTATTTAAGTTGGATGAGTTTATAAACAAGGTCATCAATCCATACAGAGTCAAAGGCTTTCTTTACATTAATTTTGGACATCCCCAATACTTGATTTGAGCTGAGGCTTTCTGGTGCTGCCGCATGTACTACTGAGAGAGCATCCACCGTTGAGTGATTGGCTTTGAACTTAAACTGTCTTGTCGGAATTAAATTCATTTCTTCAATGATTGAAAATAGTTTACCTTGAATGACTTTTTCTAGGAGCTTTCCGATATTGGAGAGAAATGAGATTGGTCTTGAGTTGCTGATTTCACATTGACCAGAGGTTTTGGGAATCTGAATCATTTTTGCCATTTTCCACGAACGGGGAATATAATCTTCATTGTAGCAATTGTTTATTATTATTGCTAATAAGTAATAGAACGAAAGTGGCATCCTTTGAAGGATGAAGTTGGAGACCTTATCCTCACCTGCTGACATTCTGGCGACAGAAGTAGTTGCAAGCTATTTGACTGAGTCCGCATTTACAAGGAAGTTGTGCTCAACGCTGTTTCCAGCGGGATTGATGTGGTTGAAGTTTGTTAGGCGGCCTTCAGTGACCTGGTTTTCAAATTGCAACACGGCTCTGCTGACCTAATCACTAAAACAAGCATCATAACTTCGTTTATCATTTCGAAAGGATTCAGAGAATACTTCTGCGGCAGCGTCTGCGGTTACTTGGGTATCTACGAAAGGAATCCCGCTTAACGTATAGTTTCCAAGGCAGCGCTTTCGACCCGTGATTCTATTTATTTCTTCGAACATATCCGCTCCAGGTGTAATTCGCCTGAACTAATGATGGAAATGTTAAGCCATTTTAAAGACGTCGGAGTATGCGTATATGCATTGCCTGCCGTATTCAGGTTGCGGTGATATGAGCGTGTAAGTCTCTTTCTCAGTGCTTTATTTCTTGGGGAAGGTCTCTGTAGATAAAGTTGCGAGATGTTTTACGGATAGAAACAGTGTCAATCGAAGAAGATATCATGCTGTTCAGTGCCTCAATGCTGTTATCAATCTCAGGGATAGTAAGATTACGGTGGTTTTCTAAGTGAAGACTAGTCAATTTTCCATCAACTTCTGCTGCAAAGCGTTCCCAGTTTACCTTCTTATATGGAATAAAGTATTCTGGATCAGACTCCAAAAATCGAAGTCCATTTGTTTTTTGCAAACTTAGCTGTACAAGTTGATGATTAGATTCAGCTTTAAAAACGTCACATAAATACGATCCGTAACTGGAGAGAAGACTCAGCAGATCCGGTGAAACTATAAAGAAGTCAATAAAGGATCCGGATCTACAAAACATTGGCTCGTTGGGAGCAATAACCTTCAGATCTAAGGATTTATTGATAAGCCAGTTGTACAGGGCAATGCCATATGTATTCGATTGAGAATCACCTCAAGCTTAATGTCGGCAGTTGTAGTCCCCTCCAATTATTAAATGGTCAAATTCGAAAGTGTTTCTGAGGATGAGTTCAACATCATAGATTATGTGGAATTCTGAATGGTTGTGATTAATGTAAATACCTACAAATACAAAAGTTTCTCCATGGATGGAGGCACGGACGCAACTTGCTTCGATAGCGCGCAGTCCAAAGATGAAGTGACGTTGAGTTTTGATCCATTCTTTCGTCATGACAGCGACTACCAAACTACTGTCTGATGCGTCTTCCCGAAAGATTTTGTAGTGATCTATGACCACTCGATGATGGGGCTTAAGTTTCGTGTGACTTATAAGCAAAAAGTCAGGTCTTTAAGTTTTTAGAAAGTCCTGAATGGAATTCCGTTTGTAGGTTTCCTTTGGTTGAAGACTCCTTCGGTTGCTTTTAAAGCGCATCTCTCACTATTCTCCAACCAAACACAGGTCGAGATCGTGGTCGCTTTGATTAAATATGTGAACATCTGAGAATGGGCACCTCCTTTTGAGGATAACTTGGTGCGGATAATTTGTTGAACTATTGCGAAGCTTCTGTTCCTAGGATAGATTATCTAGATTATCATATTTTTCCGAAACAGAGCGCATCAAGTTTGTTGAGAATAAAACGTACAAAAAAGGGACTCCGAGAAGGAAAACGCTGTGAGATGACCTTTCAAAAAATTCCCTTGTAACCCAGAGAAACCAACCTTGAATTGTTTGTCCAATTACATCTGGCTAAGTTCCTTTTTCCTTTCCATTTGCATCTACAGTTAGAAGAGTCTTTTTTCGAGCGGTAGAGAGCAGATGGAGTTTATGTTATTATACTTCTCTTTTCTGTGCGCCAACCAGTAGTCCGAAAAATCTATCTTCAAGTGACGTGAATAGAGATCCGATATGTCCGTAATTCCAGAAGGCAGCAGTGAATTGAAACGTGGAAATCCTTTAACCACTTTCAATTCGAAATATTTTAAAAGGAAATGGTTCCAAAAAATATAGAAAAGTTTCGATAGGAGAGCAATTTTCCTGCGGCAATAAAATAAGAGAAAGTAAGAGATTGGGAGGGATTTTAAAAGGATTTTGAAAAAGAAATGCCGATTCAAAAACATCAACAATAGAGTAAGAATTATGTTCAGGCAATTCTAAGGGATAGAAACTTGAATGGAAACTGGAAGTTGTTATTGAATATTGAATTGAATGTAAGCTGGAAGTTGTTGGAGGTATCGAAACGATAAAGGAAGCAAACCGCTATAGAAATCGAATCCTGGACATGGCAACCAGAACTGGGCTGGATATATTGAACACAGGCCACATCCCTACTCGATGAGGGGGCGTTAGAATCATACCTGATGTGGCATTCTCTTGGGAGGGTCTATGACAAAGGAGATCCATGGCGGTGCTTCCCGAAAACCACTAGTTCAGACTTCTGCGCTCCGGTGGAGTACTGGGAAAGCAGATACTGACAAGTTTGTTGAAGTGCTTATGGCACGATCACTGCTGACGGAAGCAACCATGGGGATCGGAAGACCTGTGGCAAACGATGTGGCGATCTACAGGTCACTTGCAGGTCTTCCATGCCCCCATTCTGCGTGTACGCTTTTTTAACAAATAAATGCAATTAAATTAAAGGTGCTAAAGAAAATTTTAGCCGTATTTATGAGCAAAGTATTTGACCATAGAAAGTACAGAAATCAGGGAGCTTTTTACAGAAAGAAATGGAAAAAGTAGATAAAAGATTTATATGTGTATTGGTTTTGGTTCAAGATTTTTCACAGTGGTATTATTTAAAGTGGTTTATACTAAGCCAAGTCATGAGTATTGAATGAAAAAATATTTACTTATAAAAAAAATTCGACTAAATTTCGGTTGAATCCAATTAGAATCAGAATTTTTTCTCGCTTTTTTGATTATGCTATGGCACAGCTATCCTCAGCTATCCAAAAAAAGTGTTGGGGACATGGCAGCCATGGTTGTTTGACGGAAGGAATGGAAAGGTATCCCGACAGTGACATAATGGAAATTACATATAACAGATAAGGATACATGTACAAACGGATTTTTTAAAATGGTGTTTACCTCGAAATGAACCCTATTGGTAAGTTCTGTTCTTAAGACATTCAACTGGGGAGGTGAATATCAGTATTGAAAAGCCGACGTCATGTCGTCCTATTATACATTCGCATACATTAATAGAAATTATTTAGTATGCGTGGAAAAAATTAGGTTATTGTCAAGCTTAGTTTTTTATCTTGTTAATTGCAAAAAATATACTACTAACGCGAAGAGCAGCTTTATCCATTTTTTTATTTTCTTTAGGAAAAATACTTAAATTTTAGTTTTTCATGTTTATCGCATAAAATCAACAATTTGTTCGTATCCATGGAACATGAAATAAATGAAAATATATTTTCTTTCTGGTTTGGAACTCAAAAATATTAAGTGATTCAATCTGGAAACAGACCACACAAATTTTCAAGGCAATCAAGGAAGCTGGTTTCCTGCACTTTTTGTACCAATATGGCGTCCTTTCCTTTATCTTTGCTGGGCAAACTGTACATTTACCTCATTTCTCAAGTTTGAGAGATGCTAAAGGTTCCGGGTTTTCATCTTTTCTCTTCAAATTTCGGTTGATGGAAGTGCGAACGTCTCGTGAAATTCTCTGATAAGTATAGCGGCACAAAGGTCGTAATAGCTCGCAATATTATTTCTGATTTTTCACCTTCTTGATTACTACTTCTGTCATTATGCATTATGCACATTATGCAAAGGGTATCATAGTGATATCCTTTGTTAAGCCATAAATAATTTGTTTAACTGGTCTAAACCTCAAAGGCTTAAATTCAGGTGGAATTCCAGGTTTTTCTTCATTCAACATTGTGACCTTTGTTTCCTTTTAAAGTTTAACTGCTTCAATTGATGGGAACCAATTTTCTTCGGTCACGTTGCGTTTTGAATAGTAAATGGGTTTTGTCAGCCGTATAAACACTTTGCGACGGTTTACATGATTCCTTCTCAACATTTGTCAGTCATTGCCCAACGGTGTTTTTCCACAACATATATAACCATATGTTATAGAAATAATTTGTTTCAGCGTCAGTCGAACACATGGTTTTGAACACATATTTTCCTGATTTTTTTGGCATATACATTAAAAACCTGCAAGGGCATCGACACTTCACGACACTTTCATCAATGCACTTATCAGCGCAATGAGTAAAACATTTTTGAGAGCTTGATATAAAAACATCATAAAAATCTGATATATCAGCAGCGGGATCCATCTTCTTGCTGTTTTCTTTTCGGTGTTAGGATTGTCAAATTGCAATGCCGTTATTAGCATTAGTAAAAGTTTTTCTGAATTTATATATTTAAATACTTTTGTTCCACTCACATTTGTCGAAGACAAGGGAGTAATATCTTCTTTGTTTTTTTTTGAATATAGCAATAAAAGTCATACATCAAATTGGTGCTCGTAATTCTGTCATATCAATGTCTTTCAATTCTGGCCTGTATTTCTGTCAAAGTAGGTGCAACAATACTCATACATGTTTTCGGCGGTTATTGTCAGAATTTCTTCTGTGACTATGTGAGTTATGTGATTATTCCAGAAATCCGCTTCAGTGCTGCAATCAGGTGTTCTGGTCGAACTCAAAAATCGAACAATGCTATGGTCAGGAGCCCTCGAAACTGTCTTTGAGGGTATTTATTCTACTTAAATTGCTCAAATTCATCCAAATTTTTATCCACTAAATCATTTAAAACGCAAAACAAAACGCTCAAAACCTGGATCGCTGACGTTCGTTTTGAACAACAATAACTGATTAAAGTCTTTGAAAACACAAATGCACTATTGGTTAGGTGACGATAAAATGACATCCAGTACCACGTACCGTTGCAAATACTAACTTGTAGTGTCCGATTTGCGCCGCGGTCTCCGTGAAACTGACATTTAGGCAACTTCTAAGATGAGTCACTTGCTGTTAAGCTAAGGGCCGCTTCGTGATAGATAAGATGCTAAAGATACCAAGACGTGGGCTGGTGTAAACAATTTCATTCATAATGCCTTCAGAGTTTGAATTGGATAGTACTGTATTTGGCATAGCTTAAGGAATTTCAGAATATTTAGTCATTAGAGTTTTGCTCTGCGTATTTTCTATTAACTTTGTTTTGCTCAATTCAGCAAGCTGCTTGGTTAAGGATATGTTGTTACATTCGAACAGCAAGAATTTGCTCAATACACCTAGTTCAATTGAAAAAAAATTGATTAGGTTATGTGGATCTCTCCTCTGGCCATTCTTTTGACTAGCATTTACTCATCAATAAGCTGAGTAAAAATATAAATTTAATTAATTCACCCGGCATGTTAAGCGTGGAGTAATGTTTTGTTTAAATAACAAAAATAAAGAAAATAAAAAGAATGGTTCCTTTGTGAAAAATAATTTATTTAACCTATATCAGGACGTTCCTAATAACAAAACTAACTGAAATGTAACTATTTTTTCCCTTTTATATACTATGCATCATTACAATCTTTTTCACATATTTCAGGATATTTACACTTATTGGGTTATTGCTATAAAGACATCTCAAATAAAATTTGGAAGGGATATTTAATTGCATTATTGCTTTTTAACCCTTTCTGAATCCGTAATGATTGTGTAATTACAAAGTGTTTCAAACATTTTCAAGATTTTCATCATTTGGGTTTTGGAAAAACCTTAAAGACATCGCAAGAAAATTCATGAGAGGTTATTTAATGGTTTTATTGTATTTTGTTCTTTTCTGAGCCATATGCTTTAGATGCAATATATGTTAAGGATAGCACCATTCTTATAATCGCGAACATGTCTACTATTATGTTATCTCAAAATTTCCCAGGAAGCAATAGCAATAAACTAAATTCAACGTATACACATCCTTTGCACATGTGTTATGTTTAAATGTGTTTTCTTTTAACTAAGTGCAGGGAGTCGTAATTATTCTTGCTCCCATTGTTCTAAAGTATTTAATCACTAAGCTCCGTGGTATCTTCATGTTTTCCGCAAGTAAAAGTGTTGAAAGTGAGGCCTTCCATGCTGTAACTATCATTCAGCTAAACGCGATCCACTTAGAACATTTCAAATGGAATCCAGCTGAGCTGAGTGCTTTTACTTAGAAAATTCTAGGAAAATGAACAAACGAAGAAAAGAAAATTCCCTCCCCATATGAACACAAAGCAGGTTGTATTTTGTGTTATACTTGCGTAGTGCATGTTTAGAAAAGCAGATGAACACATCTTAAACTTTATACCTGATTCAAATGGAAATATCACATTTCCGCTCCCTGAAGAGAAAAATCACGGCAGGAGCACTTGTAAATAATCAAACAAACATAGAAAATGCTGACGGTTGTATATTCCACATACGTTGAGGGTTCTTTTATTCAGTGATGTTGCGTATAACGGTCCTTAAAAATGATAATCTGAAAACCGGGAAAAACTAGTTGGTACTTTTCTTCTCGTCCTTATGTGGTAGGAAGGTGTGCATATATTTTCCCAGACTAACTTTATACGTTCACGGTTTTACTGTAAATGAAAGTTAACTTTACAGAATAATAGTTTATTTAATTTTGCTTTCATCTTTCGGAATTCAGTTAATTATGTCCTTTAAATGGAATATGTTGAATAATGCAACAGTGCACAAGATCTATTTGGAATTCATTCATTTCAATAATTTAGCAATGTTTAATTTTACCACCTTGACCCAAGCAACAATTTGATTCTGCACTTCAATTTGCCATTCTGAAAAGGAACCTCGTCTAGTCTTGCTTTGTTGAAGAAATCGTCCAGGACTTTAGCATTTTTCACAGGCTTAATTGCGTAGCTCATAGTAGCTTGTTACAATGAACTTTCCACGAAAATGGTTTGGAATAAGAGCTAATAGAAGCATTTTCGTGAGTATTTTGCTTAAAACCACTTGGCAAACTGTACAGTACTTTCGTAGATAAATCCTTAGACAAGACGAGGACTACCAAATGGAAATTCTAATTGGGGTTTTCGGAAAATAGTGAATAAACAGTGTGCTGATGCGAGGATAAAGAGCTTTTATTTGGTGCTAGGCTTAGTGATTTTTAATGGAAGCTGTTTTCTTATGAACGCTGAACATTTGATTTTGTAATCATTTGAACGGTAACCAAAGGAGCATGCCAAGTGCTCAGTGAAAAAAAAAATGTATTTTAGTTGGAAATAACTTTTTTTTGGCTCCTCGAGACTTCTCGTCCAATCTTCATGAATTTATGCATTCAGTTTTGTTAAGCATCCATTAGCCCTAACACTTGGTTGAAGTAGACTTTAAATTAAAAGAAAAATGGAGTTGTTGGTGGGACTTTTACTTAGTCTTTATCAAATATAATAAAAAATCCTGTTGAATGTCGAAGGATTTGCTAAATTTTAAAATCACCATCTTATCTCCTCCTTCTAATTTGTATAAGGCCAAGTTAATGTTGGTAATGCAATAATAATTGAAAATTATAGTTTTGAACCCTTTGAAATGTAATTAACTGCAAAATTTAATAACTAGTGTGTGCTTAAAACCAAATAAGGCTAATAAGGTTCGGTAAGTACTCGTTATCAAAAATATTCAATATTCAAAATTTAATCAGCCTCAAATCTAATTATATTCTAGTTTTGAATTTGTAGGATCGAAAGAATTGAATTTAATCCTTGGTATGATTCGTTAAAATGTTAAGGGTTGTTCCTTTCTGCACATTCAGTTGGTGCGAAGTGAAAGCTAGGTGTAAGAGATTAGGGTTGTAAAAGAGGATTTTACCAGCAATTCAACATTTGTTAACTAAGAACATACTTCAACATAATTATCGGAAAATTACTTTTTTCTTGATTACTTTGAGTGAGTCTGCTTGACACGCTTGTTTTTGTGAGAATCATGTGGTTCTAAGGCAAATTTATATAGATTTCATGCTTACAGATTAAAATTATTACATTTTTCGAACATATTTTCCCACAGAACAGTAGACGTTGGTAGCCCTCATGTGCTTTTCATAGCTTTTATTGCTCTCTTATACAAAATGGCGTTCGTTTTTGGAAATAATTCAGCGAGAAATGGAAAAGGATTTGCTCCAAAACAAAACTTTATCTTGTACAAAATTTTCATATAAATTTAAATTCCATGCCAAGTTCAAGGTACAAATATTTCACTTAAACAAATATACACTTAAAAAATTAATCAAATAGAGCTTTAAAATTTGAGTTTGGGAAACTTTTGCAACGTGAAGCAAATGATAAGACTCGAAGCATTGTGGACATAAAGCTGGGTTTTCAGGACATATTGTACATACGAGGTCTGTTCAAAAAGTACCCGGAATTTCCGTTTTTTCAAAAAAAATATTTATTTATTCGTCTACATTAATGTGGTCCCCTTCAAAGTAGTCCCCCCCAGATATAATACACTTATGCCAGCGTTTTTTCCAATCTTCGAAGCACTTTTGATATTCACTTTTTGGTATGTCCTTGAGCACTCTCAGCGATTTGGCCTTTATTTCTTGGATCGTCGTTGACATCATTTAACAGCTCCTGAGCGTTGTTCATGCGATTGTTTTTTTGGTCAAAATTCAGCAGTTTTGGAATGAATTTTGCTGCCACTCGTTTCATGCCCAAAACTTTTGAAAAAATGTTATGACATGAGCCAATTCATATGCCAACTTCATCAGCAACTTCTCTAATTGTTATTCGGCTATCATTTATAACCATTTTTTCCACTTTTTCCACATTGTCATCGATTATTGACGTGCTGGGTCGACCGGAGCGTTCGTCATCTTCGACGTCTTCGCGGCCATCTTGGAAACGCTTATACCACTCGTAAACACTTGTTTTTTTTCATAGTAGACTCACCATAGGCTTTTTGTAACATTTCACACACTTTGTTACACTTTATTTCATTTTTTACGCAAAATTTAATACAAATAAACCTCACCAAATAGTCACTCTTTGTCGTCAAATAGTCTACATCGGCTTTTCAACAATCACTCGTGGATTCTTATTTGCCTCAATTTGTCAATTTATCTTCTTAACGAATCCACTAAGGTGAAAGTGTGCCGTGTCACTGAAGATGATTTTGCTTTGTTAAGTTACCATTCACATCTGTCTGTTCAACCAACCATTAAGTGTATTTACGACGCCTGAAATGATCAGTAGGGTTTAGCCCTTGAGTCAGTTGAAAATTGTTAGCGTGAAAATTCAAAATTCGCATCAGTGAGGTTCGTGAGATGTTCAATTGTTGGGCACAACTCTTCTGCAACACTATCGCGAACAACTGCAATGTTTTCCGCAGAACGAACTAGACGAGCATACACAGGTGTTATCACATTTCCCGTTTTCGTAAAAGGCTTCAACAATTTTAATGCGCTGCTCAATAGTGCACGTCTTCATGGTTGAATTTTTCAAAGACTGAAAGAAAGAAATGTCAATTAAAGATGGTCAAAAAACTTGACGTTTAGGTGTGACTCGCAATTAACATCGTGCATTCTGGTTGGCCGCCGTTTATATTACTTGTGGTATTTCTGATTGTCAGCAGATTCTCGTGTTTAAAGGGGGGGTTTAAAATTTTAATAAATTTTAGTCATTTTTTGAAAAATTCGTAAAAAGTAAAAATATTTTTCTTGAAAACATTAAAATTTTTATAAGTATATCTGCGATCATGAGCAGACAAACCACATTAAAATTTTATCAACATTTCCAGTAAAGCATGTTTCTTTCAGGAAATGATTATTATAACTTCAATTTTCTAAAATATCTAAACAAATAATTGACTTAAAATTTCAGCAGATCCAATTTATTTAGTTTCATAAAGAGAACGAAATAAATCTCATTTAATTTTCCTGTGCTTAAGGAACTAGGAATTGCAGATAATAATCACTGAAATAAATTGTTAATTTTGGCTTCTAAAGATTCTGGAAAATTCGCTCCTCATGAAACTTTAATTAACTTTTTCAAGGGGGCGGTCATCATGCTTATTATATTCTGACTAGCATTGGTATGAGGCATTATTATGTTCCATATTATCCTGTGATATGTTTCTGGACTCAGGCTGATATTTTGCTATCTCGGAACTCTGCAAATGAAACGTGAGAGCAATGCCAGTCATCATAAAAGTTATAGAGATTACATTTGGCTAGAAATGGATTTTAAGAGCAATTTTGTTGTGATGATTGCATCAAAAGTATTTACACATCTCTTGAGTCATATTAATTCCTTGTATGGATCACTTTGCTTAACAGTTGTGGGCTTACATCATAGAAATGTGCTCATTTCGCTCAAAGGACGTTGGAGCTAATTCAATAAATTGGAGCTAATTCAATGATATAATAAGGAGATTTTTATTTGATATTCCTGTTATAAGTGAGTATTATAGTCAACGCTTGGAATCATTGCTTATGTGGACATTTTATTTGTTATTCCAGCGAAAAATAAATTGGCTCAAATTAGTACTACGTCATTTTTATTTTTATCATATTGGACAATGGAAAGAGTCTATATCATACATAATATAATACAATTACATCATAGATGAGAGCATCACTTCGAAACAAATAGATTTTTTTATGCGCTCTGTAATTTTCGACAGCATATCGGCCAAACTTTCAATTTTTATTTTCTCGAAGCCATCTTTTAGTCAGATATCGTTTAACTACACGTCGGGAAATAAAGTCACTTATTTTCTTTGTTTTTACTGATAATTGCTCGCCAAAGAGTTCGTGAACACGACTCCAGTTTTGAATCCTATCTTTACGACTTCAATGCTTCTGGTATAGGGATCTGTCACTCATCAATCAATTGCGTCAGCATTGAAGTCAACTCCTTTGAAATTCCTTTGCTGCAGGGATGCCCTTTTTATGGCACTGAACCATCACTCGAAGGACAATCTGAAGTTCTTGAACGTAAGACAGCCGTAGAAGGGTGATAACACTTGAAAATTATCAACACAAAACCAACCTTTCAAATATAACTCTGAGATCGTAGCTGTATACTACCACGTATCCAGATGACCACTAGACCAGATTAAAGGTTTTATTAGTTTAGCAACGGCAGGTTGACCTTTACCAGTTGGTCCAGAAGATCATGTATGATTGCTCTGCAATGGAAGCTGGTCGTCGTTTCTCTGTTTAGAGGCAGCCTAAATAATAAGATGGATTGCGAGACTTGAAACCACAAATGAATTTTTAAGCTACGTTTTCTTTGATTTCTTCATGTGCAAGATTGTGCCTTTATACAGGTTTTTCGTTGTATGCAGGAATACTCTTTTCCTTTGAAAAAAAAACCTTTGAAAGATTCCACACAACACTTTTTTACTCTGAGTTCTCTTCTTTCTCAAAAAGTGCGTGGTATTCTTTGTAATGGGGCTTAAAATTGACTTCTGTCGCTTTTGAATGGCAAATATCAAACTCTAAGGCTACTACTTACCACGAATTCTGCTTTTACAGCTTTTGTGATATAATCAATCTCTTTGACTTCTAGAGGGACACAATGCTTGAACCCTTTTTGGAGGACTCCGTCACAAAGTCCACCATGGGTCTCCTTTGTAACTAACTCATACAGAGCATTCCACGGCTGCTTTTTTCTGATTTCATGTTTTTCCTGATATCTTTATTTCCAAACTTTTCGCTTTTTAAGCAAAGCCTCACTGGAATTTTCATGCCTTTTTTATCACTACAATAATGGGCTTAGGACTTAGTCACTGCCTTGTGAGTGCCTTTGAACTTTTCATGTCGGGATTCCCCTTCTTTTAACAAGGATCGTGATTAGGATCGTTTTAGTCTTTTCACCCGATTTGGCTCAAGGAGGCAGAATGTTGTCCTTTAGGTGCTTAGCTGTTGGTAGAGGTACTTTTAACTTGGTTGCACTGTTGTTCAACTCTCTCAGCTCGTCCATTTCCTACAGCTATCAGTGAAAATAACGCTGAACTTTTTTCCGAGAAATTGATCGTCCTTATTTCTGAGATTTTTTTAAGACTGATTTTGAACTTCCTTATTTCCGAGACATTTTGAAACTTTATTGGCATTACTCATAAATTTCGGGTATAATGTTAATGATTACAGTACCTCGCGCCTGGTTTTTGTGATCATTTTAAGCTAAAATTACTGAAGACGGGTGACTGCTTTCTACCTTAGAACTTGAATTGCACGGTAGAGGTTTCCGTAACTTCAATGTAGGCATGCATTAAACCTGGATGAAAAACAGCCTCCGAAACCTGAAAAAAACAATCGTTTTGAGACGTATAATAAGTTTAAACACAAGTATACAATTTGTGTTTTTTTCAAGAATAATAAGCCCTCCAAACGCTTAGATGATAACGGAGTATCGGTCCTGAAACATTCTAATCAACTAAGACAACTATCGCGTTCTATCTTCTTACCTATGTTGTTTAATTTTCTTACTCTGTGTTATACAAGATACTCCTCAAGAGTTCATAGCACTTTATGGAAGTCAGGCTTTGCTTTAATCATAGGATAATCACTAAATACCCATTAAGTGAAGCGAACTCATGAAAGGAAGGGAGACATGTTCTCCTTTTATATTTGAATTTGGTCATAACTTCAGGGGTGCTAGTAGTTACGCTTTGCTACGAAAGATGCCTATGTAATCTATAAGATAAGTTTTAAACGACATGGCAACAAAGATGGGCCCGGGCTGTCTCTCCGGACCCGCAACTACTTGTCACGCACTGTCAGATATCCCTAACAAGTGTAATAAATTTAAAGCAAGGGAGCCTTCGATTTTCGTCTCTTTTCAATTGTGATATATACACAAATATACATTTCTGATACACAGAAATGCATTGTACCTTCTAATAAGTTCTTAACGGACATAAGTCTGAAATCATGTCCTTCGTACTGATATTCTCGCAGCGTTATTTTTGAGTTCGTCTTGGATAACTTTTCGAAATAATGTCGAGATAACGAAGAAAAGAAGTCCCGGCTAGAGTTAGTTTATCGTAGTAGGACGTTTACCACACACTAAGGAAGTTTGAGAGGTTGATACATGAAAGATATATATATATATATGTACTCAGGACCTTTACTCTAAAATGCATACTGAATCAATCCGCGTTTTAGTGTTTCTTTCAGCATGATAGATGCCGGTTGAAAAAGGTGACCAAGTTTCGCGGAACTATTGATGGGACAGGGAGAAAAGCAAACGAAACGTGGGTTAGTAACATTTTTAAGGATACAATGGGTTTGCGGAATTATCTTAAATTGCGCGATAGACCTTTAAAAAGAGTTGACCCGCACTCATGAGAAGTAATAAAGCCGATTTTTGAAGAAATATCATAAATATCATACAGCTGGCTGAAGGGCTGGTCAGGGGCCAACTCCAAGTTGCTTTTGATCTGTTTCTTCTTAACATCTGGATACCGGAAACATGGTTATGGTTTTGTGGTCACTACCATTTTCAATGAAATCGGTCTCGATTCAGGAGCGGGAGCTACAACTTGCACCCTTAATGTGGGCGCATACTAACTCGATGATCGCTTTACATAACCAAAAAGATAGACTCTACGGTCCGGGAATTATATTGAGTTAGGTTATGACATATACCTACCATATTAGATCTTATCATTATTTGCAAAAAAACCGTGAGCGCCTTTTAGTAAGGTTTTTAAAAGGCGAAGTTTTTTGTTGAAAATGTTTCACATGCCATCCCTGTAGCACTTGGGTTGGCGACGCGGTCATCTTGGATTTTGTTTCTTCGTTCGTTATTAAAGAATAATTTTTTTTTTGATGACTGGCATCTCGATAGCATAATGTTATGAAACTAAGGATATATGAATCCCTATCTATCTACAATATCTATTCCTAAGCTGTTTAATGATATCTATCTTTTGACAGAGACAGCAAGAAAGGATTTGGGATCAATCAGAGAGAGAGAGAGAGAGAGAGAGAGACTTCTTCATTTTTGCAATGACAATCAATCGAAGGCGCCTTTCATTTCGGGAAGAGTCTTACTAGTAAAAAGTACGACTCTCGTGGTCAAGTCGTACGAGTGGTCGTACTATGACATGCAGGTCTATTATGACATGCAGGTCTACTATTGGTTAAACGTTGGCATATTTTTTGCTTAATATCTGGTGAGGTCTCACATGTTCTCTTCTACATATGAAAACGATGCCTCGTCCATCTATTGCACATGTAAAAAGATTGCTCATTAGTTATCACCGGGTCAAGTTGTCAGTCAGAAGACTATGACTTTTCCGACCATTTTATGCAGGTAAGACTAAATATACTTCCGATCAGTCTCTTCGCGTTTTCGGTTGTATCATGGCTCCGAATTTCGCATATTCATGATCGTTTTTCACCCAGTTTCATTTAACTGACTTGTGGACCTCTATGTGATGCTGGACATAATAATTAAGTTCGTCGACTAATGGCTAATGTTGGGGACAAACCCCTAAAAAAAGAAACTATGAGTGTCGTAAAATCAAAAGCTAAACAATGACCGAAGACATGGACAAAGATTTCAATAAGAAGCCATCCCGAAAACGGTTGGCGTGAGTACTGGGAAGAGATTCATTGCAGATTACTCAAGCATTCTGAATGGTCTCTGGGTCATTGGAGAGCGTAAGGAAATGGCAGAGACCGTAAAGAAATGTACTTCCCATGGCCCGAAGTTAAGAAAGAATCAGTCACCAGCAATGAACGGCGATGGAAACGTAAGCCAAAAGACATTAATCGCGTCGATTACAATGATTTTAAATCGTGGTACAATCACAAGCATGATGTGACTGTCTTCTAACTGAACCATTTATTATTATTAGACTTTATTGCATAAGAATGATAAGCAAGATCTTGAAATTTTATATTCTGCATTAGGGGGCAAAATTACGGCTATTGTATAATCTTTTTATACAGAAGATAAGATAGCCTGCGCGGTGATCTCACCGAAAAAGAACGACAGTTTCCTCCGGATAGCCTAATCGAAGAGATGCTGAAATCGGCTGAACAAGAAAGTACATTAAGTTCGGGCAATCAAAATAACCAAAAAAAATTTACTTGAACGGCTGGAAGTTTCGGGGTAGGACGATCCTATCTCTAACTCCTCTTCTAACTCCTTTTGCTGGTGGAGGAATCTCTGTAAGCCAAAGGCACCGTAAGACGTAGAATGAAGAGGCGAAGCCGAAAGTAATGTATCAAACTTTTCCAGGAGAGAAGGGATCAAACTTTTTAAAGGAGAAGGGAGTGGAAGGAAGGGTGGGGAAAGCAGTGTCGAGAAGGAAGGGGAGGGACTTCTGAGACAGAACCTCCTAGACTACAATTTACTTAGATAGCTTTGTCCTACTGGGAGTTCGATAAAAAGGGCAAAGGTAGCCTTTCCGCGTTACCCAAAAGCAATCTTGTTCGATTATCAAATGGTAATGGATCTAAGAGTACATCAGTTGAATCTCGTTGGATTTGAATTAAACTTACGGTCGTTGGCGCTATTCTTAAGCTTTAGCGGAAGGACATACATCACACTTAAAACTCTCGACCTAACGGTATTCACTCAAAAAAAAGTTGAATTACGTATGAATTGGGAGATTTCTTTCCAGTTTTGCCTAAAATAAGAATTCAACTTGCGAAGTTTTTGGGTGAAATCGCTATACAAATCTAAATCTACTTGTGCCTTTTTATCTCTGTCTGAGAGAAGTTGCTTGAGGTTGCCAATGCTGTACGTAGCTAAGTTGGGCTAAATAATAAGAATTCGCCTTGAAATTTTGCTTGAAGGACCATAGAGTAGACCACCGCGATTGCCGAGCAAGAATGAAGAGCGTCTTTAAGAGGATGTTCCTGGTAGGAAAGCGATTAGGGAAGATGGAAGTCTTGCATACAACTTCCGAGGCAACAAGCTTAATGATGCGATAATACCAGGGCCTACTATTGGCAGGGCAATAATAATTAATATCATAATTATAACATATGTCTCATCTGTAGCGAAATGGAACTTCAGGTATTGGTACCATCTCTTTTATAGACCGATAATGCCATAGATAATCCATTTGTCTGGACCACACTTATCCTTACTTATCACCGTCCGTTACCTGTTTCGAGAAACACAAATCAAAGTTTCATCCGAATCCTAAGAATGAAAACTCGGGGTTTGTTAAAAAGAAAAATGCATTACTCAAAAACGATAGCCGTCCAAGTGATTTTTAAACACTTTCCATTAGCGCATCAGGAGTAATAACAAAAATGGTGCTTTTACAATATTGGTATGGGTTTTCATAGATGTTATAGATTGGACAAAAATGGTTACTATTCCTGAAGTCGTATGTAAAAAGTCTTCTACGTTTTCTTATTAGGGATTATTCTAGTGTTTGGTTGTAAGGGAACCATATTTTTACCATTTTATAGAGCCATTTATTGCTTCTAACTTGACGAATTGTAATAAATACTATCTTGAGTTCGAAAGTATATTCATGGTTGTGTGTTAATATTAGACTGATTTTAAGCCAGAATTTCAAGTCAGTTACGACTCATGAATGGTATCGGTTATTGAGTAATTTAATTAGTTGTCAAATCGCACGAAGCGGACGTATTCAAAAGAAGCACAAAAAACACGTGAGCTACGACAACATAACTCCCACATATCCTAATACCATCTGAAATAAGCGACAAAAAGGGATAGCGATCTTTCACCTGTTTATAGGTGGCTTAAAAATAAGTGAATCCTTTTTCCATTATCGCTCTTAAGTCTCACCATGCGAAGTCCATATGACGGATTCGTGACGCGAAAATCCATAATCCCATTGTGACACTACCTGAAGAAAGAAAGAAAATGCTTACGGTGGAACATGTTGATTCTCTGACCACTAGCATCTGTTGCTGTCTGCTTGCCAGCTACCTCCAACAAGAGAGCAATCAAGCATGTGCTGTCTAAAGTTAACCCATACCAAGTATCTTTAGGTTAAGGCCGAAAAATTCTCTGTCTCACATCCGTACATTTTATCTTCCTGGATACATTCGCCTGTGGAGAATTTTCTCCTCGGCTACCTGGAAAAACGTGAGTACATTGCGAATTTCCCTAATAGGTCCACGTGAAAATGGAACACTTCGGGGAAAAGCTTTTATCTCGCATGCTTAATAGGAAAAGATACTTCTGAAATTGTAGCTTGCTGGAACAGTTCCCGTCGAGACAGTTAGAGATTTAGCTGGATGCGGTGATTATTCCCGAGGAAAATTCAAATTTCTGATCCGTTGCAAGTAAAATCTGTTAGGAAAATTCATAAGAAATGAATCAACATAGTATTAGCTACGGTGTTTGTGCGTTGGCTTGATCTATTTTAATTAGAAAAAAATATGCGATAGAGCTAATATTCGCTACAAGTGATATTAAATATCCTTGCATATATTTAATCTTAATTGAAGTCAGGCGAGAAAGTGTTTAATGTTCAACTGCAAGTTGAGTGAAAGTGCAATGTTTCGTGCATGAAGTGAAAGTAAAATAAGCAAAAAGTTAAATTAATCCGCGATTCCCATATTTTAACACTGAAGTGTTTTTGTGGCTTTGCCTTGCAAAGTGTCTTGGCTGGCTGCTGAGCGCTACAGTTGGTAAATGTTAAATAATATACGAAAAGCTTAAAAGATAAATTACAGTTTCAAAAAGAAAAAAAGTTGTGCTGTGAAAAATTGTTGTCATTTTGTGCACTCGTATTTCTTGCTGGTAATATACAATACAATGGGTGGATAAAGATTAGAAGGGATTATTCAAGTATTCGAGCTTTCTACCAGTAAGGCTGGTGAGTGGAGTTTTATGTATATATGTATTTGGTTTTAAGAGAAGTCATCTAAAAAGGAAAATCTTCAGTACTGTATTAAAATAGGGCCACTTTGTTGAAAAAGGTTACGTTTTTGGTACATGGCTTGAAGGGATACAGTCCTTTTCAGTTCTTTGGTGTAGAAAATATCTAAGACTTTTTGTGGGAATCTTATTACATTTTCCAATTTATTCTCGCAGAGTAATAATACCATATTTTCACCCAATTTTCTGGTTGTCACCGTTTTAAAATATGCAATTCTCGTAAGTTTACGAAGTACTTCTCATATGAATAACATATAAATCGAATTATGTTATCTGTGCTACTTTGAACAAATAGATGTGTCAATATTCTCATTGGAATCTCTTGAAACGTATGAAAAAACTTACTTTTACTAATGAGCGAAAATTACTCGCACTCGTGATTAATGACTCAACTAATGGAACAATTGGGCGGAAAGATTTCAATCGCAGTTTTTCACAAAAAGAAAAATATAAAATAACAAAACTTAGTTTTACTTTTTGGCTCGTATGCCAATTTGTGTACCGGAAGTATTTCATAGTCTTGTTAAAAATACTTTCTGCCACTGAGGTGTATTCTCAGGGAAGATTTTGATGTATTCGTGTCGAAAAATGTGTCATATGCGAAAAAATGTTTGACATTCATGTTTTGTATTTATTATCTTATTTCTGAATGGAAATTTCCACACTGATTTTGGGTAAATTTTCGTGATATACCTTCAGATTTGAATGTTTTTAAGCTACCTATAATGTAGTGCTAGTCAAGTATTGCTGAAATATAACTGAAAAAATTATAATTATTGTTATGAAATTCCGAAAAAGACATACCCATTTACATTTATGTACATTTTCAAAATAGGGATATTTTTCTGCATTACCAATTTACCAATCAGGATTTATCTTATGAAGTACCTTCATAATCACCTATCTCACTGCACGCCAAGAGATAAATTGGCCTATTTTACCATAGGCACGAGGGTGGTTCACTACGTACCTTTATGAAAAATTAAAACACCATTTTTTCAAAAAAATTGTTTCTTATTTTCAACCTAGTCCCCTTTTATAAAGAGACACTCCTACTAACGTGCCTACCACTTTCTCTAACTCCTCCAAAATATATGTATCTCAAAAGTACACCTCTACCTCAGCAATTACTTCCCCTTTTGAGCTAAATTTTTTCCCGTGAGCTATTTATTTATATAAGCGAACAAGAAAAAGTCGAAGGGAGCCGGAAGGGTGAATATGGGGGGAGGGGGTTGGCGGTCGTAGTCCGTAACGCATTTTAAGCAGTTTGGCGGCGGCAACTCCGGATGAATGTGCTGACGAAAACAGCACCTTCATTTTCACCAAATGAGGATCGTTTTTGCTTTCTTTGGAGTAGATTCACCGGGACGAACCCATTGTTTTGATTGTTGCTTATCCATGATGAATCCAAGATTCATCAACGGTGACAAACAGACGCAAAAACTCCTTCGGATCTTGCTTAAATTACTCAAAACACTAGTTCGAAGTTAACAACCGATTTCTTTGTTTTCCATCGTAAGCAATCGCGGCACTCATGGGGCTGACAATTTTTTCGTTGCCAAATTTTCAAGTAAAATTTTAAATTGCCGTGCCTCTCGACACACCTACCATCTCTGCTACTTCCCACATTATCGTTCGTCGATCAGCGAGAATCGTTGACTTCCTAGGAAACCACGTCAGAACTGCGTCCTGATCCCGGTCGCTCCTCATCAGAAACGGATGTTCATGTTTCCTTAAACTAGTCTTAGCACTGCCTCATTCACGTGGATAATAGGAATAAAGAATATATTCCTATATTGGTTCCAATACAATGGACCAACAGTTCCAGTTCCTCCAACAGGAATATATCAATGTAGTTTGAGAAATTATAAGTAGAAGTATAAATGAAAGCTATTTATGTCTACGTTCTGCGTAAGTTTCTAAGCAAATTTTGTTGCTTACACTTCTACCTTGTATTACAACTAATCAGGGTAAAATAAGTCATTACAAAATTCACAATTTATATGTAACGCAAGTAAAGAATAAAAATTATAAGTAACATTATATTTTATAAGTTTTTACCATCAAAACGTGAAAAAACCAGACTACAAAGTGATTGAATCGTTTCTTGGGCTACACATCGACAGAAACCTGCCCATGAAAAACTCTTGGTATAATAAAATAATGGCTTCACATACTCCCATTAAAGCTACCATTTTAAAGATGGAAAATAAACAGTATCCAACCCAAATTTTGCAAATCCTTATTATACGGTTCGTCTTTATTTGTTTCTTGGCAGCAATAGGTCGTTTTATAAAGCCTCGAGATCATCCACGACTTTCACGAGTGACAAAGATATAGAAATGAAAGATATATAAATTTCGCAGAAAAAGCCAGCATCCATTTTTTGCTGTAACATAACCCACCAAACAATTTTTCCTCGAAATGCACGGTTACTAGTCATCAATCTTGTTTGAACTACATTTTCTTAGAAAACTTCAGTCATAGCGTAATTACAGACAGCAGTGACACTCTCGTGTGACTTCTTACTGAGAGAGATAGAATAAGCACAAATAGATGTTTATATGTAGTGCATTCTGCGTAGAAACTTTGAGAGAGGTATTCATGTTTTATCAATGTAAATTTACCAAACCAAAGAAAATTTCATTGTTGAGCGTTGCTTTAGCAGGAGTGTTTTCTGTGTATTAGTGCTGATTGTGGCAACGTTGGGGTAGAATCAATTCCCTAATACTTTGAATTACCAAACTTCTTTCTTCTGAGCTGAAGAGATATTCACTAAACTCCGTACATGTTGTCATATCCTATAATGGTCAATCCAAACCCTATAATGATCAATACAATGTTTCAGAAATAGTCCTACCAATATGTTAAAAATTTTCATAATTTTCTATGTCTAGTCAATTTCTAAGCACGTTAAACCAAGTCTTGATAGGATTCAATTGATTGCAAGAGGCTTTCATCGTTTTGCTGGGGTAAATATCTACCAACCAATATGTCATTTGGCCTGTTGGGCCAAATGTATTACGGCTTATGAAATGCCTCTTTGACTATAAAGTCTATAATTCACTGAGAGAATTAAGTGATAAAGTCTTAAAATCGATTTAATTGAGTAATATATCCTTTAGATTGCACATTTAAATAAATATCCACATAAAATAAATCAATAATAATTTAATGAGTCGGATGAATCACAAGTGGCCATTGGTGAGATCTATAAAATCAATTATCTCGTCATATTGTGTCCATCCCACATCAAATATGTGATCAAGCAAGTTTACAAAGAAAAAAATTAAGTTTCAGGATGAATTATCATTGGACTTAACTCGTTAGCAATTAAATTTGCTGGACACTGTCCAAATAGTCAACGCATACGTGTTACTTATCAAAATTACATTCTCTTGGGTGGTATATTCCTTCATCATATGTAAAATGACACAATACCTGTCTTGACGGTCTAAACTCCAAAATATCATGACAGGAATTGGTAAGTTGATTACCGTAGCCTGTTCTAGTCGTATGTTATCAATCTTCCTGAATCCGCCAGCCATTATTTTATAGGACTTCTTTGCAGGATATAATACCATACATTTCATCATTCTTAAACATCGAATCCTTAAATAATTTCTGATGTTTACTACTTCATTTTGTTAGCTACAGGAACACTTCTAAAAACAGATTTAAGACTTCGGAAGCTGCAATGGGCTGGCCATGTGAATCGTATACATTAACAATGGATACCCGAAAAGGTATTCGTTGGAAGAATTGAAGTGCGTAGACCAGTGAGGAAACCGAGGAAATGCTGATCTGACTTTGATTTCAAAATTGGAGGACGCGGTCAATGAACCGAGATGTTTTGAGGCTCTTATTGCAGAAAGTGAGGACCGAGTGGGGCTGCAGTACTAAGGAGAAGGAAACAAATTAACTGAAAACTACCCTATTTATGCACATATACGCATTTCAGAAGGACGAAAATTAAAACATATAAAAATGTTATTCTGGTGTTTTTTTTTCATTTCAATAGGATTGGTGATGTCAATGAAGTTATAGTATCGTCCTAATTATGCCAGTTCACTGGCATTTCAATTCAAACTACCCGTTCACCTTTGAGCCCTTCGCCCAGACATCAAGATATCATCTTTTTTTTCCTTTTCGCTGTTAAAATCAGTTAGTTCTAGTTCCTAGGTGTAACTTGCAGCTAAACTAAAAATTCACCATCCGATTCCACCAGTTCAACAACTTGATTCAATCTTAACCAAGCACATTCGAATGTCTAAACTTACTAGTACAACTCATGATATAAGTTTCTGATTAACTTATTTATAATTACTCCAGTCCTCACATCAGCTTATCGTTTTGTCCGCAATCGTTTTTAAACGAGAACTTATTTTGTAATTTGCCGATACAAAGCCTGTTTGCTTGTATGTAAAGTCCCCTTTTTTGTTGTTCAAATGAAAAAAAAAAACGTTCCGCTTACAATATAATCTGATAGTTTCCTTAATTTAAGGAACTGAAGACCGTCAACACCCTGAATGCCAACCTCCCAGTGGCTAAACTTGCTGTGTTACAGCCTATACACCTCTCCTATCAACCGAAGAACCTAAACTGGAAACCTTTGACACATTAATGTGAGCTAGGACTCTCTTCAGGTAAAAGGAATCCAGAAGCAGGAGGAGTCCAGAAGAATTATAATCGCTAAAGATGCCATACCAGATAGCCACCGACTATGGGCAGATAGCCACCAACTATGGCTATCATTTTTGTTGAGACACCCCAAGCGTAGTTTACCACCTAGATTCATTTCGCAGCTGATTTCAGAATCTTTCCGAGTTTGCTATCCGTACGGAATTCACCTAATATTCTGGCAAGATAAGAACGCTGTCTGTCTTATCTGTTGCATCAAACAAATTTCAAGCGTCATTAAACCCACCCAATGCTGATTATGTAATCTTAAGACTTATTGCTCAATAGCTTGGTCAGGTGAAACAGGATCACCATACTTTTGACAGAACTATGGGCACTGAGCTTTGATGAGTGACATTTTCATGTTTCTTCCATCCAAGGCTCCAAATATTATTGCCATTGGTCGACAGTGCGTCATCTTTGGCATCTTTTGACTCCTGGAAATTTGGCCCACTGAAGAAGAGTGAGTGAACCTGAAGAAGATTTAACGTTGAAAATGTAACATCCAGTGAATTTTGACATTCCACTTCATTTCTCCGTGCAATGTCATGGTAATACCAAAAATTCACCAATTATATTATGTATATACTCTTTGGAAAGGAAGGTGAAAGATATCACCCTAGTGACTCCAGCACCACTGACGCAGAGATTTTCTATTTTGGTGTTGCGGTCCATAGTGGTCACCGCATCTGAGCTGTTTTGAGGGCTACCTCTGCTCCGTTGAGAAGCGTAGACTGTTCAATACTCGTCAAAGTGGGCGCCAAATTGAACTCGATCCTTGAAGCATGCAACATAAACCCCAAATGTGACCTTATCAGACGTTGCTTTACTTATCTGCATGGAGCTCAGCAAAGAATCTATGAGCAAATATAAGCATGTATCTCGTAGTTTTCATTTAACTATCTATCCCTGATATGGATCGATTTTACTCTAGGGACCGTTTTCTTCGTCAGTATGACTACTTCAATTTTTTCTAGTGTTGAATTCAATCTATGATTAGTCATCAAGTCCCCTACCCACCGCTTTGTCTTTTTAAGCCTTAATTGCGCATGATCAACGGTGTGCCCAGCGACAAGTATTCTAAGATCATCTGCATAGTGAATTTGTTGCGGTTCCTCAGTGCATTTAAGTTTCAACAGTCTGTCGTATTAGTTTTTTGTACAGCGCAGGACCAAGGATCGAGCCCTGAGCCCCACTTGATGTGTAGAGTATCGTCCATAGATCTTGCTTCGTACCAGATATGAATTCATCAATATGTTTCAGAAGCATATGTATCAGTTATATACGTTCGTGGAATCAACTTTCAAGACTTTTTTTGTAAGTCCATCGATTGAAAGTAAATCCGTTCTTGATGTCAAGTGTCACAAGGAGGACTACTGGCTGGTTGGCCCAATTGCAAGCCATTGAATCAACGCAACCCAACTGCATGTTTAGTGGAACGTGCTGCTCTGAAAACGTACTATAGAGCATGATCCTTCATGAGTTTCTCCAGAACATTTCCGGTCGTGACATGATCAAAACATGATCAACCTCAATCACATATGTGAACATACTGCAACCACTGGTATTTAACTTAAAATAAGCTTCCAATCGAATCCCGTTATTCGATGCATGCACTCCTTTATACATTGCTATTTTCGTTCATATGGATTTAGATAGGACATAGGCGCAGAAGTCGGGTAGAATGAACTTCACTATTCCTTAGAAACACGACTGAATCACGGAAAATTTAATTTTACAAAAATTTAAGTTTGCAAATGTTTCCAATCACGTTCGCCGTTCTCTATCTCGGTTAATCTTGCGTCATTTGCTATATTGAGTATTCGTACCTCTTTCTACGTAATGCATACCGCAGGTGTCAGTGCTAGTAAAGAGTTGTGCACAGTTTGTTATAATAACATGATTAATATCGCTGGAACATATTGCTCACTTTAAGTGCAAATAATTACTTGATTATTTGAAACCAGAGATATTTTCTGCATCAATCGAGTATCTATTACGGAAATTTCGGAACATCAATCCTTTGTTTAGGACTTTATGGGTGTTCATTTCATCAGCTATGGATATGATATTACTATATGAAATTACTACAGTTTTCAATTTTGGTGTTTCAACTAGATGCGAAAATTTTCGAAAATTAATCACCATATTATTTGAATTAAATCAAACTATCCTCATAAGTAATGTTCAATTTATAAATATTTAATTAACTTTAAAAAATTAATGTAACTCTCAATCCAATCAACTGCCTAATTGTATAGGTGTAGCCCAAATGATGCAAATAGTGTTGGGGGTTTAATCGAGTCTGCAATCAGTTGCCAACGTACAATGTTGGTTACGCCCAAGAGGGTACTTTGTCGGAAAAGCCCCACACCCACGAACAACTAAGTGGTTAGACTAAACGATTCAACGTCAACAACAAAGGGTGTTGGGAGGCGATCAACAATATCGATAATTTGATGACACTTATTTGAATGTGGTGATAATACACGCGTTCAAGGAGTTGCTAAAGGAAAAATGTCAGATGCTATAATGATGTTCAAAGCGCGTATATACACAAAGTCCATAATCATTTATTTATCCAATCAAATGCTTAGTATATTTTGATCAATTATTTAAGTCTATTTTTAGTTCAATTTGAACAAAGCTTTCTCCGGATGGAATTTAATTTTCGGAATTCACACTGTTATGCTGTTCAAGCACTTGAATCGATGAAATACGTATGTCCTAATCAGCTAAGTGTGACTTTATGTCAAGGATGAAATCTTGATTACTTTCTAAGCACTTCGAGCGTTGTATGAGGCTTCAGCAAAAGTAAGGACATACTTCAAAGAAACTCGTTCAATTGAGCATGACAATTACACGTACTCCAATCGATACATTGTATTAATGTGCAACATCATATCCTCACAAGACTCCATTTGTACTTTCATTGTTGTCATTCTCTGCATTTGTCAAGGATAAAGAAAGAAGAATGTCTGCTATGTGTGAACTTTTATTTTATAGAACACAATTCAGAATAGGGTAGAAAGGAATTACAAAAATTTATTTGTAATAATTGTGTATACATTTATGTGAAGAGAGCACATTGTAGAGTTTTCTGTAAAGCTTTTGTGTAAATCTTTTTGTGTATAAATAACTTTCCTTTTCTTATTTATATTCCAATCCCTTCTTATATCGTTTTTCACTTATAAGTAAGCTTTCATTGTAATGTTTTGAAATTTTAACCTAGTTTTTTACTGCAAACGCTTGGTGATTTCTTCTGCGATACCTTCAATAGGTACACAGTTCTTCATTAGCTTTTTTTCAAATTTTTGTGTTCCATCTGTTCCATGGATGTTGTATTTTCTTTCGCAGGAAAATACAACTGTATACCAGAATGTTTCTTCATAGTGAACATGATCTTTTGCCAATTGTAATCGCTTTCATCGATTGACTTTCTTGACGATAGGTTTATTCTAACACTCCTACCATGAAATCAAACTGCATGTCTTATCTGTTACATTTTTTATCTCCACCAGTACTTTTAGAGAATTTCCTTTAAGATTTTCGTACATTTCGAATAATGAGGCGCTTTTCTTGCTCGGAGAACTTCGACGTTCAGATCAATGTTCATTTTCTGTACTCAGCCCAATGTTTAAAATCTCAATCAGCTCTTTTAAATTTTTTCAAAGTTCTTTTCGACATGATGCCATTATTTTGATGATTTTTTCATAATGAAGGAAAGTATTTTATATAATTTAATGTAAAAACGAATTTCGACATATAAATAAACAAATGCGCCGCCGCTCATAACACACGTCTGCTGGATTGAGTGATCAAGTTCGAAATGACGAGTTTCCATATACCCTTGCCAGAAAAAGTATCCGTACAACATCAAAAGAAAGCAACATGTAAGGAAATTCATGCTAAAGAAAGCTGCTACATTTAAATATTTACGCTACAAAATTTATTCATTAACGAAACTTTCTTTTTAATATTTTTTGCCTGTGGTATTCCTTTAAAAACTTGATTTTACAAAATAAAGCAAAAAAGGAACCAAAAAAAGTATTCGTACATGACAATATTATTTTGAAAGATTCAAATACTTTATTACATATCAGGGCTTAATAACTTGCCGGATAACATTTTCTCTTCAGGACCCTCTTAAGTCGATTTGGCATGGAGTGAACGAATTTGGCTGTGACCTGCCTGGTAATTTTGCCCCATTCATCGACGAAGACGTTTTTCAGCGTTTCCTTCAATGTTATGCTTTGCTGATGGATCCTGCGATCCAAAAAGTTTCACAAATGCTCAATGGGATAACGGTCTGGAAATAGGGGCGGCGTACTCAGTTGATGTTTTGTATTGTAGAGCAATCATGGCTTCACATTGTGTGCTGTGTGCTCGGGATCATTATTTCTGGAATCAGAAATCGTCAGCAAGCCTCAATTGCTGAACAAATTTTTCGCTTCAAAATATGGTAACTGTATTGATCAATAGTTGATTCTATAAACACAAGTTGGCCAACTACTTCTGCCGCAATACACCCCTGACCATCATACACCTCCAACATGTTTCACAGTTACGAGATTTTCTTTTTCGATGGCAGCACCGCTCTTCCGCAGCACTAACTTATAATGCCAAATTTGCAAAATTTGCCTTCGTCAGAGAATAGGACGTGTTCCCAAAACTCTGGTGGCTTGTTTATATAATTTTGCGAAATCCACACGTATCTTCCAGTTCACTACCGAAATGTATTGGACGATATAAATCTTTAGTATTTTTTCGTATGGTATCTTCGTGGTGAACCTTGCCAAAAGAGTCTTTTATTATTGTTGTCTTCTCAACAATCTAAGTAGCAGTTACTCGAGAATTCTTTCAACTGCCTGCAAAACGTTTCTTTTTTCGTATTCAAACAGTATGGAGGGTCGACCACAACGAGGCTTTGACATAATCCAACCAGTTGTATTAAATGTTTTCACCACATACAGGACAGAGGAGTGAGTTATGCCTACTATTCGACCAATTTCGCGGTAAGTTTTCCCTTCACTCTTAAGTTTCAAAATAATTTTTCTCGCCTCAGCACTGATTTCGCTAATTTTGGCGTCATCATGTATTCTAGTGCACAAAAAATCAAAAAAAAATTTCATTCACTTTGAAACCTATCACAACATAAAGTAGAACGATTATCGGCTCTAAAAACATTAATATGCACCTACACATGTCATCGCGTCACACGGGGAATCCCCCAGTCTGTTCTGTGCGGATACTTTTTCTGGTCTTATTCTGTTGCCATAAATGCATTTTGTTTGAGTTTCAAATTTTTTTAAATAGTAAGTATTATGAAACATACTGGGAATCATCCAAAAGTGTAAATTTTATGATATTATAAAAGCAAGCATTCGAATGAAACGGACATGTCCCTTTTTCATATAACGATAACTTTGTCATCTTGCATGCACGAATACTTTTTCTGGCAAGTGTACACCGAAAACATTGAAAATCGGCCAGGATTGGTTGCAGATTATCATAGGTTTTTGGATTCGACGTTGCACGGGAATGGCAACTTATGATAGTGGACCTCCATGTAGAGGAGCTTCTAGCTAAATTTAGACAAGAATCATTTGAAAAAGTCGATTACGTCGAAAATCAAAATATTAGCTTATTAACTCTTTCTTTCCAAAAACTCCTAAATTTTCGAAAATAGTATTTTTTTAATGATTTTAAGGGTGTACTAATATGAGGATCACAGAAATATATTTTAGTAACTTTAACTTGAAGATAATAAGCAGCTTCACTTTCATAATATTAGCATTCATTGATACCAAGGGGCCAAGTACCATGCAAATATGGATCTCTCTGTTGAAAATTCGCCAATAGTATCTTATCGTCCCTATATCTATTCTGTATGACATTACCAGCATGGCGTTCAAACCGGTTGCGCTATGCAATGACTTAGGACATTGATACTTCTTTTAAGTTTAATTTATTTCCAGCAACTGAGTGCTATACATTTTTAAGGAGCTCAGGACTTTGAAAAGTGAAGTTATGAGATAGACGGATTTTTATGGTCATTGGATAATTTTTCGTACTTATTCTGGAATCAAATGTTCGTCGTCCTCGTTATTTTAAGTTTTTAGTGTCATTCTTGTCAAATGGTTTCAACAATCAGTTCCTACCGTGAGTATCTCCTTGTTCTTCAAAGAGCGTACCAATGAGCAAGAAGAGATTCAGCAATTGGTATACATTTTAAATGTGTTTACCACCCGGTAGACCTTTGCAAAGACGTAAAACAACTTCGCCACTTACAAGGATCTACTACTGGTACCGCATTTTATCTCGATACCATGCATAAAGCCTGCAGAACTTCAGAGATCAAACAATTTAATGTCAGATGTAAAGGGTTTTCTTTTGGTTTGGTTTACGACTCTTACAGGGCTTAAGAACATCGCCCGACCTAAATGACCGAGCCTAGAACTGTTTTTTATCACTTGAAAACAGAAGGATCACTTCGATCTTCCATGAGTTAATTGTCGTTGGGATGAGATATTTGATTTTATTCTGTCGAACTTGTTCGTGGGACACTTAATGTCGTAAGCTCAATTGATCCTGTAAGGAGGCATCTTGATGGTTTTGCTTTGGATGCTTATATCTCAAGGAACATCTGTATTTCAATTTAGACAGTCTGGGAGAGATGTCGGCCCTCGAGCAGTGCCGCCCGGCTTACATTGACGATTCAGCGCAGGCTCAGCCCGCGGCCTGAGGGTGGACTAAGTAACGCAGTCGATCCTAAATTTACGTAAGTTAGTCTCTGTTTAGCATACGCTTAAGCAGCCTTTACGTTGAGAACAGTAGTTGCAAAATTTCTGAGCCCTATAAATATGAATCAAGATCAGCTTAAGTTCACGCGAATTCGATTTTTCGACTTTGAATTTACGATGGATTACGCTTCAAAACAAAAGGATCAAGTAGGGAAGATAGTAACGAAGTTGAAGATGTGACACCGCGAAAAATTATAATTAAAATCAAAATTATAAATAGCGAAAGCAAAATTGGGGAAGTACCGCGAAGGCCATGATTTACATTTGACAGAACGGGTTGATTTTTTAAAACTGCTTCTAATTGATGAAATCGTTGAAAAATAATTTATGAGACTAATAGATATGCGAAAAAAATTGGAAGGGAGAACACTATCCGCAAATATGGCGAAGTTGTTGCGATGTGGGGAGGGCAGAATTCTGCCTTATTTATCCACAAATATACACAAGAAACGGATTCAATCAAATATTCTGGATGTGTATTGAAATGGATCTGATGACCATTTCAATAAACAATACGAACATTAAACAATATATATATATAATAAACAATATTTATACCTGGATTATTTTATACCTGGCGAGCAAATATGTGTAGACTACAGTGAAATTGAAGGGTCGAATTTCATTAATTAATTGTAATCCTACATAACCTTAAATGAGGTACTAGAATTTATACTGAAGCTTACTCAAATACTGGCTATATATGTTGTATTCTTGCATATGGATTACTCACAACCGAGCCGTCAGAACTGATTTATCTGTTTCCAAAGAAATACCGATAAACCTGTATAAAATGTTCTTATCCAATTTCTGGTGCTGAGGATCACCATATGTACACCGACTACTATTATGTCATGCTCCTTAACCGCTAGCTAAGTCTTGGCTCATGAACTAGCCAAACTGAAATGCTATATTGTGGAAGGACAAAAGGCCGGTCACTTTTTTGACTACTAGAGGTAACACTGGAGTTGAGACCGTCGGAAGGATTACACGAGGTAATGTGGAAGTGATGATCAAGAAACCAAATATTTTATCGAGTTATATGAAATTTGTGAGTGGTGTTGATCAGGCAGACCAATATGCATTGACATGTTGTTTCTCCGAAAGTCGGTTAAATTTTTGCAGAAGCTTTCATGCTTGAGCATGGCAATATGCCTAATCAATTTCAACATGTTGTATAAAGTAGAAAAAAGAAAAGAGGGAAGACACCATAGAATTATAAGCGCTTTTTTAAAACGCTTGTGGACCAATTGAGAGGACGCTGTCGACAGGACAGTGAGCAAGCGTCGACATCGACCTTTGTTCGCCCACTAAATGAAGAGCACCATATTGTAATAAAAAAAGCAAAAACCAATTGCGAAGTTGTCTCTGACTGTAACAAGCCTGGCGGTAGATGAGAAACCTGGTATTATTGTGATACGTGTCCTCACGAACCACGGATGCGTATTGGAGTCCGCATCACCAAATATCACGCAAATAATAATTACAGTGTGTAATTTTAAGAAACATTTCGTTGTATTCAATGTCAAAATAATTAAATTGGGAAAATTTTATTTTTGATTGAGTAAAAAATGATTTCAAAGTGCCTGTAGGCAGCTCCCTTAATATAGCCGAAATTCTCTCGAATTGCTGGTTCGCCCGAGCGAAAAAGGTTTCGAAGGCAAAGAGATAAAACGTTATTGCGCCGCAAAGAAGTTAATCTGTGCAACAATTTGGCTGATTTAATCGTTATCTATGAAGTTACGAGAGTATTGGATAAGAGTCCAGTTTGTTAATTCCTCCTTTATAGGATTTATCTGGAAAAAAACAGAACATTCCACATCAATATTGCTAATATAAACCTTTCGCAAAATCATCTCTTTCGTTGATACTGTATAGCTTGGTGAAGATTCTGGATATTTCTCGTCCCGTAGATTACCTAGATCGCATATCGCAATCCCCTCTGCATCAGAAAATATTGTTCAAATAATAAAATTTGCAAAATTAAAGAAACGTTTTCCGTTGAAAGCTTCTGATTCATCAAACCCAGAAACAAATTCTACTACTTACACTCTAAAGGCTCTACAACGTCATCCTATTCTTCCTCGGCTCAGTTACTAGACTCATTTCCTGAGCAGTCTCCTTCTAATTCAAGGATAGCCTCATGATCAATCAAACCACGCCGTTGGTATATTTGAAATGTAACACAACTATATTCAAGAAAATAAAAACTATGAGCGCTCTCACATGTTTTTAGGATCACAATACTCAAATATAGCAATAAATAGGAACTAGTAACCGTGTGTAATTGTGGATACATTCCTTGAAGTTCACTAGTGAAAGGAGACGAAAAATCCGGGCATAGACCCTATCATAAAGTCATAATACAACAACGGGAAACTTTATGCAAAAAGTTCGGATCATGGATCAATCCTACCCTTAAATTCATTAAAACTATCAGCTTTTCTGTCCAAGGATGCAGATTCTGCATCATATTTATCAAATCCCAAAATGGGGAAAAAATGGTTGATTGCTTGGTAACCTCAATAAACCGAGATTACTCTGCTTGAAAATGCACAATTGTTTTATAAAAAGAAGGATGCGTTTGTCCCCCTAAACTAATGCCACCCACTGTTACCTTGCAATCTACAAGCAAGCAAACTACCAAAGACGGGCAACAATAACTATAAAGGATAAAATACTTAGGAAAAATCTAAGGAAAGTTGATATTGCGCCGCCAGCGTTATTAATAGACAATTGAAAAATTGATACTATATGGAATCAATGGAAAAAGGGTCTAAAAAACACGAACAAAAGGTAGACATACGTGTCCTAAAGTGATTTTCTTTTAAGCATATTTTCAATTAGTATTGACCAATATGTGAGCAGGAAATTTCAAACAATTTTTTTTCACATGTATGGTTTTTATGCTATTTATTTTCACGGGCAACATAACACCTCTTACATCAAGCTGATGTATTTAAATTTCTCTTACCCTTAGACGATGAGGCTTTATTGAAAGATATCCTGTAAATGACTCTCCAGAATTTGTTGAAATTATTTTTTTATATTTTTTTTTCATTTTTATATCTGTCAGCCAAGTAGATTAATGTATCCATACATATCCTTCATAAACAGACAATACCATGATTTCCCGTAAGACTGTTCTGGCCAGTTTTTGGTAGAACTCATTCTACCAGTTTTAAATCCTCCTCCGTTTACGTATGAAAAAGGCGCCATTATGTTGCCCGAACGGTTGTTAGTAGCATAAATTCATGCCGATTTAGTTAACATTGAACCGTGTCGTTTCCATTCCACCACAAATTCTCGGGTGCCCCGACTTGAATTGTGAGCATTTTCAAAAAATCTCCTGTTTGAGACGGGAGCTTTTATTCTAAACTTTTTACAAGGACCATATCGTGGAGTAAATAACCATTAAATCCTACGCGCCTACAAAAATGTTACGTTGTATATATCGATTCTACAGATATTGCTTCCTAATGGTTAGCGTAGTCCTTCCTGCTTCCGATTGACATGGTTGACGATTTTTCTATGAAACGATACTTCTAGCCAACTGTCCATCATGGATTCCGCTCTAAGAGGAGCGCGATGTAAATGTTTAGGACATTATTCAGTAAAAGGCAAGCGAATGTTAAATTTCCACCACAGTTTAAAGCCTTTCCGAATAAATGTCCATTCTTTTTGTTGAGTTTGGTACGGTCTTTAGTAGGATTCGCTATAGGAAACAGTTCAATGGAAATTCAATTAATATAGCCTGAGGGTTTCGACGATAACAGCTTATTGTTATAACAATAGAAACGCCATTCCTTGACTCAATAATACTAACAGACCGTTTACACCGCCACAAACGGGGTTGGTCGGGGTTGGTTTAGAGGAATGATTAAATACATAATGGATAAAACGATAAGCTATTATCGAGCATATGTCGGTTGTTATGGCATGGCGAGAGTGGCAATGAAATATGATGGTACCATATGGTAGATTCCTATGATATGCTAATCACTATTTACAATATCAGATCCTTAGGAGGATTTGATTAATTTGTGCTCCGCCGTTAACAAATTGCCTACGCAAAATTTAATAGTTATTCAGAAAATTTATATGGAATCTGAATAGTTAAGGTAGACTTATTGAGGTAATTATGTTTTTGTGATTTACAGCGATTAAAGTTGAAGAGGCTTTTGTTCATTATAACATCCATTGAGGCATAAAGACGGGTACCTTTTGGGCGCAGTAACTTGATATGTTGATTAAAGGAAACATTTAACTGATAACACATAACATACTGTGTTACGACTTATGAAATTCTGTTTCTTGTTGGTTACCGATTTCGTATAGTTGCGAATACATTCAAACCAGAATGAATTCCAGATAGGAATAATTAATAAGCTCCTTAAAGCAAAGCGTTCTTTTTAGTTAAGATACTACTCCAGCTACACACATGTTAGGTGTCTGTACTTTGCATGGTCGGCCACGCAACGCTGTCCATTTTTTCATTATTTATTTTTGATATAAAGCTTAGATATTCCAAATCGGAGATAAAATTTATTTAAAATTTTAAGAAAAACTATCTACAAAATATTATTCAAATTCTCTTTAACACAATTAATTATACTCATAAAAGTCGCAGATGGTGATGTCAAGGGGAGGAGGAGCGCTCAAAAACCCCGAATGAGGTGCAGCGTGAAAAAGTTAAAGATACGATCAAACACTTGGCCGTAAAGAACGAAGACATAAAACTCAGCATGAGTCCGAAATTGACCAGACGCGAGTAGCGTAGTAGTGCTCTATTGATTAAGCCAGCAAACGGAAGGAATTACGTCGATGCCCACAAGGAAATAAAGCAAAATGTAAAGCCCGAAACAGTAGTCGTAGTAGTAGTAGTAGTAGTAGTAGTAGTAGTAGTAGTAGTAGTAGTAGTAGTAGAAACGAACAGTAGTCTACATACGTATGATACGAGCAACCAAACCAATAGGCCTCCTCAAAACACTCAGGACACAGTCCACTGACATGGGTTTGTTCGGAAATGTTGCGGACGTTGAAGAAGTGATGAATCTCTTCCTACAGTACTTAGAGTAAGGTTGACGCCTACCAATCCAAGAGGGCAAAGCATCGCAATAAACGACATCTCAGAGAAAGACACAGTGCAACTTCTTGCCAAGGAGTAAATAAAAAATCAGCTGGGTAGTGTTCGAAATTCGGAAGAGTGGTCTTAGCTTCGAACCCATTTTCTTGAACTGCAAGGAAACCAGATCGAAACAACCCGTGCTTCAAATGTCAAATGTGGCTCTCGCGGTCGTGAAGCGAAGTGTGCACAAACATATCAAACTGCATCGGCAGCTGCACCATCATGCTTATATTCCAGAAAGCGGAAGATGCCAGGAGCTTAGTTCTAGTAGAAGGCATGCGAAAATATGATCCAAGTCCTACAGATCAGCCTACAGAACACTGGATACACTCGACCAGGTTGCGAAGGAAAACATGTCGACATCTTACTGATATCTGAATAACATCGCAATAGAGACAAGATTCGATGGTATTGCAATGAATCTTGCACTGAATGCGGGATAGTGTTCTGCTCCCACCTAGGGTGTGCTCCAGCAGGGATGGTTTTCTTCTATGCGGATATAACGTTTATCAGCGTCTATCTCACGCCGAATGAGCCGATTCCATCCCAAAAGCAAGCTCGATAAACTGGAGCAGGCTGTCTCGAGTACGGCAGGTCGAATGCTTGCTATAGTCACTTCAATGTCATAACGGGAAGGCTACACCCGGATCTCAGAGGAAAATTAACCCTCGAAAGGGTGACTAGAACTGAACATGCCGTCATGAACTTTGGAAACACGCCAGCTTTCTGACTGAAAGACTGCTTGGGAGCTATTCCAGACGTGACGTTCACTTCGAAATCCTTTGTGCCTATGAAACACAAAAGTGGAATATTGGAAGACTACTCAGCGAATGAACAGCAGTACATTGCACTCGAAATTGACAAACGTGCAACTCGATCCCCAGCAGCAAGCTTAAAAATTGTTAATACAGATGTCTACGGTTTCTCAAGGCCGTGGAAAAAATGACAGGGACTAGGGGAGTGTCAGCCAAAAACTCCACGATGATTCACATAAAATCTGCTTGGAACATTTCTATACCCAGACGATAGCCCCAACATGAAAAGCCTGGTGTTTCCTGGTGCTCAGCAAAATTAGCAAAGATAAGTCTGACGCTCAAGGGACTGAGATAAGTCACATTCCTGAACGGTGCCATATAATGACAAGGGTTATGAACTTTCATACGGAAGGCCGGAGCCTCATGCACTCTCTGTGTGTCTTAGGCGGAAAGCATGGCGAAGTTATTCGAGCACATTTTCCTGTGCATCCCGCGAAGAATGTCCTGTTGTCTGCCCGCTTTTTAATACTATCAAGCTGGATATTCAAGCTGGACGCCATTCTAGCAGAAGTGGTAAAGTTGTTTATGTTCCAACTGTGCTGCTCAGCACATTCAACGACTGCTTGTAGGAGGGCGTGTTCCCGAAATACAAGAACGAAACGAGGGTTTCGCTGATCCGAAAGGCGAATGGAGATCCAGAGTAAGCATCTGCATATCGGTCCCAACGTATGCCAAATGCCGCTGGGATAGTGCTTGAGAAGTTCATTAGTAATGAGTTCATCTCCTCAGTAGTATGACTTCAGGGCTAGACGGTCCACGCAAAAACAGAAGTGCAGTGCATGCGATCACGAAAGTCCTCAATAGTCACTCGAGGCAAATAGTACTGTTTATAACACTCCATATGAGGAATTCACTTAATTCTGTATAGGTATTCTTGATATGTACCTTGGAATATTTTAGTGCACTGAAATATGTGATGTGGAGAATGAAGAACTACCTGAAGGACCGGAAGCTCTCAATGATATATTGCGGAGTCAATGAAGAATGAGTTTGACATCGTGGACGGTGCAAGCGAATATTCTTCAGCCGGATCTAGGGCATATCTCATGCGACGAGCATTTTAGGTTTTAGCTGCCGCATATGCTGATGAAGTGTAAGCAATAGGCACTGGACTTTCCGTCAAACAAGCGAAGCCCAAAATAGGTAAGAAACTGCCCCCAGTGATCGAATAGATCACTAGCCATGGATTTAGTTTAGCGCTGAAGAAAACGGAGATCAACATACTAATCCATAAGAGGGTCCCTCGATAACTCGAGTCTTATTGGGAGAAATGACCATCGCGTCGAAGGAATCAATAAAATATTTTGGCTTGATGATTGACGCATACAGAAGAAGGTGCAGATTGCGATTGTATCTTTCAAAAGTGAGAAAGAAAGAAAAGCAAAGAAAGTAGGTATGCTCTCTCCAGAAAACGTAACGTAAATGCTCCTCAGCAACTGTGACGTTTGTTTCAGGATTGGACACTCTAGAAGTATATGTCTTATACTTTTTTTTCTCTTGCTATAAGCTCAACAGGCATCAACCGTTGCGATTCCAGAATTAGTTTTTGTTTTAGTTGACTCAAGAAATTGTTGTCAGTCAGTTTGGCCACAGTCTTCAGTCAATGTTTCGCCATTTCTGATTTATCCTCTTTTTTTATGGTGAACGCAGCAAATATTTAGCTGAAACTGCAGTCGTTCCGACATTTCAAGCCATACCTTGTTTTTTGACGAAAGCTTTTCTTTGTAGTTCTTGTTCCCCTTTTTAATGTTACGAGTTGTATTAAGTTGTATTCTGGCCACCTGAACCTCCTCTTGCTAGGCCATCAGCTTACATCAGTACTCAGGCACACACATTAGGTATACATTTACGTTGCTTCGGAGGTCTCGGAGTGCCTAAAGTTCTCAACTAGTTTAAGACTTGAAGCACCTCCAATTTCACCTTGTTGTCCCAGAGAACGTGGATTCTTCCGTTTAGGGTGCAGCTTTTATTATAATTCCCCCTGGAAAACTGTTATATGGCTATCAAGTTGGTAACTTTGGTTTTGTTGCTGATGATTTTGAAAGACGATTCCGGTGACTTTACCCTCTTTTTTTTTAGAACCAGTGGTGTAGATTACGATTTTAATTCCAAATGTGAAGTCTGGTACTATTTTATTCTTTTCTCTGGTGGTTTATCCTGCGTGGGATCATTGTGCATCATCCTTTTCCTCAACGGGTTCACTGTTCATTTGTTTCAAAATATAGAAGTGTCTCGTTCGGGGGTGATATTACTTATTTAAGGAATTCATTCTGATACACGCAAGTGATGCTTTTCTGTTAGTGAATTTGTCGAGTTGCATGCGATTAAGTGTTTTCCTTCCTGCAACAGTTGGTTTGGTCCTAATGGAACTAATAATGCCTAGGCAAACATTCGTTGGGTCTTTCCTAGTTCTTTTGCGGAGATTTTCTTAGTACCGCTGGCCATCAGACCAGTGCTCCGTAGAAGGTTATTGGCCTCACTAATGTCACCAATCCTTCATGAAGTGTATGAACTCTGTTTTGTCAGCACTGAGAGAAAGTCCATTTAATTTGATCCATTTGAAAAGAAATGCGAGTATAGTCAGAACCAGTCCTGACGCCGTTTCCGCGGACCTCCGATACTGGTCGCACGCTGGTCAGTCTGATGGCATCGTTAATATATGTAATAATCGTCAAACCTTTCCTGTTTAGGTTTGCAACTATTTGGTCAACAGTGAGTATCCAAGCATGTGATGGTAGTACACCACCCTGTGGTGTTCCCCTGTTAGTCTCTTTTAGTCCAAGGTTACACGGTTTTCTTTGGTTGTGACCTTTATTTAAGTTTATGATTCCATCATCCATTTGATTGTGTGTGAATCTATATTAGATTCTATAATCTACTACCATGTTTTCCGTTTTTACATTATTGAAGGCTCCATCGACATCGATACAAGTCTCCGATGTGAAACCTTTGGTGGCAGAGTTTCTATCCAGTCTACATTCTACTTCATGTAGTCCTCTCTGTTGAGCATCCTGGATGGTGTGCGTGTTGTGTGTTCTATCAGTCTGGACTTACCATTTGTTCATTATTCATTAAAATTTCAATAATTGAATTAACTTTTACTTCAATTGAAAGTCACTTATCTTTGATTATTCCTTACAGTCCTCGAAAACATTGCCTTGTGATAAATTCACAAGACTAAAGCCAGCAGAAATAAAAACTTTAATGAATATAGTCCATAAATCGATCGAAAAAAAATATCAACAATTGCAACATAAGCATTTATTTGATAAATTTAGTTAATCTAAAGATAATTTATTATGAACTCTTGCTGAATATCAAACTCTTGACAAAAATTTAATATCCCTTTTTTGTTGTTCTGCCGCAATATCGAGATTTTTCAACTGTGGAAACTAAATCTTTGGTTCAGTATTTATTTGGAAACTATTTATTCTAGTCTAGACAATCTGTAATCCCTCCTACTGTTGAGAGAAATCCGTTTTAAATTGTTAAATGATTTTCCTCCGTTCCCAAATCTTCTTCTTCTTCTTCTCATGGAAAACGTTTGTACCATGATGCTGACTAAGAAATGTAATAATGTTGTTTTTTTTCCAGTTCAATCCTTGCCCCCGATATAGAATTCAATTGGCGAAAGAACTTGAAATTGATTGCTGCGATTTGAAAGTCAAACCGATGCGAGTGTGGGGGTTGGGTATCATTTGTTAGGGGTAGTTTTTCAACATTTATTAAAACTTGAAGGGTGTTACTGCAGAAGCAAGAAATAATCTGCATCTGCGAGATGCAATTTATGAAACTGTTCGGAGAACATGAATCTCGTACTAGTTGTTAAAATGGACGAGGAATACATGCTCGTTGCTGGTAGAGCAGTTTTGAATGTGGTCAGAGGAGAGCAGAGTCAACGAAGGTTTTAACTTGACAATCTCAAACAGCTAATAAAAAACAATAGAAAACCATGTAACGCTGCAATAAAGATCTGCACTCTGCAACTCATAAGATTTTCAATTTTGATTTGTGCATCATAGGGATAAAAAAGGTATCCTTCATCAAATAAAGGATATAAGATACACTTGTAAAGATTTGTTCGCGTATTTCTCATTTTACATGTTTAATACCGCATAGAATAATAAATTAATCAACGAGTTTGAAAAAATTATTTACAGGCTCCTAGGCTCCTTAAGTTACTACCAAGTCAACCATGTCAAGGAGAAGATAGAATGCAAAATAAGGCAATTCGGATCGTTCTTGTGAAGCCGTCTGAAGCCATATTAAGTGAAATATTGATTGGAAAAGTAAAGTACAGTTTACTGAAAATGTCCTCTTTTATCTGCTATTTCCAATTCAAGTGAAAAAATACGATAAATTGTTCAAGGAATTCGAAGAAGCCTTAATGCAGATTTATTCATTGAATGTTTTATTTAATTTGGGAGCAAAGAGTTATCAATTTATCACAAAGTAATTAACTAAAAATAAAACATTCGTCAATTTTTCCTCCAATAATTCATTCCTACATTCAAGCTTTCGTTTACCCTTCGATACCTTAACTGATAATTATTTGTCAAAATTATTTTCCACTCATAACATTTTCCACAAAAACACTAAACAGAATATCGCAAAATTGTATGAGTGTTTCTTAGTATAAATCGACAGAATCGCCGGTAAATGCTTTTCTTTGCAAGAGCGTAAGCTTATAGCGAATTTGCTTCAAAAGTTTACTTCAAATATGAAGGACGCGTAGAGAATAAGCCAAGATCAGGACGCCCAGTATTTCTGACTGATATAGATTGGCAGCAAATCAAGCGGATGATCGTCAAGGATCCGTTCATAAATGTGACAAAAATTAGTGGAAAACTCTTTCAATCAAATAAAAAAGAAGTCAATCTGGAAACATTATGAAATCATGATTTATGCCACTGAAAGGAGACTAAGGGTGTGGAGAAACCTACGTTAAGCTTTCAACTCGAAAAACATCATCAAAACTGCTGAAACTGTAAGGTCAGCCTAATCGTTTTCGGCTTTACGGTTGCGAGTGGCGTTGCAAACTTTGAAGTAATTGAAAGAATTGTGGATCATCGCGTAAATACTGAAATTCGCAAGAGAAACTTCGAACTTAGTTCCGAAAGATTGTGTGTATCAAAGGATTTTTACTTTCAACATGATTGATTACCACATTATTCGCACATGGCTCGTAATACAAGGATGTTTTTTGCTTTCCAGACTTCCCATTTGCTTAAACATCACTGCAAACATCACCTAACTTCCATCCCATTGAGCACAAAACCACAAAATCAATCAAATTATCAAAATTCCTTGAGAGTTGAACTTGGTGGAATGGCTTGGACCTGCTCCACGTTACCTGAAAATTGATCTTTCTCCGCAATAATAAATCTAGAGTTGCTTATAGGCACGCTTTTCGGGTCAGTTACTTCAATTTTATTCCGAGCTTTTGTCAGGAACCTCCAATTTATCTTACTATAAGATACATTTCATTTTTGCTTTAGTGGTATCTGAGGCCACCTTTAACAATCTAGGCTTTAATATCTTCGGTGCAAGGATTTTTGGATCTAACTATTCTCCTTGCCTGCCACTATCATCTCCCTTTTTTTATTTGCCTGCCAATTTCTTCAGCTCCTTTTACACAGAATTCTTGTCTATATTCCCCCTTTTCTTTGAATTTTTGCTTTTTGTTGGCCTTTTCGTTTTCCTATTCTTCTTAGCTTCCTTAAGCCTTTCAAAAACTTTAACAGTAGTAAGTACTTCTCCGTATATGTGATGTTTCAAACACGTTCCTGTCTTCGCTTTCTCGATAGGCCTTGCAAAAACAACTGTGTTCTTCGATAAACTTTGTAAGGAAATCTTTACCAAATTCTTGTTTTTGCCAGTGATACGTTCTGACTCCCTCGTTTTGGTAAGACTCAAAGCTAGGATTACGTCGATATCATCATAATCAGAGGGATTAATTTCTCTAACTCTGGAAAATCCGTTGTCTACAATCACTTTATTCGAAGCTGAAATGCAATTTTCATTATCAGCGTTTTTGGATTTATTACCTTATTATAGTGTGCTTGCCTTTTTTAGTGTGCTCAGCATCTCTTCTCAATCAGTAACGAGGCAAATGTTAAAGCTCACAAGCATCTTCTGGGACTTTGGTCTATGTAAGGTGGACAAGCCTGTACAGCTGAAAACATTCACAATATTCGTATACTTTATCCATGGCCGTAAGCCGTGCAAAATAACTCAGCAAACTCTCATTTAGCAATATGTAAGGGGCCCTTATTCATTTTGGTTTTTCCGTGGTTGACAGAAATTCTCTCCCCACCTCTTTTGACGGATCCAAATGCGCATTTACCTAGTGGTTGAAAGCGACTAGTAAAATGGTTAGGAAATTTCCTAAGTTGTATATCATTGCCAATAGCCAGTTCTTTAATTTTTATGCATAGCTTGCTTGTACGAGAGTGGTCTGAAAAGTTTCTAAACAATGAAGAAGAATTTTTTCTCAAAATGTTTTTATATTTTCCTACATAGTCTTCTTGTGAATCTACCCAGTTATCCCAGCAATGCTCTCGTCTCTTTAACTCGTCCAAATACAGTGTATCCAAGTTTCATCTAAAGTAATTAATCCGCGCAGAAACTCGGACTCATTGCCCCTAAACTGCGCCAATAGAGTGATGGAAATCTTTATTCTAATACGTTATTGATGAAGCGTAAGCGAACGCTGCACTCAACGCGCGGTAACTTGCTCATGCCTAATTCTTGATTGAATAAGCGACAAACACGTTCTCTGGAAATTTTTATAGCCTCTGCTATCTCTGTGACTTTAATTCGGCAGTAGTCAACATAAACAATGTTATCGTCAGCAGTCCTAGATTTTGGACACCTCGAAAGTTCGCCATCTCTCATGCTCCTAAGGCCAAGTTTAAATTCAGCTGCCCAAAATTTAACTGTGATAAACGATGATGTTGTGTTTTCACATACATTATTCAACTTTTCTTTGATTTGCGTCAGTGTATTTCGTTTCGAAAGCAAAAATTTCATTTTTTTTTCACAAAATCACTTACATCGACTAACTCAAACGACTCTCAACAAAAAACTGCTCATTCAAAATGGCTTTCACTTTAGTGAACAGCTGTCAAATGATGCAAACCAACATTCACAAGCATTTATTGAAAAGTGCCGCCATCTTTGCATCGTGATCGGAAACTTTTTAAGCCGCTTTGGTATCTCCATCGCAGAGTAAAAAGGCAGTGTTTTCTCCGCTATGTCATTTCTGATTCGAATGTCATTGACGTAAGGTACAAAAATCTTGTTGAATTAGTTAAAAAATACAGCTTTCTTCCATCCAGCCACTACTTGTTGGAGCATACATGAACCCTGAATATTTTTTTGAGAAATGAAACTGGGCTGAACCGCCCCACGTTGGTTGATGGTGGTGTTGCTTCACTGGCTGACCCGCATGCTAGCATGGTAGTTGATTCACGACATGTGCCATCAGAGACACGTTCAAGTGTCCTTGCCTTTTATTCTAGGCTCTAATGCGAGATAGATCAGTTGCAAGACCTGTCTCGTCCACATTGAATATTTGACTTCCATGGCCTTCATATATTCCGTAGGTTTGATTCTTTCTTGACTGTATTAAATCAGCCATACACTATAAATGGATCTTGCTAACGTTTTCTTGTCTTTTGCAAGCGTTCAGGGTTTTACAAAGAGATAGAAGGATACTTGCAGATAAAGCCAAGATACCAATTTTCACTAGGACGACCACCTCGACCCTTAGTTTGAACGTGGTTGCTATTGATAATTTGTTGAACTATATTTTTAGTTCTTCCTTGTCGTAATGAAACCTCATCAATGAACGGGCAATCAGACATTTAACAAGACATATCTGGACTTTCTGCGATAAGTCATTCCAATTCTATTAGTATCAGTCTTTCGACCTTCAATTCGATTGGTGTAGGAACGTGATCGGAACGTTATAGGCGGCTTGCGCTTTCCTATGTGTTTTGTTCCTGTTCATCACATGAAGCTATCTGTTGTGTGAGGTGGAGGTGGTTTCCCGCTCTGATACGTTCTAGGCATCCTGTAAGCATAATGTAAGTCAACTGTCGTCCACACGTTATGTAAGGAGATTCGCTGAAAAACTTCCCACTCAGACATGTCAACTTTCAGTGCAGTGCTTACAAAAATTATGCACTGTCGACGATGAACAAAAATCATATAATGCACAACTCAATCATCACGGAGAAGGCCGTTGTTTAGTTGTTTCCAATAACCCCAGGGTAAAATATGTATGGAGTGATTTAAAACACGAAATTTACACGGTAATTAAAATAGAGAGAATCAAAATAATATCTAAATTCTTTCAATAAGATACCATATAACAAATCAAAATAGTTGGAATCGCTTACTTTGCGTTTTTAAATGTCCTGCAGAGAAAAATTTGAGCCCACCAAACTTCAATAAACAACTTTTTTCACAATGTCAACTTTAACCAATTATGACACTTCTATCGGCTGAAAATCGCGGGAACTCCCTTAAAGTCTTTCAAGTGCTGCCAAGTTGTAAGTCGGCACCAATTAAGTTTATCTTAATTACCACGAGGACAGTTGTGTCGTTTCCTCACTCCTCCCCGAGGGAACTTTGTCGTAATTATTGAATTCACACACTTAATCAAAAAGGTTGATATGTTGTTTAAATTTCACTAAATTGAATGTTAAAGGGTAGCTTACACTGAATTGATGAGGGTATTATTCGAAAAAAATATATTTACCAAATCTGCACAAACTACTGATAGTAAGGATGTGTCAAAAACAAAATATCATTTGGAAAAAATGAAATAAAAGAACTAATAAACCCAAAAATGTTCGTGCCATATTGTGGGTCATAGTCGACCATATTTAAAAAATTTAGTCCTCCCGGCACTCCAAAACATTAGTTAGAGCCACGTCTCCCCAACTTAATTCAAGCGCATTGACGGACATAATTCCGATACCTGCCGATTTATTTTGAAGAATAGGTCTAATTGGCTTGCCTAGTATGGCATTGGTCTACCAACGGCCTAGTCAATCAGATTTTACGTATACCAAATGGCGAATTCAGCAGGAACGGTAACATGCTGGATCTGAAAAAAATTTTTTGCACTAAGCTGTTCAATTTAATATTTGATTTTTAATGTTTTTTTACTCTGTACATAAAATAAACGCAAAATTATTAGTTTTTATTTAGAAACAGAGTGAACAACACCCCCCACACAAAAAAAGGTTTTATAGAGAGCTGAATAAATAACTTATCTTTAGTCCTGATTTTTGCTAAATCCATCCGAAGTTAACATAACCACTTTGTGTAAAAAGGTGACACTACCCTTCTGTAGAATATTTTGTACAACTGTAAACTTGTTGAACTTGAAACTTCAAAAAACGAACACGTGGCAAGCATGGGCATGATAAAAAGTCTAAACAACAGTTTAAGCTTTTTGATCGCTTGAAAAACGGACACGTACGCAAATGATGTTAATAAAATAAGTGTTTACAAGTGCAAGTTTAGGATTCATGTCTTGAAAGATAATATTTTAGTGCGTTTTTGCTCCGAAATCATGCGTATAAGATTACAGGAACTGCTTTTTGACGATTCTATCTTATTGTTACTTTTATTAACATTTGGTTGAGCAAGAACTTGTTCTTCAGCTATTTACTTGATCCATGAATGCCATTTATAATTCAGTTAGATCTTAAAGTTTGGTAGTTGATGTATAAGTTCCCTCCGGTTTTTTCTCAGCCAACAAAATTACGGTAAATTCTCGGACTTCATATTCTTTGTTGATTAATGTGTAGTCATGACAAGAGCCGAACATGTGAACAGCTGATAAGTGGAAGAATGAGCTAAATCAAATTCTTTTGAAACTCGTGGACAATCAGATATACAGATATAGCCTCTCTTTATTATTTTCTTGTCTCCAGAATGTTCCATCGTTCCCCGTCTCTTTCTTCGTTTCGTCTATTATGTTATACCTGTACAGCGTAGTTCAATACAGCGCTACGACTCTTGGACGATTTCTCTGGGATAAAGGTAGAATAAGCCCAAATAAATTTTTATTTGTATTGTGTTTATATGCAAAAGCTTTGAGTGGGAAGATCTCCTTCGATGCAAATATGAGATGGAATCTATCGATTTCTCGGTAAAATTCCAATTGTCTCATCCGTTTGAAGTGTTAGTGCTGTATGTAAAGACTCACACTATGCTTATGGCATAGATGTGGAAAACATCCAGACTTTAGGATACAAATAATGTTCAAAAGAATATTTTTATTATATTTTTTATATTGTTAGATTTTGACTACGCCTGTCACAATCTAAATTTATAGGCTCAATTATAGTGAAAAGGAAAATAATGAAACCTATTTAATGTTGTTTTCACCAACGAGATATTTTTTTGAGCAACATCTTTATGCATTTATTCTTGATAAACATAACACCAATATTTACCAATCAGTATATTGTTCGAAAATTATTGGCCGGGCAGTAAATATTCTTGTACTCCACGTGGAAAATTTAATTTGGGGTATGAAAGTATCAGGAAAACTGATTTTATACTCAAATACACAATTTTTCAAACTTCTTTGTTGTTGAGCCTGAGAAATGCTTGTCAGTACATTTGAATTATACTTCCTTTAAAACTGACCTGGTTTAAACTCTGATTGAGATATAAATCTTTTTCATAAACATTTACGATAATAGCCCTCAAAACATTTTTATGGATTTCTTTTTATGAACTTTTCACTTAAGAAATTAAGAAATGAATGCAACATGCTACAAATTTTATGGGATAATGTCTGTCAATATTGATGGAAGCAAGCGATAAATTTCAGATACCTCCAATTTCCGGACGTCGCTGTAGCTGCTGAACTTTTCAATCGGCGCTATGCTGTTTTTCTTCAGCACATAAACAATTACATATGGTTGGAATCGAATCGGGTTGAAAAATTATTTTCAAGGCAGATAAATTTCTGGGCAAATTTTCATCGTTCGTAGACGAGTTAGTGTACGTTCTCCTCAAAAGTACTGGAGGAGTGAATTGAATAGAATACACTGGCTTTGAATTAGAATTCCTTTTTCCATATCCCCACAGAGAGTATTGATCCATGTTTGACTGACACGAAAGTATCTGCCCTTATGCACTCGTATCAGTGATTTATAAACAGGGATGCAATCAGAAAGGATTCAAACTGTTATTGTTCCAAGACTTCTGGGTGCCTGATGAAATACGTATGGTAGTAGAAAATTTTTGATGGGCCCATAGCGTGGACAATTGGAAGCACCAACCACCCGAGATACATCGGAAGGCACGAGATACAAATATCCCATGCAACGAAAAAGCAAGCTTTGCATGATAGAGAGCTTGAAAAATAAACGACTTAGGTAAGAAGCGAGACCACAATGGTAAGCTTGCTAAATATGGATGAATGTGAAAATAATTTTTAAATTTGAAATTTTAAAATTTAAATAAAATTAAATAAAAAATAAATATTAAATAAAAAGCACAAAATGTTAGATGATTTCAATGCCCGTCGCTCCGCTCCTTCGGTTTATGTCATCTCTCCAAGAAATTCGGCTTAGAAAAATACAAATGCACCTGGAAAATTCCTGATTGAACCTTCCACGGTTAAACGGTATACAGTTTACTTACGTCAGTGATTTGGTCAGCATCGTTTTAGATGTGTTGTTAGTTTTTGATTTACGTAGTTTGAATTGTGGAAAAGTCCAGTTTGATAGATAAGGACTCGTTAATCAAGCTTAGCATAGCACTTGAAAAGACTTAAAACCTCCTCATAGAGGTATACGAAGATGAAGTGGACTTCAGGACGCAAATATTTCGATGTTAAGGGGACAGTTCCACCCTGGATTCTTACAAAATGTAATTTGTCAAGAGTTTGCAAGGAGACATCTTATTGAAACTTTACATATTTATTTTTAAGGGAGAAAAAATAGAATGATTTTTCGAGGATATTTTCAAACACCTGCAGTAGTCAAAAAACAGGCTGAAAAAAAAACCCAAAAAAAAAAAATTTTCTATTTATTTTTACTTAAAAATAAATATGTAAAGTTTCAATTAGATATCGATCTTTCCTTTCTTAAAATAATTTCCATTTTAAAAATTTAATTTTTTAAAAATCCTGGGGTGTTCTGTGCCCTTAAAAAGAATTCAAAGACGAATGAAAAGCCGTTTGAAACAGAAGTCGCTTAGGTTAACGGTGAACCTCAAACACGGAGGAAAATGTGGACTAAATACCTGAGTTTTTGGACATCCACCGTCATTCAAGTTTTTGAGCGATTTAAATAGGGTTAAATTCATTGCGAAACGGACCGAAATTGTGATCCAATTGAATTTGCACAAATTATGCGGTAACCCAGGATTTAGAGCGCTTACCAAAAGAAACCGCTTTGTGCACCTGACTCATGTAGTACCAAAACTGGCATAGACCCCTTCGTCAAACTAGAATCAGTTTAACAAAACTACACTTCCCTACCGAACCATATTCTTCACTGATTTTTTTGAATGTAATCTGTTCTGTTTTCGTTTTCCTTTTGTTGGATATTGCAGAAGAAAGGATCATGCCAGCCGCAAATCAGTGGTCTGTTACCATAATAAATAAAATTAATCTTCCGAAATATTAATTTTTGTTCTTATCAAAATCATTGGATTTGGTTTGATCATACACTGCATCCTTTATTTCTTTTCCGATGCATTTCCAAACGCTAAAGGACAAGGTGGCACTAAGTCTTGTTCATGATAATCAGTCTTATAATATTTTGAGCGGCCACAAGTCAATTTTTAAGGCAAGGTTCAACAAGGGATGGTTTACCTCCAAATGTCCACACATCATGGTAACATGTGATGGTCATGAGAGAGTTGACTCTCACTATTTGCAGTAAGATTTTAGAAAACATGCTCACTGGGTACCGGTTAGTCTTGTGGTTACGTGACATATTTGAACATATCTCATATTATGTGTCTTCTCCTCATCTTGTGTAATTCCAGAATTCTGTAATGTTTGATTTTTAAGGTGGATATGCGTACCCACCTTCGTCACCTGCGGACAATATATAAATCATCTTACCCACTTTTTGTTGAACGATAAGAGATTCAATGGCACGTCATAACAAAACATGGAGGTTCAAATCGCTCTGCCCTGGTTAGTTTTCACATATTTCGGTTCTGTTTTGTCCAAACGTTGACAGATTTTAAGACTTGTACCAGCCGTTTGACTGATGAGATTGATGTAATCCAGTTGTCGGTAGTTACATTTCTATATGTGCTTTGAATATTGCAGCATGTTAATTGCTTGATTTCATATTCAGTAAAACGAAATCCGCTTGTCCTATTACCTTTTCTGCGGTAAAACATGGCCTCTATCATGGTTATGGTTCCACTGTCAAACATCATTTTAATCTTTGCGACATATTTGACAGACTTGATAGGAAATAGTTCCGACCACAGAATGTCAGCAATAGTTTATCGATGGTCACATCTTCCAGTAATGTGATTCATTTGACATTGAATCGTCTACAAGTCCCATATCTTTCAAATTCGTGGAGGTAGGTCAAATTGAATGCTTGGTAGTTTCATCGTCTTATCGTCAAATATTGGACATCCTATAAAAAACCGAGCGTTTCTTGACTCATAAACTAAATGCATCGGACTCCGAAAAGCCTAAAAAACTACGAGATGAAGTTTTTCCTTTATAAGTTGTCCAAATGTGACGTTACTTGCCTCGGATATTTGGTTGAGTTAAATTGATAATGTAAATGGCAGCTGATGAAGAGCCTTTTTGTAAATACTTCAAGTGCACGAAGGTCGAAAATTATTCGTCGTTCGAGTGTTCGTCGTGAAAATCACTTTCGACCATCAAGAAATTGTCCTCATTTTGACCGTCAGAAAAGCCAACAATTGCTTCGTCAACATCGTCAGCAGACTTTCTTTTCGTTGGTGAGCACCGATCTCGCCGTCATTCTCCACTATCAACGTTATATCTTTACAAACAAAAACGAAAATCAACCAAGAATAAAAATCACACACAGTCAGTCGCCAAAATGACGAAGGCTGGATTTCAGTTATCTCAAAAATTGTTTGATTGGCGGCGAAACAAAACAACTATGCAACGCAACTCACACTGAGCTGTCAATGAGTTGTCACGTAGCTTGCACGGGATTGCCGACCGGAGAACAGTACAGAACACCATTAATGAACATTAGCTATCTAGGGTTGAAACTGTTTCTTCCTTCTAATGTAAGGCTTTCATGGCTGCTGGGGTATCTTTGGAGCCTAGTTGCGCTACACGCTCTGGATAATTAGTTGACGGAGGATTCAATGAAGCTCCATTGGCCACCAAGATGTCGAGACAAGCGTGCAGCTTGAGATGGCAGTTTTTGTTAGTGCAAGTGTTATTGATTTTGCCTTGGTTTGGATATCGATTACCATATCTAAGGGCAACTCAAGATCATATTTTAGCGGTAACTTGCATCAGCTTCGATTTTATTATCCATCGTATTCTTTATCCGGATACTATTGCTGTACTGAATAGCTCTGGAAAATATGTAAAATGATTTGTGAATACGATTTCAACACAAAAATTCAATTTCGTAAACTTGCGCAGGTCTGACCAGAAGATTTGCAGGATTGAATGCTGAACATACTGATCAAAAAATTCCTTAAAATTTTCGGTTTAGTAAAATGGGCCTGTAATGCTGGCTATTCGACGTTCTAGAACGTCAAAGTCAATGCAAAAATGAACAATTAAGGCAAAAAATTGTGAAAGAGATTCAAACTTTGTTTTGGGATAATTTTCAACAATTTTTTACGTATTCATATTCATTATTGTAACGTTCATTAGTCATCTGCATATTTCTCCAAAAAAATACTAGGAGCAGATTTCGTATGAGGACAGCCCCTTTGATATAGTAGGGGTTTGCAATAATTGCAAAGGTTATCAAACGATCTCGACAGATGAAAGAGAAATCAACGTTAGCCAACCAAAAATTGCTGAAAAAATCTGTGGAAAGGTGACCTCTCAGTAAAATAAGTAAAAGTCAGGAAACAAATCCTGGGACTTACGACTTTCACGCGAGAAATCGGAGATTTTTGAAGTTGTACGCTCTAACTACCACGAAATTTTCATTGGGTAAACTAGGCTGTTGATTGTTCTTTTATTTCATATCACTAGTGACTAAAAAAATTATTGCATAAGGGCTTGAAATCTGCATTAATGAAAGCCTTGAAAGCCAGAGACAATATCCAGTGGCAATATGACAAGACGAAAGTAACATTTAGGCTAATTAGACCATTAGATAGCTTACTCATCAATATTTTGCTAAAGTCAGAGTCTGCTTCCTGCAAACTTTGAAAGATTTGGGGTACAACTCGACCAAGTGTGTTGCTTTATATGGGGAGTATTTTATAGGAGATAAGTAATTGAAATGTCATAAATGTTGTAAAATAAAACTTTCATAACTTCAACTAGCGTATTTATCGGACCAACTCCATCGAAATCAGGATAAACTTAAATCGCTTAAGTTTAATGGTCTCTGAAACCTCATTCAATAAAATGAATAGTTAATCAGGATGCAATATGAACATTTTCTCTGCTTTCCATTGACGCATCACCTTATTCGCCATTTACCAGGGGTATGCATAAGTATTTTCCAGTTTGATTAAGAGACGGCCCCAGCAAGAAGTACACAGCGTATTAATGTGACACACATACCATATCAATCGTTTGAAAATTAGCTGTATACAAACACAAGTTAAGTCCACCAAATTTGGCGTGTTTGCTTTACCGTGTGGATTAATCATGTAAAATTTTGTGCTTGAAAAAGCATTTGTGACACGCATCGATTTTCTTCTTAGCCAAAAGAAAATCCTGTTGAAAGTCATAGAGTGCTCGTTAAAACGGATATAGTCCAATAATTAGGACACGCGAGACATCGTTTTGACAATTCAAAAGGGGCTTTCAATGTGAAATGTCAAAGTCTTTCAGCGCTTTGGTCTTTCAATGTGAAAGACGGTGAACGCTAGTAGAACCCCAAAAGTGTGAAAAGAAGGAAATGCAGGAGTGATTGGATGCTTATCCAACACAAACCCAACGGTAGTTAGCACAAGCATGAACTATGTCACAGGGAACGATCAATAGACGTTTACGAGCAATGGGTAAGATCAATAATCTCGGTAAATTGGTTCCACAAGATTTGAATGAACGTAAAATGAAAAATCGTAAAGACAGTTGTGGAATGTTGCTTCGGCTGTACGGATCGTACTGTAACAGTTGACGAAAAATGGATTTATTTTGAAAACCCAAATCGGAAAAATCGTGGTGGTCCGAAAAACAAAGACCAAATCACTTCGGTGAGAAGATCATACTCTGTGTCTAGTGGCGCCAAAGTGGTATTGTGTATTATAAAGTCTTGAAGCCCAGCAAAACCTAGACAACGCTATCGTCAACAAATGATAAATTTAAGCCACGCATTAATCGAAAAACAACTGGAATGAGCCAGAAGACCTGACAAAGTAATTATGGCACGTGACAACGCGCCACTGCGCACGGCAAAACCCGTCAAAGACTCAGTGGAATTGCTTTGAAGAGACATCCTCCTGCAACTGGTGTATTCTCGAGAATCGTAGCCATCCAACTATCGAATCTTCGCATTAATGGAGTACACGCTCACAGAGCAGCACGTTAGTGACTTCGAGGAAGTTGGAAATTGGCTCGACAAATGGTTTGCCGCAAAAGAAAAGCAGTTTTTCTGGCATGTTATGCATAAATCAACTGGATTTGGGCGTGATGTATAACAACCGACGGCCAGTATTTATTCAATTATATTCAATGTAGAAATTTTTTTCCCCTAGAAAATTTCTTTTTCTATACTAAAAAAAACGGAGAAACACCTGATAAATTCTGTGAAATATTTTTCTACGAAATATTATTCTCAAAAAGTAATGGTGCAGGCACTTAGGAACGCTGATCTGTAAGAAATTTATTGGAAATCGATTCTGAAAAAATTTGGGTTTTGACCAGATGTAACACTTCAAACGAGCTAAGATAATAAATCACTGTGGAGCGCATAAAACATCAAGTTTTGAATCCTAATAAAATTGTTCTTTTATGGAAAGAAGTTAGACTACGTGGTTACCGAATACGGATAATAAAGCTTTTGTGAAAGTCTTCAAAGAACCACTCAATTGTCTGCTCTTGTTCATTCTAACAACGAAAAGTTAAGTGTTATTATGTTAACCAAAACCGCGCAATTGTTTTTAATTCGGTTGAGAAAATGCTTATATGTTGTTGCTGTTTAAGAAGTGTTCGCATCAGTTTTCCAACAGTATATTGTAATACGATGCAAGGTCATTCTTGATCAAAATTCAACATATGTGCTATATTGGCATGGTTTCGGCAATTTTGAAATAAAGTAAAAAAAAGTATTGACAGAAATTTGTATGAGCAACCGAACAGCCGCCTATTTTTCATGAATTTTCGTCTTTAATTTAAAAGTCTAAGGGGATAAGATTAAATTTTAACCCAAAATTTAACATACAAAACCCCCTTCAACTACATTAAATTCTATCCTAAATATCAATTTATTATTTCACCGAGCTAGTTAAAACCTGTAGGGTGTTAAACGATGGAAAATGATGATTTCTGGCAAACACGCCCACGTGTTTCTCTTCGTAACCCAACATTTTCTGTCAGATTGCCGCCAAAAAAGTTGGGAGTGGAAAAGTTATTAATAATGACATTAAAATTATCTCAGCTCCAGTGAGTTCATTAATCCCATCACAAATCGATTTTTGCGACTTTCCTTGTTATCCCACCTCCCCATATTTCTTTATCATTGTTAAGTGAAGATGAAAATTTTCTTATATTCTGAATGTCCATTGTGTGGTGATACCAAGGGAGGCAAACTGAAGGCGATTCCTTTGTTGGAAGAAGCGACGTTGATTCCAAGCATTATCGAGGATTAATTAATCCCTCTAGGTTAATTCCAACAAAATGGATTATCCCACGGGAATTAATTCATGACGAGCTTGAAATGATTTTGCCTTTAGTTTCAGGAAAAATTGACACGGGTAGGTTCTGCTGGTCTTATAATTTGTGATATCGAAATGGAATTTTCGATGGAAGTAGAAGAAGGTATTTGTTATTTGTCCCTCTTTTACTGCTCTCTTTCTGCGTGAAACTTTTACGTGGTTTGCAGACTACGCATAACTCAAAGAGGTATTCAATACGTTTGCTCTTATTAAGCAACAATCGTGTGTAGAAAAACTTAGATTTGTTGAGTTGTACCAACAAAGTTTCATAAGATATCAGATAGAACAGAGCAGAATAATAATGAGCACAACAAATAACAAATACTTTGAAATCTTCAATCGTTGATTTGAATGCTAATCTGTTGGAAGAGAATATTTTTGGCAAAAATAACTTTGTGACCTAACATAGCAGCCGATAGTTTACAGATCCTTCGTATGTAGATACCATAAAAATCGAAGAACTATAAACCGCTTTGAATCCAGGACCGATTTGTGGCAATAATTTGCCCTTAGTAATCCTATTATTATGCTTGAAAACTCTAATTCATGAGATTACGAAGCATACTATCCGTGAAGGTTTAATAGTTTTGAGGCCAATAAGGTGCTAACAAAGGGGGGTTGCTTTTAAGTTCTCGGAACGAAGGTGAGCAGCGAGAATCAAATACAGAATCATTATTCTAGTTCAATATGTTCACCTGCATCTCCATCACGTTTGTCAGATCTTTCAATAAGCTTATGTATACCTTCATGAAAATCTCTTTCCACGAGGTATTTTCATATTTTGGAAACAAGTAATAATCACTGGGAGCTGAGTGATCCAAAATATCGAAGCTAAGCTTGTACCGGGCAGCCATCGCAACACCGCACTTATGAGCAAAAGCACTGTCTTGTAAAAAGAGGGTAACTTTGGTCTATTTTCCCCTTCTTTTTTTCTTTGATACATTCTTTCAATGTCTCTATGATTGGAGCGTAGTGCAGGCAGGTTATGAAAATGTCTTTATCTTTGCTACCTTTTAACATGATACCTTCTGAGACCTAAAAGACTGTCGACATGGTTTTACCACCCAACTGTGACACCTTAACCTTGATGGTATGCGCCCTTTTTGTGGTACTGCATTGAGTCCTCTTTGGAATCAAGACTATAATGAAGAGCTCAAGATTCATTTTCAGTAAGAATTTGATTCAATAGTCCATCCTTGTCTTCAGTACAAAGGTCCGAAACGGGGTGGAACGCACGACGCGGTATTATTTCTGTGGTGTCGTGAGCATTCTCGGCACCCATGTAGCACTGACTTTTGTCATGCCAAGACTTTGCACTTCTTGTATACTAACTGTTTTCCGATAATTCAGCTATTTCTGCAAGCTATTCTTTGTTTGGTTTAACATCTTAAAATATCAATCTTTGGACTTTTGGATCCTTTCAGAGGTAGTCACTTCGATCGGCTGCCCGGCCGTGGGTAGTCTTCAATTGACTCCCTACCTTGTTTAAAGAAACTTGGCCTCTTTTAAACCACAGTAAAAGTCCCTGTAAACTAACACTATCTCTTTCAGTAAGTTTTCAACTTAGTAATGGTTTCCGTGCTTGGCAATGAGCTTAATTACGGCACAGTGCCCGATTTTCCCCATACATTACACTTGTTTTCAGAGTTAGATTATATGGACCATTTCCCGACATGATGTTTTCACCAAATTTCACTTTCAATAAATCGATTGTAGGGCATGCTGTAAGACCAGTGTTACCATCTTATTGAATCTAAATATCGTTAATATGAAGTTCATCCAATTCTGCCCACAAATAATCTTCCAATATCACACGATAGCGCTCTACATTGACGTTAACATGACAGTCGTTTTCATCCATGAATAACGGCGCAATCACACCTCTACCATTAAAACCGCACCAAACATTAATCTTTCGCGGTTGCAACGGTATCTAAACAAGCACATGTGAGTTTCTTGCTGAAAAGTAACGCATATTTTGCTTATAAACAAAGCCATTGAGCCAGAAATGAGCTTCACCGCAGAAGATGATTTTCTGATGAAAACCCCAATTAGAGAAGTTCTGGCATTTTGAATGTTCAAGGAGCTTTAGTTCTTAAGTCAATTTGATCCTGTAAGCATGTAGGACAAAATTTGCTCGAAAAATACGCCACAGTGTTGTTTCAGCGGTGCCCAATTTATGAGAACGATGTGGAATCGGCTGTTTCGGCTCAATTTTAACTGATGCGGTTACGGCCTCGATGTTTCCTTCGCTTTGAGTAGTACCACGTCTGTTTGGACTCGGAACGTCCAATAGTAAAAAGTGTCCGAAACATGACTCGATTTTATTTCTTATAACACGCACAGCCTGTCGGCTTGGAGGATTCTTACGGACGGAAATTGGAGTAAGTAATGTTAAAGTTGCAACCATCGACTCAGAATTTCAGTAATAGTTTGTAAAGATTTCCAAACGTTCCTGGTCTCTTGACTTTACAATGGTGACAATCTTGGCTTTGACTAACGTTTTGACTTTGGCAGTTCATTAAAATAGTTTAAGGGTTTGTTCTTATAAAGATACGAATTTGTTAAGTCTATAAGTTTAACCCCGATAGCTTGGTTTTTGAAAAGTTTCAAACTTAAAATGAGATCATATTTTACAAAAACATAATATGTATTTCCGAAAGACAAATGAATAGATGCAGATAATTGTTGTAATTTTTTCGGTAGAATTTTTTTGTAGAAGGAAATTAAATGGCACCCTTCTTCACATTCCTGATGTGATTTTTTTTTGAATAAATCTTGCAATATTAGTATCAGAAGTTACCAGTTTCCCGGCACAGAAATTATTTACACAAAACACTGACGTAGACTAAAAGTTATTTCAACAACCGAAATTCGAAATAATTTGAGAACACGAAAATATTGATTGTTAAATTTGTACTTCAAAAGGACTTCTTTGCAAAATGTCACAAACTAAATCAGAGTAAAGGTGATATACTATTTAAGGCCTATTCCCAGAGTTCTATATTAATTTTCAGGTCATTTTATATCATATATACTAAATTTTACATAAATGTTTATAAAATTGAAAAAAAAAATGTGTGATAATGATGTCAATAACATGATATGATTGATTTCAAATAGCTAGAAGAGTTTACGTTTAGAAACCAAAAGCACTAAATTGGTTTACGAATTCATGAAGCGATAATTTAAGGACTCAAACGAAGAAGCTATCCGTAGGAGATTGTAACTTTGAAAATATTTGTGTACCTTGGAGCAAACTTGAATTAAAATGACGACGAAATGGGTGGACAATATAATAGGCGGGCTTCTTTGAAAGAAAAGGAAGGAAACCGTCTGCCCAAACGTACATTGAAGTATAGAGCGCGAGGCAAACTTTCATTAGAAAGACCGAGAGTTCGATGAAAAGACACGATAAACCTGACACCCGATTTTTTTTTGGAAAATATGTGCCGGAGACTGAGGCTGCAGAGCCATAACAACCGGGGAGGGGGGGGGGTAGCTAAACACGGCCAACGTTTCCGATGACCATGGATTATATGAATATTTGCCATTCTTTCTTATCTCTGTCACTTATATAACAATTCTTATACAATGTTCAGCTACTGCCGTCATTCAATTTTCTGCTGCGTTGCTAGTTTTGGCCTTCTCTCATTGCTTTATATTTTACTACTTGATGGGTCTTTTTCTTGACAAATAGGTGAGATGCCTTCACAGCTACCAGCCAGTTCCACGATTGATTTCCTATATCTAATCACTTTTGCATAAAATAATGCAAACCAAAAAGATTTTGAATCCAGACATCCTACTTATCCCTCCTTTTACTTTGGTGATCCCCACCGAATTATCACTGCACACATTAATATCGGACTGATGATGTCTTTTTCTTGACAAATAGGTGAGATGCCTTCACAGCTACCAGCCAGTTCCACGATTGATTTCCTATATCTAATCACTTTTGCATAAAATAATGCAAACCAAAAAGATTTTGAATCCAGACATCCTACTTATCCCTCCTTTTACTTTGGTGATCCCCACCGAATTATCACTGCACACATTAATATCGGACTGATGAGGGCTTTGTATGATAGAAATTTGTTGATCACTGATTGCGCCTTGAAAAAGGACAGAAGAGGACTATATGTGTAAGTTGATTTCTTCTAAACCGAGTCCACCAATTTCTGTTTCGCATTACATAGTGATGAAGTAGCAGCTAACATTGAAGATGTTCGACTTTCATCTTCTTCCAGGAGTGGAGAACGCCACTCTTATGCACTACAGGCCACTATTAAGCTCCTCGAAGACCCGTGATCCTACAAGCCGGCCAATAAATACAAGCCAAGTTTGGCAGCCTACCTGAAGATACCTTAAGAATTCAGATTTACGGAACGAGATGTAAGAACACTGCATAAGGGATTATCTATCAAGATTGGCCTAGTATTCAATTTTCAACATAGTGTCTGTGTTTCAACAAAGGGGAGGGTCGGTTGCACTGGGGTCGTATGTTTTTTTTTTGTGGTAGGGAGGTGAAGGCTGTTGACGCCCTGAGTGTGGGACTCCCAGACGGAAAATGCTTTTGGCCTACACACTAAACACCTCCCCTGTCAACCTGAAAACCTAGCCTGGAACCGTCGTATCTTAAATCGAGTATTAGGGAGCAATTCCCTCTCAATGAGATATGTATTACATCCTGCAGGATTAAACAGTTCTCTCTATTAGCATGATCATCATTAATAAAATATATATTGCGCCAGTATTGACGGTGTCTCTACAACTAGACTTCTTTCGAATAGAGAATATTTGGGTACATGCCGAGCTAAAATGTTATATAATTTAGAATGTAGTGTGGAGAAAAAGAAAAAATATTCATAGAGAAAAAATATTCATATTTTTTATGAAAGAACTTCAAATTCCATCAGCCGCAGCCGATTTAATTTATCCCCTTATGCGATCACTATATGTGTTTCCTAGCTCACGAATGAAGTAGGGTCTAACTCTAAATCTTCTTTCAACATGGGCAAACGAGGTCCCTCTTACAAATTAGCTTAAGATAACTACGTCTGGTAACTTTGAGCTGAACTCATACTGTTCGTAAATATCAAGATTCTCCATAAAAGCAATATTTACTCTAAGGTATCCAGTTATATTTCCCCAAAGGAGTATCTTTCTTACTTTTGAGCCTTTGTTTTAAAATTAGCTGCAAAATCGGTCTTTGCATGACAAAGAATTTATGTTCAGAGTCCTTTTTGCAACTCGCTGCCGATAAATAAATGTTAAGAGTAAAGACGTTTAGGGAGCTGATTTTCCGAACAGATTTTTAATATTCTTGTATTGCGCAACGAAGGAGTACTTTTCATGGATGAGATGTGTTGAATACGGCAATATTTCTATCTTTTTGCTGATTTTGCTTAACATCCGTTTCAGCTTACCATACAGGCTGTGTTATTGTTACCTGGACTGCAGCTCTTGCTATAATAGTGAATGAAACTCATTTCGAATTGCATTTTTTCAGAAAGTACTGATGAAGTTCCTGCTATCTTTCTTTCCTTTTGGATATGTCATCTCCTTTCTTAGCCTTTTGGCTTTAGAATAGCTTCTCAAACTTGCGGGTTAATTTTAACTGTTGAAACCTACATCTTCCGCTTCGAAGGGGTTGTTTTTCGGGTAGTGGTATTTTGGTTTTTTGGTATAAAAACTTTTTTTCTCCATAGATTCCTTCTTTGAGGCTCAAGAAGGGAATAACCAGGAGGCTGAATGGTTTTTAAGTTACTTGAAATCCTCTTGGTAGCCCAAACGTCATCCCTCTTCCTTGCCGATATTGTCATAGGCTCATAAATAACCAGTTGATAAAATGGTCCGATTTCTCTCAGTTTGGTACTATGTTCAGTTTGACCATCAGTGGGTGACTCCACTTTAAGAAGTCAAAAAGATAAATTTAAGGTCTTTTTGGGCGTAACAAATTTCAAACCTTTATTAATTTTGTGTCGCTGAAGCTGAGGTCTCTGGCGTAAAGTTGTAGAAAATTCTTTTCACATGGTTTTACGGAGTGCTTAGAAGCCTTCTTTCGGGATGGGAGATGAAGTATGGAGCATTTAGTAATTCCCATTTGTCTCTAGGCATTATTTCTATCGGCCCTGCCTGATTGGATTCAAAGTCTTTTGCATCGAGAGCAAAGCTTCTGTTTTGTGTGTTCCTCCTTATTCAAAGACTGGTCTTCTGATGAAACTTATTCTTGGGGATTACAATTTCGGGAAGAATTGAATATTTAAAATTTATCTCTGAATTATCGTCAAATTCTTAAGGATTTTCTTGCTGTTCTTTGCTTAAAAAGTTACTATTGCCGTGAAAAACTCCCCATCCCATTTCGCCTTACCTATGCTTACTTTTTCTAGGTTTGGAGATACAATTTAGAGAACATCTAACAGTCTTTTGAGATTTTCATAAGCAGAAAAGAAAGTTATTTAATTTTAAATCTTTATATTTCTGTCTTGAATAAGAAACTTTGGGTAAACCTCTCGACTCCACCATCCACATATAAGGTCATAAATAAACTCACATCTAGGTATTGGGAGATGTTCGAATAATGTCACGCGCCAATGTAATCACCCAAAAAGCAAATTTGTAAACAAGTATAAATAACAAATACATGGATCATTCTCGAAGGAGAAATAGTCATGACCAATGTGTTCACGTGCATTGAGTACGACAATGCATTTGCAAATGACTAAGCGCGTAAACTCGAGAATGATCCACATGGAAGATTTCGGATTGGTTGAATCATGTATATAAGCGACTACAGAAGGCGGCGAAGGAGAAGTATTGTTTATTGAGCGAAGAACGACAGTGCGCGTTCATATTAGTGCGGTGTTGAAATAGTGAGTAAAATTGTACGCGAATTTAAAACGTGAGTGCAAGTTATTTTGTTTTAGCGATAATTAACTACAGTGAATAAGTAATAGCGAAATCGGTGAACTAGTAGTGTTAAGGTAATTCAGTGAAGTATTAGTGAAATTGATTGGAGGAAGTCAATAAATTAAGACAATTTGAAATTAATTCGTGTGTGGTTATTCATTTGCAAGAGCATTTGCGATGCAACAAGGTCGTGCCCCTGAGAAAGCGCAAAAATATTTTATAGATAGATTTTCAGTGCCTCCTTACCAAGCTTAGCAAAGGATAGAAAAGGCTTAAGCTTCATTTCGTCCACGGTAATAACAAGTTTGAAAATTTTCAATGAGAATAATGGCTGAATCTCAATTTCCTGGTCTATTGGACATTTTTCGCTTTTACTTGACTATAATTTCCATAGCTATAATCCATATGACCAGAAGGTGTCATATTCCTGTAATCTTGATTGTCTTTGTCTATCCTGATCTAGCCTATATTTGGGTCTTCTTCCAAAGTATCAGAAGATCTGTTAAGGGTCAGATGAGTTTTTTGCCAGGTGAATGAAGATAAATAGAGTCTGCACCCAGAATTAACGAAGATAGTATCATCTACGTAAAAAATGTTATAAAACCATCAAAAGTAAGTTTCAAGGGTACCGTTAATCGAAACGTCTATCTTTAATGTTTTAGTAAATTTTATTTTTATTGTCCATGTAAATATAATTGCTCATCTGAAAACCATTGTTTTGATTCTACTTATTCAAAACAGCAAAAGTTCAAGGAACTTCGAATCGTTGTTTATATCGAATATCCATTGAAATTCAACCAATCGGAAACTATCGCATATTAGAGAAAACAACGTCTACACATTCCATTATGTGTGACAATAAGCACAGACAAGTGGGTATCAGTTGAAGAAGCAGAAAACCATCCACTCTTAAACCCTTTCTTTCTTCACTATGAAATCACATCTATGCTCTTTTGTCCTGTATATGATTTAGTCCATGTGTTTTTGCCGACGTTTCCTCCTTTTCGTTTCACGTCCTAAAACAACAGAAAAACTTTTAGCAAGCATCATGGTGAAAATTTATTCGTATTGATGTTTGGATACCAAATGGTGCAAATTGAGAGTGAAAAGAAAACTGTTCGTTCATAAAAACATCAAACAAAAACAAACATCCCAACGCTTTTGTCCTTTCGCCTGAAACTGAGCGAAACAATCGTATTAGGATTAAATACAAGCAAAAGAGCAACTTCATATATGCATGCAGGAATGAACGTATGAAAGTTATGTTAAGACCATAGGAGCGATAGTGGTTTTGCTCGTTTGGTAATTTGTGTTCTGTTGACTCGGTTTGGAGTTAGTCTTTAATGAAAGGAGCAGCAGAATAAAAAGGTTTAAAGGTCAAAAGGTTAGAAAACAACAACATATGAGAAAATGGGCCGGGAAAGGCACTAATACTTCTGAAGAACTATTTATGCTGCATATTCGTTAACATACCTAACTAGTAATATAAGTAATCCTTGCGTGTTTTCCAAAGAAAATCATGTTTTGTTTGTTTTTGTACATACTACGAATATTTTGAAGCAGAATTCGAAAGTAGAAAAAGTTACATAAAAAACATTTGCTCAAGCAATTTCGTAATGAGCTATCAAATTTTGATATACACTTGATTGGTGTTGAGCACACTTTCTGTATAAAAATCCTTAAATCAGGAATTTGACACCAAACATTCTAACAATTAACTCCTCTAATCCCAAGATTTTTGTTCCACCAAGCGTCCTTTGCGTAGAATTGTAGATAAATTTACAGATCGTTGGTGCTTAGTCTAGAAGAGCAGACTTGTGTAGTAAAATTTCATACAAAACTATTATTATAAATAATGAATATGAGAGACAGTGTCACTTAATGGGGTCAACTCCGCAAAACTTACAAGAATTACAATAAAGACTTACAATTAGAACCAACTTAAAAACAAAACATCATTGGCTTAAAGTCGACAAAGTGTATGGAATAAGGTTAGTTCTCCTTCAGTCCTTCACTCCTTCAGTCACTATTAACAAGATTAAATGGGCGGGATATTCAAATTATAGATTCACTACAGTAGATTTGATACATCATTCCCCCACCACAGAAGAAGTCGCGATACTAATCCTGTGGGGATGTAATCTGATTTCTCGAGCATTTTTAGACATAACACTAGTTACAGGTTTGTTGGATCAGCACTTGGATAGCTTCCTGATCAAATAAATTGCCCTCCTCGTGACGAATGCTGCTTTGAGCCGTTGAACTGGAACCTCTTGCTGTTTTCCATGTTTGTTTATGATGCAAGTGGATTTTTTAACGATGAATTATTTCAAATGTGGAAACACTGCATAGTTTTGTAGAAAAACGTAGTCACAAGTTTCGAGTCTCCATTGATGAAAAGATGCTCTTTAAGTCGCAAGATTTGAATTTTGAAGATTTGGGGCTTAAATAATCCAAAATTTCCTTCAAAAGGCAGGAATTGCAATTACCCCTATCTTGGTTCATAAGGGTGTTCTTCTCTCTTAGAATTGTTAGGCTTTCTAGGGCGTCTTATTCCCTTGTAGATCTTTCTTATGGTCCTGGTTTTGCGTCGTTGATCGTTATCCCATGCCATTTTCTGATAATGTGCTCGGCTACGGTTGACCTGAAGTTGTTCAGCTTTTCTTTCTATTTTGCTGCTGTCGCTTCACTTATGTGTCCTCATATTCTGGTGTTTATTAGTCGTCTTGTTTGCCCGATATAGACTTCTTGGCATTCCAAGCATTCAATTCTGTAGATTCCTGATCAGTCGTGCGGCTGTCGCTTGTCCTTGCAATCCTGTTTTTGTGTGTTCTTGTGTGCTCTGTTGTAGTCTGTAAGAACTCTTGAAGACTCTTTTTTTGACGAACGCAAAGAAGACATCAACATATCTCGTCCATACCCTTGGGAGTTTGTCCTTCTCTCTGAGTTCCCTACCCAGCCTTGACATAAACATATCGCTTAGTAATGGTGAGAGCTGGTTCCCCATCACGACTCCTCCTTTGGGTTTGAAGAAGCTTCCTTTGAACGTTAAGTAGTTCTCAGTCATACATAGTTTGCAAAGTTGGATGTGTTGCCTGGTTTTTACTTTCCAAGATTGAGAGTCGTCCTCTGTTAGCAGCCAGTCCTCGGTGTAACTTAATGTTTCCATTACCGGTCCACTTGGAAAAAGGGCTTTTACGTCGAATGATACCATTACCTTATCGTCTGCCGGCAGACCATATGAGAGCAGTTTCTCTGTGAATGTTTTGCTGTTCTTGACGGAGCCACTTCCTGCTGGTTTCATTTGTTTAAACTGTTCCACCAATCATATTGCCAGCTTCCCAGTGGGTGCATTCGTGGCAGATATTATTTCTCGCATTTCGTTTCCCTCCTTGTGGATCTTTGGTAAACATTTAATCCCTGGTAACGTGGGGTTGGAGACCCTTACTTTCGACAGTTACCTGAGTAGTGGGTCGCAGCTTTCAAACACACGTTCAACGTTTTTATTGATTCCGCCAACGGGTTTCGTCGGAGTTTGAGAAAATTGCCGTGGTTTAGCTTACTCGTAACTGCTTCTTCGTATATTTGTTTGTCCATTATGACGATTGAGTTCCCTTTGTCGGCTTTGATGTAATAAACCGATTTCTTCCTTTGTTCCCTCACTAATGTTTTCTTCCGCGCTTCTTATTGTTTTGCGTGCTCCAGATATTGCCTTCACTACGTCCTTCCTCACAGAATTCTTTACCCGTTTCTGGCAGTTTGCTTATTGCTACTTACCATTCCTATGATTATGTCCTCCGTTGGAATCCTCTTCGGTTGAATCGCGTAATTGAGTCCCATGTTGAGCAGTCTCATTTCCTCTGCTGAAAAACTCACCGTCGATCTGTTGATTACCAGTCCACGGACTTCATGAACCTTGAAGTTTTTGTTGTTTTTGCCCATTTCTTCCAATTGCTTTAACTTTTTCTCATGTGTCCTAGTTTTTTTTGGTCTTCGCACACTGGTAAGCTCTGTCTGCTTTCTCTAGCATGTACTCCATGTATCCTTTCCCACAGTGTTCAGATTCTTTCATCAATCCCAGGTGACATTCGTAGATTCTGAGGGTGATTTACTTATACTTACTTAAAGATGCTTAATACTTATTTTAATCAGGTTCCTTTGCCAATCAATCATTTCTATGAGCATCGTAGGATGTGTTTTACAGGTGCTTGTTCCCAAGTATTCTATTCAGCTCGTTGAATAAAGAAAACTCGAATTGTCATCCGGGGTCAGTTGTAACGTAAAGAGGAACACTGAAACAAGAAAACCAACCATTGACGTAGCTATGGGCGACTGCTTCACATGTTTGTCTAAAATTGAAGTTTGTCCAAGGTAAAGATTTCATTTCATGCCCCAGCAGGTAAATTAACAAGAAAAATCTTGCGATAGAGGTAATGATTCAACAGTGTCAATATTAATGTGACTGACTCGCACGCCAGGAATAAGGAATTTTTTTAAAGGCGGTTTGTTGCGGCGTCATCTTTCCACAATGGATCATCATCTCTTTGGTCATCTCTCCACGGTGGATCTTGATTGAGAGGTCGGCCATGATTCTAAGCGTAGTAGAAATTTCTTGTCTGATAAGTCTTTAAAAATGTTGTTGGCGATAACATTACACTCAATGATGACTTTCTCGTTCCGGAATGGACTTCCCGTTGTGCAGGAGACTTCTGGTTTTAACAGTATGACGCCAAATACCATATAGCTCGTGCTAACATCGACTTGTTGAAAGCAGCATTTGATGAGCACATAATTTCTAGTTTTGTACCTGCGAGCTGGCCTGCAAGATCTTGTGATTTAACACCGCTGGACATTTTGTTGCGGGGATACGATAAATCATTTATCCAATCCCGACAATTCTGGGACGCTTGATCATTTGGAAGACAACGTTTGCCGCGTGATTGACGATAAATATCCTCAATTAGAGGTTAGGGTCAATTGAAGCTCTGGTTTGGACTTGCTCCGCCCAAGCAGTTCAAAGTCAGATTTAAATAACATTGGCGAAGAACTCTCCTTTAATGAAAACCGATTTCATGACAAGCGAAACATTCCGTATTTGATGTGTTTTCAAAGTTTTGTACCTTTTAAAAAAACACCCTTTACAAGGAAGCGCAAAATTTTTTGATAAGCGAGGGAAAAAGGTTGAAATGAAACTTCTAAAAATTTTCCTTTGCAATATATCATCCCTTAAGTCGAATACATTTTTTAATATCGTTCATATAATTTGGAAAAAGAAAAATGATTTCCCTTGTGTGCCAACCATATGTGTCGCGAAATTATCATAATACAGTTCTTTCTTAGAATCTTTTTGAAAGCAGATCTGGATTGTATGGTAGACGACGGAGTTCCTTTGAACCGAATCACTGAGTGGCAGCCATCGTACTATGACTTGTTGCTACAGTAGCGTTGCTGTGCAAGAAGAAAACTCGATACTTCAATTTTCCTCTCATTTTCCTGGAGTGCATCTTTTATTCAATCCAATAAGGAACCGTATTTCGGAAGGTGTATTGCTGAGTGTGCTCACATTGATGATTGATATGAAACCTATCTCTGACAGTGGTATTTACATTTGTCTTCCTGGTGCTTGAGTTTAAGACCACTCAAATTTAAAACGTATCTTGGGAAAAACGATTGGATCGCCAAATCCTTCTTCTCCTTTCAAGTTTCTTTGGCTTCGAAGTAAGTTTGATCTAACACCCCTTCCGGCCCAAATTCTTTGTTGGTGGGCTACGTCACAGCAACCCATGGTAGAGTAAGAAAATATAGTACATTTATGATATGGAGAGTTCGTGTTCCAATAAATGATCGCCAGGATCTTGCCACCGAATCAATACATGTTTCGCTTCAGCATGAGTTCAGATTTTGGCTCCGTTCCATAATGGTGAACGCAGTAATAATCTGAGCCATGATTTCTTTCTTCTGATCTCCATAAGGGTTCAAAAACTCACGATAAAACTCGATGCGTTTTTTTTTAAGTGTTCCCAAGATGTTGATGTAAGATATTTAGAATGGTTAATCCAGTTTCTCCCATCAACGTCGCATGTTTTTCTTGATCTGGCCGCTCTTCAAGGCAAGTTCTTCGGCGTTTTCGATGATTTATAGCTTTCTGAACTTGTTGCCCAAGTCGAGGGTCATCTTTATAGAAGTTCCACCTTTGCTTGAACCGCCAGTGCTATTTATGAACCGCAGTCTTACAAGAAGCAGAGATACACTAAACGGCTGACTCACCTAAAAATTATCTCGTATGTTCTTTTTGTTATGTCAGGAACTCCATCACGGACCGTTATTCAAGTTTGCCCTTATTGGGTTATTTTTACAGATGTTTAGTCCATGTTAAGTCGTTTAAACTGAAACATTCATTAAATTACTAAGTTTAAAATTAAGTAGTACTGACGTTAAAGTTTAAAGTTTACTAAGTTTAAGATTAAGTAATATAAAATTGGACAATCAGAGCTAAACAGGGTGAATACTCGTACCTACCTACAAATAATGATTAGTTTTACTACGAAATTTTTGAGTGTTTTCCTTTTGCTCATTTCATGTAAGACAAGGAACCCAAGGCTCCTTCAGGCAATATTACGAAATCAATATTTACTACTCAAACTCCTCCCCAACCATTAATTTAATCTCAAACTTACAAACTCTTTGGAAACATGCTTGAAAACTTTTCCTAAAAGCTCCTTGAAATAATGAAAATTACTTCACCATATGATTCTCGCCTCGAGTTCTTTTTGATGCTTTTATTTCTTTGCACATGAAAAGTGGTGAAGTGATTATCGGAAATTTGCATTACTGGAGCTGGAAAATTTAAACTTTTCATTCGTTTCTGCCCCAATCGCAGCTGTGAAAAATAACACAATGTCATTTTCACAAGCACGAAGGAACAACCGCCGAATGATTTTAAGCAGATAATTGTTTTTCTAAAATTTCGTTGCTTAAAATAATCCTGCAATGAAACGACCTTGACATGCTCAAAAATGTCAGTATGTAAATATGTGTTGCGTTGATACAGATTTGAATTGTTAAATTTTGTATTACTTAGAAAGCATCCTGTAAATATTAAAGAGATTATCTTCAGAATTTTAATGCTATATTCCTCTAAATCATTTTTACCAAGCTGCAGATATCAGGGATTTATTGTTTTAAGGATTTGGATAACTTGTTACCAAAAGAATAATGAGAAAGCCATTCGGTAATCACTTTTATTCAAATGAAATATTTAAAAACATGAATCTGTGATTGTCGCATTCAAACAAAAATTGAAAATTAAGAGGGTTCGTCCGTACAAGCGTTTCACATTTGTTTATTTGATGAAATGCAGTAAGGATAAAAAAGCATGAGCGTAGGTTAGCGTTAAATTTTTAACAATGTACTGCACTGTCAAATGTAGGAAGAAACGTTTTAACACATTTGAAATAAAGTCAAGTGAAGAGACAAACATAGTTACAGTACGTCTTATTATTCGTTAACAACAACGTTATAATATTTTCAAATACTTTTGAAAATTCCAGGGTGAATTGCTTGTTCTCAGTGACGTTGGCTTCTCCCTTCGTCAGGACAACTGATTAAGATTTTAACATATTTTTGGTTGTGTAGCTGGAAAAGTTACAAGAGAATTATTTTTACACTAAAGCGGAATCATCACATTTATGAAATAATTTCAAATGAAAATATTTGAAAAATTCAATCTTTTTAGAAGTCATTCAGGCAGCATCAACCTGTTGACCCAATGATCTCTTCCATTTATGAATACCTGCAGATATTTTCACCGAATAGTTTGAATAATTAGTATGAGTTTCACATCATCCTGTTAAGTTGCTTCTTCTCGGGTATCTTAGAAATCCAGAAACACTTGACTGCATCAAGCCATTGTCCTCCAATAAAAGTTACATGTTTCAATGTGTTGTTTTTCCTCCTATCATGTGCGTTGCCAATGCGGGTCCCATGGGATCCTTTTTGCCGCTAATTCTTGCTTCTTGAAAATTATCCTTTTCACAGGTTGTAATCAGCCTTTTGGTCTGTCTACCCTTTTGTTCAGGTGATCTGGAATGTTCATTTTGTTAAGACCACTTTTTTCTTCAGTTTTTCTTTTGGAATTTTTTCAGACGCTCATAGATTCGTGTTATATTTAGTTTAGTTTTCCTTGGCTATCCTATCATAATCTTATAATCCCCTTCTTCTGCCTGATGCCTTAATAGCTGCGAAAACCATTGAAGATTTTCTCCATTGAAAATTTACTCCATTCTTCAAAGCTTTGCTTCTATTGCTGCATTTAGATTTTTCGAGCTCACGTGATTATCTTTCTTTCGTATCCATTCAATTTTTTCGCTTCAATTCTCTCCAACTTTGCGTTCCCTAGCTTACAAAATCGCCCTTTTTGTTAATTTCTCCTCATTTTTTTATTGCCATGATTATTTGCCATGATTAGAAAATACATGGGGCATAGTTATGATGAAGCGTTCACTTGTCCGCAATGTCTGAACTCAAACATTCATCCTTTTCCTGAGCCTTACAAGGACCCTTGTATGAAACACTTTGTTGACATTTTATCCTTCTTTTTCTTAACACAACAGCCCCTCTCTGGTCTTCGCTTCCTGTAAAAAGTGCTTCCATCTGTATCAGTCCATTGACCGCGTCTTCGGATTTTGAAATCCGAGCAGCGATAAATTGTGTTAGTTAACTCAGTCAGACCAGCAAAACCTCGGTTTTCTCACTGGTCTCCGCCCTTAAGTTCTCTCAACGAATACGTTTTTGGGTATCTGTTGTTTGTCTATACGATTCACGTGGATATTTTTTCCCAGTGAAATAAAATTATTCACTCTGCCTGTACCGTCAAAGACCAAAAGAAGTGTTCTAAACCTTCCAAAAAAGGTTATTGCCATCCATCTTTTTCAAATTTTGGAAAGTCAAACTTGCAGATACACTAAGTTTAACACAAAAGTTGATTGCAAAACGTTACCCTGCGTTACGATGTCTAATTTTAACATTAAAATCTGTCAAAAATAATGGGTTAGTTGTACAGAGTTGAAACTTCGTCTGAGAAAAGGATTGACGAACCAATATTGCGCAGTCCGGTGGACACAACATTGCCATGTTTCTCACAGTGTTGGCTGTGTGATGACTGTTCTCACACATCTCGTATCTTTCAAGCATTATACATACAATGTATTATGATCGGGAAATATATGGCATAATATTAGAGCAATGCGGCGATTATTTGACACATAAGAAAATGTCCAGTCAACATGGACCAGTCATTAGCCAAGTACCAAAGTTAAGAGATGAAAAAAACACAACGAACGTAGATTTAGAACAATTTTGAGTACCGTCTTATGTTTCGAATAATTTAGCTCTTCTGGAGAAACAAGCTTTCTTCTTCTTTGAATGCTGACATTTATCAACTTTAATAAACTTAGTGCCAATAAACGAACTGAGAAATAACATTGATGAGCCTCACAGCCACTGTTATTACATTGGTTTTAACAGCAGTTGCCAGCAACCTCTATCATCAGTCTTAAGACCAATTCAGGCATTGAAAGATAAGAAACATTGTCATTGTAAATATTACCTACATTAGATATCTCTTAAGCCTCTACAACTTTAGTAAATATCTTACAGCCAGGAATGCCGTTTACAAAACTTCGCGAAGTTTCAACTATTTCTAACAATAAAATATAGAAAAGCATTTGTAATTACTCCTTATATGAAGAAATTAGAAGAAATAATGCCAAAGATCCTTGTCCCTACAGCAAAAGCGTAAAACGTTAAATAAGATAACTACATTGAGAAAATTGTTTGAGCTTACCTGAGTAGTTCGATTATGCATCGAACCATCAACTGAATGGTAGTAAATTATTATAGAGGCTTCCGGATTTTTCTTTGCACTTCTCTTTGCGACAGTCGGCAATAGTTTCTGGGAATCTGGAATCCTTTTTTCTTGACGAAAGTAACTAGCAGTGCAGAAACTCACGCATTGTGGTCAAGATGCCTCGATCATGGTTGAAGGATAGAAGAGCCTGTTGTCATAAACGTGCCAAATTAAAAGTGAATCATTCCAAAAGGACATTTTCATTCAATTTTTAACATCGCTTTCAAATTTTTAACATCGCGTTCAATTTTGTCTGTCAAAATGTCAAAATATTTTGATTTTTAAAATGATAAAATAACTTATCCTTATTGTGTGAATTCTGTTTGATAATATATGCCTTGTTCATCCGTCTGTGCTTGTATATAGGCAAATATTTGGGGTTTTTGTTCAAATGAACCTCCTTTTGACGCACTGTAGCTGTCCATATTTTTGAAATATATGATAATGTTTTATGAAATATTTGATAAAAAGAGTGTTCAGACAAGTGCTACTACCATAGCCTGAGTAATTTTTCGAAGAAGAAGAGAGCTTTCATTCATCGATTTTTGTAATTTTCCGGCCATTTAACGTATTATTACTAGCTATATGCCAAATCCGATTGATGTAGATATTCATATTTATTTTGAGCGTTTAGGCCCAAATTTTTTTCCTAACCTTTCACTGTCAGTAGAATTGTCGGAAATTGATTTCCATAACTTGGAAGTATTCTGAAAAAAATGCTTGTGTGTATTCATAGAAATACTTTCTTAATTTAGCTCACAGCCTTATACACCATGAATCCTTTGCAACCATGGACAATTTTTTTTCCAAATTTAAGTCGTTCGAAGAGCAATGGGCCTGAGTTTATGTTGCTTCTTTCTTCCTGTTTTTGATGAATTTTTATATAATCGAAGTGGCCGTCTATAGTCAATCGATGAATCCTTTATTACTTATTAAGAGATAAGGCTGCACTTTTAATCCGGCGCGAGCGGTACTGGTACTGACTTTGATACAGCTTTTATCAATTAAGTTCATTTTCGTTTTCATCTTAGTTTTCTTTACTCACATTCTTTCAGAGCGTGGTCCTGCTGAGTCTTGCGTTTTTAACTGCAATCAATTGATGAAATATTCTTTTTGAAGCATAGTTTACACGTTTGAGTCTCCTTGTATTCAAAAATGTTTTTTGGAATTCCTAATTGAAAGATTGTTTGTCCCCATTGTAGTAGGGCAACTTAGCCTCGCGCTTTTCTTTTGAGTATTGTAATTATTTCATTTGCTTCAAGTTTTTCCGCACTGCAGAGGCAGGATTGATTCTTCATTTATTTTTGTTCTCTCCAAACCATAACTAACGTTCCTGTGATGAGAAAAAGTTGCTAGACTTTTTAAAGGCACTTATTAAGCCTTAGACCTATGTTTTCTAGAATATTTGTCTATGAATGAAATAAATCCGAGGACAGAAGTAAAATTTCGCTTGATCCATGAGACATCTCGCGTTACTGTTTATCATGCTCTTTGCCACTTCCCTCTTTTCCTCATTCTGTGCAGCTCTCTGGATATAACTATCATAAGATATTTTCACTGGTGTATGTGGTAAATCCCAGTTTTATAGTAGCGTTTTTTATGGTCTTCAACACCAGAGACCATCAGTACACAGAACGTGCCGAAACCCTGTCTACAGACCCTCAAAAATGTAAGAATATAAGTCACTTGCATATTATTTTCGAACACTTTATTATTTTGTCTGATCATTGTGCGAGAATCCACCCTTTTTGCCAACTCAATAATAATTTTAAAACCCATTCTTCGCATTCCAGCAGTAAATATTATCAGGGTTCCAAACACGACGTGTTGAAATAATTTGACGTGTGTCAAACTAGATGCAGACGTTCATTATAGAATATAATATTGGTTGATCTGTAGTATTATTGTGATTTGCACTTTTATTTAATTTGCGACCAAAAAACTGGCTCTAATGAATCTTCAGAGACAGAATGCCAATTCCTTTGAAACCATAATTTTTCCGTAGACAAGAACACGTCACATCTTTACTAGAATGCTCCGAATTTGGTTGTATACTGCAAAACATGCATTCTGAAACAAACACACGCAAATATTTATATTACAAAAATATATTCATGCAAGAAGATAAGACCTTAAAAAATAATATTCACAGTAGATGTTCGATTGTTTCAATCCCAAAAGGTTACGCTCCGAACAGTCAAGCAGAGTAAAAGGGAAACTTGAGGCACTTTAGGATTAAAATTAATTTAAATTTGCATCATAACCTAGTGTGCTAGCCCAAACTGGACCTTGGGTTCCAGGATTAACCTCCAATTTTCACAGTCTTCCGACCTCGTCCTCTAATTGGTCACACCCAACAAACATTGGATGTCAGTACTTATTTTGTTAACCGATCGCATCTTTGATTATCCTGAAGTGCGTTTTCCCCGCACTTTATCCTTTAATGTCCTTTTCGGCAGCCGGTTTTCTTTTAGTCTATCCACATGACCCTCTCATTTCTGTTTGCGTAGATTTCCGCAAGTAGACACAGGGGGTTCGTCGAATGATTCATACAATTCATCCTTGGATCGCAGTTTCCATTTAGAGCCTTTCTTCTGATTTTCCGGAGCATTTTGCTTTCAAATATGTCCACACTTTGGATACGCTCGACTGGATCCATGCTTTCACTCTCACAGCAGTACAGGCCTGATCAATAAACTTCTTCTGTGCGTGCACAAATTTTGACTTCCAAATGGGAAGGATAGAAAGATAGGCTGTATTCGCGTTTACGGCGTGTATGCGATATCCAATCTCATCCTTTTCAAACCACTTCGAAAAAGCTCTTAATTTAGTGATATCCAATCAAAAGGTGTAATTTTCTTTTATTTCATTTTAAAAACAAGCATATCTCCCTCAAAAGTTTTCCGTAAAAACGCAATGCAAACAAAAATCTAGGTGTGTTTGTTCTATCTCTGTCTAATACAAGTCGGGCAAGAGTGCTGACGCTGCACGTAGCAACGGTGTGGATTGGACACACATTGTATCTTTCCTTCTATCTTGACTACTATTCACTTTGTAAACACTTAGTGAATACCAGCATAGACTTGCTGAAAAATATTTCACCCTAGTGCTCGTTTTGAATAACCAATAACAGTAAAAATATTTACTCTTTTGTTTAAAATTCTGTAGTTCCATAACTTTCATGTCCTTTTTGCAACTTCTATTTTCGTTCGGCAAAACAATTGAATATGAACAGAAAAATATTCGCTTCGAATACACAATATTACCGTCAAGTTTATTAAAAGCAAGGACTTATCCAGAACAGGAAAAAATCCTGGCATCTAGAATAATAACCGTACCAATAATTAAAAATATTTCAGTTTTAAAACTTTCTTCTACGTCAAGCTTAACGACTTCTGCAGCAACTTTGATGCAATACTCTGAAAGTCATCTAAAAGAAAGAAATTGTCGAAACTGTCGTAAATTTTATCCATTTTTACTTGTGAAATTTAAACACTTTATGTGAACCAGGTGGGATTCCCTCGCCTTACTTGCCTTCAGTTAAACTTTTACAAACTCGCAGGAGTTAGATGAATAAAAAAAAGTTATGTTGCCACGGACATCCTTACAATCGCAAAATTGAAGCCAGAAAGTATTGTAGAAAAGTGAAAATGCTCTTTAAAGCACTTTTGATATTGCGAAGGATTCCGTTGAAGCGTTCAACAAAAGGAACAAGTCGCAATCTGCCTGGATGATCATTTAACACAAATACTGTCACTGGGGTCGTGCTTGATATTATTCCTTTTTTTCGCCATTCACAAATTTTCAGTTGGAAATAAATTATCTGTTCGTACTGCGTTTGTGTATAACAATATGAAAAACGATGAAATTGTGAGGATTTCCGTCTGAACTGAATTCAGAACAACTGTAAGGATTTTTGGTTGAAAGGTGAATTCATATATGCTTGAGTTACATCAATATTTTCATTGAAATCAGTTCTTTAGTAAATATGAGACGTAGCTTCACGTTGTGTAATATTTTTTAAAAATATTGCTCCCCTAATTTTTTTGAATTATTTTTTTTATGAACTGATGAATTGACTTTTCGGGTTACAATTGCTCAAGAAAGATCGCAATCCTTGAAAGCCACATACGAGAACATTATCCCAAAATATTTATTATATTTTTTTTTTTCTGGTTGGTTCAGGCGGGCTCTATTCACGCCTTCAGTGTCGAACTCCGAGTGGCCACAGAACCTCCGCTGTCACACCAAGAACCTAGCATGGAAATGGTTATGATATCTTAGCGCTAGGCCTTTTCGGTCTCGCCTAGAAGTGCTTTTATGTAAGGAAAATCCCTCTTTCAGCAGGGTTGGACTGGAAAGAGAGGGATTGCTGTCAGAGAGACCTTCTTCCTTCTGCACCATGTGATCCATTGTGCTATTATTTCTACGATTGACTATTCGCAGGTAATGTGACACACAGTTCCAATTGTCTTTAGATGCCAAGACCGTTCCTGTTAGGTTCTCCTTGTATGCAGACTCACCTTCGCTTTTTAGCAAGTTGCAGTTGGGAGGTGGCCCTATCAATGACCAGCACTGTATATCCGCAAAGCTCCTGGGCTCTGTTCATTGGCAAAGTCCCCTCGTTCTCCAGTGTTGGCCATAAGGCGACTGAGAGTGGATACCTCCGCGGCCGCATTATCCGATGATGCTTAAACCTCTTTGAGGAAGTTCGGTTTCCATTCAATAATCAAGTAATGAAATTTTATTGAATCCATCGACTCGATGATCGTTTATCAAATCCGAACGTGAATACTGTAATGGATTTAGTATCCCAGGTCGTCACGGCGACGACTCGGGGTGAAAGTCGGCCTCGCACCGACAATTGGACGTGCAGTCCTGGAGACGTGGCAACGAGTCGTACCCCGTGGGTCAACAACTCGGCCACTCGGAAGTTCCCTCGCGTGGTGGCTGCTGGCTAGCTAGCTCAGTGCGGCGAGGATTGCGGACGTGGGTCGGACCCAAGTGAACTTCCGCTCTTGGTTCCATTTGAACCAGCCACCGAAAAGCCCGATTTACTATGCGACGTTTCTAAACAAATTACGTTACTTTACTCTAATTTTTACCATCAAGATATAATCAAAGAATCAAACTCCCCGACTAACGCGCATTCGCGAACCGATATACCGCGGTGCCTAAAAACAAACTACTTTAATTTTGCGACCGTAAAACACGCGAACCCGAAAAACCGAACTAGTAGTCCGCGACACGACTACAAATTATTACCGGAACAAAACTACAGCACCGCGGAACCCGAGCGACGAAACACATTGTTAACCCTACATCATCCTGCACTTACCTTCGCGCCATTTCCACCTGAAAGAAAAGGTTGTTGGAAGGAAGGAATGTGGTTTTTCTTTTAGCACTTCATTTTAATTCTGGTTCTTAAAAATTGATGTAAAATTTTAACGCTTTATAGGTCAAATCACACAAGTCAGACAAACGTACCAGAATCGCGCTATATTAAGTCCACTGTTGATTAAATCAAATTAAAAGAAAGCACGATAGTGAAGCAGAAACATCGAAATACTATTATATGTGTACACATACTTGCTTAACCTACTTCAAAAAAATTATTCTTAATCATTCATTGGGTTTATAACAAACTTTTGAATTGCACATTATTCTTACACAAATGAATATTTCTTTTCCACTATCAATATAAGTATTCAAAAAGGCTTAATTTTGTACGAGGGTTTTTTTTTTTTTTTTATACAATTTCTTAACTTGATTCTCATTGATGTGTCGAAATCTCCAATGAGTTCAAATCAAAGAGGAAGCGATCCATTTTAAATTTAAAATATTTTACCATCTAATATATTTTCAACTGCTTAACTCTACTTTTTTTTTTTTTTTGCAATGATTACTTTCCTTTCGTTTTGTATTGAACAGTGTCTCGCGATTAGCTATTTACCCAATATGTGTTTGATTCCACGCTACACTGAGTGCCAGCACTTCTCCTCGCCTTGCATTATTCCATTTATTTTAATTTGAATACCCTTTCACTTTATCATTAATGTTTTTAATATACATTTTAAGTTATATAAAATCGGCATATAAAAAAAATTCATTTAGAGTTTGTGTTACCTACAAAAATTGTTTTTTTTTCTAAATTTTTCTGAGACTCCTTAGCACTACTACAATGCTCTTATATTGATGTCTTTCTTTTCACAATCTGTTACAACTCCTTAATCCACCCGCCGAAATGGGATCAGCAATGGATTCCTATGTTTATCGAACAAAGAACCTTTTTCCATAAGTGCTGCGTTTTCACTTTTGTAACATAGCACTTTGTTTATCATTAAAACTTATTGCAACCACGTTTACACATGTGAGATGTAATTACAGCGTCAGGCGAAATATACCCGTTAATTTTCCCGGTTCATTATTGAATTTGTATGCAGGCTTCTTTTCCTTGTAATAAAAACAATAAAAGTCCGGTGTTGAGTGAAATGCAAAACTCAATGGCAGATATACATAGCAATGTGGCTTCACTACGTTATTTCGCGCTCACAACGTCTTGGCGGATTTTCACACAGTCTGTTTTGCTATTGAAATGCCGAGGAACCAGCGGTAAGGGTTTCCTTCCAATTTCTCAATTGAGCAATCACATAGGTTTATATGCAAACTAGCAATTGTCAAGCGGTGTGGTTATGCTCACGGGCACACACTGACAACACTTTCGTAAACACTTCCGTATGGGTTTTCACGTCACACCGTCATCAAACCTCTGGCGATATCCTTGTTTTAGTGGCGTTGATGACAACGAAAATATCCATTGCATTCGACACGTTAGTTTTTTTTTTCGCAGAAAACGAGAATTGCGGTTGCATTGAAATCAGCGACGATTTCGTATATCTACCGTACATTTTACGACCGACCCATAAATCGATTTGAAACCGCTTTTCTACTTTCCAACAGGTAATCGCGCGCGAAAGACACACCAAATTGTCAAGATAAGTTCACGTTTGGAAATAAAATTACGTCGAGTGATTTTCCACGAGATCACTTTTCTTTTTTTTTTCGTTTCCACCCGCGTGTGCCTCTTCTCGCGGTCCTCTCCCAACTCCCCGTTCCGGAAATCGAAAAAACTGTCTTCCGACCTGAAGTGGTCGCCATGTCGTAGGTCAGCTGACTTTCGACCTGTCCGCTGCACTTTCACCTGCGGGAAAAGATGGTGACACCATCTTCAGGTCGGTAGTCACTACAATACACGAAGGATTAGTTTCCTGGTCAGTTTGATGACCTCGGTGCTGATTCTCAATTCGATCACTCGGCGCAGTATCATATGTATGTTGCACCTGTTTGGGAGTAGTATAGCGACTAGTTCTGCACTAGTTCAGACGCGACTTCTCCCGTAGCTGCAACTCCAAACGCTTGTCGTAAAAGATATTTCAAAGATCCAGGTCACTAATAGAACTTTACGCAGTGCCCGAACAACCTCATCCATTTTTTTCTCTCTCAAACTTGTGGCAGTAATGCTGAATACCATCTCGTTGAAGGGATTGAGAAATCATCTCGTTGAAGGGATTCCCCGATTCCATTTAAAAGTCCTTATTGACATTCTTTTGAACGTTGGCTGCGTTTCACATCATTTTTGACGACCGAACTCGTGTTCACTTTGATCGACGGCTATCTTTGTAGCCAGCTCGTCCTCAGGTGAAATCTTCGAAGCAATGTGGGCTATAAGGTCTTGTAACTGTTTAGCATAATTTTGTTCGCTTCACACTGGCGTCTGATATGTGACTCACTACAGTCCCTGTGAAATGACACTTGAAGTTGACGGCTTCGGTCGCGTTCAGCCCCAAAATGCATCTCGTAGTATCTTCATCGCTTGAGCAGGAGAAGCTTGAGTAGAAGGAGTAGTGTGGTCTAGCAACTTCGTCACAATTACCACGCACTCAATGGAGGATTGCTTGCCCATTCACTTCTCGTTGCTCTGTGAAATTTTATATGCTTTTTGAGGTGGAGACCGCAGAAATTTTCTCGATATTTTATTCAATCCTGGCTGTTGATTCTTCTTGGTCAAGTGTTCCATGACTGAATATCGCATTAGCGTCTTATTTTCAGCCTGGTTTTCGGAGAGAAGTCCACAGAAGGTCATGGCTTCCCCCATTAGTCGGGGTGCTCATCCCCATCCTCATTTTTATTCTTTACTTCGATGCCAACAATAATTTTTAAAAAGTGTCCTCTAGTGTCTTGGTCACACATCTGGCCAAAGAGCAACCTTTTAAAATTTGATATTAAAATGTGTCGTGAATTTGAATTGTGTTCTTAAAAAAACTCTGATAGTCTGCAGAAAATGAATGGCGATTCTTGATATTAACCAGGAATCTTCCATTGATTGTGATCATATCAAATGCAAAATCGTAAGGCGATACTTACAATCGAATAAATCCAGCATTTCGTATACATGTGCATCACCGGGGACTTAAGATCATGTCCTACAGGAGGACTTGACATTTGAAACCTATCATGGCTTTATTCAGTGGGAAGAACAGTAACGAAATCTACAATGTCAAAAAATTTCCGTGAAGGAAGGTGCCTTTACCAAGTTATCGCCATTGATATATGCACCATCTGATCGCATTATGAGAGGATTCAGCTTTCAAAACAAATTTGATGCTGAGTGACAAAAGTGAATCGAGCAATGAATCCATTGAATCTTGATGCATTCTGCTTAACGAGATACTTCATAAGAAATAGTGCAACAAGATGGTGTCCCTATGGTTACAAGACTTCTGAAAGCACAGGATTGGAGTGCTATGTACACGCGCCAAATACGGACAACCGATGGGAAATATGCTATTTTTTTGAACGAGATGCATGCCAGCGCTATAGGTGCACAACTCAGCAAAAACAGATTAAAGGTATCCTAAACTAATGCTATCCTACCCTACAGTCAAGCAATGCTTAGAAGTCCTAAGATGGATGGCGTTCATCGAGAATGTTTCCAAGTTGCTGTAATACACAAGACAAGTTGAATGTGAACTACAGGATTACTCTATAATGGATACCAGGGCGCACATGCATTGAGGCTTATGACTAAGCGGTTTATTTTGAGAAAAAGAAGCTTTGACAGCATTCATCAGCCTCAAATCTGTTAGTGGAACTTGCTTGCAGGCAGATCTATAAGTAGAAAAAGGATGTTTGATTGTGTTTATCGGACTTATAGCCTTTAGTGCAATTGAAATGAATATCATTTACCTAACTGCAGCAATACCACTAAAGAGCGAAACAATTAGACCAAAATCTCAATGTCACTTGCTGCCAATTTTCCAGATGCAATGATATTCTTAAGCTACATTTGTTCGAAAAGAGGAAATTGAGATAAATGCGTATCATATTAATATTCTCAGCCTTTAATTGACACACAATTATTTGCACACATCATTACACCGAAAAATGATTCCCATATGCATTTAGAAACGGAATCTACCAATAACGATCTCTTCACTCAACTTCGTCATTTAATTCTCTGTCTATCTTGCAAAGAAATCTTAAGCTCTCTATCCTGCAAAGCTCGCTTTATTTTCTACATGTGGTATTCATGTCTTTTTTTGGAGCGTCTGTGGACAATTAGGGTTCTTTCGTGGTAACTTTGTGCACAGTACTCTGAAGGAACAAGCAATGGAATAGACTTCCATGGCTTCAAATTTTTAAGGTCTTCCTTGACGTTTGCGATGAGGAGAAGTTTGTAATATTCCCGATACAACCAATCAGTATGTTCATGCTTTGATAGTGTTAAAATTTTCTCACGATGTTTTCGACAGTATTTGCTTTCGGAATCTAAACCAAAAAAAATATACCTTTCACAAATTGTTTAAGTCTTCTCCGTGCGGTCAGACGTTATATTTTAACCTTCCGAAGTTGCTGAAAATTATAACAGCTTGCAACGTTTTCCGTTGTGTAGGCAGACTTAAGAAATAAAATCTATAAATCAGGATTATTTGTTATAATTGAAAAAAATTTGAAAAATGTGTTGATGAAAATGTTAAATTGCATTCATAATATTTTAAATTATAGGAAAAGCATATGAAATAAAAAAGAACTGAGACTTAAAACGAAAGCCTTTGTAATTAGATTCAGGTATGTAGTAATATTTAGGCGAATGATATCAAACAAAAAAAGTCTAAGTTGAAAAACAAAACCAAAAAGGTCCCAGTAAAAAAGTCTCAGTAAAAAATACATTAGAATTCTCGGAGCAAATTTTCAATGAATAAAAGTCACTTGTTTGTTGTGAACAACTAGCTTTAAGATGGAGAAAAAAGTAAACATAAAGGACAAAAAACTGAATGAATTTTAAAATGATAAAGTACATATAGAATAAAGTAAAAAAAAAAAGAAAGTGAATTAAGTAAAAAGGATGAAGTTCATTTATAATAGAGGATAAAGTAAAGCCAAGAAAGTGAATAAAGTAAAAAGGATAAAGTACATCTTGATTAGAAAAGAAAGTACAAGGAAAATTGAAGGAAAGAAGAAAAAAATAAAAACCGGACACTTAGTAAGTTGTTTGGGGTTGCGGAGATAAATCAAATAAGTAGTATGAACGGGCTCGTGTGCGGATGCATTACATTTCCCCATAACAAGCTGCGGGTAGAACTGTTGAACAAGAAACGCTGGTCAATGCTATTCTATGAATGACCAATGAACCCCCCTGAAAAGGAAAAGAAGGAAAAACGTAGAACTGTAATAATTTTTGTATTTTTTTGTGATAAAATTGAATACGAGCTGTTCGGAAAGTGAACACTGTTGGTGTTGACTGATTGTCAAAATATCTTGAAGACATATAAATTTGCGCATCAAAGGACGCAGATCGTTTCTGGCGGATGCCAGTCAGTTATATTCGAAAAAGCACAATCCAATACCTTCGAATTCCAGCCGAAGTCAAGGATATAATGAAAAAAGACGCTCAGGTGAAGTCCCTTAAACAAGCTGGGATAAAAACTCGTGTTTGAGCGAGCCGAGTTGGTCAAAATCAACGCAACAGGACTTATTCATGTAAATTGACTATTTTTTTTTTCTATATTTACCCACTTGTATTGAGTGATTATATTTGTATTTGTATTTTTATATAAAATTTGTATAAAATTTGTTCCATTTGTATAAAATTTATTGTTATTTTGTTATTTTGAACAATGGCGCCCAACGTGGGGCCAATTATTTTACAACATTATTTTTTCATTTCAAAATACACAACACGCTGCAAGTACAATGATTTTTATTCGATACCTTCTATCAAAAAATTGTTTATCGTTCGAAGGACATTAACTTAGAAAATTTAGTTTATGGGGAATCATGGAAAGACTTGGAAACCAACATCAACTTGGAAAATTTCAGCTTAATATTATTTTTTTCGAGACGAGTTAAATTATTTTCGATAAAATAAACAAAATTTTATCAAGTGCGCATAGTATATGCATCTGAATGTTATATAGAACCTTTTAATTAATCTTTAAACATAGACAATGTTTATTCAGGAGTTTAATAACAGATGAATTTTCTTGAAACATTTTTTTTCTACCGAATTTTATATGCATTAAAATGATTTGTTCTTTGTTTATGCTAAAATGTATCACGTGTTAACTTCCTGCGCGGGGATAAACGTGTATGTGTTACAATTGGTCCATTATTAATTTTGCAATGAATTTCTTGGTATCCATATGACGTAAAAGACAGGTAAAGAGATCAAAGATCGACAGCCCAGATCTATCGTACTTAACAGAAAATTATTCATCTTTGATTTAAAGTTCTATCGCCTTACATAACCATGTTAACATAATTTTAATATTTCATAAAGTTCACACAAGCCAAACACTTTTGAATTGGCCACATGCCAATTGAACTACGTTGATTTTTCTCCTTTTGAAAAGTCAATGGCGTAATTTTTCCGCTTTATTAATTTTCCTTGCTCTTGGCATGGCAATAAAACAATATTTGTTTATGAGTGGATTTGTATGAACTTACCCAGTATGCTTTTATAGCTTATTGCCAATAATTAGCATAAAGTTTCCACATAAAGAGGATCGTCACCATGTGGGGTCCAGGAGTGTTATTGACCATATTTCGTAGCATGTTGAGACATGGTGGATGCTGGGGCAGCCAATATGAAGTGTAAATATCATTCCATTAATTTATCGAATGCATTTTGAGTGCAGTGCCAATAATATAAATTGTTCAGTTTGCCAACAAATTTAGCTTTTCTGTTTCGCAAGGTCCTTTCAAACCAGAAAACTGAATAATTGTGTAGCTATAAATAGGTTGTGGGGTATTTTCAAGCACTGTTGCCGTTTTGATTTCATATTAATTGAGCGAAAAGCTTGTGTACCAAACATAGTCTTCAAGGATTCTTAAAAGGCAGTAACTTATTTGCTTGTATAAGTTCTGCCACATAATAATGTGACTAGGACACTACTACTACTACTACTACTACTACTACTACTACTACTACTACTACTACTACTACTACTACTACTACTACTACTACTACTACTACTACTACTACTATTATACTAGTAAGGACACCATATTTTATTCACTCTAGGTGGTGGTTTGATACCATTGCTAGCAATGAAAAATAGTTTCATGATAAATAGTCGAACATCCCTTTGATCCCATAACATTAATCTTAGGCATCGTTCGAGAAGTTTTAAGTTTAAATTTTCAACATTAGTTAAAAATATTTTTAAATACAGGGTGGCCCAAAGGTCCGTCTAAATCAGTAGCTGCGGGCTTGGAGCAAAGTGGCTACGTATCAAAAGAGCGGCCAATGGGAATTTAGTGCCATGGCGTCGTTCACCGGAGTACAACGTGCGTTCTGCTTACGTGCGTACTCTCGCAGCAACGATTCTTCGACTCTAACGCAATAAAAATATTTCGCTTACTGCAACAAAAAATGAAGCTCCATCGATTCAGCTCATTAAAAAAAAAACGATGTTGAAGTTTTAGGAGACGGGTTCAAAAATTAATTTACCACGATCCAGCCGACCTTGATCATCGAGGTATCTGTTGCGAATAACCTGGACTCTCTACTCAAAAGCATTCTAGTGTCTTAAATTTGTGCAGAACGTCTTCAAATCGCTTTAACAAACGAGGCGCAGTACCACCTTAATGGGTATGTAAATAGGCACAATTACAGATACTGGAGTGACACTTATCTGCAGTCGAAGCATCAAAACCCCAGCATTCACTCAAAGTTACTGTAGTGGCAGCTTTTTAAACAAGAGGAAGTATTGGTCCATGCTTTTTATAAGGACTAAAGAGGAAATTCTCTTACAGTGAATACAAAGCGGTATATTGGAATACTACAGAAGTTGTTTGCTTCAGCGCTACAGGATTTCTGCTACAGGAATGGTTTTAATCAATGTACGTGGTCCCAACAAGATGAAGAAGAAGAAGATGTCGCCCCTCTATGTCATGTCACTCATTGAACGCAGTTCGTGAAATTTTGGGGAAAAAGTTGAAAAGAGGTGAAATTATCTAAACAGTTTGTAGCCCAGACTTGTTCCCAATGGACTATTTCCTTTTGAGATATCTTAAAAGTAAAGTTTATAACAAAAAGCGAAATTAAAAATTTCCGCTCCAGATTGCAGCAGTGTCAAAATAATCACAGGTCACATTTCAGTCCGTTAATTTAAAAAAATAGTATGAATTTAATAATCAGTTAGCGCTAGTGTGAACATAGTGCTAGTGTGACAATAGGGATGACTTTTCTTCTACAACAGGTAGAACTTGACCGCATCTTTTCCGTGTTAAGTTTGTTTGTGTTAAGGGACAGACGAACAACTTGGTTGTCAATCTCGGTTGCCCACTGACGGTCACATTGTTGCCAACTTCATCTGCTGATCCATTCTGTTGCTTTCATATTCCAGGCTGAAAAGGAGTTACGATCCCACGTTGTGTTTTATAGTTCTAACCAAATTTTGTGAGGGTGATGACAAAGTGGTTTTTGCAAAAAGAGAGAAAAGATAATTGTGGTCAAAGGAGTGTCCTGAGTTTTCTGATTCATATTTATCAAGTAATTTATTAAGAGTCTCAGCATCAGCAGATTTAAAAACATTTTAAGAATAGATAGTGCTACCTAAGATGATTTGTTTATCGGGAAGATGATTTAGGATTTCTCAGATTTCCCCAAAACATTAATCATAATTGGACTTGCAGTTATATCAACCATGTTTTGGAGGAGTATACTCAGATTAGTACATACATAGAAAGAGAATTTTAATTTGAAGGAAGAGTTTATGGTTAGATTTCATTTGATGACATGCTCACTTTTGATAAGTTCTAGCAAGGTCTTTTATTAATTCAAGCTTATAATTTCTAGCCATGTTGTCTTAGCCACCAAAAACAGATCGTGATTGGGTGACTTACTTAGCAAAGTTTGGAAGAAGGTGAAATTTCTCAAACAACCTTGGTGCAACTGACAGTGAGCATGTAGAAATAAAAAATAATACTGCAAACTCAGGCTCGTACCTTAAGCCTAGCCTTATTGGTATCAGTTTACGATAACCTTTAGGTGTTGATAGCTGTAACTGGTGCTAATGTTGGAGAAGAATGCAATCTATAACAGGTTCAAAAACCAAGTGCATAGAATTCCAGACTCCAGCTTCATTCATAATAATTAACTTTAATAAATGGCTGCTGTCATTGTGATGATGTAAAAAAAATTACGAATTAAACTTTAAAAAAAAAATTTTTACGAAACCCTGAAGTGAAGGAATCCTCTAAAGTGATGAAGTCATATTTAATTATAGAATATCAGGTGCAACGAACATATTTGAGAATGCCTTTGCTATACTAGCCTCTAGATTTCGTGGGCGTTTAAATGTTATAAATCTATGCCGAGAACAGGCAGCTACAATTAGATTGACTACTCGCTATTCACTCAATTTTTGAGAAAAAATAATACATCCTTGTACTTGCGAGGAAGTGTAGATGTTGAAAACACAAATTCTTGTCAAATGCATTCAGCCTGATGGAGATCTACCCCCAGCAGCTTCCTAAGCATCTAGAAACTTACCTACTGTCTAAAAAGTCGATTACAAGTGCAAAAGGGATATTAAAAAAATTGACTACAAAGTTTAATGGAATAGTAGCAGTATCGACGTAAAAATAATAACAATCCATCGTCCTTGTAACAATATTCTGATTTAATATTACTCAAAATGAATGGGTCACATTATAGTATGTTATGCATTTCTGCATTGAAATTGTCGAAAAGCACCTGATTTCTATACTTCGTCCTGTTAAGAATGTTCTTTCATTGCAACATTCTCTGAAAGAAAACATTTGAAGTTTGAGAATAACGAAATAAAGTTTAAATTTACAAAAAAAAACTCATTTAAGTATAAGTCATTAAGATAAGTCACTGTCGGACAGTAACGTTTAAACACAAGTATATATGCCTAGCTGTTGTATTCAGGCTATCAACAGCCAGCTAATCTAAATTGGGAGGAAAACATGGATGCTGTTCTGGAACTTGAACTCTAAATGGTAATTAGGTGCGGTGAGCGAAGAGTTGGTGAAGCACCAAAACTATTTCCAGAAAAAACGTACGTAGAATAGAGGGTTAGTGCATTCAGTTCCAAAAGGACAAAAATGACTTCTATCGTCTTCTTGGCCTAAAATTGCTGAATCGCAGGCAATTTTTTAAAATAAAGTAGCCCAGCTTTCAATTTAAGTGGTTGCCTCAGTTTTATCATCTTTTTTTCGAGTGCCGCCCTACAGCTTCTTTTTATAAATCATTCTTTTCTGCTAAATTTTCTAACCCTGTTTCCTTGCTCTTCTGAAAACATTATTGCCACGTTCGCGTTCTAGACTTTCTTGGTTTACTTGTGATTCTTCTTCCTGAAGGTCTACTCTTTATACTGCAAGAATTCGTACCATTAAGTTACACAAGTTTTCCAGTAATTCAAAATACCAGTAAGTTTGGCACAGCTTCGCCTTCTGCCTATAACCAAATCGTACACTTTATTCGGTTTTTTATTTTCAACTTCCTGCGGTAAGGCGCTTCATGTTCCCAGTTTTTTCTTCAAGCGGTCAACATTTGCATAGAGTTCTTATTTGGTAAATTTCTAACAGCTTCAGCCACGCATTCTTCTTCTTATTTCGGTTTTTGGTCACTTGTAATTTCACTTTCCAAGGCTCAGGCAGTTCTTTCATGTTTTCGAAAAATCCATTCTAAATAAAAGTGTTTGGCATCGCAAACAAATAAATTTCGGATTCGGGAAATCTGACATTATGATTTCTTGTTTGATAATTGAACCAAACGGCAAGTCTACTATCAGTCTGTCTTTCTTCCGCATACCTCGCCGAACAGAACTATTCCGCCATAGACTTAGTGGCCTTTCGAGTCGCCGAAAAATTAAGCCGACAGTGGGTATCGTTTATTGCCACAGTCTTCGGACTGGGATATGAATGGAATGGATAATCTATCATATCTTAGCAATGAATGGAATAAAAGTGTATAAAAAATCTGGTTCATAAATATTGAACTAAGAATACGAGCTCTTTTAATCGCCGTCAGTGTGGGAAAATCAATATGCATAATGAAAAATGCGAAGACGGTGGACTCCGGTGCTGGGGATGAAAAATTTCGGGAGTATATTTTGCCGCTAATCCCCGACAACTGGAGCATGAAAAGGACTGCAGAAGTGTTCGGTGGTACATCATTGCACAAGATAAAAAGGAGGGAAAAAGCAGGTCTTGCAGAAGCACGTTCGTGTACTTTTCATGAGCCACATGGCAGTAGTCTTAAGACTGCTGTAATCTTCTACAGAAAGAAAATAAAATGTGTTAGCACATCTACAGTTCTGTTTGTGAAACGACTATACATCAAAATGTTAAATAAATCTTTTTTTTGTGGTAGGGAGGTGCAGGCTGTTTACGCCCTGAGTGTGGGACTCTCAGACGCAAAATGCTTTTGGACTACCCACTAAACACCTCCCCTGTCAACCTGAGAACCTAGCCTGAAACCGTTTGAAACATTACTTTGGGCTAGGCCTCGTGTTCCTACGCCTAGAGGCGCCTTCGCATTATGGGTATCTCTTCTCTAACTGGAAGGACGGGAGAGGAAGGAAGTGCTACAAAAGAGATCCATCCATCTCCGATGCCTCCCAGCGCTCCAATAAAGCTTCTTTGAATGTAAGCACTGCCCGAGGATATTGCGCCACGCGATTCCAATTGTCAACTGTTTTCAGCATTACTCCGACGATAGTTTACAGACAGAGCTCTCCAATTTCGCTGAGTAGGACCCCTCGCTGCTGGCTCCACCTTTTGCAGTAGAAGAATTTGTGACAGGCGTCATCCGGTTCCCCTGCACAAATCACATAGTTAGGAGACCGTGCTCTGTCAATTTTGTACAGGTAGGGCCGAAAACAACCGTGCCCGCTTAAGAGCTGGGTCAAGTAGAAATCGGTCTCACCATGCACTCGACTGAACCACGGGCTCAGGTCAGGGATCAGACGTGCAGTCCACCTTCCCCTTGTTTCTTGCTCCCAGGACTGTTGCCAATCGCTGAGAAAGCGACGTCTCTCTTCCTTGGTGATCTCTACTCTTCGATCTTCGCCTCTGCACAGGTAAATACTTCTGCGCTCTCTCGCAAGGAGGGTGATGGGTATCACCCCTGCGATTACCAGCACTGCCGCCTCGGAGACCGTTCGATATGCGCATGCGATTCGCAATGCTCCTTGTCTCTGCACCTGTGCCAACCGCTTCCGGTGTAACTCCTTGCTGAGGGCGTCGCCCCACAGTTCTGATCCGTAGAGTAGAAGCGACTGCACAACGCTCATTAATAGCCGTCTCCTAGATGTGGTGCGCCCCCTATGTTGACCATTAATCGGGTGACGGCCGTCACACGTGCTGCAGCCTTGTCAGCTACTGCCCTGATTTTTTGGGAAAACTCATCTTGGAGTCTATCAGGGCGCCCAGGTACTTTACTGCTGATTTCGATTCGACCAGCTCGTCCCCTATACTGACTGGCTGATGATTAGGATGACCACTTCGGTTTTTTACAGTGCCAGCTTGAATCCGTGAGTGGTCATCCAGTCCATTACCCTCCGCATTAGCATATTGGGTCTGATTTGCGCGTGGTCTACTGTGTGTCCAGCGACCAGTGCCACGACATCGTCCGCATAGCCGATAAAATGTGACTCTTCCGGCAATTCAAGCTGCAGGAGTCCATCGTAGGAGATGTTCCATAGGTCCGGGCCAAGGATAGAGCCCTGAGCGACACCTGAAGTAAGAATTGTACTTCGCCTACCCTCCTTCCAGTCGTAAAGTAGGCTGCGGTCCTTCAAATAGTTCCTGAGAATCCGCATCAGGTACACTGGTACTTGAAAACGATTTTCTAGCGCTTCTTGAATATCCACGCATCTAGCGCTGTTAAATACATTTCGGACATCCAGAGTAACCAGCAGGACGACCCGTCGTGTGGAAATACTGTGAGACTCCGCACGTTGGACCGCGCTCACTACTTCTCCAATTGTTGAATAAATCTTAGAATCTTGTAAGATTGAACCATCATCAAGAGTTACAAGTATTCACGTTGAAAACAATCAAAGTTGTTCAGCATTAGGTAGATGCAAGCCCCCAATTATATTTTGTTATTTAAGTACTTGTCAGGAATGCCAAAAAAATGGAATCCTGCGCAAACTTCCTCAGTAACACTTGAAAATAAACATACATACAACGTCGCGAATAATTAATGGACGCCTACGTATAAGTCTCATTTGAATACACTTATTCAGTCAACAATTGATTTCATAGGCAGCTTTATTGAATATTCTGCCGAAGCATTGCAGACCAGCAAAAACATATTGAATTGAATTTTTTAGCTATTGCCCATGGAAAAATGCTTGCGATGGATTAGTTGCAGCCCTTAAACATCTAGCAACAAGAGCTGGTTCGCAAAGGCTGTATTAGGAACGAAGAAATACTCCTACCCAACTCTTCACATTGACAGAACAAAACGAAATATTTATTAATATATATAAATTTAAAGTAAATACGAAACAGAGGAAAGGAGATTGCTAAAAATCTGTACCAATCTCAAGCCCGTAATAATAAAAAAGAATCAACATATATCTCCAAATATCATGGCTAAGATTATAGTGGAGTACTTCTTCCTTGCTGCAGAAGGAATCAGAGTTTCACCAATAATGACAAGAAATCTTAAATGAACAAAAATTTAAACACTAAAATACACACCGTTGCGAGTACAACTTCTGTATACATGCAACAAGCCTTGTTGCTTCCTTGTTCTGCGTAAGTATGGCCAAATCATCAAAGTCCTTCCATCAAATAGACTATCTAAAATGCCGTAAAAGATTATTTGACTGCTTTATACAATAAGCAATTTCAAGTTGTATGACATTTACCACACAGAGTAAGCTTTGGAAAATACTCCACCATGTATGCTTTTTGAACACACATAAGATTTAAGGATGTCTTTCGTGTTCAGTAAACTCTACTAGCTTAATAGTTCCTTGAATAATAAAAATAACTAATAAGACCTTTGTTTGAAATACAACTTTTGAATGCATACCAGTGGAAGAAGCTTAAGGTCAAAAGGTCAGTTATACCCTTCAATATCCCCGATCCTTAAGCTGAAACAACATCAACCATTCTTCAGTGAATCGAGGATTGTAACGTAGAATCCGTTTAATTAATAAAATGTTTACGATTGTACTTCACAACACTAGTTGAACTTAATTAGTATCTTGGACTGATACTACAAAGTTGGGATAAGCTCATGTTTCCACGCTAGTTCTCAAACCCTAATCCCATTCGGTAAAGTTTGATTCAAGAACATCCTTCTTGGAGGACAAGAGCTTCAACCGCGTCACTAACATGCAATGTTAAAACTTAATGAAACGCAGCATACTTTGCAACAGCAATTACAATTTAATTGCTTGGGAAACTCTAAAAGTTGTTATTGCATAAGATTTAACATATACAAATTAAAATTGGTTCCGCGCACTTATACAACTAATAAATCATTTTCACAAATTTTTGCTAATATATTCACATTTTTCCTGACTTTCGCGTAGTTATTGATGGATACTACTTCCTTTATGCAGCGAGCCTAATTAGGTCAGGGTGAAAAAAGAGTTCCGAACGAATATGAGTTGAAACTGAACAGAACGGGCTAGGCAGCATCATCGTGAATATAATTTTTAGCACTACTTACATATGTACTGAAAAAAATATGTGTTCGTTTTCAAGGACCATTAATCTTTGTCAAAAATACATCTTCGAAGGCGAACAATTAAGCACTGAGCTTGAAATCCTTGGGCAGAAGCATGAAAACACAAACAAAGAGCACATTTTAATGAGAAAATACACACTGTACAAAGGAAAATCCCCAACAACAGCTCGTCATATCTGTAAAACGCTGTTTGTGGTGAAGATACGAGCAAAGCTCGTTTAAGATATCCTTCAAAATAGATCAAAACTTCTTGCTCGGCTTAGTTTTTTTTGCAGTTTCAACGTTATCCACACAACTCAAGTGATTCTCTCTACTTAAATGTAGGATTTTCGAAAGTTACTAATATGGGCATCATTTTTGATTATGTCCTTTTTGCTCATCATAAACGATTGTTCGTCCATACATCTTTTCAAATTTGGAGGTTTAACAAGTCAATGAAAGTCAAAGATGATGATTTCAGTGGGTGTTAAAGTTATTCGACCAATAATGTGACAATTTTCGATACTAACAATTCGAAGGACCCATTGAACGCTATGGGCGAATTTGTTCATTATCTTTCTACAATAAGAGCGTTGTTTCATGTTTTCTATTTAACTGATTCAATTGTAAATTGACTGCCAAATTCATTCCTTTCAACAATATAAATCACTTTGGGTACATTTGAAACAACCATGGCTATTACTTTTTGGAAAAATTTCAAAATCTTATATTTCGGGCAAATGCTACCCTTTGTCAATTTAGCTTTCCGACTTGCAAAATGCTAAGAAATAACACATAGTATATGACATTATCGAATCTTAAGAATACACAGAGTGCTCCTATCATAGACATGCATTATGTTGAACTTGATCAAAGCAAAGACAATAATCAAAATAGGCCAAAAGTAGTCAAAGCATGGACTATATATCTGTCAGTACGGTTTTTATGCTTGACTTTACCCGTCAACCCGTTGGAACCGTAGTTTTGACGCATTTCAAATTTTTAAATTGAAATACCCCAAAATTCAAAGCATTCATCTTAATCACTTTACATCGTAAATTTATAATTTCATTAATAGAATCAATTCGCACAATTATTGTTTTCCTAAGCTTTCAAAATTTTGAAATTTGTATATGATATATTTATCTCTACGAAACGCGTCAAGTTGATGAGTTAGGAGATTTCATAAACAATCGTTATACATTTGCATCGTTTCTAAAATCATTCCTTCAATAGTTAATATTGCAGTAAGAAATCAAGAACTATTAATAAGATGCTCCTATTTTGCTACCTCAATAGCCTCTCGATAATACGAAAAAAGCGAATTGTATAGGTTAGTTTTATCGTACCGAAAACCAGATGTCGCATCGAAAAGTAATTTGGTTCATATTTTGGTGCACACATAACAATGCACGCAACTAGCGTTGCTCAGAGCGACAACTCTGAGTTTCGTATGACACGAAGATCGGTCTGTATCGATCTTCGAAAAAACCTCTAAGACACGAGACGATCTTTAGTACAGTTGCTGCAGTGACAGTGGTAAGAACATTTTCCGAAGACTGTTAAAAAATTTCAGTCAATATAGACAAATATTTACAATAGTTACATACACGTGATAACTATGTCTTCTGACCGCACATTTTCATTTATTACCTTTTCGCCAACTCAAATGATTTAATAGAACGAGTGCGAAGTTCTTTTTAGTAATTAAAATGCCACATGCATTTTAAGGATTTTAAAATGTTTGTAATGGTTGTGGAAATTGTCTAAACTTCTAATATATTTGTTCAGTTGGGCAATATTTGGTTCAGTTGTAAAATAATTTATTACGTGGTAATACGTTTATGTAAATAGGATATAGGATGTAAGCTAAGTATAAATAGGAAATACTGATTTGCAACTAAATCAGTAAGTAACCAACCACTGTAGATGGAATTAAATATAAGTACATAGAAACTAATTTTTGTTTTTCTTTTTTCTTCTAATTTAAGTAACACGTATGTCCTAACCCAGAAGGATCTATACTTCTCTACTTTTTTAGTCTATACTTGCAATTCAATAATGTAAAAGAGTTTGGAGATAATATTGTTGTATTTTCAATGACCACCCTTCTCTAGCAAAGAGGAGGAATGATGAGAAATTGACCAATATTACAAAGGTCAGTTTAGATTGTTCTAAGGGCACTTCTTCCGAAGAAGAGTAAAATTAATAAGATCAAAGTGAAACTTAGGGTGAATATAGTGCACATACTGCAAATGTTGAAATGGAAGGATCTTCGGATAGTGACGAGGAAAACTTCTTGAAAGTGGGTCGTAAATTAACATCCACAGATATAATGGAAAAACTTGAGGCTAATGCGACACAGTGGAGAAAACTGCAAGTAGGAGAGTCTAATTGCAGATCTACCATTCATATGATATCCAAGAATAAAGTACTTCCTACTGGCTACTATTCTGGGTTTTGAAACTAATGCTTCCAAACTGATAATTGACACTCCGATTACGAAACATATGAAATACCGCAACCAGAGTGTTGCTGAGCTACGTAATTTTTTAGGAATACTTTATGCCCAGCACGCGTATGAATCAAGAGAATCGAAAGCAACTAATCTATGGTTCAAAAAATATGGACCGCGTTTCTTCCTGGGCATAATGTGCAGACAGACTTACAGGAATTCTAAGAGTTAAACGATTTGACAAAAAAGGCGAATGATCCAAAAGATTATTGAAATAGCAATACAACATATTGATTAAAAATATCCAGAAAGGAGTTCATAATGTTTAAACATAAGAATTATGTGGAGATTACAAGAAAAACATTTTTCAAAATTTATACGTTTCAGTTTGGTCACCTTCAACGCAAGGATTCCTTAAAGTTGCGACGTGGGTTCTGCAATAAAATGGAAGCAATAATTGCTGCATATATCACAAGAACATCATTTGCGGAAGGTGCACAAACGAAATTCAAGAAATACGAAAATATATGCCCAAAATAATAATAATCTTGCCCGGTTAATAACAATTATATGACTGGTAGTTATATTATTATCTCAGCGATAATTTAAAATAAAAATATATTTACTTATGAATTATTTATCTACATGTGCAGCCTGATATTGTTCAACTCAGACTTGGTTTGAACAAATTAAGTTTTTAAAGTAAATATGTATCTTCGTATACCTGTTAGTTTGACGTCTCCTCGTAGGAATAAGTTTACCAGAAACGCCTTAGATCAAGCACTACAATCCTGGAACGCCTAGTTGATTTATACATAAAAAGCCCTACGAATGGAGCTGCAAAGTGGGTAAGTCGTAGGACACTTAACAGAGTCGACATTAGTTGAAGGAGTGGGTAGGATAGAAATAGAACTAACCTGCAAAGAATAGATAGGCCTTCACCAAAATGCAACAAGCCTCCAATAATGCGAAAAGATACTGGTTAAAAGATACTGAACTGCCAACAACCGCCAAAAACAACTGACCTTTCTTTATCTAAATGGATGATAGAAATATTTACTCAAAAGTAAATCATAACCGAAGAAGGAAGAGCGATCTTAAAGGAATAGATAATGAATAGATAATCTTAAAAGAATAGATAAATCTAACGCTTAGCAAGATACTTCATGAATTAGCCGCGTCTAACAAAAGTAGATAAGCAAGGATATTAGTCAGATACTCAAGGTACAAGGTAAGCCTAAGTCCTAATCAGAAAAAAAGGGAGTTGAATAGAATTTGACCGATCATGGACGCAAAAACTCCATTTCGAATAAATACATCGATATGGGAAGAGTGTGCAGTATTTCACATCCAAAAGTGAAATAGAGATCTAACTCAATGATTTCCAAATGGACGAGGAAGCTCAACTAAAATTATAATCCTAAGAGCCATATCACAATTTTTCCAGTCCCAAGTGTTCGCAATAACAGTGGCCACAGAAGTGGCAGCAAAGGACCTTAATAGATATTCTCTTCCGACTAGTAAATCAGCATCGCAAGTGGTTTCTTCGCACTCTATTGTTCGAAAACTAGAGCAGGATTTCAGGGACCTCTCATAGCTATTAAGTGTACATAAACCTAAAATTAAAATTTATCCATCAACACAGCGGTATAGAAAAAACGAAAAGGTGATTGAGTTAGCCGGAGATAGATTGGGTTACAAAATGTAATTGGAGAAGACAATTAAAATTTCGAATTGTATCAGTCAAAATTAGCTTTGACGAGACTTTTTAGGTAGAGATTAGTATAGTCTGCAATATCAACAATGACGGCAGGGTTACGCAAATTCTCTGGTCACACCGTAACAAAATGGACGAGGCGTACAAAAAAACTCCTGCAGTATAACAGAAATGGCTTAAGAACAGTGGTGGTTCCACTTAGAACACATCAACATAATAGGAATCCAAACAGACGAGCCTGTCGTGCTGTGGAGAGAAAATTACGAGAGATTTCATGATTATCAGAATTTGGCCCAAACACCATTTTTGACTGAGACGAACTTACATAGGAGAACTACAATACTTGGCTCTAGTGTATCTGGAGCACTTCCTTGGTTTCTCCAGAAATACCGGATTGATCATTTTTAAAAAGCAATTTTATACGTGGAAGCCATGTCAAAACTTGGAGTTATACTGAACAGAAAACATTCTTTGATTCTTCCAATCAAAGAAGAGGAGAAGAAAAGTGATGATGACACTTTTGACTATGAATTGCCATCTTCAGATTAATGGGTACGTAATCAAGACTGGATTTGAATCTTTCATGCAGAGTTTTCACTATAGAGATGATAATGAACCTACGAAGCGCTAGTATTGGAAGTGTGCACAAGAGACACAGAAGTGTATTAAGAAACAAGAAAAGTTCCAACGTATGGCGTTGATAACATTAGAACAAGAGTCGGCAACTGCCGGACATTGGAACAGTATAAAAGCTGAAACATTTTTTGCGAAATTGTTGTTTACGTACTAGCGACGTTTGGATACTAATAAGTTTTAACTTTGACGGCTTTGAGAGATGACAGATGTCAAAGTTGTGAAACTTTGGACATTATTTATATCATAGTTTAAAGGATCAGTTTCGATGTTTTGTGTGGGATCGTAATACAAGTCACGTTGCAAAAAGCAAGACAGCTTCAAGGAAGGTGTCAGGAGACACCTTCTGGTGGGAATATCCCCACCAGACACCTTCAAAAGTGCAAAAAAATTACAAATTTATGTTATTTTATAAAACCTGGAATTTATATACATATGTTAATTGGAGACTTACTTTAAGATGTCTGCCGAAAAGCCAAACACTTTTGATGGTTCCAACATGCTGCCAGGCACATTAAAAACGGCAAACTTTATTCAAACAAACAAATAATAAAAATTCAGGTTTTTCGGAGTTTTCACACATTTAACCTCCTTTGCCTCTCAAAGCCTGTACAACTCAAACTTAATAGTATCCAAAAGTTGCTAGTAGGTGTCAAATGATTACGCAGAAAGAATCTTTGCTTTTATACTATGACATATTTCTTGCAGCTGCTGGCTCTTTGACTTTTACTAGCGCTGTGACGACCAAACCAATAGCTGCAAAATGAATATTGCTAAGCCTCATGCCCCTGGAAGTACAATTACAAAATAAAACCATTCCTGGGAAGCATCAGAAGAAAACTTCGAAAGAATAAATTAAGCTTTTCTCTAAGAAGCTATCCCTAGACTCTGGAATTCATGGAGAGAATAGTTCCTCCAAAGAATCTTGATAGAACCGAAAAAGTAGTTTACCCACGGAACCCTTTCTAGGCAATACTCCGAGCAAGGAACAGTGGAGGACGACTCAGAAGACCGTCCCAGATAGGGAAACCTTTATTAATACTCCCGCACGACTCCCTGAAACTGAATGGAGCCGAAATTTAAATTCCTGACTCAATCGAATTTCAATCGAAAACGTCAATCGAACCCACGGACTAAAGAGATAAACCATGAGTTTTATACCGGGAACTTTTGTATATATGTGAAGCAGCGTAGAACAGATTGGAAACGAGGACGGAAAGAAGGACTAAATGATTCTTAGGAAACGGAACAGAAATTGGCTAAGAATCTAAGTGACACTGGTAACACGCCACAACCAACAAGATATACGCGCTTAAGACGGAGATTCATTCGAATGAAAGAGCATCCAAAAAGACCACACATGTCTATGGACGAAGGAAGAAAGTGCGGAATAACTTTTTCCAGTTTTGTGAGTTGATTCATAGGTGATTAACATGGCTTGCGTGGGATCAAGTAGCATCGTTATAACGATCACGGGACTGTAGGTGCTCCCGTACTTTTACATAATAAACCATATGTGAAAATTGAACCGTTTGCGAGGAGTAAAAGGTTGTCGAAGCCGTTTACTCCTTTACTCAACAATCAGTCATGGAGGCATAGATAATAAAAGAGGAAGAATGGAAAATGTCAAGCGTTTAAAAGACAGAATAAGGTTGAATAAGCCTCACCTCAGCAACTCTCTACTATATCAGCTAATAAAATAGGATATTTTTGGAATGTTCCATTGATTAATCACTATTCAAATTTAAACGAAACAAGAAAAAATTAAACAAGTAAATATCCAATTATGTTAATTATGTTGAATCTCAGAGATATCAAATAATTATGCAAATACTGCGACGCTTCCTGGCCTATTTAGCACCACTTGAGTAAGCATCTTGGAAATTTTTGGAAATGGCCATTCAACTGCAGGAATCCTTGATTATGGATCATTCGTTAGTTGTCATGTTGATAACTTGTTTCGACAAACTAAAAGGAAACTTCTCATTCCTAGTTTTTCGCACGGAACGTTTTTGTATTAATCTATCGCACCTCCTTTTGATAAAGTACTAGGGTTTATAGGGATAACTAAGGGCCGTCATCGAGATCGGTTCAGAAAAAGTTGAAAATCTACCTTTTATTGCAATGACTCCAGCTATTATACTCCTTTTTTCCCTAGTTTAACATCCATTATTCAGTCCTTGCACGAATTCCCCAAAGTTATCCGTAGCTCAAATAAAAGTTCTAACAGGTGATAGTCATGATGTTCTCAATAAATCAGCTCATCAGAGCATTAGTCCTGCAGGAATAAAACAAATCCTTCAACATTTCCAAAAAGGCTTACTTTCACGAGGTTGATTCGAGAGCTTGTAGCCGGCAAACCTTTTGCCTTTTAAGCGAAGCCTTGTTGCCCGCATCTAATGGAGGACCAAACGTAAAAACCAGGATAACAACAAATGAAAATTCCAGACCATATTACAAACATAAATCACTTTCACACCTGCACGCTACCACTATCAACAATCAGAGCATGAACATAATTTATACAGGGGTGAGTTTCGGATCAGTGTGTACGGAAGGATGATATCTCTGAGGTAGTGAAGGATTTCGAAGCGCACAGAATCGGTTTGTGAGATTGTGATAATATGAAGATGCTTGTTTGTACGAAACTTAACATAATGGGAGTGAATTAATCAAAGTCGTCACATTTTGTTGGTTTCACAGGATTAAAAGCTTTTCCTAGATTTGTCAGTACGATATCACATTAAAAGTTCAAAAATGTCGTGCTTAATGTGAGCACGACTGGATGTTGGGGTTGCAGTTGATGGACGGGTAAACGTGAGTTGAAAATGTGCTGAGTTATTTTGCGGGATAATTTACGAATATGTTGGGAAAGGGGCGGACATATTTAAATTCATGTTTATATTATTGTCGAGAAGTGTAGTTTATTTATCTGAATTAGATTCACTTTAAACTTAATTTGAAAAATTTGAGGAGATTATGAAAGTTTGGGAGAAATTATAAAAACAATAATTTTGAGGTTACAAGGATAAGACCGAAGCATACAAATAGTTAAAGCAGTTATTGAGAAATAATGTAGAAGTAAAATAAGACAACTTAGATATCCTAAAATAAACCCTAAAAAAAGACCGCTTACCGCAATTTCGAGTTATTGTAGGAATTCAAATAATTTAGGATAAAGAATAAATAAATTTAGTATCTAAATTTATAAATATAAATATTAATAGATAAACTTAGAATCCTAGCATCTGTTTCCTACATGTTTTGGTTTGAAGTTAGTTGCTGAAGGGCGCATATCAGGGGTAAGATGATTTATGAGTTTACAATCAAAAGTAACTTCAATGATGGTATCCTTCATTTTGGTTATTGATGAACTTCCCAGCAGAAAGTGCAAGAATATAGACACATTCGGCCTCCTTATCACTACTCCAGTTCAATATGGAGCAATAAATTTTGTTGTTTTGTTTAAGTCGCTTCTTATGAAATGGTATCAATCAATTAATTTTTTTCTTATAATAATAAAATATCCGTCTTGCATCGCCTGCAAACTGATCAACTGAAAACTAGTTCGGGAAATTTTCTTGAACGATAATCTTTCATTTTTTTTTGTTTAAGGTTTCTGAGACCAAAAACGTATTATATTTAGGGACGCATCATCATTATTAGCTGAAACCTTATGCATGTAAAACTTTATACATCCTTAACCTTATGCATTTCTTACGATTGGAGGCTCAAAATTTTACCAGCGTTGATCATAGGAAATTTTTGAGACAGAACTGAACAAGTTTTCATGCCGATATGTTTTCATTAAAAGAGTTTACAGAGACTAAATGAAAAAGTATATGAAAAAGGGTACAGATCTTATGGTAAATTTATGGAAAACTTACTACCTAAGTCCTCAAAAGTAGTTGCTTTTGATCACACGATTTGGAATATTTCATCTAGGTCGTTTTTTTAAATTTAGATAACGCATATACAAGCAATTTAAATCGATAAGTTTTCTCAATCGTAGCACCTCATTGTGTACTATCTGCTTTCAATATTACATTTGAAGTTTTTGTTGTTCCATTATATTCTATCAACGCTCTTTTTCGAAATTGCCTCGTAATTTATTCATTTTTTATTGTTTTTTCGATTCCCATTTTGATTATCTGTTTTCATTGTAATCAAATTCTTAAGTAATGAGTCGTCCACAAAATGTCTTTCCTCAATAGACAAAGGATTGGACCTGTTATTTGTTTTTGTCAATGTGTCAGTATTTAAAAATAATACTGTTGACGGGCTTATGATATTATTTGCATATTTTTTTACTTTAAATTCCAACATATTTCACAACAATGACAGGTACAAACAAAACCAATTCACGAAAAATGTTTTTCCACGGCTTATTATTCACAACCACAATAACTAAAGAAATTTGTAGCAGCTAAAGAATACTTTTATAAGTTATGAGCAAATGTTGACGGCTGTGTATTAGGAGATGATACATCAGTGTCATTTTTTGCGTATGTCAAATGGAGAACGACATCTGTTAGCTGTAAACATTGTAAAGTGATACTGGCTTGGTCATCCTCGAATAATTGCATCTGTTTTATTGCTATTTTTTTCGATCTAAGGAGACATGTCTGGCTGAACAGATGTGGTTAATTTTTGGTAATGCATCCTTTTCAAGTCTTTCAATCTAGCAATTGCTGTGAAAAATAGTAATGCGTTGATCCAATTTCCTTTGATTGTGAGTGCGAGTTTCGTTGTGAGTGCTTAAGGTGGTTTTTTATTTGCAAATTGGGTAATTTTCAAAGTTCCAATGCACATTGTCCACAAATATGAACAATATTGTATAAATATGCATGGAAAAACATGCTTATCCGAGTAATAAAATAGAGCAACTGTCAAACAGTCTCAACTTTTCATGGCTCAACATCCAAGAATATTTGCAACTGATTGAAATCTGGGACTCACACAGCTAATTCAAGAAGAAAAACGTAAACCTTTCCACCACACACAATTTTTTTTCAAGGAACAACGTAAAAATACATTTTGATCACTTGTTTACCGAAGATGAGAAGTGCATGTTACATGAAGATACGAAAAGTGAAAGACAAATAAGAAAATGGCAATGGCTCTGAAAAGAACCAATTCCACTCTCTTCCGCCAACTTTTTGAATAAACACAAAGTACAAATAATCAATACAAGATTATACTGTAACAAATGAACCCTTAAAAAAATTTAATGAATTCTAGTAAGAGGTCTTTTTTCATACAATACGGCGACTATCCTTGGATATACCATCGGATATCCAAATGTTGTGATCGTCGCCCAAGCCGTTGAAACTCATCTTCAAGTCGATCAGTAGCCCGAGGGCCTGAACCCAAGAACCAAGAATGGTCAGTGAGATTCTTTTCGCCGAAGATGTCAAGATTACTACTTCGGTTTTCTCCAGCACTGAACTAAATCCGTGAGTAATCATCCAGCTCCTCACTTGACGCATTAACACGCCCCATCTAAAATGCACTTGTTCTGTCTAGAGTCTAACAACATCATCCACATAGCCGATGAAGCGTGAATCATCTGAGGTACCCAATCTCAATAGTTCGTCTTAAGGCATGTGTCATAAGCTTGAACCGTGGGTTTATACTTAGGAAACAACCGATGTAACCTTCTTCCCTTGCTGGCTTTGGGTCGTCTCATGAAGCAAGCTTCTCAGCGTTTCATGAAGGCAAGTCCCTCAGAAGTCGCATAAGATATTCCAGAACGTGAAGAGAGGCTTTCAAACTTTGGTAGTCCTACCTTACCCAGAGAAATATTCCATCATTTCTATGAGAGAGTACATTTAAAGGGAAAGTTCTCACAAATAATCCAGCATTGATGACGATACTAGCCTCGAAGCGGATGAAAGATGTCTTAATTTAGGACCAAGATGGACGATATGGTGATTTGACAATATGATTTTGATAATTTTACCGAAGGTAATAATACCAATTATACTCAATAATACTTATAATACTCAATAATACTTAACTTATAATCGAATCGAGAAACCAAGCACGATTGTCAGTTGGTATCGGTTGTACAGAGATCGTAACTTGTCTGTACTACAGGTTATATAACAAATCCATTACTATAACTACACATGACACATTATTCCTACGATTGGAAAATTTAAGGAAAAGTCAAAATAAGTAGATCCACAAAGCCATGTTTAGTTGGAACGAGCCATCTTAAAGGCCCTCTTGTGCGAAACGTTCATGTAAGTTCAAAAGATTGTCGTATGTATATGACATGGAGTATTGTTTGATTAAGTCAAGTCGATTTCTGGAGTTTTGAAGAGACCGTTGACCAATTTCATAGGGTATGGGGTGCTTCTTTATGTTCTGTGGGTGACAGCTAAATACTTTTTTTAAAGGTATCACCTGGTCGAACACCTATCGTCACATTCCCAAGACACTGTTGAAGGATTTAGAACATTTCGGTCTGTAGCCTCATCCGGTTCGAACTTAAAATTCCCTAAATATAATTTCCAGCAACTGTGGTCTAGAATTCTCAATGCAAAAGCGAGCCTTCAAGAAGAAGATTCTCTCGATTGCTCGACTGCCGCTTTCATTAGCTCCACTCTCTCTGTTGTTCTGATCGTTCTTCACCGGCCATGTATGCCTATTCTTTGTGTGCTACCAGTTTCTCGCAAACGCCAAAACCGCCATTTTGTGCTTTCGGAAGAAACATCATTGTTGCTCGGAATGTTGAATCATCGCCAAAAATATGTGATGCAATCATGGATTAGTTTTTTTTAATAAAACGAACGCATGCATAGCAACGATGTTCTCCGGTCCACACCACTTTGGGGAATAAAATGGCAATGCTGACAGAAAAAAAGTAAGAACGAGTCCAGCTGACCATCCCAAGCACTGCCTGAATATCTAACACGCTAAACATGTTACACGCTGTAGTTTTAGACTATTGCTAGACTTTAAGTTCTTCGAAACTATTCTCTTCTCTCGGCTTTTATGTTCAATGTCAGATAAAATTAATTACATTTTGGAAGGTTGTGGCCCGTCGTAATGAAAACGTTCATTGAAACCTCTGATTGACAATTATCCACTTTAAAATTCAGGCTATTATTGACAAGGGGTCAAGGAAAAATTTTATCCATCATAAATTTTTAGCTTTTCCATGCACTCAAAAGTGATCTATTCAAATTTAAATTATGAAAAAGTCCTAAAAAATAGTTAGTCAGGTTATTTTATGGCCATTTTAGGCAAAGTTTCTTAAAAGAAATTGACACTTTTTCGGGAGCCTGGTAGTGATATAGATAAATGGATTTCTATAAATAGTGAAAAATTAACGAATGATTAAATTCATTTGATAATAAAGTGTGATGAAAGTGAAATATAATAAGAAATGTGTAGTTTCCAATGTTGCTTTTGACATTTTGGTTTTGGCACGTGAAAAACTTTCCCATTTCATTTTTCACGCAACCCAGCGTACCTTAGTACCTGTCCAAAAATCAGATCTAAAACCAAGAATGTCGCAGAAACACTTAGGATTTTGTTTGGATTTAGTTAAAATTTTAGTTCGATTTCGACCAAATAGGTTCGAATATTCTTCATTTATTCAAAAACAACAGCTTCGGTCTTTTGCGTGTATTAAACGTTATGTTCCTACACGATAATTTACCATATCACACTGCAAAAGACATTTGTGTTACGGGGGAACACCACGTGGAAGTAAAACCGTCAATTTTCGGGAATTTGTTTTTGTCAAAAACAAAATAACATATCGAAATTTGGTCAAAAGATATTGACATCTTCTTTAAATTTTTTCAGAACTTTAAGGAACAAAATCATGGCTCCCAAGCATTTCTCCAGAAACGCATTTTTTTCATTGCTTCGCGGCTGGACTAGTTTCTCTTGAAATTTCGAGGTTATGGATATCAAACAAAAAATCATCTATCAAGCCTAATAAAAGCAATAACAATAACAATATGACGTCACTTTCAAAAAAAAACGTAGAAAATACCGGAAAATACCCTCAGAAATTGTTAATAAGAATTTAAACATGCGATTTAAAAAATAAAAATTTAAATATAATATAAATATATAAATAATATAAATATAAATATAATATAAAAATAAATTTTGGCCAATTTTCAAAAACATCATTGTTAAGGGGTGCGGGGGCGGTATTTTCAATAACTATTTCATAACGTTTTGTTGTTATAAATTTGTTTTGAAAATTAGAACGCTATAATACATTATTTCAACAAAATTAACAAGAATTTTGGAACAAAAATATAAAAAATAATGGATTTATTGCAGTTCTCCGCTGGTGCCTCGAAAATATTTTTCTTTGCGGTGACCACGATTTCTTAGTACTGAATTATCTTATATAAAAGAAACGAATTGTTTTAATTAGTTAATTAGTTTCTCTTTTGATTGACGCCGAGTTTTATTTTTATTTTATCCATTTTTAAATTTTTTGCATCATATTAAAGTTGAAACGACAAGTTCCTGACAATAAAATCGAAATTTTTGGTAGTATAAGATTGAGACTAATTGAAGAATTCTGAAACACTTGACTCCACGTGATAATTATTAGTATGTAGAATATGTTTACAAATTTTCAAAACGATCGGTTTAGTAATTTTTTTCAGGATGGGGGTCACCTAATTTAAAAATTAAATGTTTGGGAAAATATATTTAAAGATTTGTACACAGGAAAAATGAAAATAACTTAAAAAATCTTAAAAATACCTACATAGAATCATCGATGCCAGGTCCATTTAGTATATCACTATCCTCCAAGACGATGGATTTTGCCTTCTTTAGTCTCATGCGCAGCTTTCTTATCTGCTCAGCTGATCCACAAATAATCTGTTGCGGGCGCACATTCATGAGCACTTGGTCCTAAAGTGAAGCCCATTTCTTGCATGAAGGTCAGAAAAGTGGTACTGCCTTCATTAAAAATACATGCTGCTACATACGCGACAATTTCGAAGATAGTTGAGACACCACTCACTGATTTTGTTGTATTTCTTGTTGTAACTTGGCTCTAACTCTGGTTGTAACTCTCGTTGTTGCTCTTGGTAAAACCACCGAGACAACGTTTCAGCAGTGTGTCCTTACTCAAATCTTGGTATACTGGCTTTATGGCTTCTATGACATCATCTGGAAGTGCAGAGTAACTGTGTTTAAAAGATGACAAGAACTTTGTAGCTTCAGCTTTTTCCTATTCGCATCATGATTCATCTCACTTTTCATGCTGAGGTTTTGCGTCAGTCGTAGAGTCGTTTCTTCATTTTTTGTACATAATTATGGTTTCTTCGAATAACAAGCCAATAGTTTATTGTTAACTTATCTATCATAGTTCCAGTACGTTTACCTTTTCCAGAAAGAGTTTTTCGCTTCACTTTTTTTACTTTTTTTGTTTCTTTATCAACTACACTCAATTTCACCAAGTCACGCCAATCTTTACCCATCTTCAATTCTGCACGTGACTAATGCACTCCTTATTAATTATAAAGTTATCACCATAAGGCTTAGTATTAATAATTTAGGTCTACGTCTTCGAGTCACTGTCGCCAATATAATTACGGTATTCAACATTGAAAAAAAAAATTGCCTTGAAAAATTTTCACGATAGCTTCGACTTCCATGTTAGCTGACGGCTCACTATGATTTGAAAGACGTTGTCCTTTTTTTATGCGCTCTATGTACCACTCTTCAAATTCTGCATTATCTAGTTTATTACTTCAAGTTGCACAATGATGACAGAACACACCTTTGATAAAGATATCAACATCTTTTCCCGTCCAATAACCAATCAAATACGTTACACCAAAGAGCGACGAATATCCTCTTTTTTCCAAGTTCCATCGCTCGATACTGTTGATTCTGTTGTATCTAGGAGATTATTTTGCTGACAAATTTCTTCTTTTTCTTTTTACTTTATTTCTTCTTTTTTCTAACAGTTTGAATGTTAGTGCGCTGGTTTTGAAATAAATCTACCCGCAATGTCCATCAATCCACAGAATTTGACACACCCAGCAAGTCCGGGGCCTATAATTCGTATTTCAAATGAAAATCTAAAAATAACTTCGTATGTGTTACCTTTAATACTTTCGCTGGATAGAACATACTTTGGAACTTTAATTTTAAAGCCAAGACCTTCTTTTTTGCAGGATTGAAAATATATTTCACCATCACACGTTTTACACTTCACTAATGTTGCAATAGTTGAAAAGACAAAACGAAAATCTATAATTTTAGAGTGTTTTTCAAGGTTTTCCTTTATTTCTACAGACGCGTTCAATTTAATTTTTTTGGCAGATACACTTAATGCTTTTACTACATCGACCTTACGTTCATTGCGCGTTACTGTTTTTCTTGGGACCACCCTTATTACGTCTTTCTCTGCTACTTCTTCTTAACATTTTTTACTAATAAATTCAACATCACTGTGAAAACAAAGCAGAAACTTAATGGAGAAGTAGTAAACAAAATCGAAGATAAAATCAAATAATAAACACAGATGCTCTTCACATTTTGCTCCGATTGTATTCGAAGTTATGGATAGGTGATGTTACGAAATAAAATATTAAAATATTTGAAAGTTTGTTCTTTATTTGAAAGAACTACAACCGGAAAGAAGTCGTTATATCCGTTTCAAGAACCGTCTTGCAACTAACCACTCATCCTAAGTGGAAAGAATTTCAAGCCATAAAATCCTAGACCCTTCTTCTAAAGGTTTGAATAAATTAACAGATGGCCTAATAAATTCTTAACAAATGAACACATGTAAAACTTATAACAATAGAAAAATAAGGACTCTTTGCATGATCCAAGTGTTTTGGTCATAAACTAGGATTAGAATCCTTTCCTTGTAAATGTTGTCTGTTGAAAACCAGATGTTGATTTTAAACAGACATCTAAAATGCCAATCGACGCGTCCCAGCCTGTGAGTTGGCATCTGATGAGAAGCGGCAGGGACGCGTGTTCGAAACCAGCTTGAGCTCTTTCCACAATTCTTTATAAATATTAAATTCACTATCGAGGTACTCGAAACATTTGATCAGAACTTCCGCACCCATGAGTCTTCGCTGAGTTAGCTTAGCAAGGGTATAAATCACTTATAAGTTGTAAGTGAAAATGGAAAAATTGATCTACCAAAAACTTCTGAAGCTGTATAAGTTATTAAAATTTATAGAAATGGTATTTGCTTATTCAGCAAAGCATGGCAGAAAGGACGATATTCAATTCAACTACTACTCAATTTTGACCAAATTTAAGTCCAAAAGTATTGTTACATTTTATCGCAACAATATTATTTTCAGTAATGTTTATCATGCATAGATATTTATAAAATTTATTTTATTTTATTTATAGTTAGAGTTAGATTTTGTTTTTGCGTTAAGCAAAAAAATTTTTAGAGTGACTACAATCACATTAAAAGTTAAAACCAATCTGATAAATAGGCTATAAATTAAATTTTGCAACGTGAAATAAGAAAAATGGGTAAGCTTCCTGTTAAAGGAAAATGGGGCACTTGAAAATAAATAAATTTTGAAAAATGATGTAACAAATGATGTCAAGTCAAAGCAACAATGATGTTAACATCATGGTTAGTACGATGTTTTTAAAGAAGTTTCTCATAAGAAATCAATACTAAACGCAACAGAATTGTGATGGGTAGAGAATGATCTGAAGAAATTCACCAGCAATTACCATTAAAATAGTTTCCGATGAAGAGTACTGGCAAACGAGAATACTCAATTAATTTAAAACAGCTCCAAATCTTCGTTGAAAGTATGATGAATTTATTTTGACGTTGACATCCATAGATTACCCCCGAAGAAGAGTGCTAGCCAGAGTGCAGGCCAGTTCTAGAAAAAATTGTGAATTTCAATAACGTTTAAGTATTTTCTCATTGGATGATATCTAGTCTCAAGGTAACTTTTCCCTAGCTGAGGACTCCCCGCTTTCATGCCTAGGAATGGATTTACTTATCATCGTGATGTGCTTGATTTGGTGGAAAACTAATGAGGACGCAGAAGCAAATAGCAAAAACTCTGGTTGCCATATGATACATCCATAAAAAATATTTACGTAAAATATTTTTGGAAAACTGTTCTTCGCTATGCTTTCCATTTGAACACGAGACAGTTTCCGAACAATTGCTTGGGTATTGAGGAAGGCGGAAAATAAGAATGTCTAAAAATCGGTTGAACCATGTTTAAAGTTTTAAAAATAAACGATTCGAGGTCTTTATGGTTAATTGTGTACCATACGCAGATGAATTGAACCTTGCTAAAAAAGATCGCTTAAGCTTAAAAAACTCCAAAGGACACCTCCGTTCTGTGCCAAAGAACCTTCATTGACAGGCAGAATTGACATGTGATATCGGTAGCTACTCGTTCAGTTTGGTTTCTTTTCTCCAAGGAATGCTTGCGGAGGACAATTCAATCATGGCGGGGAAATAAAATCAAAGCTAAGGTTTCTAAAGAGTTAAAAAACAAAAGAACAAGACGAAACTCTAAATCTATTTTGATACAAACAAGACATGTCGGTCGTATGTCCTAGGTATGGTAGGATTTTAACTTTGATGACAGAGTCGATCCTGCAAGCATCAAACCTTCAGAAAATCCTCAATTCTCATTCTAGTAAAGGTGGCACGGATACTTTTGACCAGACAAAAAATTACAAACATTACCATTTCGCGAATATTTTAAAATGCTTCATTAATGCATAGTCTACAATATAATCGTTTACGTACACTTATTGTCAGAAAGACAGATACGCAGAGAAAGACTTTCATCCGAGTCTCACAAAAGGTCTCAAGGGACGAGAAGTCAAGTCATATTGGGCATATATTTTCAATGAAAAAATTTTCCACTGAGTGGAAATACATATTCATTATGTCCAAAATCATCATCAGCATAACGAAAGATGAAGAAATAAAAATTATATATGCGCAATTCCAAAATGAAATGGCAAAATTGTATCAAGCAAATCGACGTGACTGATCAGAAAACCTGATTTTTGGCTAATAAGGAAAACCTAAATTGTTGAGGAATATGAAAAACCTATGGTTTGGAACAATTTTTTTTAAATGTTGTAGTTTGTTACATTTTCCGTTGTGTAGGCGACATAAAGACGTAAAAACAAACAAGCAAAAAAATAAATAAAGAAAATAAATAAATAGAATCATACGTAAAATAATAATAAAAGAGCCCAAGCGCTATTAGATGAGGATAATTTTTAAATTCGATTAGTTTTAAATAAACTTAAGACTAATCGCAATTCATTGAAATCAATAATATGATCAAACATTTACGTCTCTTGAAAAGTACAACATATACGAGTGAAATGTAGTAACACGTTTCATTGTATTTGCCATGATATCAATTAAAATTAGATTAACTGAAATCTGGTTTATCTATATATTATACCCGCTTAAAGCTCTATTAACATGGATGTTATCAAATGAACCAGAAATAGCAACACAACAATAAACAAATACAATAAAACCATACACATTTTCGATACTTCTACACGAAATTTTCCACGAATCTTCCGCCAGGATAATTTCGAACAGGTGTATTTGATTGACACGTGGTATGCCCTCGGAAACCTTCATCCAAACATATTTGATTTATTTTCACATGTTGGGGAAATTCAAGATTTGCCGATGAATATATCGAATAAACAACGGCAGGCGATCGAATCTAAATATTTTATCTACACTTCAATATCCAAAGCTGGTATGACATCTCGGCTTTATCTGTTTCGACGACAACTGATTAACCATTCAAAATTTCACCGAAGGAATATTGCGTTCGATTTATTTTTATCGAATCCATCCAAAGTTCAAAATCGACATGTTCAGATACAATTGAAACGTTGCTCGGTTCACGCTATTGACATTGATGGAGGTGTATATATAAACAATACGCGGGAAAATTAATAACAGATGGTGAAGTTATTTTTGATATAAAACGGTCAATTTTCCGAAACTTTTATAGTATGAAGTGCGAACGGATTTATGCCTTTATCGTTGAATTATGTTCGTGGATGCATTACAGGCGTGACTCTGTGGAAAACGAAAAAAAAACATTCAAATTTTGTTTTAAGGATGAATCTGTGCAGAAGTCGACAATATAATTTGAGTATATTTAACCCTGGAAAAACACACTTCATTATTTTAACACACTTAGATGACACACAACGGAATGTGTTAACCCAACGTAATTATGAATAATAAAACATTTTGAGTCAGGCTTCTGTTGATATTTGTTGATCATAGAACATGAAAGGACACAGAAATAGATTTGCTTATTCAAATGATGAGGTAATTTTTCTAATATTTATTTAATCATAAGTATTTTTTAACATTTCCCTCTATGTGCCCATTAATTAAAATTCTTCCCAAATAAAAAGCATTTTGAAATATAATACCAAATAGAAACCATTTTGTATTGCTGTTATATTGGATAGTCTGAAAACTATTGAGTCTTTTTTGTCACTAGATGGCGTTCGTTGTCATATATCGGGCAATACTAATAACTGCCATCGTTTGGAAGATGACATTCCAGTCTACAATTTTTATATGCACAGTTTTGTGTTTCATCATTCGTGTCAAAAATTGTATTCATTTAGAAATGAGTGAAATTTCTTAAAATATTCGTTATATTTTGCAATAACAGTACGATCAAGGTGATAATGCATCGCAGGCTCGTGAAAAAAATTGTAGTGTCTACGGTCAAGATATTTTATCAAAAGTCACAGCTAAGCGGTGGTTCGCTCGCTTTCGTTCGGGAATTGTTGATGTCAAAGATGCATCCCGTTCATGTCGACCAATCACCGAAAAATTCGAGTGAATCTTACAAAAAATTGAAGAAGACCGACACATAAGCAGCAACGACATTGCTAACGAACTGAATATTCGTCACCAAACAGTTTTGATCCATTTGCGTAAAATTTGATAGACCGAATTTCCATTTGCGAAATGCTTATAAAACGCAACAAAATCGAGTCATTTTTGGTGCAAATCATTAAGGGCGATATAAAATGGGTAAGATACGAGAATGTCGTTCGAAAAAGATCATGGTCAAAAAAAGGTGAATCATCACAAACGACTTCAAAGCCAGGATTGACACCAAATAAGTTTATGCTGTGTGTATGGTGGGATTGGACGGGACTTGTTTATCATGAGGTGCTAGAACCTATCCAACCACTCAAGTCGGCTGTGAATTGTCAGTAACTAATCAGATTTCAACAAGTAATTCAAAAAAAACCGGCCAGAATTGATCAATGAAAAGGGCGTTGTCTTCCATCATGACAATGCCAGACCACACACATCTTTGATGACCCGGCAAAAATTGACAGAGCCTGCCTTGGAAGTTTTGATACATCCACCGTGTAGTCCAGACCTTTCACCATCAGACTACTAGTTGTTTCGGTCTCTGCAAAACTTCCTTAATGAAAAGTAATTCACTTCAAAAAGGGACTATGAAATTCACCTGGCCTAGTTCTACTTATGGCTCTACCCAAAAAATAGCAAATATACAATTGAAAAATGACAATAAAAGGCTCAATACTTTTTAGATTTACCAATGTATTGCAATTGAGGGATTCTAATATATTGGTAAGTCTAATGTAATATTGAACGTCAAACGTCTTCTAGTATTGCATACAACGATAAGTCTTTTAAGGATAAGTCTTAAAATCTCATCACTATGGAGTGCCTTTAATTGTGTCAGTTAATGAAATTGATAACACTGTCAGGATACCGTCCTTTTTTATGTTTTTTCTTCTTTTTCGTGTGCCGCTGTAATTTATAGACTGTTGACACATCTCACTAAAATAACACTTCGTTACCACGTTGTGCTAATCGGAATTCAAATAAATCAAATATCAAAAGGAACCGACTGAAATTCAATAAACTGCTTCCTCCATCTTGATTAGTTGGCGCAATAAGCTTCTCCTTCTTATAGGTGGTGGTTAACTACCAACACACGAATTATCACAATGGAAAATTTCTTGCTAGTTAGAGTTTTCTGAATTAAATAGGGGATTTTTATCTGACTTTGTTTTTTATCTTATTTTTACCGAGACTTTTATTTCCTTCTTATATTATTTACCTAAATATTGCTTAATACCTTAATCTAATTAAAAAATTTATTTTAATTCTAGTCTTAGTTCTATTTTATTATGCATGATTTTTCTTTCACTTAAAAATATTAGTGCACATTAAAATTTAATAAAAATTTCATTCGATTACAAAAAATTATCCTCATCTAATAGCGCTTGGACTCTTTTATTATTATTTTACGTAATATTCTATTTATTTATTTTCTTTATTTATTTTTTTTGTTTGTTTTTACGTCTTTATGTCGCCTACACAACGAGAAATGTAAGAAACTACAACATTTAAAAAAAATTTTTCGAAAGCTTAGGTTTTTCATATTCCCCAACAATTTAGGTTTTCCTTATTTGCCAAAAACTCAGGTTTTCTGTATCTGTCACGTCGATTTGCTTGATACAATTTTGCCATTTCATTTTGGAATTGCGCATATATAATTTTTGCTTGTTAATCTTTCGTTATGCTGATGATAATTTTGGACAAAATGAATATGTATTTCCACTCAGTGGAAAATTTTTTGATTGACAATTTATGCCAAATATGACTTGACTTCCCGTCCCTTGAGACCTTTTGTGAGACTCGTCTGGAAGTCTTTCGCTGCGTATCTATCTTTCTGTCAATAAGTGTACTTAAACGATCATATTGTAGACTATGCATTAATGAAGCATTTTAAAATATTCGCGAAATGGTAATGTTTGTAATTTTTTGTCTGGTCAAAAGTATCCGTGCCACCTTTACTAGAATGAGAATTGAGGATTTTCTGAAGGTTTGATGCTTGCAGGATCGACTCTGTCATCAAAGTTAAAATCCTACCATACCTAGGACATACGACCGACATGTCTTGTTTGTATCAAAATAGATTTAGAGTTTCGTCTTGTTCTTTTGTTTTTTAACTCTTTGGTAACCTTAGCTTCCCCGCAATGATTGAATTGTCCTCCGCAAGCATTCTTTGGAGAAAAGAAACCGAACTGAACAAGTAGCTACCGATATCACATGTCAATTCTGCCTGTCAATGAAAGTTCTTTAACACATTACGGAGGAGTTTTTTAAGTTTAAGCGATCTCTTTTAGCAAGGCTCAATTCATCTGCGTATGGTACACAATTAACCATAAAGACTTCGAATCGTTTATTTTCAAAATTTTAAACATGGTTCAACCGATTTTTAGACATTCTTATTTTCCGCCTTCCTCAATACCCAAGCAATCGTTTGAATACTGTCACGTGTTCAAATGGAAAGCATACTGAAAGACGGTTTTCCAAAAATATTTTACATAAATATTTTCTATGGATGTAACATATGGTAACCAGAGTTTTTGCTATTTGCTTCTGCGTCCTCATTAATTTTCCACCAAATCAAGCACATCACGATGATAAGTAAATCCATTCCTAGGCATGAAAGCGGGGAGTCCTCAGCTAGGGAAAAGTTACCTTGAGACTAGATATCATCCAATGAGAAAATACTTAAACGTTATTGAAATTCACAATTCTTCTTTAAAAAGAACGTACTAACCATGATGTTAACATCATTGTTGCTTTGACTTGACATCATTTGTTACATCATTTTTCAAAATTTATTTAGTTTCAAGTGCCCCATTTTCCTTTAACAGAAAGTTTACCCATTTTTCTTATTTCACGTTGCATAATTTAATTTATAGCCTATTTATCAGACTGGTTTTAACTTTTAATGTGATTCTAGTCACTCTAAAATTTTTTTTGAATATATTGAATATAAAAATATATTGATACAATTGAATAATGGTTGCTAAATTGACCGGAAAAATAGTAATTCTTACAAAACTAGAAAAATCTGACCGCGTAGCATTTATGAACTTGTTCAGCCCTTTCTTTGCTGTCTTTCGGTTCACGTGACTGTAACACAAGAAAAATTGATAAAATGTTATTAAAGATCATTTAATATCGAAACAGCACTTTCGATGATTCTGCCTTTGTAATTGCTGGCTATATAATGCAGTGGTTATTCGTGTCCCTTTTTCATGATGCCTCGATAGCGTTAGCGTTTCTTAATGGTTACAGAGCAACGTAACAACCGAATTCAAACATTGACATTGAACCATTGACTAACCGCAAATAAACACTAAAAGTTTTAAGTCTCATCACAAAGAAAGAGATAATAGTACACAATATATCAGTTTGAGCGAGCTTCGCCAGTTAGAGAGCTTAAAAATTAAGGGATGTAAGTGAGCATAAGGTCGCGATGTCTAGTTTTCCGAGCTTGAATGTATGCGCGAATAATTTCAATGATATAATTGTAAAATATGAACACAAAATTTTAGATATTATTTAGGCGCATCCCTCCCTAATTTTTTCTTCTTGTCCTATCACCAACCAGATTTGCTTACAAATACCGACACATCTGGAAAATTTGTGTCAAATACTCTTTGATTGGCAGTTTGTTCGAAGTCATAGCGCTGTTTATGTTTGCGCTGCACTTGGGACGAATTCCCACTACAATCAAATTTAGAATTTCTCATATACCTGAAAAATATACCTCTAACATCGTTCGCGTGAACCAAAAACAAAAAAAAATTAAAAAACTCAAACGCATCTAGAGAAAAATGAAATTTTTCAAAAGTTGTTCTGCTGAAAAAAAGCACTTTAACGCTATATACCAGATGTATGCATTAGTTTTTTTCCAGTTTTACTAAGAGAAGGTGCCACCAAAAAGTACGCAGTGCACCAATTTGACACGCATGCCATTTCGATCGGCTGACAATTCGCTGCAAGAGACATGGTTTTGACATTTCGAAAGTGATAATTTCTATGTGAAAGCCAGTAAGCGCTTCGGTAAACTATGGAACTACGAAGAGGAAGAATCGCAGGAGTAATTGGATGGTCACCCAACTTGAACGGAACTGCACTAAACTTGAACTTCAACGGAAATTAGAAAAAGAACTGAATGAGTCACAGGAAACGGTCTGCAGACATTTACAAGCAATGGGCAAGATCAATAAACTCGGCAAACAGGCCCTTCACGATTTGAATGAACGTCAAATGGAAAATCGCAAAGTTACTTGTGAAATGTTGCTTCAGTGGCACAAAAAGAAATCATTTCTAAAATTAGGACAGGTGACGAAAAATAGATTAATTTGAAAATTCGAAGCGTAAAAAAGCATGCCTTTCACTTAGGAAAGCTAGTCCTTCAACACCAAGGCTAAATCACTTCGACGAGAAGACCATGCTCTATGTCTGGTGGGACCAGAGTGGTATACACTCTGAAATTAATGTGTCGTCTTAATATAAGTGACCTGAAAGTTGGTCTGCAAGAGTATACCATCTGTAGGTCAAAAGTTTATAAACAAAAATAAAAACGTAAACGCACCTGGACAGCAAGCAGATTGATCAATATTTAATCTGCTACATCTGATTATTTTATAGCCATGCAACATAGATTTACTTGCTAAATTGTTTTTTAATATCGATATACTTATTTTGTTATTGCCGAAATCCAACAAATTCAAAAAAAACCCTTTTAGACTTTCAATCTCAAACTTTATACATTTTTTCATCTAAGACATAAGACGGTTCACTTTCCCTTCGAAATATTTTTCTTAATTTTGCGTGAACCATTTTTCTTTAGGATTCATTGAAATGCATTTATTATGGCTAAGTAGCCTTGAAATCTTGCCCTGAATATCTTTATAATATTTTTTCCAGTAAGTCTAAGACGACCGGACTATAACACAAGGATCTCACAATACTGAAAACAAACGATGAAAAATTATGAAAGTATACCCTTATGAAGACTTGGAAAATTAATTTCAGTGAGTAAAGTTTACTGATTTTAGGAAGTTGCCTAGCCATTTTCCCATCCCAACAATTGAATTTTAAATTAATCTATCCTATGAGTTTTCATAAAGAGTTCAATTTGTAGGCATGATCCACAATTAGGAGACTGTTTTAATCTTAAACAAACACATTTAATGAGATTTTTCTGTGAAACGCCACTTATATAGATGAATACCTACAAACAACATTCTTTGCCTTTTCGTTAAAAAGGATTGTTTACTTTTCTGCAGGGTTATTGTGACCTTTATTGTTTTCTGGGCCATATTCTATGAAAAGTGTTTTATATAAAACAACATATCAAATTCACCAAACTACTGATTCAAAACAGATCCCATTTAATTAATTCAAAATTTTATATTTATTTATGTTTGCAGATTTACATCATAATATAGGAGAAGCAGGCGAAGACCATTAAATCCAATGCCAGCCCGGAAGGGGCTGTTAGCGCCCCAAAATACTTTTTTGGATACGATAGCGACCCGTTTCGATGGCACACGTATGTTTTTCCTAATATAATTCAAATATGAAAATCATGAAAAATATTAACATTTGGTAACAGATAGTGCGAGTTACAGTCATAAAATGTGTTTGTAACACCGGTGCGGAGTCTACATTGATATCAAATTACCTCAAAGTAATTTTCGTGATTGAGTTTTGCAAAATGAGGAAAACTTATGAAATGACTTTTGTACGCATCAAACAAATATAACTATCGAAATAACAAATAGTCATGGCAATAAAAAATTGCAATGAACCTTGAATAGTAAGTAAAAGAGTAAATTTTTATTTTGCAATATAATTCCCATCGGTAGGCATGATTACGAAACCTATTTAATACTTCATGCGAATCTTGCAAGCAAAGCTGTCTTACTTGACGTAATACTCACTGAAAATCATTCAACAGGACGTTCATGCTTTTTTCACATTGTAGGATGCACTCTCTCGTACCACCATTAAAGTTTGAGAATGGATATCCTGAGCTGGTTTGCACAGTGGAAAAAGCTTTTGTCAATTTTAAGTCCTCAATACTTCATAGCGAAAACCTTTAAACGGAGAATTCCCACAATAATAAGAAGTTGTTTTTTTTTCATTTTCATCCAACAAACAAAAAAACTGCTTAATGCCTAAACTTGGTTATGATTAATTATAATGTTTTTCAAAAATATCCCATGAAAAGGATAAAACATTGCCAAATATTGAGTAAAACAAATACATGCAGATTCAAAATTTATAATTTGGAAAAACTTTTGGCAATACAAAAATAAACTTAAATTCCTATTTACGCTAATATAATATCAATTTGAGAATAATTCTTTTTTGCAACCAATTCGCAACCGGACTACTAACTAAACACCTGCCCTGTCACACCGAGAACCTAGTATGGAACTGTTTGACACGTTACTTCGGACTAGGCCTTAATAATTATCGCTTAGCGGCGCCTTCAGGTTAAGAGAAATCCCTCTCTGCACGGATGGGTAAGAAGGTAGAGGATTGCTGTCAGAGAGATCCCCCTCCCTCTGCGCCGCCAAGCCATCTATGATGCCCTTCTTTATAAGAAGAATTGTCCGTACGTAATGCGACACACAGTTCCAATTGTCTTTTGATTGAACCATTTTTCCCGTTACGTTTTCTGGAGAGAGCACGACTATTTTCTCCGAGAGATGCGAACGTAGTATTGTCTACCTTGCACACTCAAAGAACGTGTGGCAGGTGTCAGCTGTCATCCCCGTATAGAATACGCAAGCTGTGGACGGTGACTTTCCCATCTTATGCAAGTAAAACTGAAAATACCCGTGACCACTGAGTAGTTGGGTCAGGTAAGAGTCAGTCTCACCATGCGTTCTGTAGAACCAAGTCACCAATAACCCGTGCCATCCACTTGCCACCACCATGCGATCCACCGCTTCGTTTACCCATATTTGCTGCCACAAGGTTAGGGTCCTTCTCCGTTCCTCTCGGCTGACGGTTTCTCTCGCCGACTCCCCTCCATGTAAGTACATACGTTTCCGTTCTACTGCAATAAGCTTAATATGGATCACCCTCGAGATAACCAGCACCGGTTAAGAGACAGTGCGATATGCAGCCGCTATCCGCAAAGCTCCTTGCCTTTGCACCTGTGCAAGACGTCCTCGGTGCGACTCTTTACTAAGAGCATCAGCCCAGACTTCGGAGTCGTACAAGAGCACAGACTCCATTGCACTCATCCGTAGACGTCTTTTACTCGAGGTTACTCCTGCAGAAGCCTTATCTGCTGACACTCGAACCTGCTCGAGAAAGCTCATCTTCGAGTCAATCATCAAGCCAAGGCATTTGATTGATTCCTTCGACTTGATGATCATATCTCCCACGCGAACGGGAATAACACGAGGGATCCGCTTCTTGGTCAGGATGATGACCTCGGTCTTTCCAGCGCTGGGCTAAGCCCACGGCCTGTCATCCACTCGCTAACTTGGCGCAGTACCGCACCCAGTTTGAGCTCCGCCTGTAGGACAGTACGTCTGGCGACTAGTACTGCTACGTCATGGGCGTAGCCAGCCAGGTGCGACTTCCCCGGTAACTGCAACCTCAAAAGCTAGTCGTACGAGACATTTCAGAGGTCCGGGCCACGAACGGAACTTTGCGCCACCCCGGTTGTTGACATAGTCCCTCAATATCCGCGTCAGATACCACGGCACCCTGAAATATTTCAAAGAACGAAGAATATATGTCCATCTAGCAGAATTGAAGACATTCCTCACACGCCCTGCTGCAGACAGGCGTTGAAAGTGGTGAGCAGCTTGTCAGGCCAAAGTTGAAGTGGAAGCTGTACCACTTCTGCTGGAATACCGTCTCTTCACTTTTCAGTGATTTCTGCCGACGATGCAGAACGACGATGCAGTGATTTCTGCCGACGATTCAGGCGATGGCCTTATCAAGGCCATCGCCTGAGCATAGAGCAGTCGCACGCATTCTTGATCAGCCTCATGGGGGAGTTCACCATGTTTAGGCTAGGCTCTGGGTAGGCTTGACTACTCTTTAAGGTGGATTTCGCAGAAGTTTTGGCCTCCGGGCGATTATGCTTGCCTCGTTGATTTCTGCACTTGTAATTTTTGATTCTTCAGTAGCCAAGTGTTCCACCACTGAAAAATGCCCTAGCCACTTTTCCCCAGCGAGGAGGCTCCCTCAAGCGAGGCGGAGGCTTCCTCGAACGTCGGGGTGTATATCCCCACCCCTGCTTTATTGTTTTGGTTTTCACTCATCATTTTGTTTAATGGGTACTTTTAGTGATTTGGTCACGTGTCTGGATGACGGGAAACCTCACCAAGCCCTCCCCCTCCCCCCCACCACGCCAAACAAGTACCCTTGGGGGAGAGAATAATAATATTTTGTTTGGGTAGTACGTCCTATTTTCGCCATGAAACCGCGTGAAAAAAGACTATTAGCTAAATATCTGCTCTGTCATTGTCTGTCACATTTTTGAGGGCTTGGCCTCTTAGGTTTTCCCTCTTGGTGCTCATAAAGTAATTTCCTGAAAGAAGCATGACCCTTTGAAATGCCTTAGACTACCACAGTCATGTGTGACTAGTGAGTGGCAAACGTATTACTGAGGTAATTACTTCTTTTCCCTTTGCTAGCTAGATCAAAATGAAAGGAACCCTTCAAGCGGCGTGTGATGAATAGTTCGAATGATCCTTTAGTTCAAGTTTTGTACTTGTACTTGTGGATCAAAGCGGCTGACGACTGGTGAAAACTGCAAAATTTGGTGTGATGTTATTTTTTTTTATTAAATTGTAGAAGAATTTATTATATGAGTGAAATCCGGGCTTGATGGATCAACTCAAAGGATGAAATAAAGACTCAAGGCTCCTTGCTCGTGCGGTTCGGTTTGTCTAAGCAGCAATGAGAGTGTGCAAACATATGACGCATTCTTAATGACGGCGCAAATATACCGTTCTAAAAAATGCGTGATATGTATGAATGTGATGTAGTTAGATGTTTTTTGTTTGAGTAGAAGATGAACGTATACGTTTGTAAATAATTAAAGCAGGACGCATGGGTCTTCGTTTAAACATGCGAGGATGCCTATACACTGTCTGAATATTTGACGATCGATGAAGAACTAGGAAACTGCTCTTTTCGTCAATATATTTCTTCCGAAATGGCAAAATAAGGGTTAAGACTTTATACTCTTGCAGATGCCAAACGTTTAATATGTTGAATTTTGGCAATTTACTGAACTATAATGTTGTTGAAAATTTGCTCCAAAACCACAAATTGACTACTGTTGGTAGACTTGGATAGAACAAAGCGCGCCTTCTACCTCAGTTCAAGGCTGAACGGTCGTCTTTTTTTAGATTGTTCTAAAAATGATGTGTTCCTAACATCTTGATAACTAGGTAGGTTCAGAAAGCGGCTACCAAAGAAAACTGGCTATGATAACATATAACATATAACTTCACGTCGTCGATAAATTGCCTCCAGCGTATGATGTTTCCCATAACACTAAACGCTGGTTTTTAGTAGAAGTTTTATCAATGTTAAATCATTCTGGGATAAACTTCATCGTGCTTCGAACAAACGACGGTATTTAGAAGAATAAGACTAACCTTAAAAGGGAACTCATCAAACGCTTTGAACTTTAATTGCTTGAAGGCCATATCAGGAAAAGGAAATACTATCCACATATGCCGCGAGATCTACGAAGACGCCTTCGTGAAATTTTGAATGAAGAGGTCCCAGGACCAGCAGCGAAGCAACCAAGAAGATTACTATGAAGTTCATTCTTTCCAACGAACAAAGACAGGCAGACTGTCAATGGCTGCTTCAGCTGTAATATTCCTATATGTAAAGAACATACGAATCTGTTGTGCTAAAATTGTATTGATTTAAGGAGCGAGTTGTCTTAGGTTAACACTATGTAGTCGGGTCATTTTTTCCCCGATTCGCGGCGCAGAGCGGGTGTGTTTTTAAATTTTTGCGCCCAAATTAGACTTTCCGTAAAATATTCATATCTTAGGATTTATTTGACATTTTTCAATGAAACTTTCAGTGTTTTACTTTAAAAAGAGTTCTCTATTTATTTACTTAGCAAAGTATGTTTATTATAATTTTTAATGTATAAAAACCTTCTACTTTTTTGCAAATCATAGAAAAAGTGCTATTCACAATCAAAATAATTTTATTCATCCAAAATTAAAGAGTATTTAGAATATTTTAACACATTATATTGACAAGAAACTATAACCTAATAGTGCTACAATGTGTGGTAGCGTTCGAAACACTTTCCTTTGTGCAGGGGTACATTACAAAACTTGCACATATACCGCGTTTCACTCCGTAGTTTGTGAGCGAAACACACACGGCAACGACGTAAAACGTTTTTATTTTTGCCGGTTCGAACTAAAGGTTCCATTGTTGTTTCGTCATGTCCATAGACAGTCTCCCTGGTGGATTCGATTTGCAAACCTTGCTCCTGGATGTCGATGGTACTGATTCGGCTGGTTCATCTATCGAAATTTCATCTGTTACCCGATGAATCGCTATTTCCTTTGAAAAATTGTGATATTTTTTTTTTTGTCATATGAACTGAATTATACACTACAAACGAATTTTGATAGACGAATTGAATAAGGCACAATTGATCAGATACATTGCCATTCGTTTAGTCCATTTTACAGTTTTTCATAAGATTGAATAATATGCTAAGTACTGATCTGCCCGGTCTACGCCTTTCATGAATTGATTGTAATCGATCAGAGCATTCGGCTTTATAATTTTTTGTCTCGTCTTTCTGTCCGTGTTTTGACTCTCCTTCATCTCTGCAAAGTGAATTGTAGATATCAGATTTACAGTTTTTGTTGATTGCCAAGCTTGCAGCAATAAATCTTTTTTCCTTCTGAAACTTGTTTCACCATTTTTCAAAGAACCCGTTTTCAGACAGTCCGGAAGTTCTCTACTTTTTTGTATGGTGCCGCAAATTCTTATATTTTTCATTAATAGTATCTCACTGTTTTCAACACTACCGTAATAATTATTCATATACACATGATGCCACAAATCTGCATACCGAGATAGTAATGTCTGCATGGTTTCTATCAATCGGTTTCCTTGACCGCAATAAACTTCAAAACTGCATATGAAGCCAGTGGTGCTTTCGCAGACAATTGACACTAGAATCCCATATTTTATAATTTTTCTGTCATTGTAAACTGTAAAGAATAGTCTTCCTCTCCGTGGTACTATGCCTCATCTAGAGATAATTGTTGAACGGGCTTGTAAGTTTCTTTTTTTTTGCAAGAAAGATATTCAACAGCGGTCTGACTTTGCACAGTCTATCATAATTGTCTTGCACATTCTCATTCTGATTGAAATGCCAGGGCCTCCAGATTTGACGGAATCTGTCTCTGTTCATCTTTTTCGTAAAAACGGTGTTTCTGTATACGATTCAGTACTCCAATACTCATCTCGTCGATCCTTGCGTACCTGTCCCATAAATATTATAAGTTCCAAAAACTTCTTCATTTCTTTAATGGCGATGTCTTTCCACTCAAGGGATCTCTTAGAGGTTTTGAACTTGTCCGTTTTTTGGTGATAATAGATATTCGACTCCTCACCAAGGAACGCAAATAAATTATCATCAATGAATAAATTCACGGCATCTACGACATTGTCAGGAACGTTTTGGGTATTTATTCCCGGCTGCCCTAGAAACTGCTCCACAACTGGTGGATTGTCTCTCGATGACCATTCTTCGCTATCAGAACTATCGGATGATGAACTTGAAATTCTTCTTCGAGTAAACGTTGAAGGAATAGGAATAGTTTCATCTTCACTAGAATCGTAGTTGGATAAATTTTCTACGTCGTTTTGGCAAGAACAATTAGAGAAATTGTCAGCAAACAATTCATCCTCACTCTCGTCTCGATTCATTTTCGGGGAAAGTAGATAATAACAACAAACTCTCAAACTAACAACAACCAAAAAAACTCAAAAAACTCAGAAACACGTAAGACGTCCGAACGAAAGCACTATAAAGCAGGTACTGGAGAGACGAACTAAAATGCAAAAATAAGATTTTCTATTACGATTTTCAGGTACATCCGGTAATAAAATAATTTGAATATTCTGGCTGTCTATTTTTATTATTATTTGTTCCGGCTCTAACTCATTTTCTCGCATTTTATAGATAACGCAGAACCCGCCGCCCGTTTACACCTCCGTTTTTACAAGTTTCCCGCGCCTTATCGATAAGCGCAACTAAACCAGTAAACTCGCCTCCCGCGTTCTACTATAAGAAGGTATATGACGAGTTTACTCGTCTCCCGCAAGCAATGTGTTAATTGAAATAGAAATTTACTTGTACTTTTTTCAATAAAGCCACACATATGGAATCTTATTTAAAGAAATGAAAATAATATATTCTTATTTATTTATTTATTTCTTTATTTATTGCATGTTTAATTACAATCTTGTTGAGGCTTATGTTTAGAGTTTTGAATTTCACGTTCATTACAGCTATGTTTCGAAAATCTAGTCTAACCTGGAAATTATTTAACAATTAGAGTTTTAATGGAAGGAAAATTTGGCAAAAACCTTCACTAAACTTAATATTAAACTTAACGTACTATGCTTACAGCTACTTACTGACTACCTAAAAGATACCTCTTATTCTATTATAACCTGGTAAGGACGCATGACTATGTGCAATTTTGCTATGCAGCAGAGAGTGCCTGGATATATGGATTGGTAGCGTTTTCGCATCTAGCGAGTAATTTTTCTTTACGCAAGATCGCAAGTTTATTAATGAGGCTAATGTCCGCGAGCTCATGCAATCTTCGAGAAGGGAAATGGAAAGGCTTATTCAGTGCTATTTTCAAATACCTATTTTGTGTTACTTGGAGCGTTGCTTTTAAGTAGTGGCGCATTGGCACCAAGTAGGTGCTCCATATAAAATTAAAGGTTGTGTTACCGTTTTCAAGTTCAATGATTTATTTTTTAAACCCAAACGAGATCTTCGGTTCAGCAGCGGATAAAGCTGTAGCACGGTGCTGAATGCCTTGACGCTTGTATGGTCGATGTGATCCTTGAAGGTGAGTTTCTTATCTAAGGTTAGGCCAAGATAGGTTAGATTTTTTGACCAATGGATTGGTTGGCCTAGGAAGTTTACTGGTTTATTTGGAATCAAATCAGGTTTACGTCTATTGCTAAAGAACATGGCTTTTGTTTTGCTAAGGTTCATTCGTATTTTCCATCTAAACAAAAACTGGTAGGCTTTTTCGAGCATTGTCTCAAGGTTCGCGATTATTATATTAGGATTAGTTCCAGAGGAGTAGAAGCACGTGTCATCAGCAAAAGCTGCTATTTGACAGAAATCAGAAGAGGGTAGGTCAGAAGTATAGATATTGAAAAGCGTTGGACTTAAACAGGAGCCTTGAGGAAAACCCGCCATTATAGTTTTCAGCGAGGAAGTAGCCTCTCGAACCTTTACTTTGAAGGTTCTGTCCTTAAGGAAGGATGATATCAGATAAAGTAAGTAGCTGGGTGTATTGTATATTTGAAGTTTGTGCACTAGTCCCTCATGCCATACAGTGTCAAACGCCTTTTCAATGTCAATTGTAACCATGCCAACTGATTCCTTGTTTATCAAGGCGGATTTTATGTCCCTAGAGACCCGATAGAGCTGCTGCTCCGTAGAATGTACATGTCTAAACCCGAATTGAAAATGAGGTAGTATATTGCTACTCTCTATGAAAACAGTCAATCTTTTAAGAATGAGCTTTTCGAAAAGCTTTCCAAAGCCTGACAGAAGACTAATTGGTCTATAGTTTTGTGGGTTATGAGGATCTCTCCCGGGCTTCAGTAAAGGGACAACAATGGCTTGTTTCCAGGGCAATGGAAAATGTGAGAGCTTTAGGCATGCATTTAATAGATGGCACGTGAAAACAATACCTTTCTTTGGAAGTTTCTTCAAAGCTATATTCTGCAAGCCGTCCACTCCTGGAGCTTTGCGGTTCCTTAGCTTTTTGAGCTAATTAATTATTTCCCTGGTTTTAATGTAAGCAGATGGAGGTACATTAACGGGATAGGGTAGATTTTTAAGTGTTTCCATTACCAATCAATCTGTAACGTTGTCGCGGTTTTGATGGTTAGTGGTGTGATAGGTGTGGAACTTATTGGCGAGGATCTCAGCCTTTCTTTCACACGAAAACACGTGCTTTCCGCTTCCATCATTCAGTGGGTATGGGACAGCGTGGTTTTTTCCTTTGAAAAGTCTATTGAGGCTCCAAACTTTTCTTGAGTTGCAGTCTAAATTTTTAAGCATATTTCCCCAGCGATGGTTGCATAGCGTAGAAATTTTGTTACGAATAGCTTTTGTCAATGAATTAACACCGCGCTTCAGAGCTGAATCTTGAGATCTTTGCCATTGTCGTCTTAGTGTATTTCTAGTACGAATGAGTTTTAGAGCTTCGTCATCCAATTCAAAGGTTTTGTATGCTGAGCTTGTCTTAGGCACGCTGCTATCAATAGCTCTCCAGATAATATCCTTGAAATCGTTGATTTTTTGTTCAAGGGATTGAATTGAGTTTAACTCTTCATGGATGTTTTGATTCAATGACACGCTATTATTTATATACGCTTTGAATTTAGACCAATCGGCTTGTTTGAAACAATAAGACTTTTTGCTGGCGTTCTGACAGATTCCCATTGAATTAAGGCAGAATGCAACAGGTAAGTGAGGCGATGATAGTGCTTGTACAACGTGAAGATCTGAAGGACCAACATTTTGATCCCCCAGAACGATATCCAGAACTGAGCCAGTGCCTTGAGCTGAGTAATATGTCGGTTCAATTGGAAAATGAATAAACATATTGCTTTCATTTAGAATCTCGTGCAGGGACCTACCAATTTTATTAGATTGTGTACAATTCCAAAGCCTGTGACGTGCATTAAGATCCCCACATAGCAGGAAATTGTGGTTGTGTCGGGAAAAGTCTTTAAGGTCTTTTTTAAATCCATTGTAATATATTCTTACATAAAACAAATAACTGATTTTTAAGGGACAAAAACATCAAGTTGATTTCTTGCAAGCGTTTTGAAAGTATTGTGCTATTTTTGCAATTAATGTTGATTAATATCATATGTTTTGAGTTATTACATGAGTTTATAAATACATACTACAAAAAGCAATGATTTTGCATAATGAACCTGCCTTCGTTCGCTAACCCAGGATCCGCTGTATTCTGATTTCTTTTCTTTTAGTTTTGTTTATTGCTCAGCTGAGAAATATATTGTTTCCACAAAGAAATCAATTCCAGATTTCATTCACAATTGCTTCTTCCGAATGTATCCAAAAGATATCATTCAAATCATGCAAAACCATGTCAATGAAATCATTCATCGTAAACAATGCCTGCGTCTATTTTAAATTAATACGTAAACGAAAGTGAAATTACACATCACTGCGCCCAATAAACAAATGATACCAAACCGACTATGTTTATATTTTTCGGACAAGATGCAAATTGATTTATCTGCACAAATATAAACAAATATTTTCCGTTTACATAAAATTACATTGGAAGTTACATAGCGTAGGTAAACAGAAGAATAAACACCCCAATATATTGTTTGTTGTGCACTTCCGCGGATAATGCGGTATTTATTCAAAAAAAGCAAATCTTTTAGATCAACGGAAAAATCAAAAAAAATTTTATCAGAAAAGGGAAAAGAAACCTTGAGGGGAATCATATCCCTGACACCTTTAAAAGGTGGAAATAAATATTCGTAATATATTCAATACGAAATCCGTTGGTCTTTTTCGAAGATTTACTTCAGCTATGAGAATTTACCAAACAATTGAAGTTATTCTTGCATATTTTCATATTTGCCCACCCACATTAGATCACACATGAAAAATGATTCTATAATTAAATATATCCCAGTCACAAATAGAACAACGTGTGTTAAATTTAAGCACATTTTCAAATTAACGTTACATGCCGTGGTAGATTGAGCCACACCATGAGCTATTTTAGGCAAAATTCCTGCTGTATCTTTTGTTGAATAATTGAGAAAGATTAATATCAGTGTGTTGTGTAGTAGTGGTGGGTACTTACTTTCATCTACAGCATTTTTAAATGGATACTTTTTGCTGAAATAATTTGGAATAATCGTCCCATGTTTCGAAAGAAGTCATAAAAGTTATGTAAATATAATTAAAAATGGGTGTTGTTTCGAAATAAAAAAAACTGAAGAAATAATTAAATGTAGTGCAAAATTCCGTTTGATGTTTGGTAATTAGCCTCCAAGAAAAATCTGTGTAAATTTACGAAAATTATCCTGGAGAAAATTTTAATGGGCAGCTATTTATCACGACTTGCTTGTCCATGTCCAAATAAACGAGCCGCTTCGGACGAAACTATGCGTAATTGGCGCCAGGGCGAAGAAAACTTTTGGAAACAAAATGAGTAATAAGTCATGATGAGAAGGGTTGCATTAGAATAAATTATTCAGGTAACATATGATGTCGTTTAAAATTTTTGAAAATGACATGGACGTTGATTGCAACATTCAAAATTAAGGCGATGGATTTTTCTAGTTCTTTTTTCTCGTTTTAAGTTACAATAGTTGAATATCATAGAAAGATTTATTTATAATTAGCCAAAGTTATTCGCTTGATTTTTCTTGCAGATAATTAACAAGATATGAATGTAAGATCCTTTTTTTATCCCATCTATTATTTTTGACATTTTGATGTGCTATTGTGTTCGACATAAAATTGTTTTCTGCTTCTTTCTCCCTTTTAATAGTACGTTTTTGAGTAAAGTGTAGAAATGTAGAGTGCCAATTTAGTTAAGACGAATTACAAATTCCATACAATACAAATCAGTACAAATTTGTATTGCACGCAATTCCATTCCATGGAATATTGTACGATTTTCAAAATGGAGTTTAACACTTGGCTTAAAACAAATTTTTTAAAAGCTTAAACCTTTGCATCAGATCAATTGAAATTTTTAGGACGAATACCAAATTGTTCACTGCCCAGGCGACGGCCTCGACACAATAAGCCTGCTGTATACTGGTGGTCGGCAGAAATCGCCGAAAAGCGGAGAGAATGTCACAAACTCCGCCGCGAATCTCAACGTTTAAGAAATCGAGACGAGTCACACTCCCGAACGCTGGCATACAGGTCGGCTAGAAAATTTCTCCGTAGGTTAATTAACGAAAGCAAGGCTCGCTGCTGGCGCAACCTAGTTGAGGACATCGACAGAGACCCGTGGGGGCTGGGTTACAAGCTTGCCATGCGGAAACTAGGAGCTGCAAGGAGGCCCTGGGTCCTTGAAACGGAAAAAATGGACCAGATTGTTAGAGCGCTCTTCCCTATGCATCCTATTCGTCCCGATGATGCAGATGTTGAATGTCTCGGAGAATGCCCACTTTTTACCGCCATCGAACTGGATGATGCGGTAAAAGCTTTAAAATCGAAAAAGGCCCCAGGGCCAGAAGTTATACCAGCGTAAGTAATACAGCTTGCACAACAACTTTGTCCTGAAAAGCTGCTCACTACTTTCAATGCCTGTTTGCGGCAGGGCGTGTTTCCAAATTGCTGGAAAGACGCGAGGCTCGTGCTGATCCACAAGGGGAAGGGGAACGCGGAGCAACCATCTACATATAGGCCCCTATGTATGCTGAACGCCGCTGGGAAGGTACTCGAGAGGCTCATTAGAGAAAGACTTGGAGAAGCCATTCGAACTGCCGGGGATCTGTGTCCTCGGCAGTACGGCTTCAGGGCTGGTCGATTCACAATTGGTGCAATAGCGGAGGTAATGAGCGCGGTCCAGCAGGCAGAAGCCCACAATCATTACTCGAGACGAATAGTACTGCTCATAACTCTAGATGTGAGAAATGCCTTCAACTCTGCTAGATGGACAGATTTTCTTCGTGCTCTGGAATATTTCAGGGTGCCGAGGTATCTGATGCGGATATTGAAAGACTACCTCAAAAATCGGAAACTCATCTATGACTCGTTGGGAGGCCGGCGAAGAATTGATTTGACATCAGGGGTCACGCAAGGTTCCGTTCTGGGCCCGGACCTCTGGAATGTCTCGTACGATAAGCTTTTGTAGGCTCAGCCTAGCGCTGGAAAAGACCGAGGTTGTCGTCCTCACAAAGAAGCGAATCCCTCGTGTTATGCCGGTTTGTGTGGGGGAAATGATCATCGAGTCAAAAGAATCAATCAGATATCTTGGCTTGATGATTGACTCGAAGATGAGTTTTTTCGATTAGGTTCGAGCGTCAGCAGATAAGGCCTCCGTGTGGGTATCGGCGCTAAACCGCATTATGGCCAACACGCAGGGGCCAACCTCGAGCAAAAGACGTCTACTGATGAGTGCAATGGAGTCAGTGCTCTTGTATGGATCCGAGGTTTGGGCTGACGCTCTTAGTAAAGAGACGTACCGAAGGCGTCTGGCACAGGTGTAGAGGCAAGGAGCTTTGCGGATAGTCGCTGCATACCGCACTGTCTCTGAACCTGCAGTGCTGGTAATCTCGAGGGTGGTTCCAAATAAGTTACTTGCAGACGAACGGAAACGTGTATTCTCACTTAGGGGGGAGTAGGCGAGAGAAACCTTCAGCCAAGAGGAACGGAGAAGAACCCTTATCTTATGGCAGCAAACATGGGAAAACGAAACTCGAGGCAGGTGGACCGCACGGCTGATAAGTGACTTGGGGCCGTGGTTCTACAGAATACATGGTGAGACTGATTATTATCTGACGCAACTACTCAGTGGTCACGGGTATTTTCAGTCTTACCTGTATAAGATGGGAAAGACACCATCCCCAACTTGCGTGTTCTGCCCGGGGATGACGGATGACGCCTGCCACACGTTCTTTACGTGTAATAGATTTACAAGACTCCGTTTGCATCTCTCGGAGAAAATTGGCGTAACTTCCCCAGAAAATTTAACGGGAAAAATGATGAAATCAAAGGACAATTGGAACTGTGTGTCGCATTACGTACGGACAGTACTCATTATAAAGAAGGACATAATGGATCGCTTTGCGAGGGAGGGAACATCTCTGTAACGCAATATTATAGAAGTTTTTGGTAGATCAATTTTTCCATTTTCACTTACAACTTATAAGTGATTTATACCCTTGCTAAGCTAACTCAGCGAAGACTCATGGGTGCGGAAGTTCTGATCAAATGTTTCGAGTACCTCGATAGTGAATTTAATATTTATAAAGAATTGTGGAAAGAGCTCAAGCTGGTTTCGAACACGCGTCCCTGCCGCTTCTCATCAGGTGCCAACTCACAGGCTGGGACGCGTCGATTGGCACTACCAGCTTAGGTGGATGTCGACTGGTTATTTACTAGTTATTAATATTGCTCTACAGCTTTGAACTTTTTCCTATATTCCAAATTGCCTTTGGTCTGGCTTTATCAATTTCAGAAGTTTTTGGTAGATCAATTTTTCCATTTTCACTTACAACTTATAAGTGATTTATACCCTTGCTAAGCTAACTCAGCGAAGACTCATGGGTGCGGAAGTTCTGATCAAATGTTTCGAGTACCTCGATAGTGAATTTAATATTTATAAAGAATTGTGGAAAGAGCTCAAGCTGGTTTCGAACACGCGTCCCTGCCGCTTCTCATCATATAACTATAGTAAATAACCAGTCGACATCCACCTAAGCTGGTAGTGCCAATCGACGCGTCCCAGCCTGTGAGTTGGCACCTGATGAGAAGCGGCAGGGACGCGTGTTCGAAACCAGCTTGAGCTCTTTCCACAATTCTTTATAAATATTAAATTCACTATCGAGGTACTCGAAACATTTGATCAGAACTTCCGCACCCATGAGTCTTCGCTGAGTTAGCTTAGCAAGGGTATAAATCACTTATAAGTTGTAAGTGAAAATGGAAAAATTGATCTACCAAAAACTTCTGAAATTGATAAAGCCAGACCAAAGGCAATTTGGAATATAGGAAAAAGTTCAAAGCTGTAGAGCAATATTAATAACTAGTAAATAACCAGTCGACATCCACCTAAGCTGGTAGTGCCAATCGACGCGTCCCAGCCTGTGAGTTGGCACCTGATGAGAAGTGGCAGGGACGACTGTTCGAAACCAGCTTGAGCTCTTTCCACAATTCTTTATAAATATGCAATATTATAGTTACTAATCGCAATTCCTTCCTATGCATCCGTGGAGAAAGAGAGATTTCCCTTAGCCTGAAAACATGGCTAAGCGATGATTAATGAGTCCTAGTCCGAAGTAATGTGACAAACAGTTCCAGGCTAGGTTCTCGGTGTGACAGGGGAGGTGTTTAGTCGGTAGTCCGGTAGCGGGGGAGTCCGCCACTCAGGGCGTAAATAGCCTTCACCTCCTAAACAAAAAAAAAACAAACACATATTTGTGTATCCTAAATCCTAACCAGTTTGTACCAGGTGTAAGAATATGCAATCGGTTTTTGAAATGACATTTCTGTTATTTGAAAATCATAAAAAAATGCTTAGTTCAAAATAGCCTTCATTGGAATTTAAACATGTCTCCAACCTTTATAGCAGGATATGAATTCCACGCAAAAATCATAATTCATCCTTTAAACCAAACCAGTAGTCGAGGCATTCTCGTACATTTTCATTCAAATTGAAGTGTTGTGCAAGCGCAGGTCTCAATGATGAAAACAGATAGTAATCCGACGGAGTCGTCTGATAATAAGTCACTAGCGCTAATTTTTCCTAATTAAATGGCTCATTCATATTCGTGACACGTTTGGTTGTGTACGTGTGTATAGTAAGGAGGATGTAAGAAGTAAGGATGTAAGAAGGAGGGACTTGGAAAATTATTTTATGTTCCTTTTTTGCATATTCCGGTCGTCTTTAACGTATTGTGTGATTCAAATCGACCATATGTCGATAAAAATATCGACCATATATTGGTAGTAATCTGTGTTAACGGTTTCACCAGTTTTACCTAGCTCGTAATTTTTTCCTTAACCCCATCCACTTAATCGATCTTCCTCTTAACCCCATCAAACGCGAGCATTTTCTTTCTTCCAAAGCGATTTTGTCTTCCAATGGACGTTGATGGTTCGCCTGGATACACCCATGATGTGCGAACCTTAGGATTTTGAAAATATGTCAATTTTCATCACCTGTCACTGTTCGGTGAAATTATCTTTTTTTAATATCTGACGAAAAGCATTTGACAAGTGTTTTCTCGATTTATTGCTGTCTTCCATTTCGTTCATGTAGGGCCCGTTTTTTCGATTTCTGCATCTTTTCCATGGTTGTGAGACGAAGAGATACTGCATTCTGCGTCAAATTTAATTCTTCTGCAAATCGTTGTTGAGTGTGAGTATCGTCTTAACCCAGTAAGATTTGCAAGTCTCCGTTTTTCTGGAAACTTTTCGGTGGTTTCCCTCGCTCTCCGTTTTTCACGTCAAAATCGTCATTTTTAAAATTTTTAAGACGCTCAAAGCACTGAATTTTGCCAACAGCGTATTCTACGACAAACTTACGGTGTGATTTCTTACCTATTTTCTTCAAATGATAGCAAAATACCAATGCTTTCCTTTGGAGCTTTGGAGGTTGTAGACAAATATACCGGTGAATGAAACTTACATTATTGCGAATTGACAAACTTCTCTTGGTAGTGAAGAAGAAAATGGTGCTGCAGAACCAGTCTTTCGGTATTTAAGCTGATAGCAAGTACTATCTATCTCTGGAAAGAGACAGATACGGCTTGGATTGACAGGAACGACTGCAGGATAAGTCGAGCTCGTTGGCCTCACCCGAATAAAACGAGGACAAAAGACCTCCGGGGGAAAAATAGAACATTGGTGGCAGTAATAACGGGCCATGATCTTCTAGGTCAACACGAATAGGAATCCAAACGGATTACACCTGCCGAGCTTGTGGCGAGGAGGAAAAAAGTACAGAACACTTCCTCCTAGATTGTCTGAGTCTAGCCTACAAACGCCTTGTTTGGCTGAGGTGTACTGGCGTAACAGAATTGGAACACTTGGCAACCAAAAAACTGGGGGAACTCCTTGGTTTCTATAAGACGGCAGGATGGACCATCTGTAAATAATAGCAGTACACATGGGGAGCTAAAGGCCGATTCTGGCCTATGCTGTTTTGCAGCAAGTGGACCCCAGTACAAATAATAACAATAAGTACCATCTATAGGGAAATTTTGAATTTAATCTTCTACACCTGGTACGAGCTTCAAAGTTTATTATGATTTTAGTTAAACAATTTATCCTATTGTCTTTGGCTAACAAGCATACGAATGTATTTCGATCAGTCGCAAAGGAAATGCTGGTCTACAGGTTCAAGATGCTAGTATTCTATGGGAAGAGCCGCCCCACCTATCCAAAAACTTAGAGATTCCTACACGCGCTCTTCTAGCGGATGACGACCAATGAATTTTAACAATGAACTGACCAACGAATTTCAACTGATAAACTTGGGCTGGCAGACACGATATATTGGGACAAGTATCATTGGCTTGGAACCCACGCGTATATAAGAAAAGTACTACCTGCGTTCTGGTAAAATCTTGGCACGTTCCGCAATACATTCGAAGCTCGCACAATTGAGTTGGTTTAGGTGACCTTCGGAAAAGTCCCCATAAATCATCCCCATAAAGGCAGTTGCTGATCGTAGCATGTCTTCGCTGCCTTGCATGGTTATCTTTATGCCATTAGGACGACTACAAATACCAAAGATAGATGCATCGAAGATAGGCTCTTTTACAAATATGCTCTGTAACCATATCAAAACCGAAAGCAACAAGCAGATATACAAATGCAGACCAAAATGGACAAAAACGTAGAGTGCCTTTACCAAAGAGAGCTTTTGGTTGCGTTTGATTGCAGCAGGAAAACAATCCGCAAGCCAAAATGTCTAGTAAAACAAGAGGAAAAGTACGAACAACAACTACCCATGAAATATGTAGTGGGAGAAACAGAAGATGATATTCGAGGTATCAAACGATGAGATTGTGCTTCTGACACTGCTTCTGATCGGCCACAGCTCCAGATCCTGGCGCAAGTGGGAAAAACAAATTTCAAAACTAGTCGCAGGACAATTCTTTTATACTGGACTGCCACGAGGAAGCAGGGTTCATACGAAAATCAGGAAGTAAAGTAAAGAAGATTAAAACTTGCTGCAACGTTTAAAAAAATTTGGGATGATAATTTAGAGCAGAGAAGTACCAAAAGGCTGACATCTGTCGAAACGTAAATGATTTCCACACGTATAAGTTAAAAAAGAAGTGTCAGTTGCCTTATTCGTGGAGACCACGGTGAAAAGTGAAGGAGTTTTGATCGAATGACATATTTTAGGTGATGACAACGTAGGCCACTTGAAAAGAGATTGATGATCAGTCTCTTCTTCTGGCATCTCTCCTAGGCTTGCGGGCACGTTTCGTATTTAAACTAACTTTCGTTACGATCGATATTGAATCAAAAATTGGGCAACAAACTGAGGTATTGATTTTATGTCCTGGCTTCATGAGCCTATGAAAGTTACTCTCTGAAAGGCGCAATATATACTGCGCATAGAAGCGCGATGAGCCCTTGCCTCGTTTTTCACCTTTCAAAGGTAACTGATACCGAATTTATGAGCTTAACACAATTGTTCGAATCATTAAAAGCCACTACCAATTTTGTGTGACCGAAAGATTCAGGAAATGCGAAACGAAAAAACTAATGATAAACGAAGCAGACCTTGAGCAAGTTATGGGATTACGTATTCTACAACACAACAGGGTGAGACCTGGGACTGGGGGCTGATAATTTTGCGGAAGCAAACTTATTATTCAATACAATTATCAGGGCAACTCTGTATCTAGTTGGAGTTTAAACCAATCATTACTAGTGAATGAGCATTCCTGAAAATTTAGGATGGAATAAGAAAAAGAAAAGATATAGTATCTCATATGTAATTGTCTAATTTCAGTCCAGAAGAGGATGAATGTAGTCACAGTTGACAGTTTCTCTGACATGAAATAGGTCCATTTATATGGTATTCGACAAATCGTGAAATTTTTACATATAGTCTGAATCGTGTAGAAAAGAATACAGACTTTCTTCCATTAGTTAAAAGTTAAACTAGTCACACTATCGATGTTTGGTGCTGTGTGAGGGTCTAGCGATCACAAGTACTTGAACCAAACATGTATGAAGTCATAATACGTTTTAGTTCCAACCAAGTCTGCACTCGGCAAATGCATCGACATGTGTTAACTTAGTTTGTTCGCAATAGCAAGTAACGCTAAGCTTAAGACCGTCAATGTCAGTTTTTGCAAATGAAGTATCTTTGTATCTATCATATATATTTATATAATATATCTCAGGCTTACGAACAGCAAGAACTCATGGCATTATCCATCAATTAGACCTCTTACGTCACAACACACCTGAAAAATGCTGTATCCTGCCACTGGGTCGGTGTGTATGTCAAAACATGTATCGTCTGATTTTTGGTGGCTATGGTTATGTCAAAGTACTCTATCAACTTTTGACATTTACGAGGACGTTTTGTCCATTGTAATAAGCATTCATTGCTTCACGGTAAAAAAGAAGTATAGCGTCACTTTTAACTACTTTTCGCTTCAAATTGCAAAAATCTTGACTTAGGTATTAAAGTAAAGGACCATTTATAAGAAGACTTAAGCTGGAGTAGAAAGGTAACATCGGGTAAACAATTGGTTAAGTATGTAAGCTCATGTTAAAAGGCTCAAGTAAAAGATAATATTAAGTCGTACAAACCTCAGTCGGATTTCTCGATCCTTTATAAAAGATATTCTCACGATATTTATGTGAAGAATTCAAGAAATTAGAAGACCTCTGGATGATATACTTTCGTTCACGAATATTCTTTGACGACTAAGAAAGAAATATTCATCGTGATTTCTAGCCCAATGCGTGCCTTTTCACTAAAAATGTGCGCGAAAACCCAAAATATCAGGGACTAAACATCGCTTATTCAAAAATTGGATCCAAAAAAATCATGTTTTAAGAAACTTGAAACTTGAAAAAGCTTTATTCCGAAAATTCAACTAGGAGTCTCATAATTATTGGGATTCTTCTCCAATTTGCCAATTGCGTCCATTATGAAAGAAATTATAGAATGTTTTGTAAAACTTTAATATTTAGTATGAAACTAATCAATAATATTTTAAAAATTATTTTTATTGCTATGAATTATACAAACATTGTAAAATTAAAATAATTATTCTCTTTAGATATGGTATCTAACATATCATTAAAATTAATAATTAATGAAAAAGTAACAAAACTATGTAAAAATGTGAGGAAAAACATCATATTATTTTTTTTTTAATTATTAATAATATATTATTATTTAAGTTTTTGATATTTTATATTTTAATTTTATTTTAATGTTTTATATAGTTTTATTATGAATAATTAATTAAATTAATATATTATTAATAATAAAACATTGGACAATAGTCCGTAACTGTTTAGACTATTCATGGATTTGCTATAGTTGTCGATGTTATTGTGATAATACTACGAAATTTGATGAAGTGGTGGTTAGTCGCTATCGAAACAACATACGTTGACTCTAGGCTTATAGATACACGTGATATTACCACGTGCTTTATATGTTTTCACTAAAGGAACAGATCCTTTTCAGGATTTGTACACTCGACAAACGAGTATCATTCTGCCGTCAATAACAGTCCATTCTCTTGACAGTCGCTTTTTTTCTATAGAGAACGTCTACTCAAAAATCATGTTTGATTTTCAATATAACGCTCAAGGTGAATTTAAACGCTTGAATTTAACACTTGAATACGATACTCAGACACGGCATATAACAACCTCAAATATGTTTGACAGCATTGCGAATCCCAACGTGGAAGGGAGTGTGCCATGAATAGTTGATAGAATGAAATAAAAATTTTGAGTCTCGATCCATCCCATTTTGAAAATGGGTTCACCTGGTATTATGTCCATCAAAAATTTCGCTGACATATTTCAACTATATTCGAGAAAGTCCATATGTCTTCACCGAAGTGTATCAACAGAGTCCTTTTTAATAAAAACCAATATTAGAATCCGTTGTCGGGCGGCCCTTTGACATATTCCATGTAAATTCTAGCCGAAATTCCACTTCAGTAGGTATTACTGTCATTATAGTGACATATTTGTAAAAGCTCGTCCTTCCCTGAATCGTTGAAATCTTTGAAACGCGAGTTTCAGTTTATATTCTCTCGAGGATTTCAACATCTCGTCAGTTCCAGGATGAAATAACGTCATACATTCAAATTAGCCTGCAAATATTAACCTTAAACGCATGTCAGGACCATGAAAATCCTACTGCCATTTACACGTATTCAAATCATTTTCGAAATAAGGCTCATATGTGTGCTACTTTCTCTTTTTCATCGGAGTCGACTGAAAGAAAGCATTTCACTGAAATTGCGCTGCAAAACGGTTCGTATGTAAATAATGTCATTTGAACAATTGAAGCTAAAGTAACGTATAAGTTCTGTCAGCAGCAATGTAGAGCACTTTGTAATTTAAAATCATTGTTTTCATTTCCTTCAAAAAATTTTACTTTCACATTTTCAGTCGTTTTTCCCTTGAGGTGCTTATTGCGGAGCAAACAGTTCAAGAAGGAAAAAACATCCAGAATTCAAATGAGAATCTTTTCACAGTACCTGAAAGCGATATTGGCAAAGAAGCTCCGTCTAGTAATCAACTGTGCTAATAGAAATTTTCGAAAATCGATTTTCCCATCGTGGAATTAAGTTTACGGTTCGATTCTTTTCCTCTGAAAGAAGGTTCTGATTTTCTACCAATTGTCGATACGATCATTGGGTTTGCGAAATTTGGAAGGGGTTGCTGGATTTAGTCGAGGATGCTATCGATTCGTTATATGATGACAAGCTTCTATTAAAATATGCAGTGACGAAACGTGCTTGGGGATGAGGAACGGCAAGGATGTAACGAAAAGTTTTTAGGTGTTCTTTTAACGTGCAAGTTCCACCTGTTTCAAAGGAGCGGAGATTATATAAAAAAAAGAAAAAAATTCATTACGCTCCCATCTAAATCACCTTGAATTTTGCAAGTTTCATGCCTTTGTATTTAAAACGAAATTACAAATGCATGAACTCATTCAAAAATAAAATACGTTTCTGGATACCTGTGTTGCCTTATTACCTTTTACTCACCCTTACATCAACAAAGGGTTAGAATTTACAGTAAAGAATCAATACGAATTTAATTGAAAGATTAGCAATAAAGTTGCGAATTTGTGTGATGGTCATTCCTTTACTTGACTTATAATTTCAACAGAATGCTTCTGAATATATTGACATTCATTTCAATATATCATTGAATAAACGTATGAAAATCTTATTTCAATGACTAATAGATTTTTACCTCAGGACATGCGAGCCCGATGAACTTAATGAAATACTAAAATTTTCTGCAAACCATCCCTTATATAACCACCAATATTAGGGGTGGGGGTGTTTTGTGAAAATCGGTTGGGCGGTCAGAAGTTATTTCCAATAAATGATATTATGTTGGCAATATTGGGGTTTTCAGTATCTTGCATATTCCGGTGTTTAGTCATCCGAACTCGTAGCAATAATGCTTGGGGAGAATGGTCAACAGTAATTAGAATAGAGATAAATAAATTTATCCTGTACCCCATTGAAACTAATTAGGATAAGAACTGATTCGAAATTGCAGTTAGATTTTGATATAATACATCGTATCACGTGAATTTGACGCCAATTTCATTAAGTACGTTGCACCGCAAATTAAAGTAATTTTGTTAATTACGCTGCAGTGTGGTTTGAATCATTGGAGCATATTAACAATCATATTAACGGTATAATAGGTTAAATAGAATTGAATCCTCTGCTTTATATTGTATGTGAGTATAAATGCAACGTCCAAAAATCAATATGGATATGTACATAAGGAGATTCATTGCTACCCTTTAGGTAATCTAAGACCTAAAGGCCCTTTAGGTAAGACTGAACAAAAATAACGATCCTTTACCCAAACCCTCCCGTTCATACGTTCATTAATATTGAACCAACATTGACCACATGAGAATTTCCCCGAGTACAGAACATCACTAGGGTCAAACTAATCAGCAAGGGGAAGGAAAATTACAAGTCTCCGTCAGTATCCTGCTCGCAATTTATGATAATTATAAGCAGGACGACCTGTACATTTTGCTGAAGGCCTTCTGTTACGCTAGTACAATTTCAATGCAGTTTCCACTTCAATAAATGCAGTCCCCGAAGTTTTGATCACAGTCCAACAGGCGGAAGCATGCTTTGTGTTCATTTTGATGACATTCGGAATGTCAAAGCCCTGAAAAATGCATTCCAAGTTCTTGCATATCTGGTGTGGATCGCAGGATTGCTGTCTGAACAACGATACGAAGTGAGTTTAGTCGAGTTAAGGTGGCGATCGCATCAGATATTTTGCAGATATCTTCCCTTAACCCAACACTGTCAATCGTCTCCGAATGCAAACTACCTTGGCAAGAAGCACCAGGGAAGTTGCAACTTTTTCTGGGTGATATTGCGATACTAATACCTGGGAGCACCGTCGATCAGGAGAAATGGCAGGGTGTTAGATGACAACACATAGATCCAGGTTTAATCTTAAGAAAACTGAAGAGGTCATCCTGGCAAAAATCAGAAACACTGGGGAAAGACCAGTGAGTTTTGAAGATACTTTTCTAGAATCAAAATTATCAGTAACGTGACTAACCTTGCTGAAAGCTACGCTGAGATTCTGGAAGCAAACCAAGGAAACTTTTGAAAAAGTACCGACCTGGATCCCGTCTATTAGTTGGCCTTTGTTGGCGTTGCACCTTAAAAAAGGCACTCAAAGCAGTGTAAAGGCTGGCATTCTTGATGCCTGCCATACAATCTACCCTTGTATACAGACGCTGCTATACGATTTCGAGGGACTTTTCTAAGACAGAGAAAGAAAAAGCGCAATAAGATTTAATATTGATCTTGTTTCACGAGAAGATTTATCGAAATAAAAGTCAATTTATTTTAGTTGACTATAAAAAGATAGACGATATGTTTGAATTATTAGCGCTGCATGTGCCAGCGCTTAAATCTAGGTATAAAGTGCAGATTTCAACCAGGGATTTGACCAGGAACGGCCAGCGTAAGTGCAAAACGAAAAGTCTGAAGTATACCAAACAGCCTGTTAGTTATCGGTGTTGGTAATCGCTCTAGAAGGTAGAAGAATATTCTTCCATTGATCTGAAAGGACTAAAAATGTAGTCAGCAGCAATGAAAGATGATGCAATTTGGAGAAATAGAAACAAAAATTACATCTGCTGGAGCCATTTCATTTGAAAGGAAAAGTAAATGGAAAAAGTAAACTAAAGACAATTCCGCGCGTTAATCAAAATGTTGTTGAAATCTTTTGAGAAATGAAAACAGGCAGTACCTAACGCTAAGGCATGAAGCGTCGATTTGAGAAGGGACTCTTCTTTAGTAATACTCGTCCTCTCTCCTTTCCTTTCCTGCTACAGTACAGATTCCAGTGACCCTAAAATGCATTACGCATGAGCTATGTCTCAAGCGGTTCCATGCTAGCTTCCTCGGTTTCAATAATAATCCAACTTGATTGATTCGACGATCATGATTCCATGCTTCCATGGTTCCAGGTTACTCGGTTGATTGGGGCAGTTTTCAGCCAGTTATCTAAATACGATTATTGTGCTGTGAAAGGCCTTAATCGCCTTCCTAAATAATAATCAAATAAAAATCATCCGGTAATAGCAAGGTTTTTCTCCTTTAAAGTTCAAGTGGTTCAAACCTTAAATAAATTTAAGAAATTTTTTTAGCGACGAACTTTGCTGAATGCATAGTTCTTTAAAAATAGTGAGAAAGAGAAGCACTATTGCTTGCGATATATATAAACTCAAGAAATTGTTTTCAGAATATTGGAGTAACAGATAACCCAGTTGTCAAGATAGACTAGTGAATTTTTCAGCAACAATTTTCTAAAAAATTTTAGATTATATAGGAAGTAGTAAAAACCTTTTGGAGAACCTTTTAAATCAAGAAATACATCAGTCAGCATTTTTGTGAACATATTTTTGTTTTGCTAGGTCTCGGACAAAGTTATGGTGAGAAAACTTATAGGAAACATAATGCACTCATTGATTTTGAAATTAAAAAAATATTTTGTTGGTAAACTCAACGTGGGGACGATAAATTTTTAAAGAAAATATTTTATAAAATATTTCCCTGAGAAGAGGTCGTTCTTATGGTTCATTTTTCCAGCCGGAAAATATTTCTTGGAGCTTGACAGATTGCTCGAAAGAAAAACACATACCTTTTCATCCTAGATGATATATGAGGTCTGTTCCAAAGTATCGCAAATTTTATGATTTTTCAAAAATTATCTGTTTATTCATCAATATCCATGTTGTCCCCTCGAAAGCAACCCCAATCAGATATTATACAATTGTGCTGACATATTTTGTGACCTCCCGAAGCACTTCAAAAAATCAGTTTTCTTGATCTTCTTCAGCTCTTGCTCCGATGCCGTCTTTATCCCGACAATCGTGGCCTTGCCTCGACCATTATCATGGTCCAAAAACCAATTTTCGTTCTTTCTCATGTCAGGCCGTTTTTGGCGGATTACTTGCAGGTAGTATTATTTTTTATTGACTTTCCTTACCTGTGGCCACAACTTATGATGAACCACGTCTTGTCAATCAACAAAACATATTCTCAAAACTATACTCGGTCGGACTTGTCTGGCTTTTTTCAGTTTCTACTCGGGCGGCGGTTTTCATTGGAAAGAGCTTCGGTATCTATGGTATATGATTCGTCAAAGGCCATGATTTTCTAGATTCTCGCAGATAGAGCCCAACAGCTCCTTAGTAATGTTAATGCGATGCTGCTTCGGACGAAATTGAGCAACTTCGATACGAATTCCGCGATGACTCGTGTCAAACCCAAATGATCCTTAAGAATCGAAGGGTATGAACCACTCGATACGTTTAGGTTCTCAGAAACTTTTCTAGTGGTGATGAAACGCTTGGCCGGCACTTTATTCTTTATTTTAACAATATTTTCGTCTTTTATTTTCGTGCTCAGACGTGCAGCACGCTGTTCGCCATTTTGGGGAACAACAACAACATTTTGCAACACAACAACAATATTTTGTACCACCGACTAGGGCATTGGTGAAGATACCTCGGATCAAAGGTAGCTTCATCAATCAATTAGGTAGAAAAAAACTTCGAGTTCGCGGTAAAATCTGATATATTTCATCATATTTCGTTGATTATCAAATGGAAGGCCCTCTTTGCAGTGTCTAGAAAAAATATTTTTTCTAACCTCTTCTTTTGCAAAAAAATGCCCCAGAGAACTGTTTGAAATTGAGTTGACCAGAAAATCTACCACGCCAGCCGACTACAAGTTTTCTGTGTTTTCTGCCATCATTATTTGATTTCTTAACACAGAAAGCGAAGGTCCTCGAAGGAAGGATTCCAATTTCCCTAATATCCACTTTCCCTCTCTTCCCTCAAACTCTGGTGAATCTTTCAACTTTCTCTTCACTTACAGCTTCCATGTTGTCAAGGGGTACTCCAAATGCAAATTAGGGAAAATAGGTTTAGTACTCATCGAACATTTCATTTTTTCCGAAATTTTCAATCACTTTCTTCGCAATCTCCTCAGAATGTGAATATTTCTAAGAAAATAATGACATTTAATTTCATTTCTAGTTCTAAGAAATGGGAAAATGTCTCTTTAAAAATTTCGAGGCTGCTGGACCAAGTTCACTTAATTTTTCATTGCAAGCTAACTCTTTCATTAATTTTGTTACCTCCGGACTATAGAAAATACCTTCTTTAGCTTCAGACAGAGATTGGAAAATTCGGCTAAGACATTTAAAAGCTTTTTTGCTGCGTCTTCATAAATTATTTTATCATTCCCAGTTTTATGTGTAAGTAAGTAGCAAAAATTTTTCTGGGAGAACTGACTCTGACTGAGTCTCCCTGAAAATTTTTGATTGGCCAACAAGTTCAATTTCTCGGTGGCCACTTTTCCTTCGTCCAATGTTGTCTTCTGCTTTGACTTCCCAACTCGAAGAGGAAGCAAGGACTTCCATAGCCTTGTTAATCAACAGCATACTCAAAATTGTCAGATCTCAGCAGCTCGACAGCTTTCAAAGTCCGTTTTGATGAGTCTATGAACAATTTCCATTCGTGCGCGTCATATTCAATGTAAACTTTTTTCACTAAGGCGTTCATGGCATCACAAAATAGTAGATCATGACCTTTAAAAAAATATTATTTAAAGTCTTTTACCTTCGTGCAATGTCAAGAAAATGTACCACAAGAAGCAAGAATATTCTTGTTCGATAATCTTGGTCCGAGGAGTACTTCTGCATGCTTGGCAGGATTAGATCTCTCGTTAAATCGTTCAGTTCTGATTGTGAAAATAAATATGTACCAATTCTTATTGGCTCAAATTCAACGCCAGGGTGAGATATGGCGTTGATGAGGTTGCAACTTACCGATTGCAATGCACAGCGAAAGTTACAGATGTCAACATACTCACTTTATACAAGATATAAGAACTTTTTTGGTTTTGAATTATAACCTGTAGTCGGAGGATCTGATGGTCTGAGCTTCGGTTTAGTCCATTCAGTCTTTGCCATTTCCACATAGTGGAGGTAGTTGCGAAAGGTAATCAGTCTCGTGTGTCTGGAGCAAAAACTGAAAGTTTTCCCCTGACTGTAGAAAAGCGAAAGCTGATCAGAGGTTTATCTGAACCACGAATTGGAGACGCACATGACCTCCACACGGGGAGGTTTTCCTTTTGTAAAGTGTGTTGGTTGCAGTTTCGATGGCTAGAGAGTACGGTGAGCATTCACCAGTTGTGCTCGGGAATATAGCTTAAACAAAATTGGGATATGAGACTGAAACTTGTTTCAGAACTTCGTGGTGGTGGTTGACACATTGTTTCAACACCGTATCTGGAGACTTTGAAACTAGGCAAAAAAAAAACAGGTGAATGGCTCCGGCAGGGTTATGCTGGTTTTCTCCTGGAACAAGCTGTCCACCATTGTAATAAAATTTTCCAAGGGCTCACACATTTACCTGATCATATATTTCAAGTGAGCGTTATGATGTGCATGGAATTACTGATTTTGTAAAACCAGTGATTATGCTTCTTGTACATTGGCTTAATCAACCTTCAATACAAGTTTCTAACGATTCAAAATAATTTTAAAAACATTTAGTATTAAAAAAATATGCGGATTTCAAGCTTATGACATGGAAATCCACCATTTATTTTTTTGCTAATTAGGTCATGTAGTAACTAATATTTAACTAAGGTTAAGTTATATTCAACTAACTATTTATGAAAAGTAATTCATTATTATATACTGTAACATTTTAGTGTGTTTTTTCGTTCAATAAGAGCTATCAGAATAATGGGCAACCAATAACTTGCCAAATAAAACGATGCTATATAACTAAGAATCCTGACGCGATGTAATTTTTTAAAATATTTTTCACGTTATCAGTGCTATATAATCTGTCCAAATCAATCATCAAAAATAAGAGAGTAAACCTCAGTCATGTGTCATTAGGATCAAAAACTTTTTAAAAGAAGAAAGTTCTAAAATGTTATTAAATTACATTCACGATCCTAGAAGCGCAATTATTATGAACCAACTTGCTCACTCGTTATGTCCCATTTGTCTATCTGTTTTCATCCTATTTTTCAATAGGATAAAGCCAAGTGCTAATTTTCTTATACCGTGGTAGCTCAAAAAACCTAAGCACGTGCGAATGGCACATGAAGGGCACATTGGAAATGAATTCTAATGAAGGTTCATAAGTTTATCCTGAAATATCCCAAATCAGAATGTCAATTAACCGTGATGAAATATCCCAAAATCTATTTTGCGGACGAACTTACCCTCTTTTATGGACTCGATAATGTTGTATGTCCCGACAATCTCTAGACAGGTTGCCTTTTTGGGTTGCTATTGGCTATAATGGTGAGACACCTGAGACTTAACCCAATATTTTATTAGTAGTTGACAAAATAATGGAGTTGTTCGATCGTAGGAACAATGACGTTGATTCTCAACTAGGGAAAGATATGACAGCAACCTAACCATTTTCCATTTTCATTTGTTCTTGATAAGGTTTCGAGTGCTTAACTCCTTTTCGATATCTTATTATTAATGTTTAATAATCTTTCCTATCGGAGGGAACGTGATAGCCCTTTAGTTGCGTCCTAATAGAATATTGATACAAACGTTCCTTCAATATTTAAATTTGCTACCCTACATCAAACGCAACTCGTAGCACACGTTGTGGCCATTCGAAGCCATTACAGAACTTCGAACATCGATGAAATCTACCCTTAACAATTTAGCTTACTAATCCTAGATAAAACTGTAGATACTCATGCAAATCTTCCTTATATTTCAGATTCGAATTTTGTGTTGGGCAATGCTCAAGCTGCCGGAAATCCAATAGTCTACTGTTCCGATGGCTTTGTTGAGCTGACAGGATATTCAAGGGCGCAAATTATGCAAAAGGGTAAGCTCGGCGGGATTGGGACAACATTTATCCCAGATGCAATAACAAAGCAAACGCACAGATGCTTAAGTTTTCATATTTCTTTTCGAACGAAATAAAATGATCCTGCTAAGTTTATTGAATTTTCAGTTTTGTTATTTGTGCGTGTTTTCAGGTTGTTCGTGTCATTTTCTTTACGGTCCGGAAACTAAAGAAGAACATAAAACGCAAATTGAAAAAAGTTTAAGAGACAAAATGGAACTGAAGTTGGAGGTGATTTTCTACAAAAAGGATGGTAAGTACGTTAGCGTCATTAAATTAGGGATTTCTCTTCAGGGACTAATGTGAAATTCGTTATTTAAAATTTGATGTATTACCCACATATTGCGATGTACAAGCAGCATTTGCATAAACTTGGCAAAATTATGTAAATATATGATAATATTAAAATTCAGAAGCCTTCGAATTATGGAGAAACTTGTGTTTTTAATTTAAAAAATTTAATTGAAAAATTTAATTTAAAATTGAATCTGCTTTCATTATTCTTTTGCTGGAAATTGATTACAAAACCTATGATCTAAAAACTATTCTCATATTGAACACCCCAAGGATAACTTAGATTAAAGCACTTGATAGCTATCTCATTCCTGGCTCATTTTGTAAAAGAAATTGGATGGGAATTGTTGAGAATTTCCCTTTATATCATTGTTCAAATATGTGAAAAGGTAAATAAGTTCAGAGTCGTCGGCTTAACCAGACGATGCTATTTAGTTTCCATTTGGGATGCCACGATCTAGGATATGTTGTAAAAAAATGGCTACCTGAAACATTTTGTGAAAAAAAGGTTTATCTGTATCAGTTTAATTTTTTCACTTTCTGCATAAAAAATAAGAAATCTTTTCTGATAAAGTTAAATGATAATGAGCTACAATGATACTAAAAGGAAAAATTCTACTATTACTACTACTGATAAAGCTTCTGCTGCTACTTTTGGGTCTTTGCAAGAATTTTTCGGTTTTTCCATGCGACTCGTATTGTCAGCAATCAGAGCAGTTTCCACAAGCAATACATGATAAGCGTCCTGCATAAGTCAACCCTCACGCCCTCAGCTTAACCGAGATTAGCTAGAATTTTTAACCGCATCCAGCGTATTCTCTTCTCTTTCCCTGTCTTGACAACTGTCTGCAGGAAATAGAATACAAAACTGAAGAGGATCTTCATACTGGTCTAGAAAAATTTTCGATGATAAAGGCAAAAGTTTCTACAGCAGAGGGATAGAGAAAATTTCAGAAACTGGGAGAAAAATCAAAGATCAAAATGGTGGTTATATTTTCGATTAAGTTTAAATAAATTAGTGATCAAAACATTATTTGATCCCAAACCAAAAACACTTTACAGCACATCCAATACTTCAACCGCTATTGCTACAACTATGACTACTGCTGCTACTACTTCTATGAGAACTTTACTATTATTGCTAATCTTGAATACCCGAAAGGGTAAACTTCTCAAAATGCAAAATGATAAAACAAAAAAATACCCATTGGTGAGTTCCACGGTCAACTGTTTGGTCAACAACAACCCAATTGGTCAACTGTTATATAAATATTTGAAAAGATTTATGCTCGTTCAAACCCCTTGAAACATTCCTCAACCCTCTCGAACCATTCCAAACCAAGTATTCAAGCTCCACCTACTCCTAACACTCTTCACATATATTTAGAGGAAGTAATAGTGAAGCTCGGTCAGAGATTGATTGCCGGAGAAAAAATAAACCAGCAATTACAAACCATTACATATTCGCGGAGTCATGTTATATTCGTATTTTTCAGCAGATTGGAGAGCTAACAGAATCATTAAAATAAAGGTTAAGGGAATAATGGTCGGCAGGAGTACTCCTTGAAGCTTTTAACTCTGCAGAGTGTGTGGACCTACATACCCGAAGAAAGGGGGGCCTACAGGGAATATGTATTCGACTCATGAACCAAAACTGACGTTTACTGCTAGTAGTCATGATAACTTGGTCTTCATTTCTTCCAACTTAACATCGGGTTGATAATCGAGCGCAGTTTATCCTAAAATTAACGACCATGCCGGCTTTTTTCCTGTGACACCGTGGCATAGTCCGGAGTAATTTCTCGCGTAAGCAAATGAGTTGAGAGCTTTAGGCTTGAGTTGAGGGATCTTCTAACGTAAAAATGTCACCGCAGACGAACGCATAAGAACAGCTAAAGACTAAGGGCTTCGTTAGAGAACCAGTTCTTGGACCAGCGCAAAAAAAAAAACACTTGGAGCATCAGAGAGCGTTACAGAACGTAAGAGATCAAGAGGTCTCTTTTCTAAGACTCCTTATTCCCTTCATTCTTCCCACAAGAGGAAGAATTCTTTTAATCTGAAGGTGACTTTAAACGGAGAAACATTAACTCATGTGTTAAACGGTTCCATGCTAGATTCACAGGTTGAAATCGGTGTTGTTATCTATTTATACTATACGTAGATAATTCAGATGCATTGATCGTCTGGAAGTCCCACGCTAGAGGGGGACTTTGTCCTTGAAATTTTACAAAATTCAATTGTTTTATTACGGATTCTTAATCTACATGTAAGTAGGAATAAATCTGTCGAAGCGTTCCCTGGAGTTCCCAGTCTAGCTTCGGCATTGAAAGCAAAAACATCGTAGCATCTGTGTTTTCTGTTTTTTCGTTATTTTCAAGTAATTTATCGGAAATTTGTGTGCACTATGACTCGAAAGGGTACAAAAGATCACCCGTAACAGTACGAGCGCAAAGAGTCGCATTCGCAACCCCCTAATTGCTGTGAATTAGAAAAACGGAATCACCGAAATGTTCCCCCGATCGGTAGAACTGCAAGGAGTCAAATACGTCACTTACGTCGGGGATAGAGACAGTAAAACGTTTAAGGGATTGCTTGAAGCTAATCCCTATGATGACGTTACCATAAAAAAAGAATAAATCGATCACGTCGAAAAAAGAATGGGAACGAGATTGAGAAATATGAAAAAAGGGACCAAGGGACTCAGAAGAAAAGGGGAAGGCAAACCCACAAAGAAAGCGATCGGAGAACTCACTAATTATTACGGCCTTGCTAGCCGCCGGAATCCACATTTCGTGCAAGCCATGAAGGACACGATATGGGCCACGTATGACCACAGGAGCTCCATGGATAAAAATCCCCAGCATGAGAAGTATCCACCAAGACAACTGGTCCACGTGGCGTAAGGCTGAAGCGTCGAATACTTTGCTTTTATATAAGCTCCTCTCAACGCTCCACTGTTCTGAAGGCCATCGAGCCAATTTACAAAGGCTTGTCGTCGGACGATTCGCTCGAAAGATGTTTTGGTGCTCATACGCAAAACAGTAATGATTCACTTAATAATATAATTTGGATGCGTGCGCCAAAATATCTTCATTCCGGCGCTGATGTGGTCAATATTGCCACGGAACTAGCAGTGATTTTCATCAACGAACCATTGTTAATTACCATGGATCTCATGGGTGTCCGGCTTGGCACATTTACCGAGAGCTGGGTCCATTCGCGGACCAAAGCAAGGATCCAGCACGTGGAGAGCCAGGTGACCGACGCAGCATAAAAGGACGGGTTGAGGAGCGTGAGCTGTTATCGACTCAACATAGGCAGCTGGAAGAAGAGGAGGAATGCCCCTATGGACCAGGCATTGCCGAGTAACGGTAATTATAAGAAGATTTGTGTAAACACATTACAAAACTTTAGACGCGTGTTTCTCGAAAACACGTTTTTAAAAATGGCTGACAGTCTCCTGACTGGTGTGATTAACATATCGACCCGGAATTCGGAGAGCATACTCTGAAAATATGTCTTCACTGAATGAAGGATTGTTTTTTCGATAAATACATTTTTGCATTTATTGTTAAGTTGCACAATTCGGCAAATTAATAGACTGGAAAGAGCAAGTGAAACATATTTAAAATGAAAGCTCTGAAAAGGAATCCTGTCCCCGGTATACCCCATTCTTATGTCTACTGTGCTTAACATTTGAAACACTAAAAACTCTTTCCTTAAGAGGGCTTTAATGTTACAAATTTTCAGAAAACCGAAATTTTTTTCCCAATTTTGACAAAATTTTTAATGCAGTTGTTAGAAGCCTTTAGCTAAATGCGGCGAGAGCACATTTTTCAACTCTTCAGCGTATTTCATTGTTCATTTCTGTGTTTGTTTTTTCTCTCAGATGTTCCAAACTCGAGAAATCACGCCCGCTATAAACAGCTTCAAAAGTTCTGAAAATTTTTTTGTGAACATAGAAAGTTAATTAACTTCTGTACAAGATTTCAAAATAATATATTTTTTTCTTCTCTGAAAAAAAAAACATCAGAACATTTTTTTCTTGAAAATCGTACCCTAAAAGCCTTCTTCATCTATCTGAACTGGATTTTAATTCCATTTTGATTCCGGCATTAATACAAAATTACAATAATAATCTTGTCTAACGTCGTGATCCTTGGAAAGTGAAATACTGATTTATCTTCTACCTGCAAAGAAATTAGTTTTAATAAAATTGGAGCTTTTATTAGAGTTTAAACATCGCAATACAGGAAACTCCAACCCAAGACTGCTAAATATTTTGACACTACATTTTCTGGCAGACGTAATGGATCTATTGTGGGTAGAAATAGATTCGTATTTCTCGCAGCAAATTTGTTAACAACTCAATATGCCCTACGAATTTTTCCAGAATGTTATTGTTTCCATCAAGTTCATGTATATATGCATACATTGAGTTTCTTTATTAGCCACTACAGAATAAAGTACGCTCCAATATCTCACGTGACCGTTGATGGAAAATTATTTGATTTTAAGTGTCGATATTCCTTCCGTATGCATATATCGATTGAACCCAGCAAATATATCCTGAATATCATTATGATCTGCGTTAGTTCGAAATCGTAAAATAAGAAAGTGGACTTCCTGGAGAATGCTATAAGAAAGAGTTATCCGATATTTTCTACAAATTATGATGGAATAAAGCCAGCGAAAATTGATTCGTGTCCGTATGTCTCGATAATTTCTTATTCCAGGACTCTTTCAAATTCAGATAGTCCATTAACTTCACTGTCATGAAAGCAAATCTGCAAAGATAATATAAGTACCATCACATAATGGTCAGGATTGTGTTGTAAGATGCAGCCCCGAGAAACCTTCGTTGATTGAATACTGCAATCAGAATAATAAGCGATTGGGTCATTCGAGATTTACGTACGAAAGTGGTCTGAAAAGTTTCCAACCTAACAGTGATACGAGAAAGTTTTTCTCAAAATTCTCTATTTATTTATTGCATCTATTTATCTTGATTTATTTCACCTAAACTGCGGCTCCAGAGCGTTAGAAATGATCATTCAAACACGTTTATGGTCTTACGTGAGCAAACGCGGCACCCAACGCGCGGACAGCTTTCTCATACCTAAATCTTGATTGAATATGTGAAAAACACGTTCTTGGAACATTTTCATAACCTCTGCTCTCTCTCTTACTTTAATTCGACGGTCGTCCAACACCGTTTGGTGAGCTTTGGCAATGTTTTCGCCTGTACTCATAGTTTTTGAACGTCCCGAACGTTCATCATCTCCCAAGCTCTTACGGCCACGTTTAAATTCAGCTGGCCAAAATTTCATTGTGGTAAATGATGATACAGGTTCCCCGCACGGAGAACCCAACTCATCTTTTGCGTATTGCCTTTCAAAAACCAAAATTTAATAACAACTCATTTTTTCAATTTTCATAAAAATACTCTAATCGGCTCACTCAAACAACTATCAACGAAAAACTGTTCATCCAAAATGGCTGAAACTTTGGTCAGTAACTGTCAAAAGATGCACAACTACATTCGCTAGCTTTCATTGACGAAGGGCACCATCTTTACTTTGTGGTCGGAAACTTTTCAGATCACCCCCGTAAATGTACTCGCAAATGTCACGTAACAGAAAGACAAGTAAATGGCCCATGAAATTATTCTAGGGCATGCTGAATACGGACTTCAATATAATACGCTCCAATATAATTTTAAAACTCCCTAATTTTGCAATTGTTCCATAATTGCCAAGGCGTTGAAGTTTTCTTATCGTTAATTACTCCTTATAATCGCACGTTACGCAGAACACTCAAAATCTTGTACCCAGTTTTTCTGCAGAGGGCTAAAAGAGGCAAAACAAAGAAGAAAAAATGTAGAAATTCTGCTTAAGAAAAGCGTTAAGTATTGCCTGCTTTAGATTGAATGTAATTGCTTTTTGCAGAATCTAAGCTTAAAATTTTGGCACCCCCATGTTTATTTTTGTTTTAATTCATTTAGGGTAATTTTCCTAGAGAAATGAGTATAGTCCTCTTGTGAGTCATTTTCAAAATAAATCTAGTCATTGTTTGTTCGAAAAAGAATTAGACAAGACAAACCCACAAGTTGGTTAATTTAATTTTTTAGACGTGTTCAAAAACGAAAACTAATAAACAATTGAATTGAAATATGCAATTGAAATATGAAATATTTCAATTGCACAACCGTATGGAATTGAGGTCCGTGTAATATCGGCCTCCGATTATCCTGTCAGGAGTAACAAAGAATGCCCTGTAGGAAGCTTATTGTCCCTTTCGAATCAATTCTCTGTTGAAAAAGTTCCATCAAAGTATTAATTTTAAACAAACTTTAATGGTACGCTCGTCGTGATATCCGTTTATCATGCAGACCTTTTAACATATTTCAATTTGCTTTTCTGGGATATGCTGAATCCAAATAACCTACAAAACTCCCCAAATTACTCTTATCTAATTCGACAAAGGTTTTGCTGACTTCTTAATGGCACATTAAGAAGTCTTCTCACTCATTTTATTGTTATCGCATTTGGATGAGTAGGGTCAGCCGATGACCGACTGGTCAAAAAGCAATTATTTCCCGAGCATCTTGAACGGTAAAAGCACTCCATCTTAACTTTCTTCACTTCTGCAGGATTCTTTTATGTTGTCCGCTCGGTTGCAAATAATGGATTTGTAATAACAATTCATTTCAGTGGCTGGTAATTAGGTTACTTATTGTCTCTCAGAGTCCTCTGATTGTTGAGCATTATGTTACAATGCGAATAAAAGGACAATCTTGGGCAGGCATAAATTATGCGCTAATTATACGCCAGCATGTTACCCAGCATATAAATTCTGAATGAATCACAATGTACAGGAAAGATTAGACCGTAATTATATTTAGCAGAATAAATGTAAAAAGACACTTCATGAATTATTTAAGATGAAAGTCTTTACGTCTTAAACGCAAATAGATTTTCCGTAATGAAAATAACGAGCGTGAAACTCTGAATCGGCTTAAAATTCGTTAATTTTTTCTAAGAATATTTATCAAAAATGAATATTCAGTTTTTGCTGGGAAGTTCAAAGGTAATAAAGTTCATTTAAGGAATTGCCCTTTGAAAATTCGCCTAATGAAAAATTTGGGAGTTTATGGAAATTAATTCATAAAATAAATTCTCATGCTCTCATGTATAAATTAATTATTTTATGGCAGCTCCACTTTTGATCTCAGATAAGATCAAAAATGATTTGATTTAGAATTTTGAATGTAAATCAATTTCAACTTAAATGTTGCTGGGATGTACGCCTAAAATTTAACGTACATTTGGTTTGAGACCAAGAATTTAACCTGTGAACATTTATAATTCTGTAAAATTGTTGGATGTGAAGTGATCATTGAGTTTTCCTTATATCCAATTTATAACATTTAGTTTTTAAGACTTAAGTTTTGCATCCATTTGCGAATAGGGGTTTGATATTTTACCCATAGGTTCCCCCTTCTTATTATTTTAGTAATGTAGTATTGCATAAGTACGTGCGGCGCCTCAAATTTTTCATTGTAAAATGCGTTAAAATAAATTTACTCAAGAGAGACAAATAGTTTTCACTTTCTTCCTGTTGAATCCACAGTGTACAGATTTTCCACCACATCGAATCAGCACACAATTTCATTTAAAAATTCTTTATCGTAATATTATGTCTTGCAAAATTCGCCGTCTTTGGTTCGTAATTTCTGGCTTCCTCATGCATCGCCTACTCCTATTTGAATACTTGTTCTGGTAATAACTAATTTTTGTGACACTTATGGTCATGTTTGAGCTTAGTTGCTTAACGTTATAAGAATATATAAGTCATGAAAAGGTGGGAAAATATTCCAATTTCATTGGTTCAAAATTACCCGAATTCCATATCTTACCTGATTTGTGTGATTCAAAATAATTTATTAGAAGTGTCTTTTTAATGAAATAATCCATTAGCACGAGTCCGTCACGACCGTACTCAAAAAATACCGGATTTCAAAAACACTATAGGTCATTATGACCCAACCTGGACGACGCCTGGTTAAAACCATCTTTTGGCAGTAAGTAAAGTCCCAAGAAGGACCGTAGTGCTAAGAAGAAGAAGAAGAAAACCTTATATCAAGAAACTAAGAACCTTTCTGTGTCCTTGATGCGTTTAAGGTACCGTGGTTTGCTAGGCCTTTATATTATATTTCTGTTCCCTTAAAAAGTTCTATTACTAAACCTGCTCGTAGAAATGATATGGTCACGTCCAGTCCACAAGCCACTTAAGATCTGTTGGATCGGTTCTTCTTTTTCCTCTCTAGTTGATTTTTTTTAGCGTAAGCCCCTATATCATGTAACCGACCCCATATCATGTTCTTCTGTGTTTTCTTTTCTTTTTGACGTCCCTCAGTGATCTATTCTTGCATCTTTTCTTTTCCTGCTTAGTTTTTATGATTTTCTTTATTCTGCAGATGATTGCAATTCTCAAATTTGAGTTCAAGAAGGCTTTATTTTCATTTGAAACCGCAGGCATTTCAATTTCCATCCTGAATAGTCCTGAATATCAAAAAACGATCTTTCCTCTTAGAGCCGTTTCTTTTTTGACGCTATTACTGTGCAGCGCTTCTCTCTTCCTGGTGAATCCTCCTAGAACCGTCTAAAACACTTCTATCCAAAGTTCAAATTTGATGGTCATGTTGTTTGCACTGTATTTATAGAGTTGTCAAGATCCCAGGGTTTATACTCAGAGATGTGAATAAATTCAAAAACAAAAACTTAGCTGTCAGATTATTTACTGTTTTAGTGCGTCAAATCCGTGAGTCTTTTTTTTATGTTTATGCAAAATTTGTACCTTAGATTTCCCATGGAAAATGGCCAGCAAAGACACACATTCTTCTTTTCCCTACGTTTAACATCATCTGTTTTTGTTCTTTCTCAGTCTTTCCACTTTAGTGTCTCGGAAGAGTCACTTCTTCTTCTCCGTTTGCTTCTTCTTAGCACTACAGCGACTTTCGGTTCTTCGTTTCCTGTAACAAGTGCCTCCACGTGCCTCACTCCATCGACCGCGTTCTCCAATTTCCAAATATAAACAGCGATCAAAGGTCTTCGTCAACAGAGTCAAACCATCGTTCTCTCAGTTTCCCCATTGGTCTCCGCCTTTCGGTTGTCCCGACGAATACCTTTTTAGATATCAGTTGTTCAGTTTCACAGTCTTATAATCGTTGAGACAGTTTTCACAGTCTGAAAATCGTTGAGACCTATGGCTTGTCAAAAATTTCATACAGCCCATGGTTATACCGAATTCGCCATTGGCCCCTGTCTAGCTTCGCTTCAATTATCAGCCTAGGACCCTTCTTCGAAAGGCGTCCAATATAGTTGCGGTTGCTTGGGTTGGGATCCATGTTTCATACCCTTAGCATAGCATAGGTTTCATGACAGATTTGTATCACTGGAGCTTTGTCTTTCGGTGGGTGAAGCTGACCCTCAGAATCGTCAAAACAGAATGGAATGTACTCTTCGGACTATTTCGTCTCTTGAATTAGCAATTTTCGATAATACGGCGCCTATATACACAAATCAGCCAATTTTTCAGGTCAAGTTTGTTAAGGTTTTGTGAGCGGTAAGTTATGTTGAGTGCAGTCTGAACATGAGGAGGGTTCACTTATCATAGGCATTGGAAATGTCTACGTGGAAACAGCTACGTTGATTGAGAGGGACATATTGTTTGGTATTTTGAAGGCTGGCATGTTGAGGCAACTAGTGGTGGATCTATTTTTCATATCTACCTAGTGCCGATCTGCCTTTTCAACATTAACTTATTGATTCTATTTATAATTTGACGGCTGAAAAGCTCCTAAAGAGATGCTAAGTCGAAAAATAAGTTGAAAATTGCTTACGTCCGCTTGACGTTAGGGGGGTTGTCCCCTGGACAACCAGGGTTTGGGAGTGACAATCAATTACTATTGACTACCAACCTGCGGAATAAGGCAGTTATATACTGGCCTTACAAGGGAGTTCACTATTACCAAAAGGTGTTGTTTTTTTCTGTATTTTCTAGAATAAGACTGAATAATTCATTTGCTGACAAAGTATGAGATTTTTTATTCATTTTATACTTACGGCTATTTACGAATTTCCATAACTCTATGGTGTTGCTTGAGATGCTTATTTCCCTTACCTTAGATTTCCACCTTCTAGGCTAAGTCTCCAGGATTTAGAATTTCTATCCATGTGTAATAGATTTGGAGTCGACCGGTTTTGGGCACTTTTGACCTAAAATATGCGCAAGCTTTGTGTTTGATCTCCATTTTAAGTTCGGGAGTCCACCAGTTCTTTCAAAAAGAGTCTCTAGGATTTTGAGGGGTTTGTTTTGTTTATCTCCTGCTATGCATATAACATCTGCAAGCTGCTATTCACATAACGTCTGTCATTCAGATTCTCTGTGGAATTATTTGTTCCGAAATCGTGCACTTTTTTTAAGTTTTCTTGCTTTTAGTGCAGGTAGTATGTCGCTGGCTGTTGAAATTTTCGAACCCTCGGAGGTCTCAACGATTGTAAAACTATGGAAGCTGCAATATGCTGGCCATATGAATCGTATGGACAAGCAACGGATATCTTTAAAGGAATTCTTTGTGAGAACTGAACGGTGGAGATCAGTGCCGAAACCGAAGAAGCACTGGTCTGATTTTGTTGACGTTGAGTTTGACCCTGCTCGGATTACAAAATTTGAGGACGCGATCAACGGACCGAGGCAGTTTGCTGCGCTTTTTGGAGGAGGCGCTTGTGAAGCCCCGAGAGGGTTGCAGTCCTCAGAAAAAGAAGAATTTGGGGATACGGATGGTTCGTAGTGGTTAATAGTCTTTATTGTTGTGCATATTATTCTAAATTTCCTCCCAGGTAATGCGATTTGCTTGTAGGTAACAGGCTGTAATGTTTCGAGGGAACTGAAACTGGATAAGACTTTTGCTCAGTCTTCTTTCACTGTAGATGCCTTTATTAAGCAGATTTAGGCTATTGCAGATTAACCAGGATGGCAGTATCCTGTCTTTGGGGTTTGTGATGTGCTTTCCAAGAGTGCATTTCTGGCGAATAGATCTCTCCCAACCATCAACGATTTTCTTTCGTCGCATACAATTACGATTTGTGTCTATTTCATGCCACCGTTTTTTTTTTGCATTAAGTGATGGTATACCATGTAAAGAACCAAGGGTAAGATTATGACATGAACTACTTTGACTATTACTGCTACTGCACTGTGCTTCAAGCTCACTGTCAAACAAAATTTATATGTTTTTGTTGCTTTCCGTCAGTAGTATTCCCAATCTACCTCCACTGCGCTATTTTTTCAGTTTATAAGCGAGTTTATAGGTATTAAATTTAGAGTCACTATGGTAGTTCCTAAAGACTTTTTGAAAGAGTGCTATTGAAAGATTTTGGGTTAATAGGCAAAATTTCAGGTTATCCTTATGCTTTGATAGGCTTTTGTGTTGAGTTGGAGTACTTTCACCATCGAAAAGAAGAAAACGAAATAATAACGTGTTTTTTTTCACTATCTCCGCTGTTTTTAAAACTTTTAGTTGCTATATGAACGTGAGTATTCAGTTCCCTAAGGTAGAATATAGGGTTTGGGCCCATTAAGCGAAGGTGGTTATAGTAATCGTAGTAGATTCTTTTTTGTTAACGTTTTGGTAAGTCATGTTTTGTTCTGTATGCCGAGTTACAGCTTTTGAAGTTCAGATTCTATATGGGTTGGGTATTCTATATGGGTTGGATTGTTCCATATTTAAGTCGTTCAGTATAGAACCCAGTTCCTATTTTTGCTTATGGCTTACCCAGTAAGGGCATTACAATTACAAGGGCATACAATCTTGTTTGTTGCAAGTTGCATATGCAATCAGTTATGCATTGAGTGTACCTACAATTACCTATGCAAATCATTGTGCTACGTTTTGGGCAGCTCCAATCTTTGTTTTTATAGATACCCGATTAGTGTCCGAGCCTGCCGTAGTCCTTCTTTTCTGTACCTTGAACGAAGCCTTTAATCGTTTCGGTGCCATTTGTCGACATAGCGACGAGCGCGCTTGACCTTGAGAGCTATGTTCGTCGCTATGTCGACGATTGCGTCAGTCTGCGTTAAGCACCCGGTGGGGCAGGGTTGTTCGTGCGTTCAGTCTTGTTTTTTAACATTAGTCAAAAATTAACATTGTAATATGTAATAAATTAATCGGATTTTATTACCGCAATTTTAATTAAATGTAACCAAAATCCTTAGCACTGAAATGGTTAAGCATCTCATATCTAAACATGAACTCGGGGAGAGCCTGCCCACCCTGTAAGCTATTTTTCTGATGGTGTTTCGAAGGGAATATCACGAACAACTTTAAACCGATGCTCAATGTTTCCTTGGGGCAATTCCAAAGGATCCGGTGACCAAAGCATGGTTTTTACGGCCCCTTTATTGCTCACCGAGTTCAAAAAAAAAGACCTTCAATACCAGGTGCGCAAGTTCAAAATGTCGTTTTTTTTCATGAAAAATACGCAATTATTTAATAACAATGGCAACATTTTTTTTTATTCAAAGTATTGGCCCTCGCTTTTTACCCATTTTATCCATGTCTCGGGCAATTTTCGAATACCGTTTCAAAAGAAGGCTTAAACGTTCATTAACTTTTTCACAACTTTCATCGAGCCTTTTTCGTACATCCTCCAATGTCTTGAAGTGTTGTTCAGCCAGTGCGTGTCCCATCAATGAGAAGACGTAATAATCAGAAGGCGCCAGGTCTGTTGAATACGGCGGGTGGGGTAGGAGCTCCCAACCAAGCGAGGAAATGGTTTCTTTGACGACTTTGGCTAAATGTGCAGGAGCATTGTCATGCTGCAGAATGACTACGAAAACGATCCGGTCTTGCAGCCGATGTTGATGGTTGTCCTGGCGTTAACCATGATTTCTTACGTTTGGGATTCTCAAAATATATCCATTTTTCATCGCCAATTCCAATCCTATACAAAAAAAACCTTTCTTTCTTGGCTTAAATGCAGCATTTCGCACACCGTTTTTCGTCTTCCCATTTGTCGTTCATTCAGTTTGTGTGGAACCCATTCTCCAACCTTTTGAATCTTTCCGATGGCTCTCAGACGATCAGAAATGGCTTGCTGAGTGAGATTCAACTGCTCCGCCATCATTTGTTGTGTTTGTGTATCGTCTTTGTCCAATAATGCTTGTAATTCGTTGTCTTCAAACTTTTTTGGTCGATTTTCACGTTCTTTGTCTATAACATTGAAATCGCCACTTTTGAAACGTTGAAACTAGGAGCAAGATCGCTGTAAGTCTCTACAAGAATTCGATGACTTCCCGATGCCTTTTTCTTTTGATTGAACAAGAAAATCATTACATGCCGCGAAAATTGGCTCAAAATTCGACATGTTTAACACGAAACAGAAGTATGCTACTAACTCGTAGACAACTAAACGAATATGACGTTTTATAGCAGACAGTCTTATCAACAAAATGGCGATTTGGGATTGACAGGTTACGTCAATAGGTTTCATGCGATATCTCTTGACAACAAAACTACATTTATATATGTCTTGGTATATTATACTCTATTTTTTTAATGTCCAAGGCACCATTTAGTACTGCCACCTTATTACAAGTGTAGAATTTCATAGGGATATTTTCAATTTTTTTTACTTTGCTTATTTATGCGGTCTAACAATGCAGGGAAAATCATTTCGTTGGACTCCAACAGATATTTTTTAATGTTCAGCTTGCATAAGATTGACATATTTATTTGCTTCCCTTGTATTTCTGTTAGGTGTACACAATGGGACGACCATATTTCCTGTGAAGTTTTAAAGTTCAGGCTTGCTTATATTCATATTATATACTTTATACAATTTCATTCTTCCAAACACCTTTTCTTGATCCAAGTCAGAATGTAGAAAAAAAAGAATGCGTTCATTGCCTGTCATTCAGATCCAAAACATTGATAAATAGCGATAAACGTATGAAATTATATTTAAAAACTGAAATTTTAACTAAATGAAAAGCCCTAGAAATATTATACAAAAATAATAAATTCAAGGTATTTAAGTTGAAACATAAAACCCTGTTCAGGACACCAATGGAATCATAACAATGAATGTTTTTGTTCTTGATAGTGTAGTGCTACATTCAACCACGGGACTTAGACCATATATAACGATTGAATCAATCAAATTTGAAAAGGAAAAAAAATGCCTCAATCCATTTAACCAAGTGATGGCCATTCGGGCTTTGATTATAACCTACTAACAATATTTACTCCTATCAAATTAACAAGATAACGTATTCGGAAGAGTAAATGATATCAATATATTTATCTAGCAAATTGCTTTTCGGTCTTTACCATTCAATTTTATTTTGCTGTCATTGCAGGTACGCCGTTTTGGTGCCTCTTTGATATTGTACCAATCAAAAATGAGAAGCGAGAAGTGGTTCTATTTTTGGCATCCCACAAGGATATAACCCATACTAAAATGTTGGAGATGTCCGTATCGGATGAATGTGATAGCGGTAAGTGTATTTAGGATTGTTAACTTAGTTTATTGATCTTTCAACATAAGTGTCTGCTTTATTAATTTTGTGGGTTAATTGTGGATGCTGAATGTAAACGTAGATTAATTACTATGGGTTTTGTGTATTCAATCGATTTTCTTCTGAATGGTTTCAATGGTATTTACTTTCAAGTTGGAAAGAATTTTTAGAATTTCCACACGTGTACATATAAATGTTTGTTGTGCAGGTTGAGGTAATGTACAAGATTGATAACTTTCTTTGGTAAAAAAAATTTGAAGAAAAAAAAGGCATTGGTAAATAAATGTCAATGATGATTTTATTTCCTTTTCAAACTAAGTTGTATGAAAGGACCATGCATTTGTAATGAGCACTCTGAATATGTCACGACTGGTTTCTCAGCAACTGGAGAACTCAGCAACAAAACATTGTGCTAACGCTTTCTCAAGTTGCCGAGCGACCTGCGATTTAATCCACAGGAGGAACGTCATCTTTATACGCCAGGAGAATATGTAACAGTAGAGTAAGAGAAGAGTGAAGAGTGATTTGAAGTCTTGGATCAACTTTACTTTGAGGGTTTTTCGCTGTCATGTATGGCCCTAATTCTTCCCCGACAGTATCTATTACAGAGGAAAGGTTAAAAACTTAGGTATCAATGTCATCAATGAAACATGAACTTGTAGCCTATTGCCCATAAAATGGGTGCTGAAATCACTACACATGTTGCATGTTTAGTAGTTCTCTAAAGTATAATACAAATGGGTACTTTGTTAGAATAGATTCAAGTAATAATCAAATTCTTTGAAACAAGATGGTTGGCCCAAAGATCTTAACCTATTGACTGGAAATTAAAAAAGATACATATATCTATGAACAATTCCTCCAGGATTGTTCTTTTTTCCTATACTGCCCGCTCGCCAGAAGCCTAGAACTTACATTTGATTATTAAGTGTTGAGATTGATTATTTGATTTATTCATGTTTGGAGCTCATTTCACTGAGATCTTTCCTCTTGGGATGAACTCGTTATCAAAAAAATCTTCGATTCTGCAATGAATTTGAGAAGAGTATTCTGAATAACTTTAATTTTAGAGTGGATCAGTGGTGGATAAAGATCTTTATAAATTTGATGCTCTTATAGAATAAGATTTAAGCCTAAGCCATGATCGTTTAAAGTTGGAGTTGGAATTAAATCGAACAGAACATTAAAATTAACAGAGGTCCATCACGAAATAAAGATGTGTGAGGTTTTTAATGCTAGACACAAATTTTTTCGCAACTGTTAGAAAAGAATATGCGAATTCAACGATGGTTTTTTTACTGTGTCCTAATTATAATTTATTTATATTTCAACTTTCTTGAAGGTACATATTTTTCATGAGAATATTTCTATATTTCCTTAATTTTAAATTGTGTTGCCTAATTATTTTATCAATAATCTTACTAGTTTACACGATTTTTGCTCGTGAAATGAAACATTTAGGCTTACTTTAATTTGAGTCTCTGCAGCTAAGTAAAAATGATTTTCGAAAATTCAGAATGTCAGTAAATATTAGAGGGACCGGAATGTAATGATTTTCGCCATTTGTCAGGTCATTGTTTGTTTGTAAGACATGTCTAAGTAATTTTGAAGTTATTGTGGCTTATTCACATGTAAACAACTGCAACTTAAACTTTTGCTGAAACTTGAAGTAAAATGCCTAGCCAATTCCTAGAAGAACATTGTTGACTTTTGCAAAGGTAGTAACCCAACAATGTCGCCACAAGACTATTACGATATTCGCCCAAGTGCCTTAAACGTTCCTAAATGCCAAAGATTGTTTCCATGTTCTGACCCGATAGCTTTAATTTCTTTGCTATTATCAATCTGGAAGGCCAACAACATAAGACAACCACAAAAGTTACAGCAAGTCTCTGTCAAACAATCAAGAAACTGTCAAACGCCCTTATCCAACGATGGTGGACTATTCAGAAAAATTTACAGCAGATTTGAAAAGGAAGCTGAGCAGGCAGTGGGGCACCCTATAATCTTTTTGAGACAACCAGGCCAACCAATCCATCACATGTGGCATATTCCTTTAACATAACTGTACTGAACCTTTTTTAATCGTTTGATCAAAGAACACACAAAATGGATTCGACATTCAAAATCCAAAATAGTGGCTCTTTGCAAGAAAATTACCCCAAAACGCTGGGAAGCTGGGTTCTCATCCTTAAAAAGAGTCTTGTGTGATCCACAAGACTCTTGCTGAAGCTGACGCATTCACTTTGGAGTGATGAAAGATGGTTGACGAAGAACTTAATTTTGAATAAGTGGATCGAGCTAACCAATCTTTAATTGTAAAGTATCCGGCGATTGTCAACAGAAAGGACGTCATTCTGCAACATAATGCAAGATCGGTGGTAGAGACTGCTTCATCTACCATCGCACACTAATATCACATACTCAGATTCTCATTTATTCCAACACCATAACATTTTCAAAGTGATATACAATTTGGAAATTTGGTTGGTATCCAAATGCCACTTCAAGTCATTTTAATCAGAAATCAATTGATTTTTATCGATCCAAAATAGAAAATGTTCACACTTGATGGTAAAAGGTTGTTGATAAATACGGTGTATTGATTGAATTAATGCAATTTCAAGAATTACTCGTTTGAGTTAACGGTTAGAAAGGATGTTACTTCCCGATCTTTCTAATATTCATTCCTTACTAAACTATATTCACATTAAAAATGGGTGATTATGGCTATTTGTTTAAGTATATCCACCTATAACCTTCACAGCAAACTAACACAAGCTACCTTAAATAATAAATAATTTTTAACAAATAGTTTAACATAATTTAAAAGTTTAGTTTGATAGTTTAAAAATCTTAACAAGTTTTCTTAACAATTTTTTACAATCTTTTTGGCGATTCCCACATTTTTTATTACATTAAATTAATTAATTGCTCCACTAAGCCCAATTTTAGTTTGCGTTTTCTACGTCGGTTAGTAGTCACTTAAGTTTTTTAATTATCCATTATTATTCCTGTTAGAGGAACCATTTATATTTCTCCACTCCCTCTAAGCTTGCCTGCTGAAAGATTCGTTAATATAGATCGTTGTGAAAGGCAGCTTTGGAGTTATCTAAACTCATGATAAAATTTTTCATAAACATGAATTTTCAAAGACAATCTTACCTGTAACATAATCGTTTAGGACAGGCCATATTTGCCTGTCATAACTATCCTGTTTTACTCTTGAGTGTCAAAGGCTTAAAAAATCTCTATTCTTAGTGTATCCTAATTGTAAGTCTAAAATAAAATACCTTACCTTTTAGACCCTCACAAACGTATTTATTGTGACATTTGCTTATCTTTTGGACCCATACAAACGTCTTGATTGTGACAAATTCAAAAACTTTGGCTACTCTATCATAGATTTCCTCTTCATGAACCGTTTTGTGTATCTATTGTACTGACAAACAGCGTTAAGACTTTACTTGAATGAATCTACAAAATGTCTATTCTTCTCAGTCAAATTTTCAAATTTCTTTCAAAAGTCCCTTGACGTCATGATTTGTTTGTGTTTACAAATCAGGCAAATTTATATCTGGAACTATAAAAACTAACTTTTTTTAAGGATCAAATAAGGAACACTAGTGCAGGCAAGTCATTCCTCGTATAACTTTCAGATTTGAGTTATGAGAATACCCCTCATTTGGTTTGCCAAATCAGGAATATACACATCATCGAAAAATTAATAAATATCTTAGTTGAAATTAATAAATATCTCAGTTGTATCTAAGTAATCTTGAAATACCTCAGTTGAATTGCTCGTTGTAACTTAATTCATGCATTTTCATACAACGAAATGTACTTGAGTGAGTGAGTGAGTTCGGCCACTTCGTCTAAGTGGCGTGAAAACTGGTACATCCTATGAATAAAAATTGACTTAGTCATTGAACGAATGTCTGAATATTTTATCCAATCCTGATTGACAGCGGTCAAAAGCAAAGTTTTTTACAAAAAAAGTAATAAGTGGTTACGAGGCTAGTTTTCATCTCCACATCATTGGCTTACCAGTTCTCAGTGATCAAATTTTATCTGAATACCAGAAGCTAGGGACCAATTTCCAGTCATTGCAAACCGGACAGAAATTGCAATTTTTATCTAAGTTTTTTTATTTAATTCAAAACAATCTAAATAGGCCAATGATTTCGTCTCAGAAAAATCACATTTTAAATAAATCATCTTGCGTGAAAAAATTTAAAACCAGGTCCGATTTTTTGACACCCTCTTGATGACATTTTTATATATAAATATGACGTTTGGACTATCCAGTTGCTTATAAATACGAATGATTAATCTAAAACTAAAGCTAAACTGCAACTAAATATAAAAAAAAAATATTTTTTACCAGCCATCGATCACCTTAAAAATTTTATATATTTATTTCATGAACAGAAGAATTATTTTTTTTAAGCTCATTTACTTGATTAAGCTACAACATGACTGGTTTTCCGAATCCAAGTAAATTCTAATCGTTTGACACGTAAACTTCTTTTTGAACAAGCAGTATCAACCTAATATTGTTCTGTGCCTTACCTTAGTGGGTCTCCTTCTTTTCGAGGCAAGAAATTATTTATCGTCTTATTTGCATAAAAAATAAATATAAACTTTGTATTCGTTCCAGCCAGTCTGAACTGAATGGACATGCTTTGCTTGTAGATTAAGATCTTCCACAAAAATTTTTCAAAAGATTCTTCAGGATATACCAAATAAACTGAATATGTGTCTTATTTGTACAAGGTTCATTTCTGGGGATTCTCAGTACTAACAATTCACCAGCTGTACGTGAATTGTTGGTATATTTCCGGGTGTCTTACTGTTGTCATATGTCAGGGTTGGTCCTTTAGCTTAGCTTTTCGATAGTTTTGCAGATGTTCCATGGTGAAACCCTCAATTGTCAAGAAAATTCCTTAGTGCAATGTTCAGCACGAGATATGACTACTTGATTCAAAGCTAGCCATTTGACATGCTTGTGTCTGACCCCTTATTTCATCTTCACTTGAGACTTAGCATAAGTGTTTGAATGCTCCGCCAATCGGAGTGTTTAGGCTGAAAAGTTGGGAACGCAGATTCATAGTCGTTAGATTTTCTCTTTAAAAGCAATAGGAAGACTATGTACTCAAAGTACATGCCTTATTCAATTGCAATGAAATCATTCTAAGAAGTTTTTGATTGCTAGACTTATGTTAGTTTCCTCAAAACATCTGATGAGATGGTAAAGTTTTACGACTTTTATCATCATGAAAGTGTCAAATGAGATGCCAATGCAATGTAAACCACTGATCTCTTCATTCACCCACGTCTTTTGATTTTTAAGCTCTCTATCTAGCAAAGCTCTCGACCTCTTATCTCTTTCTTGGTGTTGTTCCTTTGAAGAGTGAGCATCAAACGCAAGGCTACCTCAATTTTTAATGTGGATTCAAATGTAACAAGGAAAAAACAAAAATTAAGATATAAAATTTCCTGACAATAATACCTATACTTATTGTTCAGTGCTCGTTACCATTTTTCGTTTCAATGACAGCGCTTGATTAGTCAGGTATACTCAGAATGGTGTTATCTGCTCTGTCATGCTGTCACGCAGCATAGATAATAATATGAAATTTCTGTCCAGTTTCCAGCGCATGGTTTTCATTGAAGCTTTTTTTGGAAAGAACAATTTTTGGGATTGGCAATTTTGTTGACAATTCGTTCCAGAAATATTGTAATTTCATCTTATTCTATGCTTATCAACTATTGTTTTATAAGACATTCATTGAAGAAAAAAAGTTTAGATTTTTCATAACTTGAGGAAAATCTAAGCGCAAAGAAGAGGGTGGGTTTCGTTTAATATAATAGGAGTCGAAGTAGATGATATTGGAATTGCATATTGAATTATAGTTCAGGATGCTATTGTTGGGCCGAAGAGATCGCCACTAGAGTTGAGTGCTGTGTATAGCTGGATGCAGTGGGGTGTCTCCTGTGGTATAGCGATGGCAACTTCGTCGGTGATGTTGAAACTAGATATAATGGGATTAGAGTGGTGTGTTATAAGTCAAAGGTCAACCTTATGAATTGTTACTTGATAAATCAAAGAAGCTCAGACTATTTGCATGAAGGGATTAAATAGTTCTGGCGAAGAACAGTCCATAAACGCTCTTAGAATTTAATTTTCTGGCCTCGGTGTATCGTCTTACCCTTCTGTTATAGGTAACTTCTAAGAAATTATCAAGTACGAGCGATATTCTGACAAGATCACCTTTTATTATATCTTTTAAGACACCAGAAATATTCTGTCTGTTTTTTGACGAGCAGTTTTTCAATTACATGAAAGCATTGGTTACACAAATGTTTCGGTTATAACTTCATCATCAAGTAGAAAAAATCCGTCAGTATAGCATAGAACAATTAGCTAAGGCAATTTTCTGACTTATGCTTCGTAGGTTTTTTGAATTCAATTTTAAAAGGTTCAGAAGATTTCTTTAAATGTCTTAGTGCAGTGAAATTACCGGGACAGTAAGCGATAATTTTTTCTGATTTTATTAAAAACATGTCGATTGTTGTTCCTGGTATAGTCATGTTTTATGAATCATATTCAGCCATATGTGCTAACTGTAATATCTAAAGAAGATTCGCAATCAAACTTTGACCTTTTTTTAAACCTGAAACTCGTCATGGTGCATAAAAACGTTTTGAGTAGTTGAAAGAGATCTATGTAGGAGGTTGGTCTCTAATTTTTTTTCAACATTTTGCAAAGTTTTATAGGAAATTCGACATAAAATTTTGGTAAATTTATTCGCATATTTGGTTTTTTTTGAACTCACCAAGGTTTTTATTTCAATTTGATCATCTTCGACAAAGTGAAAACATTTGACAGTGTCGCATTTGCAACTATGAAAACTTCAGACATCTAGTTTCATCATTTTCATCAGTATTTCCTTGATTTTTGAAACTTAAAATAACAGCAGTGGACCCTTTTAGCTTGGGGAATTCGCTTTCTATTTTCTGGAGCCTTTAAAACGAGAAATCATGACAGATCTTTTGTAAATTTTGAAAAGTGTCACAAATTTTTAATTTACGGTCTGTTCAAAAATAGGTGAACATGAAGTAAAATTAATCCAAAATCCTAGAATTTTTAGGTTGCAATTGGAGATAGACGAAAACTTGTTTTTAAACTAATTTTCTCAAAATTTAAATTCGTCAAGTGTTAAGGTTGAACACGTTGTAAAGAAAATTAATGCGAAACAACGTCGAGAGTTGGTGTTGGAGACAGTTCACAATTGTTTTGGAAAATAAATTCTATGTTTATAGGAGAAAAATCAAAAATTAAATCGTATTCCTTCAATTGAATGAGATGAGATTGAAAAGAATCTGGTGAAGGTACAAGAAACGGATTACATATGACCCATTAAGAGTGGATTCAATATGAGCATTAGATTCGCAATCGATGATGAAATCCTGTAGTATGAAGTTTTGTTTGTGTCGAAAAATTTGTCGGTTTGTAATGCAACCACGTGCAAGCATAAGTATTGGACACATATAGAGCTGTCAAAAAGAGCCCTTAATATCTATGGGAAAGGGTACAAAAGTGCATAACATTTAGAAAATATGATCAAGATGACACTGGGTGAAAGCTATATTAGGAAGTAACATATCCTGGCGCGAATGGACCGTTCGTTGGCATGGAGTTAACAAAAATCTTGTGCTTTGGTGATGCGGCTATACGCCACTTCCGAGAAAAAAGAAAATTTCATTTGAAGGTTAGGCCTCAGTGTGATCAAGATAAACAATTGAAGGAAAGAGGATCCAACCCATTTGATCTTTGCATGAAAAGTGAAGCGTGAATCGCAGATATTACTTCAAATATTTAATGTGTTACTGGCGGGAACTTTTTCTTAGCATATTAAAGAGCTTCAGCTGGATTTTATAGAAATGGAGGTAAGTAACCCTCAATATCCACTTCGAGGAACCTTTCTAAGCGTGCATGAAAACACTTTACTTGTAAGGTTTCATAATGTAAGACGCTTGTACGTTGAAGAAATGGAACCTTGGAAACTACAATGGTATTTTGATGTCATCTTTGAAAAAGTCAATACCAAAATTCTTTCGATGATACATAGATGAGATTGATAGACGCGTTGGATGTATTTCAGAGATCTTGTATTCTTTTGATTATCATATGGCATGAGCGATAGGTACAGCAGCGTCTGAACAAAACCAGAAATAAGACACAGGGAAACAGAATCTTTTAAAGATATACACAGAGATCTGTACTAAAACTTGACGATTTTAATGCATTGTACACAAGCTTGATATAGTAGAGAATTTCGATATGTTATTTTCTTGTCGTTTCCGTCGATCAAATGTCTGTGATAGCTCCATATCAAGTTGTATACATTGAGTACAGAAGTGAAGAGGTACTGAAATAGTCCTAGAACACAGTAATATGGCGTTACATATTTTATGAAAGAATGAAAACATGCTGACATTTGATAATGTTCCTTAATGTGAAAAGACATAAAAAAAGATTCATATTCAAATAATTTCAACGTGCAAAGTACTCTGTATCCTTCCCATTTCTCAGAATTTGATCAATTTGGCTTCTTTGGTGGTTCCACAAGACGATATGGCTGTGTTAAGCTTGGTCTCAAGCATGAGAAAAAAATCCTTTCAAATATTGAAAATATGGTTTCAAACTTGTATTCATAGTTATCTTTATAATAAAAAACATTAAAATTAATTAGTTTAATAATTGTTTCTAACGTTTTTTTTAAATTCTCTCGATGTACTTTCATTTGGGTGTAAATATTACTTATATAAATAACATTTCTTGCATATTGATGCTTAACTTTACATTGGACTATCGCATTTACTCATATAACATTTAATGCTTTCGATTCCAGCGCTTAATGCTTCTTCTCTATTTATATGTCTGTGTCCTTTCCTACCGGCTCAGTCCAATTCTTAATTAATTGATAAAGTCATGCCGAAAGTTTTTGTACTTACAGCCGCACTGTTAGGCGCCCGATTTCGTTCTTCAGATGCCGGAATGCTGGGCGACGGGACAGGACCCGGTGGTGATTTTCAAGTACCTGCAGGCTGTAATATGGGAAGGAGAAGATCGAGAGCGGTTCTGTACCAGCTGTCCGGTCATTACAAGCCTGAAAAGATAAAAACGAAATTAAAACTTAGTAATGTAAGTCATGTACGCAATAATACCTTGCTTTCAATTTACGACCGTTCGAGGCTTTCAATTTAAATTCGACCGAAAAGTAGAGTACGACTGGCGAATATAAAAGAAATTTAAAGAATTTTATAGCTATTCAAAAGACGAAGGATCCTTATGAACCGTTAAATACTATTCTTTAGCGGAATAATCACCATTTAAATCGTAGAATCCATTTTCGCCCCACAAAGCAGTCATAAATAATTTTAACTTTAATGCTTAATTGGGACGTACTTTTCTTGAAACGAACCTTTTTCTTTTGTCATTTTCTTTAGAATTTATTGCACACTACGGAAGCGCCGTTTCCCGAGTATAAAGCACAGTCCCTTAAGAAATCTAGGTTTATTTTGTCCCATTATGGTGTATTCAAAGGATGCTGGGATTGGATTATTTTAGTTGCTACGTTTTATGTAGCCGTTCTGGTGCCATTCAATGCAGCCTTCGCCAAAGCGGATCGTCAGACAATGGTGTCAGATGTTATAGTAGAGGCACTTTTTATTGTAGGTAAGGGAATGATTATCCTTTTATCAAACTACATTTACAAGATGTACACAATTTGAAGCTATAACATTTATTTTGTCTCCTGTTGGTTTCAGATATTATTTTAAACTTTAGAACAACGTTCGTGTCGCGGAAGGGAGAGGTCGTTTCGGATGCGAAGCTAATTGCAATTAATTATTTACGAGGCTGGTTCCTTGTCGACCTTTTAGCTGCTTTGCCTTTCGACCATTTATATGCATCAAATTTGTATACAGGCGAGGTAAGTGGCGTTTGATCAAGACGGCTCGATTAGTGGCGAATGCTTTCATTATCCTTTTTGAGCTTACCTAAATTTTATTTTCCTTTTAATAATACTTGTTAATGGTGCATCATGAATAAATAAAATACTTATGAAAATCTTAGAGCGATGAGCAAACTGTTGCTATTTCGAGGGAGGACACCAGATAATCAATTACGAGAGTATTATGATAGTACTATTAAGCTTGGAAAGGTGTTTAAAGTTACCTACTTCAAACCAACAGAGAAGATTGTAGTGAATAATTATTAGCTGTTGGAATTTGGTAATTGAAGGAAGGAATTTGGCAATTTGGTAACTGAACACTGTGTGATTTGTCCCTAAAATTGTTAAGGAACAATTAAAATATAGAGAAATATTTGTTTTAAAGCAAGGGTCTCCTACATTATCGTGTATCTAATACATATTCTTAAATGTTTTAAATGCAAGGAACCCTGAGGACCCTCTCTCTCAAAAGAGAGAGAAATTTCCCACTAGAGCTAAATTCGCATCAGCAGTATTTAAACATATAACCATATAGAGAATTTAAAGTAGAGAAGAAAAAAATAGAAACATTCTAAGGGTTTGAGTTGATAAAAATACATGTTATCAAATTGGAGGTAGACCTTACCATTATTTTGATTGTGGCACACAAAATCCTCATAATTTTGAATATTAAAGTTACTTTTCCTGCCAAATCTTGCTGATAAACAAACAAATTTGATGTCACTGGACTCTGTTAAGGAAAGTTAATTAGAATGATTCACAAGTTGATTTAAAAACTCTACATATTAAATATTACGGAGTTGTTTATTTGCTTTATACTACGTGACACGTAGCACTCATACGACTGAACACAGACTACGAAAAATAAAATCCGAGCAGCCGTAAGCAAACTATACGAGATTAGTCCCAAAACTGTCGAGCCTTTCTTTTTATCCGCACACTATAACGTACAAGCGCCGTCTACACGATATCAATAAAACCAATAACTCTTCACGCACCCCCTCGATGTCCCAGTTTTTTTTTTCGAGCCACCTCAATTCACAGACAACTTTCTGCAGAACTGTCTATCGTCCTTTCTTTCCACAGATTTTGTCGTGTTTGTCGGATTCATTTATGCCTAAAAATGGCAGAAAAATTAGATCAAGAAATTTGCACCAGGTTTTGCTTTAACCCTGGTACGACTAGCTCTGGAAAAAGTGGTTAAGGTTAAAAGTGGTTATGGTTAAGCACCGTCAAAATAAAAGAATGTTACAAGCGGTTCAGAAATAGTTACTTCTTAGTAAGCAGTGATTCTGGCTTCGGCCAAACTTCCAACGAAATAACAATGGAAAACGTCGCGCTTGTGCGACTTGCAATTGAAGGAGATCGTCAGTTGTCTACAAGTGAACAAGAAATTGATCTTGAAGAAAGCGTAATCCACTAAAAGGAACTAGCATTCCAGTAGAGCATCAAAAAGGAAAAGATTCGAATGCCCTATATAGCAAATAAAAAGAGCTTTGCAACGTGGAGAGCTTAGATATTAAATGACCTAATCGATTGGAGGGATCCCGACGGGTAGTTTTTTAGTGTCATAGTACATGTATCAGCAGAATATTTTTGGAGGATATTAACCCTTTCCACTCTAATGTCGAGTGTCACTCGATACTGATTTTGTTCCACTAGCTCCACTGCCGAGTGATACTCGACATGGTGTAATACCTGTCAAATGTAAAAATTTTATCGATACTACATTATAAAACTAGTTGTTATCGCACCGTTATATGTTCGCGTCGTAAACAACTTATCTCTGTGCGTCATCGTGTTTGTTTTCATGCAAAGACCTGTAATGTCATGTATGGTGTGAATTTTCCTGGCGGATACGAATGTGACTGAATCAGTTCGCTGTGGGGCACGGACACGGATTGATGGTGCAACAAGTAACGCGTTTTGAAAGTAGTGATCGGTTGATTATAATTGCATATAAGTATAATAACCCTCCATACTGTCATGCATAAAAAAATAGAGCAAAAGGTGTCTAAAAGGTCAATAACCGAAAATATAGATCTAATTGAAAACGAATTTGAGAGTAGTGACGATGAGGACTATATGAGAGAGTTGGACAATGTACTTGAAACCTTTCAATGCGAAGACGAGTGTGAAAATGAAGATAATATTCCTGAAGTTCCTGGACCATCGAGGAGAAGAAAATCTGATCTAGGACCATTGGCTGCCACCGTAACAGACTCGGATTCTTCCGACGATATTTTTCGAAGAAGGCCCAGAGTTCGTAGAATTCGTAGTGATGAAAGTGTTTGTGATATTCCGGTTTCAGACCATTCTTCGTGGGTGGATGTTTCAAAGCAAGATAATTATTATCCAAATATTGATTTTACAACAGGCAGTAAAGTTACTGGCCCTCAAATTCCAGTTTTTTGTAGTACGCCTCTTCAATTTTTTCAATTATTTTTTACCGATGAACTAATAAGGAAAATTGTATCCGAAACAAATAAATATGCTGCTAATATTTTAGCTACAAAAAATATATCTACATATTCTATTTGGAGAACATGAACAGATGTGAATGAAATTGAAATGAAACCATTTTTGGGTGTTGTAATCAACATGGGTTTCATCGAAGTTCCAGAATTGCAAGATTATTGGAGTCAAGCTTTCCATTCCAATATTCCATTTTTTGGCAGGATTTTTTCGCGAAGAAGATTTATGCAGATATTTTGGGCATTGCATCTAAAAACAATACCAAAAAAGAATCAGGGGCCCATCACTAGAACACAAAATGTGAACAATTTCCTTATGTATATCGAATCCAAATGTAGACAACATTTTGTACCTGACAAATATTTATCAATAGATGAATCGACTGTAGGTTTCAAGGGTAGAATTTCATTCTTGGCATATAATCCAAAGAAGCCTACCAAATGGGGACTACGCGTTTATGTGTTAGCTGATTCCCAGACAAGCTACATCTATTCTTTTGTTCCATATTATGGAAAAGTAACAACTGATGGACTAATAAAGCCAGAATTATCATTTAACAGTAGAATTGTATTACATCTATACAATAATCTACTCACGTCTATACCTGAAGCTGCAGGATATCACATATTTACAGATCGATTTTATACTAACTTAATTTTCGCTCACAATAGCTGAGAAATAGTTACGAAGGGTAAATATGGACGATTTACCACGATGATGCATCCGAATCATTTGACAAAGCATTGTCCTAAATCCTCCAAATACTTGAATTGATTTTCAGAAAATATGTTTTGATTATAAAATGTCAGAAACCCAACAAAATTGTTTAGTAAATACCATAGAGGGTGGATGTTCAACTCACATTAATTCTGTACTGACCTCACACTCGTTTGGGATTATTCTGTGTTTAAATACTTCAAGTTTTAGGTTGTTTATCGAGGGACAACCTGTGCACCTGCTCATAAGTTCACGGAGTGTAATCCAGGTTCTGATTGTCGGAAAGGAAAATGGATAAAGAAAGGAAATGAAGTGAAAAATGTTAACTATTCGCAACGGACCAATTTCAATTATACCCATGAACAATTGAGGATGTGTGCATCAACGATATGCAACAACCAAGTTTGATAATTTTCTAAATTCCAGAACACAGAAAACCCATACGAATCATGATTTTTAAGCCCTCAACAACGTTGATACTACGATTCGGTTGGTTTTGAGGAATGCAGATCATACAAGAAGTGAGGGTATATTACATCAGTCACAAAATATTGTTTTTTGGTGGGAAAAACTTCTGAACAATCATTACAAGATTGCAGAAATGTTATCTCATATCTGTTCCTTCGAGATCAACAGTTTATTGGTGGTCTAGTGGATTGAAAATGGTTCCTTAAAGCTGAAAGTGAATGAAACATGGGTCTATTACTACACGTCTGAATCAAAAGCCGACTAAAATAGCCAGAAAACCAACGCGCGGCCGGGAAGGTTATGGCCTCCATTTTTTGGGATACTGTTGCGACCACTGCTGCTTCGCTATTTCTCTACATAGCAAGGTACGCAAGTTGACGTCATTCCTTGTTCATTTATCCCATCTTCACCTTTTCCTCTTACATGTCATGTTCCTTTTCACCTTGTTCCTCACAATATTTATCCCAGTATCCACTCCAAATAGTTGGTACACAATCCAATATATTTGAATTTCATATAATTCAAATATGCTGGATTCTACCAACAACAATCCCTGCCTTTAGTTACCCGACGTCAACATCGCGAGTGGCGACGGAGATGCCTGATCTTTGGTATAAATGAACATTCATCAGGTGACTCTGGGCATAGTGGATCCGATTCAGGTTGTGGAACCCCGACTTCTGAGTTCGAATCCATCGTGGGAAGTAATCTTTTAACCTTTTGTCAGTTCCCCTTTTTCAGGGCAATTAATATCTTAATCCAATTGCCCTGGGGAAGTTGACCTGACCGAAGGGTGAAAGGTTAACATCCGCGAGCCGGTGAGGGACAGTTGTCGACAGCGGGATGCTGTACCGGTGACGACAGCGGGTTGGCGGTGATGGGGATTTGCTGGATGATGGGCAGTGGCTGGATGGTGCTGATTGAGGGTGGTCGAGAAGTTTTTTTGTTCGGAAAGAGGAAGAGAGTTGGTCGACAAGTTGGCGGTGTTACATATAGAATTCTGAAAATTGTTATTCTAAATTTTTAAGTGAATTTATGCGATTTTATTAACGTTGTGTTACCCCACGGCTCAGTACTTTCAATTTATATTTCACACGTTGTTTTACGGGATACAATTCATCGTGCGCCGGGAGAAATTAGTGAAATTGGTGAAATCGGTTTTTGGCTAGGAATCGTTACAAAAAAATAACATTTTTGTTCGTTAAGGGCAAGAGTTAAACAAGTGAATTTTGAAACGAAAATACCAAACAAAATCTCTGTGCCCAAGAGTACCATTTGAAAAATTGTGAAAGTGAAATATGAATTCGTTGCTTCCATTGGAAGCCAATTAAATTAAACATTTGAAAATAGTAGAGTTAGATAAAGGCGTGAAATGCCGAGAGGTGACAGTGAGAAAAATGTTTTTTTAAAGGATACTCCATAAAAAAAAAAAAACAAGAAAAAGGGAAAAAGGAAATATATGGTGCTTATGTGACTTTGTAACAAAACCTATAAAAGACATTTTACATTAAATGAAAATCTTATCTGAATAAGCTTAAATTGAAAATCCAGCGAAAATCTACTCGGTACGATTAAACTTTTATTTTGAATTGCACTCATCGTGAAAGGTTTTCTCTGCACGAGGAATAGTTGGTCATCGTATGCGACGAGAAAATATGGAAAACATCATCAGAAAAATAAAAAAATCAAAAAAATCGGAAAAATAGAATAGGCAATTTATTATATTTATTTTTATAACTGCACTTAATATATAGCATGCTGTGAACCGTACCCGATCGGGTTTGGTGGTGGTATTTTTATTGGTATATTATTTTTTTTTCTGAATTTTTCTTTATTTTGTTCTTTCTTCCTTTTTTTTATAGATTTAAATTTAAAACTTCTCTTTAAGTTTCCTTTTTTTTTTCATTATATTTTTTTTTCTTTTTCTTGTTTTGTTTGTTATTTTAATAAAAAAAAAAATGAAGTAGAGTCAACATTTTTTTTCATTTCTCCAAGCCATCTCTCCTTCGTCCTTATCCCTTATTCCCCTCCAATGTGTAATGTTGTGATTCTGAATTAGGTGGCCCAGCACGGGCAGTGATCTTCCCCGAACGACCCCGACCAGCTGAGCCTAGCCGGCCTCAGTATGCCACCTGGGGGAACATGAGATCACTGCCATATAAATGTCTGCGACCGCGGCAGCGTGATCGCAACAATACCCATGGCTAAATCTTCTTAGATTACCTGCAGAAGGGAAGAACCGTCACAGGAGAGTACTATGCAGCTCAAGTAAACCAACCAATCGACGACTATAATCTGATTATTATTTTTCAACAAGGACCAGGTTGAGACTGCCTCATTTCTAGGTACATGGGAATTTGACTGGCGCGAAATTACGCTTGACCATGATATTAACGTCAGAAGTACCTATCACAGCTAAGTGGACAACCAACACTATCAACAAGGTATTCGCGGAAATTTCTGTTGGAAACTGTTGAGATCTTTTATCACAGCTACTAAGATATTTTTGATCGATGCTCTAAAAATTAAAAAACCATAATATTAAAGATGAGTAGACTTTTACGAATGAACCAAAGAGACAAACAGAAAGTCCTTCGCACGAATAATTCTTTACATCAGGTATGTAGGAGAGTGATTTATTTTCAAGGTATTGATACTGTGACATATAAACGTGTGCATATGGCATAAGTAGCACTTATTTGCATTTGGCCACACTACTTTCGTCGGAAGTGTCAAAGTTAAGTCAAATTGCTATCAGAAGCCACAATAGTCATATAATCAGAGTGTTTAAAACATAAACTTTAAATAAATTATTCACGATGAAATTTGTCGAAATATGAAATTAAGTTTATTTTAAGTGTGGTTGAAAGCAGCCGTTTCTAGTTCGTTTATGAAAACTTTCCTGAATATGATCAAACAGAAAAACGTGCTAGCAGTGGTTTGCGTGGGTCAAAAATGCTAGTACTCATTTCTGCAATAATGAGAGCCAACGTTTCAAGAGTTTCAATCAAGCTTTACTAAATCAAAATTCGTTTCAAATACAAGAATGATTTTCATAACGTTTGATCGTAACATTGGAAATATTTTAAAGGCACTGAAAGCACAAGGATTCATTCAAATAAAAGACAAGCTTGACGTTAGCCGGAATTACATGTTAGGAAAACTGCTTGAGTACCGTGAGTCATTTATCATCGGGCTGTTACTGCTGATGAAAAAAATAAATTGGTAATTTGATGTTTCAGATGTACGTTAAAAATGAAAAAGGAAAGTTAGAAGGAGATTGAAAAATAATGGACTGTGAAACTAAAAGTTCCCAAAAGTAAGGACACACAGCAGTATCAAAATGAACGTTTCATGCGGTTTTAATACGGAGCCTTAATCCCTTCGTAGGTCATGAATCACTTGTGTAGATTCAACTATTCCAAAAAAGCCTTGATTTGTAGACATTTTTATTGATTGTCTGAAGATTGAAGAACGGTGGAGCAAGACTCATATTGAAGACATAAAAATGCATTGAAAATCTTATGTTACATATAAAATAAAGACACCCGTGTTTTGTAGTCCTACACTATGATCAATAAGTACCGAAACTGTGTCAAAAAAACGAAATTTTTTTATTCTTCTGGTAAATTTATTTTATCCCCTTCAAAATAAGCCCCATCTGAAGCAATACACATATGCCAACACTTAATTCCATCGTCCATGCACTTCTGGTAAGCCGAAGCAGGTATGGCCTTCAGCTCTCGCGTCGCATTTTCTTTTATGACCTCTATGGACTCAAATCTCTCTCCACGAAGCGATAACTTAAGTCGAGAGAACAGGAAAAAGTCACATGGTGCCATATCTGGAGAATAGGGAGCCTGATCGATGGTATTCACACTGTGTTTGTTCAAATAATCGCGAATAATGTGTGCTTTGTGAGACGGCGCATTATCGTGGTGCAAAATCCAGCTGTTATCGGCCCACAAATCTGGTCGTTTTCTACGAATAGCATCTCTCAAACGCCTCAATACTTCAAGGTAATACTCTTTATTAACGTTTTGACCGGTCGAAACGTATTCATAATGCACCACACCACGATAATCGAAAAAAACAATGAGCATAACCTTGATTTTCGATCGACTTTAGCGCACTTCTTTTGGTTTTGGCTCGCCTTCAGCACGCCATTCGGATGATTGCTGGCTAGTTGTCATCTCAAATCCATAGACCCATGTCTCATTGCCAGTAATTATACGTTTCATGAACGTTGGGTCCTTTTTAGCTTCGGAAATCATGTCTTCAGCCACTTGCTTTCGATGATCTTTTTGGACGAAATTCAAGTCTTGAGGAACAAGCCGTGCGTCGACGCATTTCATGCGCAAAATATCGACAACAATGTGTTGTGCGCTTCCATAAGAGATGTTAAGATTGTTAAAAATCTCTCTGAGGCTCAGATGACGATTTTCAAGCACGATTTTCTTCACAATTTCAACATTTTCGTTGGTATTCGATGTTGAAGGACGTCCAGAACGAGGAAAGTCTTCGAGCACTTCGCGAAAATTTTTGAACATTTTATACCACTCGAACGCTCTGGTTCTTGATAGAACAGACTCCCCAAATGCTTTCTGCAACATTTTAAGCGCATCGGCACAAGAAATTTCGTTCTTAAGACAAAATTTCAAACAAATATGTTGATCAACAAAATTATCCATTGTAAAATGGGACGAAGTACAAAAAGTTGACTGACGCTTACAGCTGCCAAACAAAAACTAATGGTGCGATCCCGCTCGAAATTCGACAAAGATGTCAGTTAAGGTCCTATCAACCCAAAAAAAAACCTTTTTTACCTGCATCGGGCAACGGCGGAAAATTTAAAATACACAGTCCCGGCACTTATTGATCATAGTGTATGTTTCAATTCTACTCTGTCTTCTTACCCCCTGCGCTATCTTCAAAGGGGGCGAACAGTGTTAAATGCTAGTCAAAATAGTAAAAAGAGACACAGTAGAAGGGTATTAAATAATTATAAGTTTACCAGCGACTAATGATTGCAAGAATACTATTATTCGATGTTTCCACTTTTTTGACGAATGGTTGGGGGACACTTGGAGGTGGATGTTATACGTTTGGAATGGAATCACCTTAGTTTCTTAGAACATACAACAGGAACTGATTTTGAACGTTATTATCTACATTAGATTTAGTAGCCTATGACCGAGAGGTGACTTTAGTAGCTTATGACCGACAAGGAGTTGTCACCATGTTACAACATTGGAAATACATACGGAACTAAAGTAAGTCAGAGTTTGATTAAACATTTTCTAGAAAATTGACAGTAATAGGTCATTTTAACTTCATTCGAGAAAAGTAAATTTTAGTATTTCAATAATGCGGTGGCAATATTCCTACGACAAATAACGATATGAGTCAAATAAAAGTACCATTCTGCTCTGCAACCTTTTTGAAATTCCACTCGCAAATTTTGAAAAAATTCATATTCATCACACATCTACAAATTTTTATCTAATCGAGCCAACGCTCAAAGGAAAAATCATTTTTCATCTTGTCTTGCTCACATTGGAACTCGGAGTGGAAATCCAACTCACTTTGGACAGCAAATGTGAATAATTCAAACACAACCAATATGTTTATGAAAATCCCATCCTCTAGTTTCCGTTCAGCTCTTTCAACAGGATATAAATACATTAATTTTTGAACGAGCATATCCCGAAATGCAAAGCCACAAGCCTCGCTGGACTTTTACTTGGGGTCACGTCCCGAAACATATTCCTACGCAGCTATGATATTGTTATTCTTGAGGGTTTTGTGGCTCCTTCAATGTTTTTATTAACATTGAACGAAGTGCTCTTCAAAAAAGTCCCCAATACGAAATAAATAATTTCACGGGTTTTCTGTTTACTTCCTTTTCTTGGCAATATTCGTTCACGCTCCACGCTTTTGTTTGTGAAAATAATGTCTTGATTTAGGCTAATGAAATTTCGTTGGCCTTTAAATTGGATAACTACAGATAACATTTCGGACATTGGTTAATACTGACATGATGATATTCGAGGGATGTGTAACCACTCTCTAGCACTCAGAAGTTATATATGAAATAAAGTTATTTACTTTAAGATTTATTTGCATCAATGAAAGCATTTCATGCTCGCACTTTCCTTTAACTTGTAGATGATAAGTCCTTTCTTCACATATATACCACTTATTTCTAAATTTGATGAACATAATGTACATTCTTTTCAATTCTTCCACGCAGGAATCGCATATCCATTTGGTCAAATTGACACGGTTGCTCCGCCTTGCACGTCTGCTACAGAAAATGGATCGATACTCGCAGTATACAGCCATGATTCTCACACTGTTGATGTTATCCTTCTCACTTGTTGCTCACTGGCTTGCATGTATTTGGTACGTTATCGCCGAAAAGGAAGAATTAATTAACGATAGCGGATGGGATATTGGTAAGGCTTAATTTGAAATTATGGTTTTTCTGTCTATTTTGGTATTTTTTAAACTAGCCTCGAAAATTTATTTTATTTTCCTGCTTAATTTTATCAAGAAATGGAGACCAAATATCATAAACTCCAGACGTAATTGTAGTTTGAATTTCCGAGCGTAGTTATCATTAATGCCCTGTACATTGATGTTTACATTTCTTAAATTTGAATAAAATCAGATTTGAATAAAATCAGATTTGAATAAAATCAGATACTTTTGCTTATCTACTCGTATATGACTGGAACCGTCTATAAAGATGATGGTATGAAATGTTCAAATATGGCAAAATTTATTTTATTATATTAGAAATTAATTTTTAATCCAAAATATAAAAATCATATGATTTATTTATTTATAATATGTTAATGACCCTGTAAGCCCTTGCTCATGTTTGAATAAAGTAACAACCGTTTATATACTAGTTATTGCAAATTGCTGTGATATTCCCACAAATTCTCCAATATTAAATTATCAATAAAATTATCCAATAACACACGGAATGGCAATTCAACAAACAAACATACCAAAATTAATTTGTTTTAAAATATGTTATACTTGGGATATTAAAAAAATTAAATTTCAATTTAAAAAGTTTAATTGAAATTAAAAAATTAATGAAATTTTCCCTTTAAAGAATTTTTGATTAAAATAAGTTTTGAAAAAATCGATACTTCACCGCGGAAGACTAGTCTTTCCAATTTACGGAAAATTATATCTTCCTTTCAACGAGGAATTTTAAAGTGAAGTCTCGCACATCATCTCGTGTCTTTGAAGGGCGTGAAACTTTGCCAAAAATGACGACAAAATCTGAGTATAGGGTGCTGTTCTAAATCCATTAAAGAGTCGATATTCGTTTGTAGTCATCGAGACTGCTTATTTTCGTTAAATATCAAGTAAAAATTGAATTTGAATGAGAGTGTATGGTTCAAGTAGATAAAAATTGGGGTTTTACTGCATACACAATGCATTACAGAGGGACACAAGGACTTTCTTCAACCATTTTTTTTTATTTCTCAAGTGCAAAAAAACAACAACAAAAATCAAAACAATGGTTTGATTTCACAAATTAATAATAATTTTCACATCATGGAATGATACGATTAGAGATTATTAAATGTTCAAAGAGGAAAATTCTGCAACTTCTCTTCTCAATTTCTCACCGTAAGCTGGCGCATCAATCGCATTGACCTTATATCTCTCCCAGTATTTTAAAAATTCATGGTTGAAACTTTCGCCAGCTTGATCTGACCATTTGCCCAATCCAGTGTTGGCGTCCAGGAACTCCAGAGACCTTTTCAGATAAGTTAGGATTATGCGGAGTTTCAGGGTGATTGCAACCCCTGTACTTTCGACAGCGTTTTGCAAATCTCGCACTAATATCTCAACATCACAATCTCCTCTTGCCACGCGAAAACAGTTTTGAACCAAGTTATCTATTGTTTTAAAAGCTACAATGAATGGCACAATCCGAAAGTCACCACATCCCTGATATATTTCAGCATCATTCAACCTGTCAGCCTCTTTCAGCAAGCTCTTGCAAGCGTTTCCTTCGAAAACTTCTCCGTGATAGCCTTTGGAAATGATGTTCAATTTTTTGGGCCAAAGAGGGGCCCTTTTTCTGCCCAAAATTGGTACCAAACCAGACCAAAACAGATGGTTCACAAAACATTGCAGAAGGTGTAGCTCGGGAGGTACGCACTTTTTCAACACTGGCAAACCCACACTTTCTCTAAACTAAGAAGGGTTCACTGTACTTTTTGAATATGTTGGAAGTTTTTTCTTTTTTCCATCAGCACAAAATCGACTATAGTCGTCTTTCAAATGTCCATACGTTTTCAAAATATCAGCACATGGCATCATGTTCCTCTGTTTCTGTTCGGATTGCGATCTCTTAATTTACCCAAAATCACAAAACAGTACGGGTGGGGTAGAGGTGGCCGTTTACTGCCCATTGAAAATCAAACGTAACTTAAAATTGGCTACAAGTTTAAATGGAACATTATTCAGCTGAGTCGAATCAAATAACAACTTGAGGTTTTCGTACGTTTCTTTTATTCCGGGCACTGTGGCTGACATGATAAGTTTTTGGACGCTGGTCCAATTTGCGTTTTTACCGACCATTCCACCTTGAGCATACTTCGATCAGATTTTGTTTTTTGTTGTTTTTCCATTTTAAAAATGCTATGTTTTTATTTTTGACAAATATATATTTCGGGAGTGAGTTGCTCCCTTCTTCAGTGTCAATTATTTTCTGATTTTAAATGGCCTTTTTCGGGATATTTATACTAAGTTAACACTAAGTCCTAATTGCCTAAGGTCTAATTACTTAAGGTCTAATTACTTAAGGTTATTGGATTTTTATAGTCTTCGTACCTGTTATTTATTTGCTTATGCTTACCTTAAGGTCTAATTACAATGGAGTTTTATTACCTACCTACATGTCTAAGTACTTTAATTATTATGTCTTTTCTATTTCACTATTTTCGCTACTTCACCATATCCAGGAGGCTAGAGTATCCATTTCCAAGGTCATCATTGAGCCTAGTTTCGGTTGGCTGTCTCATGATCCACAATGATTCGTACCCGTCTCGCTTTTTCATATTTCTCACTTCTTTTACTACAGTGAGGTCGTTCCATTTTATTTTGTGTCCTTCGCAAATGTGTTTTGCTACTGAAGATTTCACGTTTGCCACGGTTCCTCGTCTTATCGCTAAGTGTGCCTCCTTTGTATGCTCCTCGAATCGTATTTTAACCTTTCGTCTTGTTTGTCCGATACATACTTTGTCACAGTGATTGCATTTGATTTTGTAGATACCGCTCTTCTCTTCTTTCTTCTTGCTGTCCTTTGTGTTTGTGAGCCTACTCTTTAGTTGAGACTGGACACTGCTTGGGATTAGCTGGATGTTGACTTTTTTTTAGCAATCTGCTTAAGGCCCCCGTTAGCTCTGAGTTGATGACTACTGCCCTTTGTTGTTCTCTTTGTTTTTGGCTTCTAATTTGAGTGTAGAGTGTAGTAAACCCATCTTGTCTTCTTCTTGCTTATATTTTCCTTATCATTCCTGAAATCGTCCTTGTTTCATATCCGTTTTTCCTCGCTGTATCCAGAATATAATTCATTTCCTTGATTCGGTTTTCCGTGCTCAAGGGTACTGACATCATCCTATGTATCCACGCTCGGAAAGACGCCATTTTTTGTGAGTATGCGTGTTTTGATGTCCTCGGTACGGTCCTTTGGGTGCTTGTGTTTTTTCTGTATATGTCAAATGCTAATTTTTCGTTATCTCTTATGATTTTTAAATCGAAGGGTAGTTCGTTGTTCTTTTCCTCCTCAATTGTAAACTTGATGTTTTTATAGATGTCGTTTAATTTCGGTAGCAAGTTATTTATGTCCTTTTCTTTTACTATGGCGAAAATAACGTCTACGTAACGAACCCAAAATTTGGGCATTATGCCTGCTTGTTCAATCTTTTCTTCGATCCAGTTCATGAAAATCTCGCTTAAAAACGGTGACAGAGGGTTTCCCATCGGTGCTCCAGACTTCTGTTTGTAGTAATTTCCTCATATAAGCAAGCAAATAAATAACAGGTACGAAGACTATAAAAATCCAATAGTAATTAGACCTTAAGTAATTAGACCTTAAGTAATTAGACCTTAGGCAATTAGGACTTAGTGTTAACTTAGTATAAATATCCCGAAAAAGGCCATTTAAAATCAGAAAATAATTGACACTGAAGAAGGGAGCAACTCACTCCCGAAATATATATTTGTCAAAAATTAAAAACATAGCATTTTTAAAATGGAAAAAAAACAAAATCTAATCTAGAAGTGCTAAACACGGGACAACACACACAGTATACTTTGATCGTTTTGCTGGCATTTCCTCCCCAAAATTACTGCTGTAAGCTAGATCGTCGTTTGCAGGCAAAATTGTCAAGGAAACCTTAACGTCTCCTTTCCTCCATCAGCCATAATTTTTATTATAAAAAATCCTTCTTAACGACAGATCCAATCAACTCCTCAGAATTTGCCCAGATGACAGTCCGTTTTTCTTTTGCTCCGCTATTTTCAACGTAGAATTCCACTTGATAAAAATTCAAAAGCATTCTTAAATTTTCTGTCATGTGTTTCGAATGATGTGATGGGACGGACTTTCTCCCAGCAACAGAATGAATGGAATTGGCGATTTTAGTCATTTGTCTTGAAGTGAGTCCACTATTAACTTATAAATTATCCAAACGTTCAGAAGAAAAAAACTGGGTCACTTTTTTCCCAAGGATTTACAATTACACGGCAAAGACACCCACCTGTTGCCAACTTCATTTCGAGTTTCAAAATATTCATTGAGGTATTTGGAAGCTCGTCGATTTTCTGTCAGAGAATTGAGCTAGCGATTTGGTCTAGTTGTTTATCTGGAAGACGCTGAATTGTTGTGATTAAGTTTTTGGTAACGACGTTACCAGGCCTATCTTCACGCGCAATACAAGAATGGGTTTTTCCTTTCTCCATGTTATTGTTGCCTGACTGCGTCGATTTTTCCCTACCAACATTATTTTTTCCTGTTTTATCGATTTCCAAGGCCCCGTACATACCTGCAGTTTCAGTAACGTCTACATCAAAATTTCTGCAAATACCCCGTCCTTTTTGTTTTTTGTCCTTTGTTTTTTTTATGGAGTGTTGCTCAGCCCGTTACACAGATGTAACAATTACATTTCGAACTATCAAAAAATTTCCTTTGCATCCTGGTATTTTTCGGCAAATAAAGTGTGTCGTACGCCGGAATTTTGGATAGCGGTCTTTTCTGACAGCCCCGTTCAAATTCACTGAGATTCAACAAGTCAAATTTATCATTGATCCACTTTTTAATCAATTTTTTAAACTTATCACTAATCTTCAAAGAATCTATTTTTTTATTTTTCTCCAAAGCCAATTTTCGACCCCAAGACGCACAAACAAGGCGAAAAATGATAATTTTCTTGTTTTCTCTTCGGAATGTCGCAGAAAACTGATATCATCATTCCGTGCAAGGGGGAGATACGGTCGAAATCTGCAATTTCGCGTGTTTTCTTTTGTTTGTATTTGTGCTTTCATTTGTGTGGACACGTGTGCGCAGGTGAATGCGTGTGTGTTTTTACGGTTGCGCGTCTGTATACGCCCGAATGTATACAAGTTTGACTCTCCCCATTTGAATTCACCAGGAATTCTCATTCCACACCATCAGGTTGAAATTCAATTTTCAACCGTAAGTATCAAAAATAAGCAGTCCCGATTATTCTGTAAACGAATATCGACTCTTTATTGGATCTAGAACAGCGCCCCATACTCAGATTTTGGTGCCATTTTTGGCAAACTTTCACGCCCTTTAACGACAGCGTGTAACTACATAACCATTTTCAACATAAATCAGTCCGAAATTACGTATTTTCGAAAATAAGTTAAAAATTGACCCTTTTGTGACGTGACTTTTGACACTTGACTTGACTCTAAACGTCAAGGCTCTTCAATTCGATACAGTAGATTTCCAAATTACTTGCCCGCCTTTTCTGTAATCTTTGTATCGAGAAAAAAGTGTTAGAATTTTTCATTTTTCATTTTGCTTAAGAGTATTTTTCACATCGACTTTTACCCTAGACTATGTAATAGTACGCCATCAACAAAAAAACCTGACCGTCCTGTTGGTGAGCTTATTTTTTCGTTAAACGCCTTTTATTCGTGGCATCTTTACTTGTTCTCTTGGCCATTTCAGTTTTTCGCATGTCCTAAGAGCGCGCGCCTGTATATGAATGTGGTTCCATGGTGCGGGACTCTATTAAATCCATAATTTTCGATAATTTCATTCGTTTGTTAAATATTGCCAATAGAGTTTGGGTCCCCAATTTGTTGAGTTCCATTCTATCTACAGAATCCATTTTCAGAAATAATTGCCCACAGTGTTTGATTGTAAAACGCATTGCTGTTCTTTGCTCTTTCTTTTTTTTTTCAAAAGCAACGTATCAACAATTTTCCGGCCGTAAGCTTTTCTAACACAGGTTTTTCGCAATCCTGTACGTCTAAGACGTCCTGCGAGTCGGTATATGTTTATAAGAAACGTTGTCTCGTGCGAGTAGTTTTGCGCTCCTCTGGCTTGCAATTGGTTTAAATCAAATTATGAAGGCCCATCCATGTTAATTTTTGAATATTAATATGGACGGGAACAGTTACAGAGTAGTTGGTGGATTTATTTATTTATTTTAATATCAAAACTTTGAAGTCTAGTTTAAGTAAACAAAATATCCTTGTTTCACACTTAACATATTACCATTTATCCGCTAACTCAGAAAAAGAAGGTGAAACAACAAGACAGTATACCATCATTTATTTCACACCAATTTCACCATTATCCACCTAGTGTGGTGTTTGCTACACATTTTTAATATCCTTTAGCATATTTCATTTTTCCCACTTTGGGATCTGTACTTAATTTACAAAATTCATCTTTCATTTTCAACAAAACGCATTTGATGTCATATAGCCGCATTAGTTCTGTCAGTCCGTTTATATCGAACGATTTGAGTCCGTATAAAATCTTCACGCTGAAAAACGAAAATATTTGTTTGTAAACCACTTCCACTCAAATAACAGGTTCGGACAGTTAGTAGTTCGTTCGAGCTGTCACGAAAAATTTCAGAACTCGTGAAAAAGAATATTATTGTGGCTCATGATGAAAAGAAATATGTAAATTGTATAAGATTGCGCCTCGTCAAAGGAAAATGGTCGACCGGGGCGAGGCTGATCTTCTAAGGTCGTATCACCACTTTTGAACGTTTTGTACCAGATTTTTGCCGTACGCTCCGTCGCTGTATTCTGCTCAAACGATCTTCAAATTATTCTGATCGCTTCTGTAGTGTTTTTGCCCAATTTAAAGTCATACAGTAAACAGGCCCTAATAACCCCGTTTGACACCGACATCTTCACTGCTACCAAACACCAATTCCGTAGTCTAGATGAATTCGTCTACTAATGTAAACAAAGCACTACTGGATGAGCTTTCAGGAAACCATAAACACGCCCTCTTTCGGTAAATGTTCGTGGCTATCTGGACATTCGAATGTGTCGTCTAGCGTAAGCCGAAAGAACTTTTATGGTTGCCTGGTTGGTGGACATTTCATAAATATTGCACAGGTTGGTACCACTGCAGGAGTTCGCGCTGCCACAATGAGCAACTCATCAGTTGTAGTTCAAAGCTTGAGGAAGAAGTGTGTTATTTTCTTTCATTTGTAGTGTATTGCATTTTTAAGTTACGCGACTTTTAAATGGAGCCTGCATGTGTCTCGGATACTGTGACTATTAAAGACCAACGGGCATACATTAAGATTGAAGCTTTACGTTGGAAAACCCCGACAGAAACCCACAGTGCTTTTAGTGAGGTTTGTGGTGAGTCAACACTAGACCGTAGTACAGTTTTTTGTTGGTCCAAACGCTTTCGTGATGGTCGTGTTAGCATAAACGATGATTCAGGCCCAGGAAGACCGAAAACATCAAATGATGAACCAAGTGTGAAACTTGTGGCTGATGCTCTCGAAGAAGATCGTCGTGTGATTGGTAAGGAACTCTCTGAACTTACAAGTATTCCACCAACATCAGCTTGCTGAATTCTGACAAATGATTTAAAGAAAAGAAAAATTTCGGCGCGATGGATTTCGCACAACTTGACTGGTGAACAGAAGCAAAAACGCCAGGATATTGCAACCTTGCTGAAACAAAGATTCAGTATTGAAGGCCAAGCATTCTTGAATCGAATTGTTGCAATTGATAAGACATGGGTTAGAGACTTCGAGCTGGAGTTGAAATCGTGGTCCAATGAGTGGAAAGGTCCAGTTTCCCCACGACTAAAAAAATTTCGACGAACACAATAAAAGGTCAAACAAATGATGTTCTTTGAATACGATAACCAAGGAACCATCGTGACAGACAGGGTTCCGAATTGAAAAAGTGTCACAGCAGTTTACTATCGTGATTTCCTGCAGAATTTGCGTGGAAAAATGCACAAGAACCTCAGTTGGATAACGCTAGACCACTCATTCTCCATGACAATGCTCGTCCGCACATTGGACATGTCGTTACCGAAAAGCTACGCGAATACGGTTGGGAGGTGTTGCCTCATCCTCCCTACAGCCCGGACATGAATCCACCAGACTTTGACCTATTCCCAAAATTGAAACAATCTTTGCGTGGACGTCGTTTGCGTTCTCTGGAAGAGAGCCATCCGCCAGATGAACAAAGGTGGTATCCTCGATGGTAAAGTAAGGCTTCCAACTCGTCGGGATTCAATCATTGAGAAGCAGGGAGACTATATTGAAGGTCTGAAGAGAGATATTTCTGTAAAAATAAAAAATTAATGTAAAAAAAATTTGTGCATTATTTATGTAATGTCCCTCGAAAATAGTACTACTAGCATTAGTCTTTAGTCAATTCTTCATATAAAAATATAGATAATATTCCTGTGTACAATATTGCACACTAAAACAGGGACAAAGTGTTCTCAATTTGTTTTAAACAAAGTGGAAACCGCAGTGTAAGCATTATTGTACTACAAATATTGTAGTTATCCTTCTTTGTTCTACTAAGTTGATATATAACCATTCATGTTCGAACCGTTCATCCCTATGCATCCTCTCTTCTTTCCTACTTCATCCAAAGTGTCGAGGAGATCTCCACGATAATCCCTGATACAACAAAAGCTTTCTTACCCTACTTCTGACGTCACTTTCTTCACAGGTGATGTGTAAGACTTTATGTTAACATCAAAAATATATTTAAACAGTGGCAAAAATATATTTAAACAATTTGAAAGCAACGTTTATTTTTTTTCTTTTTTTCTACTTCCAGGATGGTTACATGCTCTTGCTGATAGACTGAAAATTCCAGTTTCTAATGTTACCAATGCAGAAGCTTATACCACAGCATTATACTTCACATTCACAAGTCTCACGTCCGTTGGGTTTGGCAATGTTTCAGCAAACACTGTTGCAGAGAAGGTGTTTAGCATTCTTATGATGCTAATAGGAGGTTGGATATTGTTTAAAGGATATAGTGTTGAAAATTTAGTATACAATATATAATATTGCGAAATTCTATGAAATAGCGAAGTTCTCTGAAAGTATTCTTTGTTTTTCTCTCTAAGTTTAAGTTTTTATCAAAGTCCAATTGAAATTATCAACAAATTTTTTTCATATCATCCACAAACTTAGAAACCAATTATTCCGCTGGAGTCTGTTGAAATTTCAGTTCGGTTACTCATGTTCAATTCATTTTATTTTCCCAGTAGATTCTATCTTTCTCATTTATATTCCCTTTCCGCTGACCATCAAAGCTAAACTCTCATAGTAAAATCCCATCTTAACAAACAAACAGCCACAATTTAAATTGCTTCCAGTCCGCCATAGCCATTCGAGATCCTAGACTTTCTGTTCGATATTTCAATGCATGCTTGTGAGCTATGTACATTGGTTAACCATTAATACTATATATCCTTTTCTCGTTATCTGTAGCCCTCATGCATGCTGTGGTCTTTGGTAATGTCACTGCATTCATACAAAGAATGTACTCACGCCGATCGTTGTACGACAGCAAATGGAGAGATCTCAAGGACTTTATCGCACTACATCAGGTGAGAATAAAATAAATTAATTCTATAGACAAAATAAATTCCTGCCATTCACATCGAAATTGTTATCTGAAAATGTTTGTAATCAAAGAAAATGGCTTAGTATGGACGTCAGTAAACATTAACTGGGGTTTTCGTTTGGTTTAAGGATCGGTCTCTTGCAGAAAATTTATCAACAGAATTGGAAAACTAAAATAATAACTTTTAGTTGTGTAAATTACAAAATTCAACATGTTAGGTAGAAAACATATCTTCAGAGACTACAAAATTGCTCAGAAAACCTGGAAATTTTATAGAAAGCAATATCAGAGTACTTCAATCAGAACGAAAAAGCTTGTCAGTACGTAGGTACAATTGCATGTTTATGCATAATTTAGTCCTTTATTGATGCTTGTTGAGTCCCTTTGTTTATCTGTTTTTCTAAATGCATCCGAATGCATTGAATATTAAAATAAAGGTATACAAAACGATTAAAAATAAAGATGATAAAAAAGTTTCTGAGTTTCTATTGGATGTGTCTAAAAAGGAAATTATTCCATTTCATTTTCGAGGCAAAACGATTGAAAGGAAAAGCGCCAAGCTCCAAACGTCTACTCCAAAGTCAGATAACTCTTATGGAATGTAAACAACTATGAGATTGTTCATAACATATTTACAGTAAAGTAGCGACTCACCAAAAAGTATGAGACTCATCATAACATTTTTACAAAGGATGTCATTCGCGAAAACGGATGAAAAATTTAAACAAAAAAACATTGTTTATCACGAAAAGCACAGTCACATTCCAGTCACAGAACTGATCAAATAAACAGATGCAAATCATGAGGAAAGTCCTTCAGAAGAGATTATGGTGTGGTGTTTAAAATATTAAATAGTAATTTGCTCTCAAGGGACATTCAAACTAGCATTAGGTGGTTAATACCTTTCAATTTTTTATACGTTTTTTTTTCAGTTGATTGTATACCTTTACCTTCTTAATTTTCTTTAAAAAATTGTTACAAATGTTACAATGTACTTCGAATAAAAAGTAAAGCTACATATTAGAATAGAAAGAAAAAAGAAATATAGATCGATATATAGATAGATATGCAGAAAGATAGAAGTCGCACATCCAAGTCTTCTTCGTTTTCCTTTTAATAAATTATAAATAATTTTAAAAGCACTCGCGAATTGATTGCTCCTCTCCTTAATAGTCTTCATTTTATCATTAGCACAAACAGCAATAGCAAACCCGCCAAGCAGCTCTCAGAGGGAGATAGAAAGAGCATACGTAGAGTTATGTTTGTATTGCGTTTATTCAATAGCTTTGAGAGACGTTTTCTTTTCAAACGCAGAACTCAGAGAGAGAGAGAAATTGACAAAACCAAATGAAAACGCAAAAATTCGTCCTGATTGCCTGCCCTAGGCTCGGGCATATCAAAAGTCAGTTCAAACAATGCGCAACCATAGCGTGAAAGCAAAACAGCGTTCATACTCCCGGAGAAGATCTGCTAGAAAGAGAAAGAATAATTGATGGCAGATTTGCCGTTACATAATGAGGCTACTGTGTTTTCGCAAACGTTTTGAATTTCCCCACAATGTTAATGGACTGAGAAAATATTCACTTATGCAAGTATGATTCTTCTACTGTCGGCTGAATGCCTGAAGGTTGTTTTTATCCATTTTCAAAAGTCTTTCCGGTTGATATCATAACGAAATGCTTGGATAACAGATACTCCTTTGTTATGTTTGTGTTTCTGTGTGACCAGATACTAAAGAAATCGAAACATTTGTTATGCATGGATATGATATCTGTTATTCTGCCGGAGCTTATTGTTTGGGTTCTTAGTATTTGCAGAATGTGAGCTAGTGTGTCAAAATTGTTCAAATAGGACCATGTGGTTCAGATTGATCTTACGTAGCCTTTGAGCATAAATACGTTGCTGTAAAACATCAATTCTTATACGAAGAGCATGCGAATATAATCCAGCTATTTCCAAAACTAAATTTATTTCACGTCTAAGAAGAAAATACTATTTTAGTTTTCTAAACAAACTCATCTCATTCGTTCTCCGTCTTCGAAGAATGACTACGACCGAGTATCCAGTCCATTGCCCACAAACTGTTCAACCTGCTTCAACGTGCTTCTCCATGCGCCCCTTTGAAGGGCCAGGACACATGGAAACCATATGGTGAAAGGTCATGACTCTAACGAGGCTGTTCAAGCGCAATCCATTGCTTTTCAGTCATTTTTGGGGTTCTTAGGGCTGAAGTGTGTGGCCTTGCATTGCTCAGCAGAATTAAGAAGTCTGAGATGAGCTAAAGGCGTTTTTTGACCGATATGCTGCTGGAACCTGGTCAAGAAAAGTACGACAGTAGGCAGCGCTTATTTCGCGACAAACGTGAAGAAAATCAAGGAGTAAAACTCCTTGAGAGCCCCGAAAAACTGTTAACATAACCTTCCTAACCCACAAGTGTGCTTTGGCTATTGTGAGTCTCTCTTTCTTCTACAGTCTATACTGATCCTTTTCGAGCCGGGAGTGTAGTGGCGATCCCTCGTTTTATCGCACGTCACAAAGCGTTGCAAGAAAGCCTGCTCTTCCTTGTGAAAATGAGCAAGAGTTTCAACTCTTGCATTTTTGTACTCTTGGGTAAGCAAAGGTGGAATCTACCTTGCCAAAATTTTTCTAAATTTAAGGTGCCCTTGAATGATGGTGTGTGTACTTTCAACACTGATTACCACTTCCTTATTGATTTCTGCTTTGATTTCTGATTTCTTATTGATTTATGATTTCTGACAGTAGTGCGACAATTTTTTTCAATAAGTTTGCGAACGACTGCTACGTTATCAAACGTAATGCTGGAGCTGGGGTGTCTTTGATATTTTTCTCTTTTTCACGCCCTTCCCTCAAATCCAACAAACCAATCTGTGCAAGTCTCGATTACGTATTTTAGCTAGTTTAAGGCTTCCTTTGTTAAAAACTTTATTAGGATGCGTTGAACTTTTCTCTCGCTTATTTTGAGGACAACTATATAAGCCGGTCGACATGTCGGTTTCGTCTCGAATCATCTAGAGGGGTCGTTTTTGAGTCATCCTCCCCATCCCTTTCCGTCGCTTCACATTCTTCCACCAAGCTTTGTAAGCCGTCAGAAGCAAATGGCTCCTTGAAATTTGAATTTATAACTATTTTCAAGTTAAAGAAATTTTAAGACGCAACTAGGAAGTTCCCGGGCAGGTATCATAAGTCCTCTGAAAGTTAGCTTCAAGCTACGTTGCTACGTTGGTAGGTGACGATAAAACCACTAGGGAACTACTACCCCCTTTTTTCATTGATCCTAAATTTTTTGCATTCTGTAAAGGTCTTATAAAAAAAGGAGTCGAGTACTGCCTTGGATTATCATGTTGAATTTCTTCCACCAAATTTTGTTAAATTGATTTTTCAATTTGGAAAAGGCTTCATGCAATTAGAAATAAATGGAGTATGGGTGTGGAATGACCACCGTCAAACTTTCGTCAAAGATTCACTTATTGTAAGCATGGAGAATACAATTCTCATGCTGAAGCTGCATTCCAACGATTCCTCAAGTTTCTTTACATTTTTGAGTCCAATATAGTCTCCAAATCACCTAAAACATATAAGCTAAGTCAATTTCAGAAGTTTTTGGTAGATCAAAAATTGAAATAGAACTAGAAATTCCTTGTTTTAAATTCTCCTCATGTCTAAAAACATACTTTTTAATTTTTTCCTGCCCTCATTCTAATTTTGCCTGCCTTAACTTGGCTATTTGCCTGCCCCTATCTTTCCGGTTTTGACAAAGGAACAGTTTTCCACTAACTTATTTGCTGTTTATTCCTGAATCATATTTATAGATTAAGTTTCATTGTCAGTTATCAAAGTTTGCATCCTTCAAGTTCTTTGAGCCCTAGTCAAACGTCAGTTGTTGAGGCCTTCTCTTCAGCAGTCAATTGCTTCGGGACAAACTTCACCGTTATGCGATACATGTCCAATGTTTTAGTCAAAATTATCTGAAAGGTCCTAATGGATGTGGAAAGTTTGACCCCTCTGCCATTGCACCGAACTGTAACAATAAAAAGGACTGAATGTTTCGTAGGTAGGTGGAATAGCTGGTGCACAGCTCTGCGACGTTAAAAATAAGCCGTAAAAGTTATGTCAAATTTGTGTAGGAAGAAGGAATTATGTCAAATTTGATTCGGTCAAAAAGTCCAAAACGTGAACAAAATAGTTGCTAGATTCAATCGAGAATTGTGAGCCCCTTGCTGAGACAAAACCCTAATTCAACAGAAATAGAGAAGTAGTAAGATTCTACCTTTTCAGCATAGGTTACAAAACAGAAAAAAACGCTTCCGGCCTTCCGCCTACTTTCCCACGCCGTTAGTACTTTCTGAAGACCCAATTAAATAATTGTGACTCTATTTTCTCAACCATAGTTCTTTAATTTCAAAACTGACTTTGGAAACTTGACAACATTGTTATCATGCTTGAACGGAAGAAGAAGCTATTGGCCTACTATTAGTTGCCCGTCACCAATTTTTCAGCGGGATGAAGCACCGATAAGGTGCATTTTGGGTATGCACAGGGCCCTTTTTGTATGTTTGTCAAGGACTTCTGTCAAGCGAACGATGACTGAATTGTTCCCCGCGATGATATATCAGCGTATGCCGCAGCCCCCGTGGCAAGTGCCTCGTGGCGTTTTGAGAAAATTCTTGCAAGTGGGTAAAAGAATGTAGTCCCTGTTACTATGCACAATACAATCCCTTAACGTACGGTCTGTATTTGTATGTATTTGTATTTGACAGTCCCTTAACGTACGGTCTGTATAACTCTGAGCACACCACCTGTGTCTAAGTAGGGTCTTAATCCATGTAACAATGCAAAAGATTGAAAATTTAACTTAAACGGCAGGATTCGATAACAGGAACAGACAAGGTTACAAGTTGCCAGCAGGGCAAAATTGAACTTGAGAACTGCTCCAAAAGAAAAAGGGACACACTTCAGATGAGTGAAACCTAACCTTAATGAACAATTGAATGCAATGACGAAAAATAATACTGGAACATTTGAAATTTTACTCAATAACAATAACTAATGAGATTTTAAAATCTC